>JAOWCC010001210.1:35233553-36463553 GCA_030867875.1 Actinernus sp. WN-2022
CCTCCTCAAATTCTCTCATACTAAAAGCAAACTCGTTCAACGTTGCTTTAGCTAAAAACAGCTTTCGTGATCCAATTGATGTCATACTCGTACTCGTTCGCTGTATTCACTCGTTGGATATCAAGTCTTAGATACATTTCATAAACGTTTATCTTCGATCGTAATTCTTTTGTTGAAGACTTGATATTTTGAAATAAGAATTGGACGCATTTCAACTTTATCCGTGCATGTTGAAACAAACAACCAAACTGCTCATATAACAATTTTATTTAACAATTAAAGTGATATATACACAGTTATTTAAATGTGGCAAGCTCTATTATCGACGAAGCCTCTTCGACGATCGGGGTGCGTACGAACTACAGAGCCACTCAACGCTTGTATCAAATTGGCGACTAACACACTTCTGGTGAAACCAGTCACCACACAGACTGCATTCCACCATGTCGCCGAACGCTTCTGGTAACTTGAAATTGCAATAATTCTCGATGGCGACGCTTTTGTGTGCACTCTCAATCACTCTAGCCTTGCGGGACTTTAATGGTTTGGTTTTTAATACAGGCACAAGCACGACTTAATAAAAAGCCAATTAACAGCTCTTAGCCAAAATAGTGTAACAGAAGAACGACAAAATTTGTGGCTTGCTCTACAGATTTGTTCTAAAAGTCGAATATCCCAAAATCGCTAGAAATGCCTCTTTAGTATAGAAAGCAACTAATAACTGATGCCGCGTGGGTTTACAAATGAGTGACTATAGGAAACATTGCGGAGTCACTAAAAACTGAGGTAGAACTATTAATATGATTTGTTTGCTATTTAAACAGTTGGGTTAGTTGCTCTTTTAATTCTGCAATTAGACTGGTTCCCAATGGTTCGCAGTGAAGAGGACCGCGATCGATCAATCGTAAGTTTGTTTTATAGACGGTTTTATTGATTAAGTAATCAAGTGTTGCAACAGTCTTAACAGTGACATATATTAAAGTTCATGTTCACTCAGCAAATCGTTAAGAGGGGGGGGCGAAATCCCTGAGGGGGGACCAGTGAGGGGGGGGGGGGGGGGGGGGGGGGGGGTGAGATTAAGGGGGGGGGGCGAAATCCCTGGGACACCGGAAATGATGTCATACACTCAACACTCGCCTGCACAACACAACGCCTTGGAGGCATATTTCAACTATGAACGTCTTCATATAAACAAGAAGAAAGTTATGTTATCTTTGCGAGGTTACTTTTTATGCACACTATTTCGCGCGACGTGGTTGTCGTGTTAAGTGTATGACATCACTTACGCTGAACGGCTCACAGTAAGCTAAAAGGGCGGACATGATTTTACTGGTAAACTCTCCTAACATTTTTTGGTTTAACTTGCCCATTTGGGAATATTTTTACTATTTCGGATAATTCTAACACTGATTGACCTATTCACACTGAAAAAGTGGCAAATCAAAATGGTAAATTTCCGTCGTAGTGACACTTGTGTTAGGGAAGCTTCTCCTGAGCTGTGGGGACTCTCGTAGAGCTTGTAGCGACAACAACCAAGGTTGGATCTTACGTACTTTATTACTGGTCTCAATGACTGGCCATGACTAAGCCATTGAGGCTGATCATGAAGAATCATGAACGCAACATGACTTCTGTTTCTTCTCTATATTCTCTCTATGTTACAAGATATTCGTTCTGAATTTATGTAATTTACAAACAATGGTCTCTGTGGTGAACAGATGTCTTTGACCAGAATAATTCTTAAACAACGCAGGTGTCTTTACATGGACCCTTATTGTAAGTAAGGTCGTTTTTCAAACAAAGGAAAACTGACCTTGAAAGAAAAGTACTTCAACCGATCGACAACATAAATAAGATATGTCAAAGGTGAAACTAGAAATCAAATATCATAGCTTGAGCGTAAAACATTATACGAGTCTTTAGATATGTTCCATAGAAATCCAACTTGAAGTTGGTAACTAATCTGCATTGACAAAAAGTTCAATGGATTTGGTACCTGACAAAGTACGGAACTGTAATTAGGAATACTCAATTCTTATTGGCTTGTTGTCGGGATCGCTTGGTACCGATAGCTTAAGATAATCAATACTTAATTAGTTTCCTGTAACAACACAGGTTGTTGGTAAATGAGTTATATTCAATGTTGTCAATGAATCTAAAGCTACCTTAGTAAATACAGGCTCGTGACCAAGCCGAGATTAACAAAAGAACATTTTAATTAAAGTAACTCAACTTTGGATGTGTCGACCGTGAGCTAAACTAGAACTTGTTAATTTATTATATGTTTCTCCTAGAGTAGGATTTTGTCTAAAATCGTAAGATCCTTTATCTTAACATACGTCCCTTCTCAAATTCGAGCTCCTGTGAGAAAGAAAGTAGTAGCTATATCTATATTTTTTTGTTGTTGTTGTTTTTGTTTTGTTGATTAGAGATTAAATACTTGTCATAAATGTGAATAATATAATAGCTAAAATGGAAATTTTGGATAATACAAGTGTAAGGTTAGAGAAGTACAAGTAAAAATAATTACCTTTTTACGTTCTTGCGTGATCCTAAATTCCATGATTGAATAATAATATATAATTGAATAAATGGTTAATAGTAAATACTGTTAAATATTGAAATAGTAATACTGAATAATACTTATAGATAATGTTTGTTTGAAAACATCAGTTCATGGAGGATTGAAAACCTCAGTTTCTTGTAAATCGTAATCTTTGTTATTAATAACTGAATGTTCAGTATTCACTCAAACGTCTGTAGGTGCATCATCGTCCAAAGCAATACAGAGTTCGTGCAATGATTGAATATTTACTGGTTCAATTGTAGGAAGTTTCTCCTTCTAACACCAATCGTCAGGCAGCTTTGTGTCAGTAGAATAGCATGCGGACGAAATCAATATAATGGTGTTGATCATCATGTAGTTATTACTGTGGTTTGGTTGCAAAGTCACGTCATATGTGGTTGATAGCCATGGTACATCACGCTTGGCTGAGTGGCGTGTAAATATTGGCATGGTGACGGTAAAGGAAGTGAGACATTGTACAAGTCCTTTTTCCATTGTTGTCGTAGTTGTATTGCATGGTAGATGTATATTATACCGAATACACTTAGTGGTGTCAGAGACAATGTATCGTTCCATTGCGCAGTTTGAGCGTTTGGCGTTTGGTTGACAACTAATAGCGGTTACCATGATGAAGTAGTGGTTCTAGTTGTGCACATGTAGTTGGCTTGTGGTTGTGTAAGAAATATATCTTGGATCCAGGGGACCAAGGTAAACCAAGCCACTCAATATTTTTGACTAATTTTATTACATTAGTTGTACAGACGAGTGTGCCATGTTGAGAATAACATCTAATTAGAGCGTCAGCTTTAACAATAGTTTAAGTACTCTATTGTGTAAATTGAATTCCTATTCAAACGTTTAGGTAGCGTAACTAAAATATTTAAATTTATTTGTTTACCAGTTCGATGTTCATACTCTGTCACTGGATTTATAAGTAACGGGTTCACGTTTGTATTGTTTTTATTTGGCGGATAATGCGGAGAGTAAAAATCTAGGTAATCGTTAGATGCAATGAATTCCTTATCTTGAAGCGAGAAAGTTGATTTACGGTATCTTAGATTTCAAAAAGACGTAAGATTGACGAAAACATTTTGTTTTGAATCAAAAGAGACTTTAGAAAACATTTCTAAAGTTGAATTGTAATGACATTGTTCATCTTTTGGCAAAACGATTATTTATTTATGTTTAGAATGTGGTACTTAAAATTCTCGTGTAATCAGAAAGCTGATGAACATAAGTGGTTATTTAACGCTATATTGATGAGTTTGATATCTTCAAAAATTATTACTTGCGGTCAAGAATTACGAACTAACACTAATATGGATGGATAATAAATAATCGGGTTACCTGTGCTAATCTAAATTATCATTAGTATAAGATGCAAGTGAGGCGTGAAAGGATTAATTAATATAAGTGGCAAGAGCATTGTTATTACAGGATTACCTGTAAAGAAAAGAAATGGCTAAGTTGTTTAATTAAGTAATCTCTGTGTCCGCAGGGTTAAATTGGTGCTCTATGTAGAAAATTGATTCGGGTCGAGCTGGCAAAATTAAAGTTTCCGACGCGTGGTCAGTACATTGTTTAACCTGGCTAGGATTAATTGCATTGTACGCCTTAGCGGGTGGTATATAAAGACTGTGGTTCTTTAAATCAATTATCGCCTGATAATGTTCTAAAAAATCTTTTCCGAGAATGACATCGTATAAAACTTTGTCAGCTACATAGACCAAGAAAGGATATACTCTGTTATCAATAGTGAATGGAACTAAAATTTGTCCTAAAACAGGAATATCTTGTCCACTGACCGACCGGAGCATATTTAAAGTGGAAATTTCCGGTGGGTGTTTACTTAGTTCGGGAATTTGCTGCCATGTATCTTTACCAATCACTGTAACAGCTGCGCCTGTATCTACCAAGAAAGTTAATTGAAAATCACCTATCGAACCTGATATTGTAAGGTTGCTTGTTGTATTCTGAAAACCTATTGTATTGATATGTCCCTTCGTATCTATAATCTGGGGCTCTTGATCACCCGTATTATTTGTAAATTCATGTCCCTGAATAATATCATTCGTAATGTTACTTAACTCTGAATTTTCTCTAATGTGAACGGCCTTAAAATCTTTAACTTCTTGTGGACTATCTGTTGTCGTAAAATTCTTATCTTCATATATAATGTAATTGGCCTGAATATCTTTGTCTTCTTGTAACTTATTCGTATTCCTTAAATTTGGGACTTCTACGGTTTCTGATTCCGTAACTATTGCTGGATCGTTATCATCTACGACAGCTAAATATGGTTTCTGAGTATTTGCTTTCTGAGCGCAATTTGTCATTGTATTACTATTGGGACTATCTATGTCTATATCACTGCTACTTGTGGCAGATTGATTTGAATGTTCAACAATTTCTGTATTTCGTGGACACGAGGCGTCGATATATTCGTCCGTCTTTTTACTATGAGGTAAAAGTGGTTGTACTTTACGAGAACGAGATATGTTTCTGAACAGAGTAGATGTAAATCGTTTTAATCTCTTCGGCCATGATAATCGTTTTATAATGTCCTTTTTCTTTTCAGTGTGCAAATTCTGGTTTGTAAAGTTCATTGTCTTCAATGTGTGGCACGAACGACAGGTGTTTCTGGTTATGTACTTAAAATATTGATTGTGGGAACTGTGTGGTCGCTGATGTTCACTTTTACGTGGCTAAAACTATCTGGTATTGACAAAACGTTATGTTCTATGGTTGTCGTATTGTGACAGGAGAATGGTTCTATTGTCGAATGAATTTGAATTTCATTTGTGGCTGAATTTTCCTCAGAAATGCTATGAGTGAGTGTAGGATCATGCTGGGCTACGGAAAAGGTTTCACTGAATTCGCTTTGGTCATGGTGGCTTTGTGAACTTACTTCAGTTGACTCGTGTTGGTTACTGTTTTGTGGTAAAATTACTTGTTCTAGCTGAACTACAGAGTGGTCATTAGTGGAAATTGGTTGTTCGTCTTGTGAATGGTTCTCTTGGTGATAATTTAATGATATTTCATTCAAACTATGGATTGGTTCTTCTTCATGTTGGGTTGAATTTATGGGTTGAAAATGTTCTAGATCGTAATGATCCTGATCACTGTTCGGGAAAACAGTGTCACTGAGCGAAAAATGTATTTGGTCTGAAGTAAAGTCTTTGTTTAAGAAACGAGCCGGAATACTTAATTCAGTACTTTCGCCGCAAACCGGAGCAGTTCTTTGTAAAGTGTTAATCCCATTTGAGTGATTGTTATCGATAATCTCTTTATTAGTATTCACAGCTGGTTTCCTATTCATTTGAATTTCGTGTGCTTTGGTAAAGTGTTTCGTTGTTTGATTTTGGTTCTCTCTCTCGTCTGAGTTTGTTGGTCCGAATAAAGTGTTTACATTAAACGTATCTTGGGTTTTCGTAGCCTCCCGAAGCACGAAAACCCGTTTTAGTTTAAAGGTTGATTTTGCCGTTGTGAGGAACGGACCGGAAAACTACGGTTTTGATTACCGTTTGGTTGGCTTTGTTGAATTTGGAAATCATTAGAATAACGGGAAGCTCGACAATTTCTATAGCGGTGCCCAACCTTCTTACAGTTGAAGCAAATTATCTGTCCATCGGTTGAACGTGTAGTTCTACCGAAATCTTCCCTATCGTTAAAATATGGCCTGTCCCTAGGACGAAACTGATTGTAATCGTGTTCGCGATTACTGAAAATTTGCCTAAGTTCCTCGCGGATGATTTGGCGTATGTTAGAAGTATCGCGAGAGTTGTCTTGTTGATAACGATGAAAGTTAGGGTTAGAGGTTGAATTAGGGGCTTCATAAGCTGCTATTGAACCTACAGAATGCGGAAGTAATTGTTCGGTCTTTAGCCTTTGGATAAAACCCTCTTGTAATGCCAGAATATCAGAATATCAGCCTTAGTTACTGCTGGCGTGGTTTGGGCAACTATGGTGGCTTTAAGTTTAGCGGCGTTCTCTGCTTCTTCTAAAGTATTCGGTTGTTGTAGAATCACATAATGTTTTATCTCAGGCTGTAGCCCTTGAATGAAATAATGAATTCGTTCGCTCACAGGAATGATTAGGCGTTGGCATCGCTTCTTAATATCTGATGTGTAATCATTTAGAGATTCGAGTTTGCCTTGTTTGCGATCGCCAAGTTCTTGTCTTAGAACCCAATTTGTTGCAGGCGAGGTAAATTGCTTGAGGAAGATTGCTCTAAGTTCTTCAAAGGAAGTAATTTTGTCTTTTTCTAAAGAACTGTACCAAATTTGCGCGTTTCCAACTTAGGACAAAGGAAAACCCTTAAATACTTTATCTGGCTTCCAGTGGCAGAAATCGGCATACAAACTGAACTGTTCTAAGAACGTTAGGGGGTCTTGTCCATCTCCTTTAAAAATCGGAGCCCTAGTGAGGTCTGGATTCCCATTTGAAAATGTGTGGTTTTCTAACAAAGAATCCTGCATTGCAGCAATTTGGGCGTTTTGGCTTAGTGTTTCTTTAGATAAGCTATCTGCCATACCGGCAAGAGATTTATCAATCAGTTCGCTCAATTGATTACTAAAGGTTTTGAAATCTTCTGTTGAAGCCATGGTATTAATATGTTCGCTAGATTGTTTACAGTGTTGTGGGGAGGTTATGGTTATAGGTGAAGGTGAAGTTAAATTTGGGCTTAAATCTACCGTTTGGTGTAATGGTTTGGATTTTGGTGTGGTCTTTGCTGAACAATGAGTACACGCTTTGTGAGATTTGCTGCTAGGAATACTAACGGTTTTCGTTTTCCCACTTCGTAAAAACAGTTTGAAATTCAAGATAACCGTTTAGAGAAAATGTAAAATACGCTTATAAGAATGACAGACTATAAGAACAACAAAAATAGCATTTAACAGCAAAAAGTACGAGCACGAAATCTAGGCTAAATAAGCAACTATTGTAGCGACGTTAAAGTTGTTGGGAAAAATAAATCTTAGTTAAGCTGACGACCAGTAGTCAGAAATCTAAGGCACACATAAAAAGAAAATAGAGAGCGGTTGGCTATACCTGGTTGTTGAAGAGTAGAGTTGATTGAGCAGTTCGTCAGGCTTTCGTTGGGATCGAAACCACGGATTCTTTCACCAGTTGTCAGGGAAGGTTTTCCTGAGCTGTGGGGACTCTCGTAGAGCTTGTAGCGACAACAACCAAGGTTGGATCTTACGTACTTTATTACTGGTCTCAATGACTGGCCATGACTAAGCCATTGAGGCTGATCATGAAGAATCATGAACGCAACATGACTTCTGTTTCTTCTCTATATTCTCTCTATGTTACAAGATATTCGTTCTGTATTTATGTAATTTACAAACAATGGTCTCTGTGGTGAACAGATGTCTTTGACCAGAGTAATTCTTAAACAACGCAGGTGTCTTTACATGGACCCTTATTGTAAGTAAGGTCGTTTTTCAAACAAAGGAAAACTGACCTTGAAAGAAAAGTACTTCAACCGATCGACAACATAAATAAGATATGTCAAAGGTGAAACTAGAAATCAAATATCATAGCTTGAGCGTAAAACATTATACGAGTCTTTAGATATGTTCCATAGAAATCCAACTTGAAGTTGGTAACTAATCTGCATTGACGGAAAGTTCAATGGATTTGGTACCTGACAAAGTACGGAACTGTAATTAGGAATACTCAATTCTTATTGGCTTGTTGTCGGGATCGCTTGGTACCGATAGCTTAAGATAATCAATACTTAATTAGTCTCCTGTAACAACACAGGTTGTTGGTAAATGAGTTATATTCAATGTTGTCAATGAATCGAAAGCTACCTTAGTAAATACAGGCTCGTGACCAAGCCGAGATTAAGAAAAGAACGTTTTAATTAAAGTAACTCAACTTTGGATGTGTCGACCGTGAGCTAAACTAGAACTTGTTAATTTATTATATGTTTCTCCTAGAGTAGGATTTTGTCTAAAATCGTAAGATCCTTTATCTTAACACTTGTGTCAAATTGGTTTCAACATCGGTTCATCATTCCGAGAAGAAATGGTTTCAACATTTGGTCAACAGCCAACTATTTATAAACTGTTGCTGTTCTCGAAAATGTTTTCCGGCCATGTTAAATGGTTTCAACGTTAACATTGTTTTCAACAAATGTAGTACCGATGTTGTACCGATATTGTACCGATTGACCAAGGCTATATACTGTCAGCCGGTTGCAGCAGAGTTACTAAATCAGGTCATAGTTAATAGAGTGGAATGGTTATGAAACCCATCTACCGTCTTTGTTGTATGTCTTTGTTAGCTTTTTCACCAATTACCATCCACAAAACACAATAGAAATTCCAATGTGTTAATCAATCAGCCAATAGAAACGTGTGAGTTCAGTCGTTCAGGGGACGCTATTCATTGTGAACTATGACCGTGCACAATTTGTTGTCTTACCCCTTTCCAACATAAATCTCAGCGCCTTTGTTCGCCGGGTTTCATAACCATTCCACTCTATGAACTATGATCAGGTACATCAAATATTTATTGAATGATAAACATATCGAGAGAATCATTAGTTCAAGTGATGGTACATCGTACAGACAAAAAAACAAGTACGCTGAAAGGCTTCGTATTGAAACGAAATCAGAACAAAGCATTAATTAATATATAAATATAACATGACCTACTCTCGGACAGAATGAATTCTCAGGCGCGCATATAAACAAATAAATAGCTCTCTAGACTAGAGGCACGCAAAAACGTTTTCAAACCTGTCCGAGACTCTTCACTTTATATAGATACTAACCCTATCACTTCGTTTCTTGGCTCGCAAAATGTCAGTGAATTAAAAGACAGTCTGTTTACCTGTTGCAGAAATCGCTATCCTTCCTCGTCCTGTATCAGTCATTGCAGCGACTCCTCCCTCCCCCCCCCCCAACAAAAAAATAAATGAAAATCCCAAAGCAACACAACTCCACTATAACACTTTATCGGCCAACCCGGCTTTATCTCATGAATATACTTTTCGCGTCCTGTGGCGATTTTCCACTGCCGAGAGAGTAAATTATCAAGGTAACTCGGCACACCAGCTATCGAACACCCTGTGGATGAAACATGACGAATTGGAGCGCGAGCTCGGCGAAGATTCCTTTTGGCGCCGGGAATTTATTTTTACCCAGAGTGTAAACGAACAAATTTATCGCAAAGAAACGGTTTATTATAAGAATGTGAAAACTTTATAGCACAGCGAAGAAGCTATAAAGCAACCAAATGCAACCAGGCAGCAACAACGCTAGGCTCGGTTTCCAGCCGTTGGGTTTTCGGTGAGCCCGCGATCCTCTCCCCACTCACGGCTGGGCGCGCGAGCTGAGGCATTGTCGGTTGTTAGCCAATCAAAAACTTGCCACTCAAATCCTGTCGCTGAATGTATTTGCATAATGTATATTGTAAACTTTTCAAAGCTGGGCCAGAAGCTTTGGATTGCTGTAACAAAATGCGTTTAAATTTGCTTTGGAAAAGTTTGCTTTCGAATAATTCAAGGATTCACACAAGGAAGTAGTAACAGAGTTAGTTTTGGGTGAAGACACTGTGTTAGTACGCACCGGGTTTGGAAAGTCACTTGGGCAACAGTCGCTTGTTGTACAAAGCTCGAAGGTCGCGAAACCCGTAAATGTTCAGTCATTTCTTTGCCTATGCAAGACCAGGTAGCCATTCTTACTTCAAAGAAAGTTAGTGCGGCCTTTATTGGAGAAGAAAAGACGGATGACTCCATATTAAAAGAGTTATAAGAGAGGAAATCGGGCACTTTCTCAGTGTAAGCATGTCCTGAAATTGTTAAAGCAAAAGTACACTTGAAAACACTAGAAAACTTCGCTAAATTGTTCATTAAGTTCAGGTGTATTTAGACTCGTTCTATGAATGATTTGGGATTTAAAACGGTTAGGTTTTTTTTAATTTGAGGGTTAGCTTTTAGAAGGTTTGTATGAAAATTTGACAAAATGAATTATTAATATGCTTACACTG
The DNA here is from genome assembly GCA_030867875.1 of Actinernus sp. WN-2022. Classification (NCBI taxonomy): domain Eukaryota; kingdom Metazoa; phylum Cnidaria; class Anthozoa; order Actiniaria; family Actinernidae; genus Actinernus; species Actinernus sp. WN-2022. The sequence continues at coordinate 35,244,127 of JAOWCC010001210.1, forward strand.
AGAAAGCGCCGGAAATCGCGTCTGACTGAGGCCACGTTTACTCTGCGATCACAGTTCACTTGAAAATCGTTGCATCAAACGAGTTTTACAATTATTTAAGTCCTATGTACTAAGTTTGTGCATTTTTTAAGGTCTCCAAAACATACTCTATACAAGTACACAGGAGTCTACCACTTCCCACATTATATTGTCACACAACACTGTAGACGGTAGAGTTATTTTTAGCATAGAGTTTCCCGCGAGCGAAAAGAAACAAAGGCTGTCACTTTTAACCAATCAGGATGCACGGAAAAATTGTAATTAACACGGTTCAAGCTGCTAAAGATACTAAAGCGCAAGAGAACAAAACTGACAACGTAATTGCTTCCAGAACTTCGCGGTTATAAATAGACACACCATCTACTGTGTTAGGGGCGAACACAAGGGCCAAGGAACCGTCCCCTGTAATATACTCCTGATGCCCCAATACATTTTTATTTTCCTTTGATTTATAAAAAACCTAAAGAATAAAGTTTTCTTGATAATCCGGAATTGCTAATCCACTTATAGATACATCAGTTGTCTAGAATGGAGAGCTGCACGACTCCGTCACGATTTGGCCCTTTTTTCTTTCAGTTGTAATTGGATGTACCAGGAGTCCATTATCCTGGATGTACTCTTTCCAAATTTGAAATCAAATATTGAATTTGTTACGATATAGAATATAGCATATCCCTTATCTTACATTATATGGTATTAGGTAAGTCATTTTTCGAATATTTTTGAATAAGTTGTCGTAAGTAATAATAACTAAAACGAAACGATTGGCATCTTTAATTACAAAACGCCACCTGCATTGAAAAAGGTATAAATAAATAACTTATAAGCTTTTAATTCAACAACACCTTAACCACATAATGTCCTCCACCGTTATATTACTTTATTCATAGGCAACTCGCAAAATGGGCAGAATTTCATACGTTACTAGACGACAGCCAAAAGTTGGAGTAAAAATAGCTATTTTGTATGGTAGGTGGGAGTACTTACATATACGTAAATAGATACACAAATGTTTTTGAAGAAACTCATATGAAGGATACAAAATTATATATACAATGTACACGAAGTTTCAACTCGATCAAAAGGAAATACAAAGCCGAATAAACAACCTATAGACCAGTTTACGGTTCATGCGCAGTTGAACAAATTATTTGTTTATTTGGCGGGCAGGCAGATGTTAGACAATGGTGGCCCACAACTTGAAACAAAAGACTTTAACAGCTGCGCATGAATAGTAAACTGGTCTAATATGAAGTACAACAAAAGCCGAGTTATTAGTACTTGTAACATTGACAAGGACACCTCTTTTTCAGTAGAATTTTTTTTAATTGCTATCTAAAATCAACCAATCACGGCATAGCTATAGTTCTCATTGATTTGAAGTAGCTAAGATATATTGAAAGGTATCTAATTGTATATTTCGATGACTTGACAGATGCTACTGTACTCAAGTTCTTGACAATTTGAATACATTTTCTATAGTTTTGCTTTATATCGTTCAAACAGGGCTAGTACTTGTCATTTAATCATCTGGGCTAGTTCAAAATTGCCTCGGGAAAGTAAATCTCAAGAATTCGGGCAAGCTGAAATTTCAAGTGTTTTTGAATCCTGAAAGGTATAGACTGGTATTTTTGACGTTTTAAGAATTACGTTTTGATCCGAATCACAAGCTCTAGTTGATCAGCTACATGTTACCAAAAGACAGGCAGCGACATTGTTCTTGATATATCAGTTGTCACATCGCGGTCGGTGTAATTGGTGTATATATTCTTCATTCAGGTAGGAAATATACTGATGCAATGCATTTTTATTTTCCTTTGATTTAAAAATAATAATATGTTAAAATATATAGTAATTCCCTTACATAGTTAAATGTATAGAGCTACTCGAATCTCGATTTGACCTTACTTTTTATTGTTTCAGTTGAAAGTGGATACTGACAACGTTCTGATGCACTCTTCAAATTTGAAATCAAATATCGAATTTTGTTACTAGAATATATTAAACAAGTACCTTATCCGACCCTATCTCTAAAATCTTAAACCAGTTGTGCGTTTTAACATCTTTGAACGCCCATTCATCTAAACATGTGTGATTTTTACTATCACGGTTTTTAATCCCTTATGTTTTCAAGGTTTTTGTTACCGTACATTTTTTTCTAATTATTTCTACGTACATTTTTATGTTTTCGTTTTGCAAATATATCCCACCCACCACTTTTCTTGCGAAAAACGTATTTTACCTAGCTACTTCTCAGTCAGTTTAAGACTATAGATGGTTTGCACTCAATCCCGAGAGATTCAAATGACAAAGGGCATGGCGGCCATGTTGGTGTACAGAACAAAAGAAGCTAACGAGGAATCTATTGTTAACTGTACACCAACATGGCGGCTATGACGTCACGTGCAAAGGGTCCATAGTTTGGTATAAGCCAATTACCAGGAGCGTCCATCTGCCATATTAGGTATTTGAGTCAGCGTACGGACCGGATTGAGCTATATTTAGAACAGATCTCACTGGAGTCCACGTGCTCACACTTTGGAAATCCAATCAAACCATAGTCAGGACAATGCAGCGTTAGTAAAATCATTTCAAAGAACAATAGATATTTCTTAATCTCGAAAATTACGGCAAGCATATGCACCATCGCAGCAGAGTTGAAGGCAGGTACTCGGGAAACATGCTCTAAAAATAGCTCAAACCGGTCATACGCTGACTCACGGGTATAGTATACTGTATGGACGCTCCTGGTAATGGACTCCTGGGTTTGGTCATACCGGCTCAATTACACACACACACACACTTGAAATTTCGCCCCGCCGTCCCTGATAACGCCTTTACTGTTGAAGAAATCCTCATTTTTATTTATACCGGTAGAACATTGCAAATGGAAGTCCACGAATACATATTAATACTCACAGGTATTTGTCAAATATCTATATATACTATTAAATTTCATGCGTCTGTCTCTGTGTGATATGTGTTTGTACCGTCTAGAGATCTGATTGGTCGAATAACGTCCACCTTTCAAAGATCTGATTGGTCAAACCAACTCGAAAACATTCGATCGACTCTGAATTCAAGCTTAGCTGTGCTTCTTATCTCTTTTCCGAACATAAAGGTTTAAAAATCCACTTTAGACTGTAAATTACCTGCTTTTTCTATCCCATTTAGTTAGGCAATAATAAGATATGGATGTTTATGAAGTACTTTATTGATAAAACATCACTAACATCATAAAAAACACAACAGCAGAAACGCTGTTTCAAATAGAGAAAAATTACGCTTGGCCTCTGAACTGTTCAAACTGTAGCGACGTTAATTTTCATGTGAAATGGCTTACCCTGTTTCCTCTGGCGTACGGCGGTCTTCGTGGTAGAAATAATTCATTCTAAAGCTCAACAAATTATTTCACATGTAAAATACTCACTTGCTTATTATATAATGAGACGTATATTTAGCCTACAAGTATTTTCTCAATAATTCACAAGATAAACTGTTCACCGATAAATATAGAGATAGCTATATTGTAAAAAAAACGCGAACCGAGGATAGGTAATAAGTTATTCTGACCTCAAAAAGTGAATTGAAATGCCGTGGAACAAAATGAACTGGGTCAGATATATTTTCACAAGATTTGGAATTCCATCCAGTCAAAAAGTTCCGGAATTGAAGAACTATTTCTTTGAAGGCACCGTTTATTTCAGGTAACCATACAATTGTAAGTATTGTAATAGCTATCGTACGCTATAAAGTTTACCTTTAAACGGCAAGGGTGCAAGTTATCACTAGATGACCATTATCGAAAGCTCAAAAAACTCTACATTTTCCTCTCTGGCCGTCAGGCTAATGCGAGGCGAATCGAAAGACGGACTTCAATTCCAGTTAGTAAGAAACATCGTCCACATTTGAGTTCGATCCGGCGATGAAGTTCCATTGTGAAGAGTAAGCATATATTTATTTAATAATTCCTGTTGAAAGCGTTTTAGTTCACATTTTAATGATGACGAGAAACAGAAAATGCGTTTATAATATTTTTTTAACGTGAGAGGTTCGCCCTCGGCGATATTGACTTAAACTAATGTGAAAACAGTCGGCTACGAACTGTTTTCACGTCGATTAAGTCAATAGTACCTGTTTTTCAATTCTAGAGTTTCAACCGTGTCAATTTTGTATAGACCCTTTGCACGTGACGTCATAGCCGCCATATTGATGTACCTTTAACAATAGATTCCTCGTTAGCTTCTTTTGTTCTGTACACTAACATGGCCGCCATGCCCTTTGTCATTTAAATCTCTGGGGATTGAGTGCAAACCATCTATTGATGAATTCTGGCACGAAATGACGGCCTATTTTCTGGTTTAACTTTATATAATTGCACTTGGATAGTGTGTCTAATGCACTATTGTTTACATAATTCATAGTCCGAATACCAAAACGATTGGAAACATTGGGTGTCTTGATAATAGGTTAAAAACATCGGGAGGTAAAAGAGGAAGTCGAAAAATGAATCCGATTAAAAACCTATGAATAATTAGTTGTGTTTTTGAAAAATTAGTCAAATCAGTGATTAAATATGCGATTACTGCGCATGGGTAATACGTGGAAAACTTATATCTCCAAAGTACAGGAGGTTTTCAGTTTCGTCGATTTGAATACACATGCAGTAGTGAAAGCAACTGGTAATTAATCGTTGGTTTCCAAAGTTACTATAATTATCGATCTAAATTTACGAAATGGAAAATTCCCAGCGTCTTTCTATGGAGATTATAAACGAAGTTTGAAATTAGAATGACATATAAAGAACAACGTGCACATATCAAGTACAACCAAAGGTTTCACAGTATAAGGAATATTAACAAATGCACCTGTTTCTCTGTGCGCGCTTAATAATTGCTCATTAGAACCAGCCAATTACGTTGCAGTTAGTTCCCTTGATACTAGCGGTTTTTATCAAAAGCGGAGTGCTGCGAGTCGTATTTAATATTGCAGTTGAGAAATTTATAGATTAAAAAATGCAGGAGTTGTTATGTTGTAGGTCCTTCCCTTTCTTTTGGCAAAACCGGTATTTGTTTTTAGGTGTAACACAAGAGCAAAATGTTCAAATATTTCCCTTTTGTTTAACTGTTAACGATTGCAACCTGATGGTAGCGTAAGAAACAGTGAGAATCATAAGCCTAAAAGTACCTTCCACAAGATTTAAGTCAAAATAATTTTAATGAGCTGCAAATGCATTTACTGCGTTGACATTGTCATGCCATTGAAGTAATTATAAACAGGGGCACCCAACCTTACCTAACGGAATATTTCTGTGAAATATCTGTTCGGAAGCAATTTTGTCAGGTTAGCTTTTTATGAATTTCGAACACAATAAACTACACGATTTGTACTAATTTTCGTTCATTTTGACTCTTAAAAAGATCACCTTCAAAATTTCGAATCGTTAATTTTCACCTTTTATTTTCGTAAATCGTTAAATTTCCGCTAAAACATCCGAACAGATTCAACGTTTTTAGATGTTAAAATACTTTTTCTAAGAGTACTTAACACTGTTCAATCTAATGCTAACTGCTACTTTAACACATTTTCTTGCCTTTCTTTGTTGAGTGCCCCTGTACATGTATAAACTGAAACAGAAAATAATATAAACGATTCCAAAGCTGACCCTGTTTTTTTGGCATTTCCTGCCTTTACTCTGTATGAGGGTATGGGGTAAAGTTTTAAAGTCAATATTATAAACTGAAACTGAAACAATTATGAAATGCTCTAAATCCAAGAGTTTGACAGTATATGACGCGAAGTCATACGTGATGGTCATGGTGTCGAACGACAGGAAACTGAGATTTGACAAACTTTTGAGGGGGAATACTCACCTAAACTTGCTGCAGAAGCTCCACACGCCCCACGGCACACAACGTAATCCCGAGAGAATCATGTGATTGCAGTCACGTTCTCATCACGTGAAGTAATTATAAGCACCGCAGGTTATAAGTACCCGGGGCTCCGAAAATCATCTCCACAAAGTGACAAACTCAACTCTCGATTCAAGCTGGCATGTAATCACACTGTTTATCTTGAGGGCATCCGCTAATTTTGATGTCAGTTTGGCCAAGGACCTGTTTGAATTAATCAGCTAGATTTTAGCAAAAGATAAGGACACTGTTCTTAATATATTGAAGTATCGTGAATTTTTTTTATTATTAATGCGTCTATTTCAGTCAGGTAGGAAATTTATTGATCCAATACTTGTATTCCACAAGTGTAAAAAAAATCGTGTAAGAATAATCATAATTATTGCTAATTTCTGTTAAAAATATTTGTCAATCCATTAGCAAAAACTACAGTGTAGTTTAGAATGCGGAATTGTTCGAGTCTGCCTCAATCTAACCTTACGGTTAGACAACTTGTTTTATCGTTTTAGTTGGAATTTGCTAAATATTTGCTGATTTAAATTTTGAAATCAAATACTGAATCGATCGACTAGAACAGAATACGTTATCTTGTACTGTTTGTATTAGTTTTTTTTTATCAATTTGAATAAGTTGTCTTCGCCACGAAATTTATGCACAAGTTCATTATAATAAACAGTCAAGTTCATTATACTAAACATATTTATCCTATGACACACCCTAAATTCTTTGTTGCAACTGATGGGATAACATCCCATCACCCACTGTCTTAATTAGGCAAGTGGGCAGGGCTTTTGAAGATAGGAAAATTGTGGGGTAACAAATACTCATTAGTATGCGAGAAGTAGCTCACTTTTGATATTCGCTTCACTTGTCACGAACGAATGTTAATATGAGGCTCCGGGGTAAATTAATTTTATCATATTCTGGGGAAAAAATGTAACTTGATTTACCCCGGAGCCTCGTATTGAAACCTTGTCGTGAAAAGTGAAGCGTATATGGAAAGCTGGCTATTCATAAACAATGGAAATCAATGACACACTTGAGGTAACCATTATTTTGTCCACATTGAAGTAAACACAGGTATAATTTTGTTAGATACATGTAGATGTAATATGCCCGTATGTACATACGAACTATTCAATTATTACAGTCTTCCTTTATGGTCGTAGGCAGAGAATGAAAGTCTGAGGTGTATTGCGATTGGTTACAAGACAATTGTGGCGTTCCTCAAGATGCTCACTGGGGCCTCTCCTATTTAACATTTTCGTCAACGACCTTAATTACTCAGTCAATATTTCATCTCTTCGTTTGTATGCATATGCTACAACTAGTAATTATGCTGCTGATACTACCGCTACAAATTTGGAATTGATTTTAAATCAGTATTTAAATATGCTTTTAGAGTGGTTTTCTGCAGTCCGCCTTAAAATCAACAATCCTAAAGCACAAGCAACGTTTCTCGGGAACTCCAGTTACGCCTAATATAATTTGCTGGTCGATGATACACCCATAGACTCTCAAGATTTGCTTAAAATACTAGGAGTAACAATTGACAAAAAAAATGTATGTTAAATATCACATTACAAGCGTTTTGAAGAAAGTCTATGCTAAAATTGGAGATATAAGACTAATATAAGACTGAAAAACGTGCATAACAGGTGGTCAAAGTCAGCTGGTGGTAAGGTCTCACTTATTACATTTCCCTTGTTTGTCGACTCCAAGTGCCGACGGAAGGTATTTATACCACTGGTTGTTTTCTTCACCGTGTTCGCACTTTTCTGTTCATTTACAATCCTCTCAATTTCTTGCTGACTGTTACGTTTGGACCTCCGCCATTGTCGATATTGTTTTCAAACACTGAGTTTCATTAAGATATCGGAATGGTCTTCCCCAGTCATTCCCAAACCTTTCTCTAAAATTATGATAGTTCTGGTGTTTTTAGAGCTATCAAAGTCTGCCGGGCGTTAACATATCTCATAATGCCCTTGTGCATTACGGGGAAATGTCGACCGCTAAATTAAACAGCCAACCAGAACGCGCTCTTTGGCCGGAGGTAGCTGTTTTTATATATATTAACATAATCTTAGCTTCGTTTATCTTTACATCCTCATATCTTAATCATTATTCATTGATATCTTAATATTAGCGAGCGTTTATAACATGAGCCTCTTGCTCGAATGTAACGGGCAACCGTTTTCCACGTTTTGACTTTAATAAATTGAATTGAATTGTTTGTATTGTATATGTACATACATTTATTTATTTAGCTATTTATGTATTCGTTTATTTATTTGTTGGTTTGTTCGTATGTATGTTTGTATGTTTGCTTGTTTGTTCAGTTAGTTAGTTAGTTAATATTTCTCACCATCCTATTAATCACATCACTATATGCGGCATTTCTCTCAGTTCAACACAAGATACAACCGAAATTCGCGTATTCATTACTTAGATCAGCATGTTTCATTACTTTATTCATCGACAGTCTTTATTGTATTATGACTATTAGCATTTCTATTGTTGGCTCAATTTCCTTTGATTCTAATTGATCCGAGTACATGTTTGCTCAGCGGTAATCATGCATCATGCACTCAACACTTTATAAACCGTTTCCCCAGCCACAATTCCCTCTTTTGCTCTGACGAAGAGCTAGCACTCGAAACGTCAGCTGCTACTCGCTCCCGACTGCGGTAGTAGTAGGAGAGGCAAGGAATTATCCTGTTTTTTGGTGAGCTATGTTAATTTTTGGTCAGCTCTCATTAAAGTGTTGCGTTATTCATGAATTCTGATGACGTCACAGTCCTATTGTCCATTGAATTAATTAAAGAATGCGCTGCAGCTCATTATTATTCCGCTGCAAGGGGGGAAATGCGGCGTACGCCGCATTTTTGAGGCTGGAATGCGCTGCAGCTCATTATTATTCCGCGGGCGTTGTTGCGGGCGTTTTTGTGGGCGTTGGGGGCGTTGTGCCTAGTTTAGCTAGACTTTCTGGTGTTTCTATACTAGATACTTTGTAGTCTAGAACGGCTACACTAGAAAATAATACAATTTCTAGACTAGATTAGAAAATTATAGCTAAAGTAGAGTTTTTAGACTAGACTAGACTACCTAGGTCATTAATTTCCCTCTCCTAGGTAAAAACACAAATGTCTGTAGCATTTGTCAACAAGAAAAAATCAATGAAACATAAATCAGTGTAATCTTGTAACACGGTACATTATATAAACCCAAGAACTGAGAAATAAGAAAGTTATCAACTCCGCGACTATAAGGAAAACGAACTGTAAATTGGTGTTTTTGAGATTGATTAAACGTTGTTTAATGTATCTGGTGGATTTGTTTTTATTCGTATGGTAATTATAGTTCAGTTTTAGAGAATAATTTGCATCTCAAGAGTTTTCCTCACAACACTAGAACTATTGTTTCTATTAAACTGTACTGATGGCTCTTCAGTTATCGCTGATCCCTAAGGACAATAGGAAAGTTGCTCTTTTGAGTGACAGTGGATTTACTGTAAATGTTTATAAATATTCTGATCTCAGAATTACGTTACGAGAGATAGTGAAGGTAATAGCTGTAAGGAAGATAATAAAACATTTTAGGAGTTCTGTAGGGTCAAAATTTGTGAATGATATCAAAAATAGCGTTGGGTTAATATAGAGCAGATTACCGAAACAATAGTGTATTGTTGTTCATAACAAAGACTTGCCCAAACCTGTTCAACCAACACAAGTGAACTTTATTGATTTAAAAGTTAAAGTAATTACAAAGTCAATCAATCTGCATAAGTTCTTATACCTTTGGTATATGCTGCACTCTGTGAAGAACCAATCTATGTCGAGAGAGAAAGACAATGTTATGGCTGTAAAACGCTCTGTTTCATTCGACGTGTTCTACTTCATCCACAGTGATCGTTTGTCCTTGAACGCCTTCCATGTCATAGTTGAATACAAATACGCGAGCTAATAAAGATCCACTGAACGGAGTCTGAACAGATGATCAAATAAAGATAGCACCCACACGAAGCGGTTTGAATAGATCGTTAACCCCTTAATTAATTCAATGAATAGACACACCCCCCTTGTAACGGAATAATAATGAGCTGCAGCGAATTCCTTAATTAATTCAATGGACAATAGGATTGTGACGTCATCCGAATTCATGAATAACGCAACACTTTAATGAGAGCTGACCAAAAATTAACATAGCTCACCAAAAAACAGGATAATTCCATGCCTCTCCTACTACTGGCGGTTAACATACCTTAAATTAGTAGGTATAGTTTAGTTAGTTAGATACGTAGATTATATTATTTTTATGTATAGCAAAACTAAATTCACTATGTTGTTCTCACTTCTGTTGTACCAGACCTGTCAATGATGTACTCTGCCCTTCGTCAAATGGTAAATAAATAAAACGTTTTGGTTAAAGAACAAATCGAACTGAAGCACTGAATATCACGAGATGAAAACGAAATATCAACACTGGTATCTTCTAGCGCCGATTACTTTACTGTTTCTATTTCCTTCAGGTGAGAAATAACCTACTCAAAACTCAAGCATGTTAAGGTCTGGTTCAGGGGTCAAATTTCGAGTAAAAACTGTTTTCCTTATTTCAACACAGTCGAGTATGGTAGGTTCGCCATGTTTCTCACGATAATAGGTATCGCCATTCTTGACTACCTTAAGTGGTTTATGTGTAGTAAAACGTGTCACGTGGTCTGTCACATGACTTAGAACACCAAATCAGTAAATCAAAAACGCGGCTCCGAGTTTAAAACAGCTAGGATGATGAGTGGATATGTTTAGTTAAAGTGCCTATCACCCTTTTGCAATTTTGATAGCTTATGAACCTCCGAAAAGTTTTGAGTACTTCTGTGAAGAAAGTTTTGGTTTAAAGTGAATAATTTATGTTCTACGCTTGTTTGAAATCGTGTAAATGTGACCTTTCCTGACCCATGACCGCGTTAGTAAAAGCCTGGGTCGAAACCTGGGTAGACGTCATCTCATTAATGCATTATTCTCCATGGCGCCTTTTTATCACAACAACATCGATGCATAGAAAATATACACAGTTTTTGAGTTGTTGGTAAAGAAAAAAGTCATTTTAGTCAACATGTTGAGCATTTCTTCAAATGATTGCAAAGCCGAATTAATTATATGATGTCAAGATGACGTCTACCCAGGTTTCGACCCAGGCTTTTACTTGCGCGGTCATGGGTCAGGAAAGGTCACATTTACACGACTTCAAACAAGTTTAGAACATAAAGTATTCACTTTATACCAAAACTTTCTTGACAGAAGTACTCAAAACTTTTCGGAGGTTCATAAGCTATCAAAATTGCAAAAGGGTGATAGGCACTTTAAGGTTGAAGCCTTTTACCTAAATCAGTTTGGAAAAGATGACTACAATGTTTCGTTAACGGGTAATTAAGGCGAACATATGCAAAATAGGTCACGTGACATTTTGTACCCTTAATATCTCCTTACCTTTACATGATAGTCATGTTTTCTAAGCGTGATCTGAAACACTGCTCGAGGAGTAATGTTTTAAGAGGGTTACTTTATATTCATATGTTATCGTCGCAGCCGCATTTCCCTTAAACGATTTTATATAATTATGACGTCATCGACCACGTGATGCGATAACAATCCACTTAACAAATTTAAGGAGGTGGATATTAGTATTATGGTGTAATTAGATTTTGTTTAAACTGTTATTTCTATCAGAAAATTTTTTTTAACGTACATCTATTTTCTGTTAAATGAACCAGGCCTTAACATGCTTGAGAATATCACACTCACGATTCCTGATAACAGTTCCCCCGATTTTATTACCTTGACAAAGGGCCTAGCTAGTTTTTCTACAAAAATATATTTAAACAAACTCATTTTTGGAGTCAAAATATTTGTTGTAGTACATCAAGGTTCAATGGAAAGGTTATTTTGTCACAAGCGACATAATCATCAGCAACATACGTACGCAGACGCAGTACCGTATTTGTCATTAGAGCAGATGTCGTATGAGTTGGACAAATAACGATATGTTCGTAGCCTTACCGTAACTCTGTAAATTGATCAGTACCATGCCGTAGTAATTGCCGTAGTTTGTCCCACTGATACGAAATCTGCTCAAGCCGTACTTTTTCTACACACAGGTGCGAGATAAGAACAAGCTCTGCCAATGATCAATTTATTACAAAATAACCTATCCATAGATCCTCAATGTGCTACAAAACCTAAATATTTGGCAACTGTTACGATACAAAACGTTTATTATTACTATTGTTGTTGTTATTTTTAAAAATATAATAAAATGCATATTTTGTTGGAAACTGTATTACTAACTTAGACTTCTTGTCGAAAAAGACACTAAAAACTAAAAACAATACTAAATTGTATCGCTGTTGTTCTTTTACGCATTCAATTTCATATCATATCATATGAAATTCGTTTGAGTAGCGCTTAGTGTAACGGTCGACAGAGAGTCTTTATTGATAGGTTAACGAACGCATTTCGTTTACAAACTGGAGGAAATAAATCGAACGCAACCATCATTATCGACGATCAAGCTAGATTTTGACTTTTTGCTTGTCTGTTTGCCTTTCAGTATTTTGCGTATGCCTGGTGGACTGGTTTGGAAAGGACTCGAGCTGTTTTAAAGTCTTTAGTACATTTAAGACATGGGAAGCCGCCAATACGGAATGTACCAGTGAACACAGAGGCCACTTGCTTTACCTTAACGGCAGATCTAACACGTTTGTATTCAATTTTCCTAATATTGAAAACAAAGGATATGCAGTTGGCGCAAGAAAGATGGGCGGAACGTGGAAATGGGGAAATGGAGAAATGATATCCTTACCGTGGATTATACGAGGTTCTGCAACTTACGCAAGTTTGGAAAAAAGGCACGATGGATGTCTTTTATCTGCCATTGATCAAAACCACAATCAACCCTATATATGCGAAATCAATGATGCAGGTAGGTCTTAAAGAAAAATGTAAAAATGAAGAACTAGAGAGTACCGAATAATCGCCTTTTGCGTAGAATAAATATTTATCACTTGGAAAATATTTTGTTACGATTTTCTTACTAAAGTTTGTACGACACAACCTTAAATATTAGTGAATTTTCCTTTGGCATTGTTGCATTGCACGATGAATACTACTAGTAAATGATTTTAAGAAAAAAATAAGGAATGCGTGCTTTCAGATACTATAAATTAAGAAAACCTTAACTATTCGTACGTCCAATAAAGAATATTTTATCTTTTTTCATTGTTCCGAAAATGTATTTGTGTGAACGTTTGTATTTAATTATAATTAGGAGATATATGAGAATTTCCGAAAGGATCGAAGTGTAACGAAATATCGCGAAGAACATGCATATTTCAATAGTGATGGAATAAACAATTCCTAAATCGCCAATATTTGCCATTTTAAGCCACAATGACGACAAACACACCAATGAGGCAAATTTGTGTTTAATTCGTATTCAAATATGCATGATATTTGCGATATTTCGGGACACTTTGATCCTTTCGTTAGTACTGATATAGATATTGTCATATAAAATACAAAATATTCAATTCTAGTCACACAAATACATTGCGTGGGCCTCCTTTGATCATACTGGGTGCATACACTGTAATTTTGACAGAGCTGATTTAGCCCAAAAGTCCAAAACAGCCCTTTTGACAGAGTACCTATTTCAGCCCCTTGTTGGGCTGTTGTGACGAAGGGGGGCTGAAATAGCTCCAAAGAAAACCAAAATAGCCCCATGACGTTTTAAAACAGTACTATAATTTTCCAAAACAGCCCCATTCAAAGTCATTTCAACACCGTACAGGGTCAAATTGTTCACAAGAGCTGTTTCAGACCTATGTAACATTCAACCCTCTCAATATTTAAAACAGCCCCCTTTTTTCTAAAACAGCCCCTTTTTTTCCAAAACACCCCTGGTTTAGTCATTTCAAAACAGTAAATGGTCAAATTGTACAATTGGGCTGTTTCAGCCCTATGTAACATTCAGTCCTCTCAGGTATATTCCAAACAGCCCCCTTTTCCCAAAACAGGCTCCCCAGTAATTAAATTCACCCCTTGGGGGGGGGGGGGGGGGGGGTTGCACAAGCATGTACTTGTTAACTATTTTTTCCCTAAATAGCTCAGTGTTGTCTCCACACCCCCCTCTCAAAATTCATGAAGGACATGAATTGCTGGTCCGGTGCAGGGTATTCAGATATTACGTACGTCAGCTTCTTTTAATTCTATTGGTTTCTCGGAAAGACTCGTGACTGTAATTTACTCTTGGGTATAAATCACAAGCCCGGCATTCATTTTGCCTCTTTTCTTCGCTGATTTCCCCGCGTAGAGGACACTGTTCAAACAGCGGTAAGCTGAGTCATTCCGCCCTAAGTGCATGCCATCGAATCAGTCAGTAGCTGTAGGCTACGCAATGTCAACGGAATTCGACCGAACCTTCTCTAGCGAACAGGTCAAGAATTGGCTGGAGGAAAATAATTTCCAGCTTGACACCATCGAAAGAATTGCAAGTAAGTCAAATTATCTCAAACTGATATTGCGCTAACCGTAGAGGACTCTATGACTGAATGCTTAAATTTCAACTTTCACAGACAAAAAATTCCTCGACGGCGAAGATCTTGCAGGACGTTTTGAGGACGAGACTTTTTAAAGACCGACGGCTCTTTAAGAAGAAAGCAGGCAAGATTATCGAAGATGAAAAGGAAAAGGCTGAGGTACAGTAGTTCAGTGAATCATGTGCTTTCTTGTAGTGAATTTCGCGCTCTTATGCGCCGCATACAAACTCAGCGGTTGAGTGCTAGCGAGCATGCGTAGACGTTTTGGCGCAATTATAGAATATAGTAAAGGAGCAACGGCACTGCAGACTTTTAGGCGTTTTATATCGTGCAGAATTATCTTTTTTCAGCAATATTCAGTTTTTTAATAACTACAATATAACTTTTCAACTTTAAATTTGTGTATTAGTATGTATTATTAGTTCATGTGTTTTTTTTTTATATATTTCAGTCTTCCCAGAAGAATGCTACGACTGATGCTGGGTTTAATATGGCGATCTCTCTACCGACTCCCAGGTCATTGATAACTCTTCCAATTCTGATCAAGACAGTCTATCCGGTTCACAAGGTACGGTTGTAAAGTCGGTAACATACTACTGTTTGCCGCGTATTATATTTTACGTTCAAACGTCGTGTCGTGTCGAACTATTACACGGCAGTAGCACGACGTTTGAATTACCAAAATGTTTTAGCATATTGATTATTGTTTAAAATTAAGCTGGATATTTTCACTAGTAGTCACAATCTACACATCATCCGCTATAGCTATATATAAGATTTATTCCACACTAATTCGCCAGATCCCTCGAGAGAGAGGGGGGGAATGGTTACGGATTTTAAACGGATAGCCCAATAGAAGCTTATTAGTTACATGCATTGCTCGTCACGTATCTAATGCTGTTATTTGCTTCATATTTATTTTGTTAAATCTGTCTGCATATAATTATTGTATGAATATGTGACTGAGGAATATGCATTATGAGTGCAAAGCCTTGTGTTTTGGAATCTCATTACTAACATGCATTGCTCGTCACATGTATCTAATGCTGTTATTTGCTTCATATTTATTAAATGTGTCTACATAATTAATATTATATCAATGTGTGACTGAGGAATATGCATTATCAGTGCAAAGCCTTGTGTTTTGGAATCTTATTAGTTACATGCATTGCTCATCGCATATCTAATGCTGTTATTTGCTTCATATTAATTTTGTTAAATCTGTCTGCATATAATTACTGTATGAATATATTTTTTTGTGACTGAGGAACATGCATTATGAGTGCAAAGCCTTGTGTTTTGGAATCTCATTACTAACATGCATTGCTCGTCACATATCTAATGCTGTTATTTGCTTCATATTTATTAAACGTGTCTACATAATTAATATTCTATTAATGTGTGACTGAGGAATATGCATTATGAGTGCAAAGCCTTGTGATTTGGAATCTCATTACTAACATGCATTGCTCGTCACATATCTAATGCTGTTATTTGCTTCATATTTATTAAATGTGTCTACATACATTGTAATTAATATTCTATTAATGTGCGACTGAGGAATATGCATTATGAGTGCAACGCCTTGTGTTTTGGAATCTCATTACTAACATGCATTGCTCGTCACGTATCTAATGCTGATATTTGCTTCATATTTATTAAATGTGTCTGCATAATTAATATTCTATTAATGTGTGACTGAGGAATATGCATTATGAGTGCAAAGCCTTGTGTTTTGGAATCTCATTACTAACATGCATTGCTCGTCACATACATGTATCTAATGCTGTTATTTGCTTCATATTTGTTAAATGTGTCTACATAATTAATATTCTATTAATGTGTGACTGAGGAATATGCATTATGAGTGCAAAGCCTTGTGTTTTGGAATCTCATTACTAACATGCATTGCTCGTCACGTATCTAATGCTGATATTTGCTTCATATTTATTAAATGTGTCTGCATAATTAATATTCTATTAATGTGTGACTGAGGAATATGCATTATGAGTGCAAAGCCTTGTGTTTTGGAATCTCATTACTAACATGCATTGCTCGTCACATACATGTATCTAATGCTGTTATTTGCTTCATATTTGTTAAATGTGTCTACATAATTAATATTCTATTAATGTGTGACTGAGGAATATGCATTATGAGTGCAAAGCCTTGTGTTTTGGAATCACATTAGTTACATGCATTGCTCGTCGCATATCTAATGCTGTTATTTGCTTCATATTTATTAAATGTGTCTACGTAATTAATATTCTATTAATGTGTGACTGAGGAATATGCATTATGAGTGCAAAGCTTTGTGTTTTGGAATCACATTAGTTACATGCATTGCTCGTCACATTTTACCCAATGTAAATAATAATGCTGACATTGCTAATAATTACAGGGTTAGAAAAAAATGGAAGACACACTTGATTCCAAATTGTACTTGCCCGATTCCTCTTCTCAGTTGCCCAAACCATTTTCTTGGGATTCAAAAAGTATTGTCTTATCTGTAAAAACATCTACAGTACATGTAGCAATACAAAGATGTAGATTTATCCCTCCCTGGAAATAATGTTTTCAAGAAATAAATCTACCCTTTAGAAATCTTGTGTTCAGTAAGGGACTCAGTGGCTCCACTTGCCTGCTGTACAAGTGTGATTTTCTAGTACTTGCCCAATGTTGTTTAGCACTCGTCCTGACGAGCGGATGAGTGGTTTCTTCAAACCCTGAATTACATGTTTGAATAGGACATTAAGCATTTTTGGGTCTGATACCCCTAAAATGGGTATGTATGTTTGGACTTTGACTGAGTAAAGGCTTTGTATTTATCTGTGTTGCATGTAAATGGTTGAAAGTGGCTGAGACCTTAATATGCATTGTTGGAATTAAAGACAGTTGGTTGTGTTACTGATGTTTATTTTTCATTTTTTTTAGAAATGTTTGTCTGTCTGCAAAAGGAAGAAAAAAAGATAGACGTAAAAACAGAAATCTTTAAAACAGACTTAAGCAGAATATTTCAGCAAATGGAATTTCTAAGCTTCACAACATCATAACTAAATTAAAAGCCGAAAAAAGTGCTGTTGAGGAATCAATGTAACACAAGTAAAAATTTGAAAATTATGTACATATATAACAAGCATGAAAAGTTGAAGCACTTGTTAGCTACTATGAAATCTGAAAACTAATAACCATTAAGTCAAAGCTAGTGCATTCAATTAGGACTGAACAGCTTAGACATAAAGGACAAATACAATAACGATACTCTTCTTGGTGAAGGGAGGTTTGGACTTTGTAAGCTTATGAGTTTGGATATCACAGGAGAAACAATCCTAGTTGCAGTTAAGCAATACTCTTCTTTGTGAAGGGAGGTTTGGACTTTGTAAGCTTACATGTATGAGTTTGGATATCTCATGATCAGGAGAAGCATTCCTAGTTGCAATTAAGCAATCAACAATTCCACTCTAAAAGAGGTTGTTAATTAGGGGAAGCTTCTTTCCTAACTCTACTCTCGCATCCAGCATGTCCTTTTGTTTTTGGTGTTGTATTGAATAGCCATATGTTAGTTTTAGAGTTTTGTGAAATTTCTGAAGGGCAGAGACATTCTCTTACCATGTCTAAAGCTTTTCACGATGTACGTTCATGTAATATGCATTTTTTTTAGCAGAGCTGGCTCCATATTTTAATGGAATATATGTTGTGAAGGTTTTGTTTTCTAGAGGCTCAACTGTAATGCAGACACCACAATCCTGTCGTTTCAGTGCTTGTATTAAAGATGTTGAGGCTCAGCTATTCTTTGTCTATCATGAATAAATTATAATATCATTTCTCTTCTAGAAATAAAGAACAGCAAACTCACCTCGACAAAATGCTGAAACTAAAATATGGGAAGAAGGGCTTACAGGAAGAGGTTTTCACTCTCTTAGCAGTAAGTATCTTACATGTAGGTAACGTAATTCCTCTATTAAGCCACCTGGTGATTATTTAATTCCAGACACATTTGAGAGGAGAAAGGGGGAGGGGGGTGGCTTATTTAATTTCAATAGGTTATCAGTTTACTCATTTTATTGCAAGCCATGAGTACCTTCCCATAATCAAAATGTCCAAATTAACTACTTGTACATGTACATCGAATTAAACATTAATTAATTATCACCATGATACTGTATGTACAGTAGTGATGTACTGGTAATACTGTCAGTTATTGTGTCTATTATGAGGTGGGAAGGGGAGGGGCTTAAAAGAGAGGAGGGGCTTAATAGATTTAGTGCCTTAAAAAGGGGGCTTTTTAGAAGAATCAAAGGGGGTTTAATAGAGGAGTTACAGTACATGTACCGTATTTACTCGATTAGATGACATGTCTCGAATTAACGCCGCCGAATTTTAAATAGAAGCCAGGGGCATCTATTCGATTGTACCGAGCCACCTTAAACAATTGTACTGTACATGTGTTCCACTCCCTCTCGTTTTATAACTAAATGTTTACAATTACTTCAACTTTGGACTCATGATATTATTGTTAACTGTACAAATATGAAAAAGTGATCCTTGGGTACTTTTTGTAAATTATATTTGATGCCAGCTCTTATTGTTTCTTGCATAGGAACAAACCTATTGAAGAGGAGGTATGCAAGTTTGTCCAGCCTCAAGTTGTGGCAGTCAGAGAGCTTTATGATATGGACAATTTGCATATTGTCTGCGAGGGAAGCATAATGTGCACCGTTCCTAGCCACAAAATCGTAGATGACATCTTCAGTTTGTTGGCCTGTGTTTATGTTTTTAACATATATACTCACAAGGGACAGCAATTCTCTCATTTCTTGAGCAATCCCTCCTTGGACTGGGAAGGAAAAAGACTCCAGTGTCTGTTGCATCATTTTGCAATGCACTGGCAAAGGTATGAATTTCATGTTAGCAAGTTTGGGGGAAATATATTAAAATAGACCCTTCTTTTCCTTCCTAGTCCTTCCAAAGATTGCTCAAGAATCTAGGGAATTTGGATTTATAAAATCAATAGCAAAGAACTGAAGTTGCCTCAAGATGTGGCAGTCCAAGAACTTTATGATATGGACAACTTGCATATTGTTTGTGAGGGAAGCATAATGTTCACCTTCCTAGCCACAAAATCGTAGATACCATCTTTTGTTTGTTGGCCTGCTTTTATGTTTTTAACATAATTATCTTACTCACAGGGGAGAGACTCTTTGTGTCTGTTGCATAATTTTGCAAAGCACAGGCAAAGGTATGAATTAAATATTTGCAAGTTTTGGGAAATAGACACAAGGGTATTTATTTCCTTTTTTTTTATAACGATGTGGCCTTTTATAATCTCAGTATAAAGTATAATCTTCCAGGGCACAAACAGAATTTGTTACGATTATTTTATAGGCATCTTTAATTTCAATTAAAGTGGCAATTCATTTTAAATCTTAAGTTGTTGTCTGAATTGATTATTTGTATTTCTAAAATCTGTATTTAAAGACCCTTTAGCACGCCCCGTGATGCTTTGCGCGAAACAAGTATTTTCGTGGACCACGAAATTCAGTTGTGGGACCGGCGATGTCTACATGTAAAGAATCTGCTTGCATCGTTGTTGTTACCGCTGATAGTTAATGTTATATACGCACATACGATGAATACTCTGCTTAAGAGCTTATTTAGGGCATTCTTTTAAATATTGAACCAAAATTTGCTCACACTTTTTGTGACATCCAACGGCCTAGCAAATCCGAGATGGCGCCAGCGAAGAAGAACCGCCGAGAAAATTGTCACCTTCCTAAAACGAAGGTAAGCATAAAGAAGATCATTCGATCTTTCAGTGAGTTTGGAGAGTACTCTGCGTTCTTGCTTTTCTGAGTACATTTGTAAATAGCCTGCGACTTAGCGGACGCCGAGCGGATGACTCGATCTGGCTGTTCAAATGACTGTCGATTCTCCATGCACGTTGGGCTAGGATAGGTGTAAAATGTGTCATTTGAGCATATCTTCACCGTCTTTAAGTCATTCGTCGTGAAGATTGGCATCTGGGCTGGGACAATTAAGGCAACTATTCTTATATTCATTTTGTGAGAAAATTTAAAATGATGACGTCACAATCGATGACGTCAATACATCACCGTATTAAAAAGTTTAACATATGTATAATTTCTATAGCTGGTTTGAAGGACCTTCTCAAGAGATGATGAAAGCCGCAAACCGTTTCTTGATACGAGCAAAATTCATCGAGATATCACATGTTGAGTGAATTATACATGCCCCCCCTGAACCAGACTTATACTACAAACAGACAGGGAACTACCCGTTGGTTCACTTTGTTCTATGTTTGATTGGATTAAGTCAACTCTTGTTTGGTATTTAAGGCTAGCCGGTAGGGCAAAATGCTGTCGTTTTCGATTTTTGGATTTCAACCTCATAACGAATATATTTGCAATTGTTAAATTAGGACGTCACACATTGGATGACGTCACAGACAAGTTTTGTGCATTAACTTAGGATTGAAAAAGGTTTCAGTGAAAAAAAATCCTTATCCTTATTCTCCGATAGCTTGGTGATATTTCTGACAAGGTATCGGTACAGCAGGTTTTTGACAGAATTTATATAATATATTCAAAATATCATATCTCAGCTAATTTAGGTCGTAGCGACAAACGGTTTTCAGTGTTGAAGACGTCTCGAGTATATCTATCAATACCCCTATGTAAAGGAAGTCGATATTTAAGAAATACGACATTTAAGAAAACATCAATATTATGACATCATCGATTGTGACGTCATCGATTTAAATTTTATCACAAAATGAATATCAAAATATTTCCCTTAATCGTCCCAGGCCAGATGCCAATTTTCACGACGAATGACTTAAAGACGGTGAATTCAACGGTATGATACTCGTGGTTCAGTTTCCTAGTTGCGTGTATATCAGTGGATAAACTCAAAGAATACCTTGCCATTCCTCCGTTGTATCCGTGCTACTAATTCCGATATTTAGTAGCTCGTTAGTGTTCAAACCAAAGTCAAGTCAACGCAAATACTTTGTCAGTAGCGATCGGTCAGTACACACTTATAATATTCTCCTCAGCGAGAAAATAAAAGTATTGCTGCTACTGATTTTATATTGCTGTATGTTGTTGCTTGACTTATTCCTCATCTAGATTATTAGTTAGATGTGTATTTGATCAAGAATCGAACTGTTTGCGTTCTATAATCTCGTATGAAATGCATATATGTGTTCACGCATCAGTTTTAAAATCCTAGAACGCGCTGAGTAGTTATCTTTCAAGTTCTACCTTTGTGTATGTTTGATTAATGAATAAGTCTCAGCTTTCAACGCTGAATCGATTTTAGGGTTTTTAGTTATTTCTTAAACTAGGCATTATTTTTGTTTATATAAAGTTTCATAGAATTTTGACGTTGTTGAGTTACTTGTTGAATTAGGCGCTCGTCGCGTCACAGTCAGTACGTGAACACGAAATCAAAACAAAAACACTTGTTTCGCGCAAAGTATCACGGAGCGTGCTAAAGGGTCTTTAAGGTGTAAATTTGCCAAATCATCCAGTGTTGATGATTACAGAATACGAACAGCCCAGATGGGGTCGATGCAACCCCATTTGCGGTAGTGACCTACTCTACCAAGTCCAAATCAGAACCATTAAAAAACATTTTGGCACTGCTAAATGGGTCAAATCAGTCCTTGTTACAGAATACAAACAGCCCTGACGGGGGTCGAAACAACCCAATTTGAGGTGTTATTTTAGCCCTTTCAAAATCCAATTCAGAACCTTTAAAATCCAATTCAGAATCTCTCAAAACCATTTCAGACCCTTCGAATTTCGAAACAGTACCATACAGGGTTCATTTCAGCCCTAATAGAAGGGGTCAAATCAGCGTCTCAAAAAGGGCCAAATCAGCTCTAACCATTATGTCTGAAACAGACTTAAAAAAGGTGTCATATTTTACTCACCGATTCGGCCCCATTTTGGGGGCTAAATCAGCTCTCTCAAAATTACAGTGTAGAAACTGCTACAATGGCAGAAAACATGCTCGAACACTGTTCAGTTTTAGAGATCATTCTTTATTAAATAAACCCCATCAGTGCACGTACACGAGATGCACATCCTAACAATAACATATCCTGCCAAAGTGTAGCTGGAATTCTCTTATTTCTCGACATTCTACA
This sequence comes from Actinernus sp. WN-2022, assembly GCA_030867875.1. Taxonomy (NCBI): domain Eukaryota; kingdom Metazoa; phylum Cnidaria; class Anthozoa; order Actiniaria; family Actinernidae; genus Actinernus; species Actinernus sp. WN-2022. Next base: position 35,266,844 of record JAOWCC010001210.1, read on the forward strand.
TCCGCGGATTCCTCAAAGAAGCTTCTCATACAAATGACAGACAAAAATGAATGATTTTGAACCTTGGGACACTGCTCGGTTTTAGAGGCCATTCTTTAAATAAATCCCCTCCCCGCCTTCAATGTTGTTTTAGGTGCACATCCAATCTGAAATTCATCCACTACCAACATTGAAAGGGGTGCCCCTTTTGGAAGCTTCAGGTATTGTTTTAACTTTATAGTTTAGACAGTTTACAACCTGACGTTTTGTGTAGGTAAGTTTAAGACTTTTGTTTAAATCGTTAACTAGAATCCGATGATAGAAACCAAAATAATGGCTCACCTCGGACATTTGAGAGATTTAGAAAAAAACCTCGGTGATTATCTGCATTACGTATTTCAGCGTTTTAATTTCCTGTTTTTCAGCACCATCGCCATCGCCCTCATCATCATCATCTTTGCCACCAGCATCTCCTTCATCTGCACCGACAAACTCGGAAGGAGCCTCATCTTCATCATCGCAGAAAGGGTCTTCATCACTTTTAAAACTGCCATCCTCAACCCTCATCAATGCACCGTCATCATCATCATCAGCTTCATCAGCAGCAGCGTCCATATCACCACAACCTGTGTTATCACATACCTTGACAGCATCAATGGTCTTATCTGTGGTGACTTCGAGTACGGCTTCAGCAAGCATTCAACAGATGATGATTCCTGAAATTACCAACTCTGTTCAAATAACCACGGCAAGTGTAAAACCAACGACTGTCCAACCATCTGTATTATCCACAGTCACAGAATCGGTGGACGCCACTGAAAACAGCCGCCAACAGCCAGTGAACGATTTGGTAATTCGCCCTATGGTTGAGACATTTAGATCAAAGTCTGTTATTTTAAATGTAATTATTATAAACTCTTAGACTATCGTAAGTATGTTGTTGATATATGTAGTCGGCGTTAATATAAAAGTTGATTGCTAGAGCTGAAAAACTGTAGAAACCCAAAAATAAAGGGCGTTTTTGGGCGTTTTACACGTTGGGGTTTATTTTTGTACCGCACGGGATAGATATTTAACAATTATTCACCGAAGTGGAGGTAAATATCCACCACTACTCACCGACGCTGAAGTGAATAATTGTTTTAGTATATACCACACTGCAGGTGAATAGCCAGCACCAATTTTGTTCCTTTTTTTCTGTCAAATGGACAAAAACTCGCGCGAGGTGATCGCTGCTTCTCTCGGAGGTGAATATGAAATCACTATATATTCACTGTTTGAGTAGCCAATCAGAGCACGCGAAAAGTGATATTAACTGGTGTGGTATATACTAAATATGTTTGTTCACAGATGGTAATCATTTCAGTTTAATAAAAAATAATGCTATAAATATGTAAGGGAAAAAGAGGAAGTAACAACAGTCAACATTCGCATTTTCTTTGTTATTGTACGGCAGTAAGACTAGTTTTAGTCAATATTCTGTTTACCAGTGTGTCAGGAATTTTCGAATTGTTCGTCATCATCTAGCCGTATTGTATCTTTTTTCATGATGGTTGGTACTGATTCTTCTAACCTAATTGTCTTTCCGCAGATTGCAGACTTTATTTATAACGTTTCTCTGCTAAATGTGAGCAATCAGCTTTCTCTCGAGGTATGCTTGCTATTTAGGGACAAAGTCATCATTATTATGTTGTTTAAGTACCGAAGCAAACATGTACTTTAAAAACCATACAGAGCCGTATCTGAAAACCGATGTTATATTGTCGCAATAAAAAATGGAAAACCAATATGAAGAAAAAGAATGAAAGAAATTGCTTGTCCGTTCCATTTCTATGGAAGTTAAGTATTCCGTCAATGATTTGATTGAAAGTTTTCAAATTCTTCTCGGATTGAACTCATATTTACTGAAATTGTTGGCAGAAGAACCGCTTTTTATAAAGTTAAATTTTCTTCCGTCCTAGGAATCAGTACATATGATGAACAACTTCATAGCAATATTTAAGGCGAAACAAGGCAAGGGAAATCCACTTCTGGGAAGCAGAAAATTAGAAGAGTTTGCATTACGCTACGCGAAACAAAACTTAAATGGAGTCAAAAATAACTTGCGGATCAATGAAGGCTCCATCGGTAAGAGTTAATACTGTTACCTAACGTTGAGCATTATTCAAATTATCCAGTCTATTCGTATATATTATTAGCTATAGTTACTATTTGTATTGCTGAAATTGTTAGGTAATAAAGGAATGTGATTCTAATATTGCCATCCATACACTATAATTTCAGTTTCATAGCTAATTATCTGGACTATATTTTGACTTGGCATTATTATCAAAACGGTATTCGAAAGGCGATTTGTTGTTAAAAATACTATATTCAGATAAAATATATATTTTTCTAAAGTTGAGTTAAACATTGTAAGGGGTAAGGTAATTTAGCCTGGGATGGATAACACGTTTTTCGCTAACGAGTGCCCAATTAAATGTGACCTCAAACAACAAAGAAATTTAGACTATCGTGCACTGTAATGTGGATTAATACTTATACGTTCTAATAATTTCATTTTCTTTCTTTCTAGTTTTACAGATCCAGAAGTCGTTTACTGACGACCAAGATTATGTTTTTCCATCTTCTGACATCGCACAGAATGGTGCCTTCATAACATTACCCCATGAAAACTTTGCAACTACAGGTTAATAGAGTAGAGAGGAACGGGTAGTGAAATCTCCCTCCTCCCTATTTTCCCGTCATTTCCCCCTCCTCCCTAGTGAGTTTTAAAATTGTCTCCTTAGAGCATGTATGTAGATCCCATTTTCTCCCCCCTGCCTATTTTTTTTCTGAACATTTCTCCCTCTTCCCTGATTTTTTTTGCCAATTCGCCATCCTACCTGTTCTGTTCCCCCGCACTCTTAATATGAATAGCTCTTTTTTAAATCATCTAATCTTATGAACTTTCTTTAGGACGTAGGGTACTGATTAAGTACTGATTAAGTTCAGTATAGAGTAATTTAAGTAATGCTCAGCTAAGGAACGATAGCATGAACGTCAAAGGAATGTAAAATGTATCAATTTTATATTCTTCTCTCTCGTAATTTCATTGGTTGATACTCATGCCTTCAATAGAAAACCACCGAAGTTGTAGTTTTACAGTAAAAATGGCCAACAGCATAGCGGTCCTACATTTTCTACTAGTTACATTCACTGCGAACATATCAGACAGCAATTAAGGCACACTCGAGTAAAACCGTATGTGAGGATGTGTTCATTGCCGCAGTACATTGTCTATTGCTATCCTTCGTACTACGTGAATCATTAGTTAAATACCTGTGATGTTTACAATAGGACATTGCATTATGGAGACGTCATTTTACTACAACCACCACAATCCTTTTCAAATTATTGTTTCTCATTCAAATTTATCAACTCCTCTTAGAGTTCTAGGAAAAGGTCTAAGAGGAACAAAAGGATCCGCACATAGAGTTCTGGTAGTTGTAGTATGTGACGTAATCATGCAAATGTCCTATTATGTATCCTTAATAAATCCGTCATTACATTATTCTTCTGAATTGTATAAAAATAGCAGTAAAAGGGATTTTAACGTCTTCATTTACTTGTTCTTGTTATCATTGTCTGTGACCAAAACACCAATACAAATCTGAATTATCCACTATCACTTATAACTTATTACTAGAATCTTTTGCGACCCATAGGTGTCCTAGAGACTACTTCTCCACTTATCAGTTACAAAATATCGAAAACATATTCTTCAATATCTTCCAGCGTACCTTATTGGTAGTGATTACTATATTTTTTTGTTAATGATTCTATATCTCGACTGATTATTTATTCTCTATAGTTAATTACTTCTAAGCCTCACTGGTTAGCTCAGTTGGTAGAGCACGGTCTGGAGTGCGGGAGGTCAGGGGTTCGAATCCCGGCCGCGTCCTTGGGCAGGGACGTATAAGCCGTTGGCCTTGTCTCCTTCCTCTTCTAATCTATACGAGGGGGACGTGAAAGAACCTGTTGTGTTATTTCGAAAAAGAGTAGGGTATTGTCTCCCGACACAACAGCCTGGTATTCTGAGATACTAACAATCACTCATGATTGTAAACTGCACGGCAGCACATTGTGCCACAATAGCAGTCCGTATCACAAAAATAACCTTGTGAAGCGCATTTGGATATATTCATATAGAATTTGCGCTATATAAATGAATACCTTTTACCTTTTTAGATTATTGTAATTCTCTTTTATTTGGTATTTTCAAGAGACCATCGCTTAAGAGAACTGATCTCCGTACCCTATCATAGTCTGCGCCAATCTATTTTTGGCTCAGTAGACGTCACGATGCGAGTCACTTACATGGCTGTTCAATGCGTCAATTTCACAGGGGATCTTCCCCTGTGAATGGAAACATGCGAAAGTAAGCCCCGTATATAAAAGCGGGACGCGGTCTGATACAAACAATTATCGGCCAATATCCGTAATTTCAGCTATAGCTAAGGTATTTGAGAGGATCATCTATGACCAGCTATATACCTATTTGCAAAATAACGGTCTATTAACTAATTGTCAATCTGGTTTCCGAAAGAACAGTGACCGCTTTGCTCCATGCTACGGACAAATGGTCGTTAAATATTGACAAAGGTCTGATTAATGCAACTGTTTTTGTAGACCTGAAAAAAGCTTTTGACACCGTTGACCACAATGTTTTGCTTCAAAAACTAGAAAGTTACGGCTTGACTTCTCCAAGTATTGCGTGGTTTAGATCGTATCTCAACGAACGAAAGCAAAGGTGTGTGGTCAACGGTGAAATGTCAGACTTGGGGTACTCTCCTGTGGCGTCTCTAAATGAACAATTTTGGGACCCTTGTTATTCCTAATATATATAAATGACCTTCCTGATTGCTTAAAATTCTCAGACGCTCAAATGTACGCAGATGATACTTGTCTTACAATGGCAGGTTCATCATGTGATGACATTGAATTTAAATTGAATACAGACTTACAACATAATTATTTATGAGTGGCTGAAAGCAAACAAATTGAGTCTGAATGCTACAAAAACAGAGTTTTTATTAGTGGGCTCTCGCCAGAGATTATCTCATGTGGCATGTCCAAACCTTGTAATTAGAGGCGAAAGCATCCCTAAAATAGCGTTCTTTAAGTACTTAGGGGTGCACATAGATGAAACATTGACATGGTCAAAACACATTGAGAAGATCGCTAAGCAATTATCATCTTGTATTGGAGCTCTCAAGCGCGTACGGCCCTACGTGCCCATGTCCTCCCTCAAGACTATGTACCACTCATTTATTCAACCTAAATTTGATTATTGCAGCATAGTTTGGGAGAGCCTGGGTACTGAACTCGCAAATAAACTCCAAAAACTCCAAAATAGGGCTGCTAGAATAATAACACAGTCTAGTTTCGATTCTAGCTCTGGCCCAATACTTCACGAACTGGGTTGCATGGGACAGATTAATAATACGCAGGCGCAAACGTTTAGCAATAGAAATGTTTAAGATCTATAATAACCAAGCGCCTGAGTATTTAATACACAAATTTAATAGGGTTCATACACCATATAACACAAGAGGTTCATCATCAAAATTCCAACTGTCCCTCCCAAAAACGAATTATGATAAAAAGCGATTCGGCTACAGAGGAGCACATATTTGGAATAATTTAACAGAAGACCTGAGGACTAGCAAATCGTTAAAAACATTTAAAACTAAGCTAAATGGTCTACCTCCCTGCTTCTTTGACGCCTTATAATTTACTCTCTCACAATTACAATTACTATATTTTAATATATCGTACACGAACGCTAAAAGAACTGACTCTGGCGTTTTAAGCAGATTTTAATGGAATGTAATACTATCATTTAATGTTGATGTATAGATTTTTACACACGGCTTTTATGTAAACCAGTCTTAGTTACTGTTAAAACTACCGTGTCTAAATAAAGTTTCTTTCTATCTATCTATCTATCTATTTTAAGATTCCGTTCCGGCTCCTCACGGATTTTCATCGCTCCATCTCATGAATTCAACCTTGATTTCAACAAAAAAGAGGGGCGATGGATGCGAAGCTTCAAAACTCTGAATTATATGGCTCTGAATTATGTGTTGCTCTATAAACATACTACCCGGACTGGTATGGCACGGATCTGACCTGATCTGACTTGAAGACTCGAGAAAATGAACTTTGAATGTAATTAATATAAGCTACGGAGTGTAATTTGAAAACCCGTTAAAAATATTGCCGTTTGGATTTGACTGGGAAACTGTAGGCTGTATTAAGCGAGCATGGAAAGTCTTCCAAAAAAATGAATAAATTAACAATCCCGTATCGTTGTTATTGATGTATAGCCTAGGGAACGGACCGGATTATTAGCTCTTTCATCAGGATAATAATTTTAGAAACGTTCAGTTCATAGCAAGCAAGCACGCATCGACTTTTGACCACAATTTTGCGAAATTATAAATCCAGTTAATCTGACTGACTGACTGAGTTTGGAATTATCGTAAACAGACGCTTACAATTCGCTAAAGAAATTAGAAATAGAACCTATAATATCGTAAATAATCGGACATGCTTTTGCAACACCGTAATCAATATGAATCTGTAGAGTAACTGTCGTGAAAGTAGAACATCGTGAATGCTTTGATTACTGAGTAAAACACTGAATGCTTCTTCTGCTCTCGCCGCCCGCCGGGCCATTCGGACACGTGACACCCACAACCAATCGGATAGAGTGGTAAAAATAGTCGAACTAATTTATGCAAGCTAAAAATAAATCGGTGCAGACTATCATGGGGAGAGAGGCTAGTATTGGGGATCGATTCTCTTAGGTGATGGTATTTCTAAGAGTACTATACAGAGACTCCAATATGTATAAAATTGCTGCTGCTAGAGTTGTTAGATTAGTTCGCAAACATGAATGCATTGCGCCTGTTTTAGTTGAACTACATTGGTTGCCGGTTTAACAGCGTATTTACTTTAAGATTTTTCTAATTACTTTCAAGGCTTTACATGATCAGGCGCCGACTTATTTAAAGCAACTGTTGCAATCTTATTGTCCCGCCTGTATGTTACGTTCTTCCTCCAATTACGTATTTGTTAAACCAGTTACTAGACTTAAAACGTACGACAACAGGGTGTTTTCAGTGGATGCGCCGGCCATATGGAACTCTCTTCCATTGGATATTAAATGCAGTGAGTCAGTTGAATTTTTTAAGAATAGACTTTTAAACATGCCTTTAATTTATAGATTATCATTGTTATATCCCGTGTATATAAATTCTTAGCATTATTGTTTTTTTGTATATTTAACAATTATTCACTGAAGTCGAAGTGACTATATTGGTGAATATTTACCGAGACGAAGTCGAGGTCAATATTCACCAATAGTCACTGAGACTGAAGTGAATAATTGTTTTAGTATAATTTCATCAGTGAATATCAGAGAAATTTAAACTAGACAATATAATAATAGTCTGACTTCCGACCCTTTTATAAGTTAACAAGCGCGCGTGACAAGATAGTTTTGTGACAAACATTTGCATAATCACGTGCCGCTATACGGTTCATTGCACAAACCGACTTGACACGAGACTGGCAGGGATTACAAGAATGGATTTTCTGAAAGTATAGAAATATAAAAGAAAAGGCCAAATGCACACTAGAATTCAAGTTGAAGCAGCAATCTTCACTTTTGAGACCTCGCATCGTGTTACAAAGAGAGAAAATGCAGCGAAAATGAGTGGAAATGGGCAAAACTGAAAGTCTGCCACTACACGGCGAGTGAAAATTTATAGAAAGGAATCGCTTTCATGAGTTCACTTAAAAGGACAAATTTCCTGGAAACTACGAACTACAGAATCAAAGACAATGGTAAATCAAGAGACAAATGATTTCGGTATGAGATAAAGCTTAAAAACACAACGAGAGCGGCGAGAGAAGGGCATAAACCATAACACTAACAGCAACCGGCTCCCTGAATGAAACTAGAACTTGTTGTTTTTCTATGAAGAACCACGAGGAAAATAACTCAAGTAAGTACACTCTTTTTGAGTCTGGAACCTAACCCAATGTTTTAGGAAAAGGTCTCGTTGTGTTATTTATTGCTCTAAGTAGACGTTATTTCCTTGTGAAAGTTTGTTATTCATGAAGACACGAGGGCCGAATAAACTCAACCCGAAACTCGTAAGTAAACTTTGTTTGTGAAGGCTTATGAATTAAAAAAAGAGCTTCAAGTTTAGCCATACTTATTTAGTTGCTTCTTTGGTGGGTTTTGGAAAAGCTTTTTCTTTCATATTATTTATTTCTTCGTGAGAAACATCGGTAAAGATGCGAGCGGCCATTTTGGTAAATGCAGGTGAATATAGCGACATATGACGTAATTCTCGACCAATCAGAGCACGGGAATCTCTATATTCACTGATGAAATTATACTAATAGTATATATAATATAGTTTTTAATTTTTAGCATAGTTTGTATTATTAGATTCATTTATATATCTGTATGGATGTAAAGCGTTATTGGTCTTAACGTAAATAACGCTATAGAAATAAATTGTTATTATTATTATATTATTATTAACGGCAAAATCGATTTATTGGCAATCTATTAATGCAGTGCCGTCTGTTCTTTCCTTAGGTACATTAATCGTGAGCATCTTGTACGACAACATCGAGGTTCTGGTAGAAGATGTCGGCAATAATTTAAAATCACAACGGTATTTATCGATGAGGAACTTAAAATGTATTCAAAAAGTGTGTTTTTTCCCCAGAAGATGTGACTTCTGGAATGTGACTTCTTATTGGGATTTCATGTGGCTATATATCGTCATAACGGATGCCACCTTTTTATTCCTTTATGTATGCCACTAATATCCTTACCTTTTTCAGCAACGGTTATCCGTTTTATTTAGAATATAACTATCAAAAATGAACTAGTATAACAGAAATGTGGGTGTGTGAAACATTTATTTATATTCGCAAGAAAATATTACATTCAAAGATGCTCGTTTTCGTAAGCAGGCCTTCTTTTACTTTGCCTTTTCCCTTACACCTTCTTCTCTATCTCTACTCAGTCACCCTTACGCCTCTATTCAGTGTTCGTAAGCGCGCCTTCTTTTGCTTTGCCTTTTCCCTTACACCTTCTTCTCTATCTCTACTCACCCTTACGCCTCTGTTCAGTGTTCGTAAGCATGCCTTCTTTTGCTTTACCTTCTTCTCTATCTCTACTCACCCTTACGCCTCTGTTCAGTGTTCGTAAGCATGCCTTCTTTTGCTTTACCTTCTTCTCTATCTCTACTCACCCTTACGCCTCTGTTCAGTGTTCGTAAGCACGCCTTCTTTTGCTTTACCTTCTTCTCTATCTCTACTCACCCTTACGCCTCTGTTCAGTGTTCGTAAGCACGCCTTCTTTTGCTTTACCTTCTTCTCTATCTCTACTCACCCTTACGCCTCTGTTCAGTGTAAGTTCGTAAGCACGCATTCTTTTGCTTTGCCTTCTTCTCTATCTCTACTCACCCACGTCGCATAAGCCCGTTTCTGAAGCAAAGTCAAAACGAAACATATTATAATGCAGTAATTAAACCCATTTTTCTATACGGCAGTACTGCATGGTCATCTTGTAGTAAAAATAATCTAAACTCTGTACTGAAGCTTCAGAAAAGAGCTGCCCGTGTCATCTTAGGCGCAGAACGCAGAGCCCCATCTGTGACGCTTTTTAATAATCTGGGTTGGCTCCCATTCTATGTTCAGGCATATATAAACCGTTGTGCCATTATATTTAATAGGATTAATGATAGAACGCCTGAATATCTAAATAGCCTTCTAACTAGAAACTCTGAAAGACACCAAAGGAACACAAGATATGTTCAGCTAAACCTTTGTTGCCCGTTATATAAAAAACAATACTGAGGGAGGCCGAACCTTCACTGTACGCTCCATTCGCGACTGGAACCAATTATCTACTACTCTTAAAACTAGCATATCAATTAAATGTCTTTAAAAAGAATCTCTTTAAAGAACTTATTTTAAAACAGAAAAAACAACTTAGATTTGCAGATCCATAGCTACCACCCTTTATGCAAATACTTTTAGTGACTTTATGAATTTGGGTATTTTTAATTAGTCTATCTTATTGTATTAAATAGTTTTTTATATCTTTTTATAGTCTGATAAGAATTTTAGCATTTTAATCGTAGAATCGTAGCCTTTTGTAGATAGATGTATTTATTATTGTAAGTAGAGGGCCACGGGGTCATCAGTACCTTTGGTTATTGTTAAGTGTTACCCTCTGAAAATAAAGTCTATTGTATTGTATTGTATTGTATTGTATTGCACCCTTACGCCTCTGTTCAGTGTTCGTAATCACATACGGTAGTAAATGTATCCAAAAACTTGAATCGGAACTTGAATTAGCTGTTAATGAAAATTTAGAAGAAAAAAATCCACAACTGGCTCTCTGCCAATAAGCTTTCTCTATAAATATAGATAAAACTAACTTTGTAATTTTCAAGCCCCACAAAAAATATTACATTACCAAATTACTCTGCAAATAAAAAAATAAACAGATACGACAAGAAAAATGTATTAAATACCTAGGAATTTTCATAGATTCACAGTTAAATTGGAAATATCACATTTTACATTTTTCAAAAAAATTAAAAGATGCATAGGTATAATCTCTAAAATTCGTTATTTTGTTAGTACAAAATTATATTTTGATTTACCCTTTTCTAACATATGTTTTAACCTCATGGGGTAACACCTATCCATCTACTTTAAACCTTCTTGTCGTTTTACAGAAAAAGCCATTAGAATCATAACTTTTTCCAGTTATACTGAACATACCAGCCCACATCTTAAAACTTGAAGATCTTGTATTTCTCTATGATGCATTGTTTATGTATGATTTTTCCTCTGGAAGACGTCCTCCAGTGTTTAGGATTTTTTTTTTATGTCAGTACTGTCCATCAATATAATACCAGGCTAGCATAAAAAAGTATTTTTATCCTCCACGAGCAAGAACAAATTATGGCAAGTTCAATATTCGCTTTCAAGGTACCATTGTGTGGAATTATATTGACGAAAACCTAAAAATCATACCCGAAAGAGTTTCAAACGACTACTTAAAGAATCTTTCTCTTAGCCTTACTAGACTATTATATCTCTCTAATGTATTCACAGGCTGTTTTTCTATCACTCATTACATAATTTCCCGGTCAGTGTCTTGCAAATACTTGTTTGTTTCTTCATTGTCTATAATTCTCTATAATCTGTTTTTGTCTTTATAGTAAATGAGTAACTACTTCAATGTTCTTTTAGCGTCTTTTCTTTTTTGGTCCAAGGCCCAACCAATTAACTACATTTTATTAAATAAATTATACGTGCTACCTAGCTCGATTAACCTGCAGGTTATTCTAGGTTAGCTCATACTTAAAACTTATTTTAATTCATCGTCTTTTTTCACAATATTGTAAACCCTTTATGAGTATAAATAAAGATATTGTTGTTGTTCTTGTTGCTGTAGCCCACACCTAATACTAGATTTACACATTGATCAATCTCATACATTGCTTGCCGCCTCTGGAATAATTTACCTGACCACGTCATGAATTCCAGTAGTATACACAGTTTTATTGGTGGGCTAAACAAGTTGTCTTTATCGTCAGAGGGTTCTTGTAATTGTATTATCTATAAATAAGATTACTTCACTATATATTATTTCAGCATATTTTGACTTATTTCTATCTGTCAGTAATTAGAAATTTTAAACTGTATCATGTACATATATCATATTTCTATATTTAACTTAGCGATATATATTATTAGTAGTGTAATTATATATATATATTATTAACAATATAGTATCATGATCATTAGTAATAGCAGTTTCTCTTTTGTCATAATTGTAACAAGAGGCCCTGAGTGGCCTTAACTCGGGCCACCTACGTGTAGGAATAGGTGAATACGTGTAGTTCATTGAGTTGTTAGTAGCATGTGTGTGTGCCATTCATAGTCTGCTAGGGGTGCTAGATAATTGATTCACTACTGATGCTCATGGTAATTTATAAATAATGGAATGACCTTTTGCAGGAATTCAATCATGTGGTTGTACTAGATGGCAAACAAATATATTTCATATACCGATACATGTATTTAAAGGCAATTGTATGAGATTGGTAGGGTCATTAGCAAAACCTGTTTGTAAATGCTATTTTCCACCTCCAATCGATTGTCGATCTTTATGAAATAGCCTTTTTAAAGATAGCTTGCCATCCAGCATTCACGGCAATGTCTTTCCCATGGAGATCACAAACTCAATTCATTCGTTAACACAGTATTATACCAGCACATGACTGTTTACTGCAAAAGGCCTACTACAACTGCTCCCAGTAATTATAATTAATAGACCGATTAAGCTTGTACATTTGTTGCCAAATTCAGATCATGTGACAGCTCTCCAGAGGATTGAGCTAGTGCTTTGTTTTCTAATTAGAGGAATTTGTACATTTCCTCTTGGGATAGAGAAAAACAAGAAAACATTTAATACTCAATGGCAAAGTCAGGTGACCTGAATTGGGAAAACAAATGTACAAGCTAAATCGGTCTATTGAAGATGCCTGTACAGTGTAGCTGGGTAGAGCATTCCAAATTGGTATTGTTCTAATTAACTAACGTAGAAAGAGTATTTATAAGCGTTGACAGAGGCAGAAATATGTCTATAATGAAAGTCGATCCGGAAGGAAATTAAACTCGTTACGGTATCATGTAAACACCCCTGTTATGTAATCTAATATACTTGTCATGTGATACGACTCACATGGGGGACACAGAGTAGAGGACGGGAGCCAAAGAAGGGACTCTAAAAGTTACAGTGTAAATCTAAGCCAGACGATTAAAACCTATTACACCCCCTAAGTCATATCCAGTTCTGTTTATGCAGGGTTATAAGTTCTGTTATTCTTTTAACAATTTCAACTTTTTCTTCTTGGTCTCTATGAAGTCACACACAGTTCAATTTACGATTTTAATTTCCAGTTCGAATTACAGTCTCCATATTTACATTATACAGGCATTAGTCATTACACTTCATACATTTTTTAAAAGTAGGGAACAATTAAGATTTGTGTGCGTATATACATAATTTCAACCTCACCAGTTCAGATAATTCCAATTGCGTTCAAAGACAAGGGTCAATCACTGTTCACTTCCAGCTTTTGCGACTCTTGGTTTGAAGCTTCAAGACTTCCAAGTTGTCTCAAGGAACCGTCTCAAGAGTACTTCAGGAGAGTACTTGGTGGTAAACAGCCAACATTTAAACAATCAAAATCCCTCATTTGGCCTCTTCACAGTGTGTGATCAGGGTATCAACGATGAGCGTTTCACCAATATCAACAACGCAATAGTGCAATCCTATGGCACTTTATAGACGCAGCAGTACAGGTTTCCGTGGATTATTGGACCAAAACCTTCACTTCTCCGGTCATCCCTTTCGTAAATGTGAGAATTTTCCATCGAAAGCCCCTAAAAGTCCTGTTAGCCCTAGAATAACTGAACATCTTGCTATTTCAATCGAAGAAACCTTTGGTTTCAGCAAAATAATGGGTAAGAATTGCCCAAATCTTCGCTCCCGTTGATGGTAAATTATCGAACTTTGCCTCTACAAATATTGGAATTGCCCCGAGCGGTGTCGAATTTGATTGGTTGATCCTGTCACGTGTTGAATAGCTCGACTTGGAAAAAAACACTTGGAAGCCTTGACTCTCGCCAGCCACAGGCTGGCCCTAGTAATTAAAGTTTTGTTAAATAGTGTCACGTACATTTTTTTGTGAGGAGCCCTTAAAGGTAATTAATGTCATGCGGGTAAAGAAAGTTATGCTTATGTTATGCATACGCTTACGCTTACGTTTACATACACTCAATTGGCTATGGTCAATAAGAACGAGTAATGTTAACTACCAATTCCTTTTTCTCAGTAGTCATGTTACTACAAAGATCCTCTCCACTTCTATAGAACCTAGTGGAGGGACACTGTTAACAGATACAATACTGTATTTCAAAACATCAGAGGTAAGAATGATGAATTCTATCTTTTTATACTATATTAACATATCGTTTTCCCGTTAGTTTTGTCAGCTAACTAGCCGTGGTTGGTATTGTGGTTACATATAAGAAATTGGTGTGATTAATCTGTTTTTCTGTCTTTTTAATACTTCTTTATTAGATACTCCCCAGCAAAATTAAGAAAAATAAGAAGTGCGTATTTTGGAAATTTTCACCGAGGTAAGTTTTGTCTGATATGACTCAAGTGTTACGTGTCTTTCTTACTGTTCGATATTTTTTTTCATATGAGTAGAGAATGGTGTACGGCCATAAATAAAGCGAAACAAACATTGGTGTTCCTTCTCTGATATGATGGGAACATTGAATTATCACATTTAGCGACAGATATAATACTACTACTAATGCTCTTACATTTCCCTTTAATGTAGTTGTATGAAATATAATGTTTCCCTGACCTGACATCAATCTCCTGTCATTCGCATGCGCAGTTGTTCCAACCATACGACATGATGTTATGGTTGTCTAAATGTTCTGTAGGGGTAGCGATGGTGGTAATTGGTCTCCTGAGGGATGTACCACGATCACCTCTACTAACGTGTACACAGAGTGCTCATGTAACCACCTGACACACTTTGCTGTTCTTATGCAAGTTGAGAATAACAAGGTGAGAACTACTGTTTGTTCACAGAATACCCGATATTTTCGCTCTGACGAAGGGCAACACTTGAACTGTCAGCTGCTACTCGCTTTCGACGGCGGTTAGGAAACCTTAATCGAATTTTAGTTAAATATACCAAGGTTAATATCGTACCCGCCACCCTCTGCCCAACACTATATTTTTTTGATAGGAAGTAGCTAGTTAACCTGATCATGCTTCATTGTATGTTTGCTGCAGGTCAGTAATTATTGAATATTTTATTATTACTCCACCCTAGCAAACTTCGAGCTATTTTACTGTTATATATTTATTCATCATTTCTTCTCTTTTCATTACTTGATCCTAAGAGA
Organism: Actinernus sp. WN-2022; assembly: GCA_030867875.1. Lineage (NCBI taxonomy): Eukaryota > Metazoa > Cnidaria > Anthozoa > Actiniaria > Actinernidae > Actinernus > Actinernus sp. WN-2022. The sequence continues at coordinate 35,281,916 of JAOWCC010001210.1, forward strand.
TTACTTAACAATTCAGGAAGCCAATCAAACTAAACAAACTATTTCACTGATTGATGATAAATTTGATGTTTTAACGGTTACCCATACTAATCATGATTATCACTAGAATATCTTCAGTCTGTTATTTATATTTGCTTGCATTGTACCGTTAGTTAAATTATGTATTACAGGTCTCGAAGGAACATATGGCGATACTGGACATTTTAACATATCTTGGTCTTGGACTCTCAATTCTTGGATGTGTAGTAACCTTCATTGCTCACTGCCTGTTCACGTGAGTTCGATTGAAAATATTTTTATCAAAGTCTGTTAATTAGCTTACCTGAAAAAAGTCTGCCACAGGGTACACACAAACATTTATTTAGGACTATTGAAGGAATACTCTTAATACAAAATAATTAATTGGCTGTAATTTTCATCCTTCGTTCTTTCTCTGTTTTGTATTCAATAAACTTTGCTGAAACGCGCTCTCTGATAGCCATGTGCTACGCAAAAGATGTCACGTTTTGCACAAAATCATTCTGAATCCTACTTTCATGTTGTTTCTTGATAATTAATGACGAAGAGAGCAGAGCGGCCACTCGAATGCGCATCGTGGTATTTGTATTTTCCCTCGTGATTCGTGCAAACAGACATCTACTTATTAAATTTCCCAAGCGCTATATTATTGGAATACGAAGGAATCTAATTACGATAACGCAGTTGATGTTGTAATCAAGCTGCAACTGCTAAAGTCTACAATTGCGCGCTTCACCTGATGTCGCAAGAAAATTAAATACCGGTATAACATGTTGAGTACTTGCACAGTAGCAAGTACGATCATGATCGTCTCTTTTATTTCTAAGGCCTCATATTTGTTTGTTCCATTAAAGAAATGTGCGCAAACTAATAATTCGGAAAATGCTACGATAAAACATCTTGCCTTTTTTCCTGTTCTATTTAGTGATGTAAAGTCCGATCAGTCTCAAATAAGAATGAACCTTGTGTTTTCTCTCGCCGTCGCCCACATACTCTTCCTTCTCGGATCAGTGGCCAAGCGTCATTTGGTAAGGAAATTGACATTTAACCAGCTCAGTGGACTGGAATCTTAGGGCGCTTTTCATTTACACGAACTGACTGGTCTGACCAGCCAGTTCATATAGGGAACGCGTCAGTCCTAGGAACAGACTGGACCAGTTCTCAGAACTGACACGTTCCATTTAAGAACTGGCCGATCAGACCATTTAGTTCGTGTAAATGGAAAGCGCCCGAAGACTTTTCTACCATGGTTTGATAGTACTAGCTCCCATAACTTGATCGTGGTGGTTGACGTTCTCAAACCTTGTGACTCTCCACATTAATTGGTATAGGAGTATATATATTGCTCACATATATTCATTTCAAAAAGACGATCATTTAATATTACTATTTCTATGTCAGATTGTGTGTGTATCGGTAGCAGCCTCATTACAACTTTTCTATCTGACCTCTCTTTGCTGGATGTTTGCTGAGGGACTTCAACTATACATGCAGATCGTCAAGGTGTTCAACGTTAACCTAAACATGAAACAAATATACTGTTGTGCATGGGGTAAGATACCAGTTATCTTCTCATTTAATTATAGAAAATTAAGTATTTTTTGCTTAACATATTATTCCCGAACTCATGATTGATTAATGCTAAGCAATTGCATGGATGACATGAGTTTATTTCAAGCACGATAAAAATCCCCTCTTTAAATTGTACCTACGATCAAATTTTGACATATCAATGTTTTTGTATATTCATAAAGTAGAGTTGATATATTATTACCAGTTCAAATCGTTTTTTGATACGACGACAGAAAGTCATATTATTTTAACTCCGAATATTGAAACTAAACGTCCACCATTACTGGAGGCCGTTACCTTTGTTCGGCTTTATACAAGGCGCTATTAATTCAGCTGAAGTGATGTCATACGTTCAACGCTCGCCTGCACAACACAACACCTCGGAGGGATATTTCTACTAAAAACGTCTTCACGTACACATGGATAAAATTATATTTAACTTTGCGAGGTTGGCAACGTTTTTAAGCACACTATTTCGCGCGACATGGTTGTCTTGTTAAGTGTATGACATCACTTCCGTTGAATAATGAGAACGGCTTCAAGTAATGGCGGACATGATTTTACCGGTAAACTCTCCTACAATTTTGTGGTTTCACTTGCCAATTTGGGAATATTTTTTACTATTACGGATATTTCTAACACTGATTGACCTATTGACATTAAAAAGTGGGAAATGGTAAATTTTCGTTGTAGTGGCACTTTATGTACTTCAACATGTCGTACAGTAACCTTGCCGTATGTTATTACCGTAACTTTCCAACTCATGCCAAATCCACTTGATGCTAGAAGTGGAAAATGCACAGCTACGATTGATATAATCTAATGGTATTTTCATAGACAGTTTCAAATTAACAAATATAAAATATGGTTCTCCATGTTCTATAACAAAATAATGCAGTCACACAGGATCGAGTCTTGAAAGAATGTGGATGCACCAGCGGAACGCGAGATCATTTAGAAGCATTTCAAGACATCGAAAGTGCATTACTTTAGAAATAGAAAACATTTTTCATGTTTCCATAGAATTATAGAACATATCTATAATAGTTTTATAATATAAAATTCGATCTACGCGGAAAGAAATGCTCGATCGTACATTATAAGAAAATGAAGCATGCTGAGCAGCCAATAAAATCACGCCTTCTTAGGAAGCTCCCGTCATTTATATTATAAAACGTACTAATGAACTGCATTAGTGTTCGATTACTGGATCGACCTATTTATTATCAGTCCCTATCTAGGTTGTTTCAACCATTAAAATTCAATGTACATGTATAATCCCAAAAGACAAAACACTGCGGGAGTCTTCGATAGTCTTAATTTAATATCCATAATCTTTTCGAATAGAGAGAAGTCAATAATATCAGTGTAGTTATTTGTTGTTTCCACTCAAATATTCAGGGTATTAGTCAAGCCAAACATCAATAGACAAATATATGGCTTTTGCCTAAACATCAAGCAAGCGATTAATTGCTTGTGGACAGCGCGGCTAAAATAAACTACTGACACAGTCGAACCTCTTACCTGTATTTCATATGGCTTGATCGAGCTTGTAATAGAGTTTGCTTCTTATCATTGAGAGCAATAAGGGAAATTGCTCGAAGCAATTTTACTGCAAAGACATTTTGTTCAAGCTTGTGTCCTGGCCTTTTAAAACTATATTCTCTGCCATGTTGGGCTTAGCAGTAGTCGAAACGGATCAATATAAACCTTATAGCTCAAACAAATAATAACTCCAAGCATCAAACGCATTTTAAACTCAGTTCAACAGAAGTACTACAACATCATAATGTTAATTTATTACCTCTAGGCTAGCAATCCAAACAACGACACCTACAACACGTTACGAGCATGCCGTCCACTAACTTTGCCATTTCGCCTTCCAAATGGTTTTTATCAAATGGTTTCAATCTTCTCTAACAATCTTGTTTTCATCATATTTATTTTCTAGTAAAAAGTGGCTCTACCATATCGATAAAAATCGACTTTAATTCCGAGCAGTTGAAAAGTCAGACCAACATTTATAAAGAATAGGTGAGATCACATTAACGCCGAGAAAGTGCGTGGGACGTCGAGCTGTATGACGTAAAAAAGTCACAGGAGGATGGCGGCGCCAGGTCTTCGCGCGGCCAACATTGAGGTGCTCGTTCTCAACGCTGAAAATGTTTTATCAAATTTTTAATTATTCCTTTTTCTGAACAAAGGACATTTTAAAGATTCTATTGGGCCCAAATGTGTTTTTTTCATTCGGGGATCCTTTAGTAATTCTTGCCCCGAAGGTTACCTCATCTTGAAGGCTATAACCAATAGAATGAAATTAACTTCTTTTCATGGCCAAGTAGATCTGATTTATAGTAATAAAAAAATAATAGAAAATAATGTGTGTCTCCTATAAAAATAAATACACTTTCTAGGTCTTGACAATCTGCTGAACGCTTCCGACTCGTGCATCCAATCACAGTTTTTTTAAGATCTCCAGCGTATATTATTTCATACATGCAAGAAACCGGGCGAAACGTACGCCCTGATTGGTCGATAGCCACGATGTATTAGAGTATAGATGCACAGATAACGTCAAAAGGTCAGACGTGCGCTCTGTTTTGTTTCGTAAATTCGTTAGTTATCGTATAAAACAAATAGATACCATTTTACCGTGGGTCTGTCCTTTTTCTAATATAAATTACGGGAGCATCCTAAGAACGCGTGACTTTCATTGGCTGCTAAGCGTGCTTGAGTTTCTTTTATAATATAAATTACGGGAGCATCCTAAGAACGCGCGATGTCATTGGCTGCTCAGCGTGCTTGATTTTCTTTTATAATATAAATTACGGGAGCATCCTAAGAACGCGCGATGTCATTGGCTGCTCAGCGTGCTTGATTTTCTTTTATAATATAAATTACGGGAGCATCCTAAGAACGCGCGATGTCATTGGCTGCTCAGCGTGCTTGATTTTCTTTTATAATATAAATTACGGGAGCATCCTAAGAACGCGCGATGTCATTGGCTGCTCAGCGTGCTTGATTTTCTTTTATAATATAAATTACGGGAGCATCCTAAGAACGCGCGATGTCATTGGCTGCTCAGCGTGCTTGAGTTTCTTTAATAATATAAATTACGGGAGCATCCTAAGAACGCGTGACTTTCATTGGCTGCTCAGCGTGCTTGATTTTCTTTTATAATATAAATTACGGGAGCATCCTAAGAACGCGCGATGTCATTGGCTGCTCAGCGTACTTGATTTTCTTTTATAATATAAATTACGGGAGCATCCTAAGAATACGCGATTTCATTGGATGCTCAGCGTTCTTGATTTTCTTTTATGAGCATCCTAAGAACGCGCGATGTCATTGGCTGCTCAGCGTACTTGATTTTCTTTTATAATATAAATTACGGGAGCATCCTAAGAACACGCGATTTCATTGGATGCTCAGCGTTCTTGATTTTCTTTTATGAGCATCCTAAGAACGCGCGATTTCATTGGATGCTCAGCGTGCTTGATTTTCTTATAAATTCACGAACGATAAAATCAAAACAAAACGTAGCGGTGATTGTTTTTCGCGAGTTTAATATGAATAACGAAGTTAAGTTCGTAGAACTAGGAAGACAATATTTTCGACTATAAGGTGTCATGGTCTGTCGAAGAAGAGGAAAATAAAAGCCGTTTTCAAAAACTAAAAGAAAAAGAGCGAATTTAGCATCGGCTTCGTACTCCAAAGCGACTCATGTCCACAGTGTGATATAAAAATTGTTTGAAAATAAGAGAAATGCGATTTTTCTAACAGCCTGGTGTATTACAAGAGAGGAAATTACCAACACAACTACAAGACATGACTCACCGAGAATTCGACGATAACTTTATTACGTCTGTTTTATGCTGAAGCCATAACAGTGAATGGCAAAGAATACAATAGGGTTTCTGTGATTTCATGTAAAAATCTTCCAGAATGTTCCTGAATAAAATACGGGCGATAAAACGTGCTAAGCACCCAGAATTTCGGAAGACTAGATCATGCGGCCATACCAACGAAGAGAGCCTCAAAATAAGCTACGCAACACGGCCATCAGAAAAGCAGTTAAAACACTAGCTGTTTCTTGGGATAAAGAAAGTATCCTTCTTCGGACCACATAATCACTAACCATTGTCAACGATGCAGTTGTAGAAAATAGTCAGCAATCCTCAACTCACCAGCTCAGCTGCGCTAATTTGCTAACGCTTTCTCTATGAATGCTTTCCATCAGGTATTTTCAACATTATCACAATGTGCAGAACAGAAATTGTAAAAAGAAAGCACTTTTTTCCTGCAACAGTTTTGATCAGTTGACAATTCTACGGCCCATTTTCCGGCTCTTGCAATTTCTGTCTTTCACTTTTATCGATGATTCTTCCAGAGATTACTTCATACAATAGGAAACAGGCTTTCAGATCGTCAATGTCAAGCTGTCACAATTGAACCAATCAGTGACGCGAAATGTTGTAAACAAGACAGTCTAGCACAGCAAAATGGGGTTTTCGTTGTCGTCAGTTTGCTTCTAGATTTTTACGCGGGTTCTTAGAGAACTTACTTTCCTTCGTTTATATTGAAGTTTATATTATAAAACAATAATTAAAGTATGGTTAGCCTTGTTCTATAACAAATTATAAAATAGATTCGATAGTACCCGCGCTCTCATGGCTGAAAGCCGTGTTTTTATAACTCTTGAACGCGCGCTCAGTTTTGATTACGTGGTTAGGAGAATTTACATTTTCGTGATACTAATAAATGAATGATTTTCCATTGTTGTACTTATTTTCTGGGGGTTATTATATAAAGGAAATATAAAACAGTTCCCCTTTGTTTCTATAGAGTTATAGAATCACTTGTGGAAGTTTGGAAGAACTCGAAATAGCTGTGGAAACACTCGCCCTTCGGGCTCGTGTTCCCGCTGACATTTTTCGTTCTCCCAATCTACCACTCGTGTTACTATAACTCTATAGAAACACGGGAAATGTTTTCTATTTCTTAAATAATGCACTTTCGAGGTCTTGAAAAGCTGCTAAATGCACTCGCGTTCCGCTCGTGTATCCGCAGTTTTTTCAAAATCTCGAGCGTGCATTATTTTGTTATAAAACAAAGAGAACCATCTTTTATTAGTTAAATGGTGCACACAATTTATGACATCACAACGTGAAGAGAACATAAGTGACGCCACTTGGCTTCCTCTCGTGGTGCATTTCTGTGTTCTCTTTGCGTTGTGACGTCATATGTCAGTGCATCTACAAGATGAGATACGATAAGAACATGGAGAACAATCTTTAAATAATAAAGAACGTCTTAGTTATTTAGATAATATCGATCATTTCCGTAGGTTTACCTGCTATAATGGTCATATTATCAATCGTTATCGCAAACATTGGATCAGGAGGATTGAGAAACTACGTCACTGAAAACTTGTAAGTTTAATTCACATGCACTGGTACACTCTCTATCATTCCAGGGTATTTATATCAAGGAAATTTATGAATTATTTACAACGAATAAGTAGATTATATGTGATCTAAGTATAAAACCTGCTGACGTCACTGTTTGTGACGTATTATGTATGTGCCGCCCGGGTGGGTCAGGGTTTTGAACTCGGCTTGGGCAGGTAGAGTCAGGGTTTTGACCTGATTTGGGCAGATCAGGGTCAGGATTTGAGTATAATTTGGATGCAGTCAGGGTCGGGGTTCAGTATGTTTTAGGCAGTTAGGGTTCAGTTTTTTTTAGCTACCATGTCACAAAAAGACATTCTGTTGCCGCATTTTGATAGCCTGCCCACATGTAAGCACTGAGGTTCCCATACATCGTGACGCCGGTTATTCGTACTTCAGTACTTATCTATGTGCTTCATCTGCTGATTGCCACGTCCCGACATGAAATGTTCCGTATTTTGCATGCAATCCCGGTACGCGGAATACCGGCCAGGATATATATCCGACCGTGTTTGTCGATCCGGTTTTTTTTCCCCAAAAGGGGGCAATCAGGGTTTTGGAGCTCGGATTGGGTCGAACAGGGTCAGGGTTTGAGCCTCTTGGCCTCACATACATACCCATTTTTCATGTAAGTAGCCCCTCCCTCCCACTGTGCATTATCCGTCTAACTTGAAAGTAATTAAAATAGAAAGGGCTACATCCGTCTATAGAAGTCCTCATTTGCTATCAGCTTTTTATATTTTAAACTAGTCTGTATAGCTTCTTTAGCCACTTTTCAACTTCCTGGGGCGATAAAATTATGGTTATATCATTGCTCTAATTTCTGATTGATTTGAAATTGTTTGAATACATGATTGTGCTTAGGGATTAGTGTACAACCATGGCACCTCTTTCTTGCCTCTTTCTCAACTGATCATGAGAGGCAAACATAAGGCTAAACTAAAACGTACAATTTGGCTGTTTCGCGTAACTTCAAGATTATTTCTGCATTAATTATATCATTTGCGTCCTACCAATATGTGATTAGACACAGCAGGTCATTAGTGTTTAATATGCTGATTTATGTCTCTTCCCATGTAGTTGCTGGCTTTCGTTTGAAAATCACTTGATCTGGGCGTTCATCATTCCTGTCCTCATCATCATACTGGTATGATCTACTGATTCTTGACATTCCACATATATCAGTTCCACTCGTGCTATTAACGATATACTGTGGTGTATAACCATTGATTTAAGTAGCAACTTCACCATCTCCAAAACTGTACGCATTTAAACAAATGTGGACGCTTAAAATGAATACTATATTTTTCAACAAGACGAGAAAAGCAAAGTGATTTTGGAGCTTTTTAAAGTACCTATGAATTGGATATTAAGTCGATCTCATTTGCAAACCCTTTCGAAAAGAGGAAGGTGACATTTTCTGTTTGTCAATAGCTCATTCTAGAGATATTAAGGTTTTACAGTATGCAAATAAGATGATATATGACGTAGGAACGTATTTGTAGGGATATTCTTCATTTTATGATTTGTCTCTGGGCTGTATACACGTTCTACCTCATATATAATGTAATTTGCATATTGTAAATTCCTGAATATCTCTATATTGACAAACAGAAAATATCATCCTTCTCAGTTGGAAAGGGTTTTAAATTGATATCGAGTTAGTAAAAGTCCGCGCAAGAGGTAGGCACTATTCTACTGTTCATCTGCAATTTGGTTTCCCCACTTTAGTATTTTCTGTTTTTGATACTGATAAATGATAAAGCTCTAAAATCAAATCAACTAAAACTGCATTTTAAAAGTGCATTTCTTTTGTGTGAAAACATTTCGTCCAATCAGATCAATTTCGTCCATAATAATAACCAAGAAAACGTTCAATGTTAAAATGTTCCCCACATTGAAAGTTCATCATATTAAAAGTTATGAGTGTTTTCACTAGATGCAATTCAAATCTGTTTACAAAATGAGTAAAAATAATATTATTCTTCAAGTTTAGATATATTTTAATGTCTAAGCAAACGAGGTTGTAGATTGAAACAATACCACAATTAGCATATTTTTATATTCCATGAATTACATATGCCTACCTCTTGCGGGCACTTTCAATGGAGGTTCTTATGATTTACGCCATCGTGTCATTACAGGCGAATATTGTGATGTTTGGTCGAGTTCTCAGAGAAATGCTTAAACTAAACCAAACACCCGAACAATCCACGGCGAGTATCTCCCTCAGGTACGATAACATAGACCCTTTGCATAATTCCTACTTCATGTTGCAACTCTAGCCTCGCTTTCACGAAACCGGTGCAGGAACCAATATTATGCAAGGGGCCTTTCTCAAGATATAGCTCACTCAGATTGCTTTCTGAAACTGGCCATCCTAGCCAAAGCATCGATGTAACTACATATTTTGACGTGCTGGCAATAGGCACTTTGCAGTTAACAAATCACATGGTTGTACTGGAGAGCAAAAAAATATCTGACTTCATTTATTTAAAGGCCTTGTACGAGATCGGTAATGTTATTAGCAAAACCTGTTTGTAAATGCTATTTTCCACCTCCAATCGATTGACGTTCTTTCTAAAACTGCGTTTTTGAAGATAGCTTGCTCTCCAGTATTCATGGCAACGCCTTTCCCATAGGGATCACGAGCTCAGTTCATTCGTTAATGAAGTATTATATCAGCACGTGACTGTTAGCTGCAAAGGGCCTATTGCGATCAACTTGCACTTCCAATAGGATTTATCTTATTCGGCGATTATACAATATAGTACGGTACTGTTACTAATTACACAATGGATCTTGGTAACGTATACGATTGCTAATTACACAATAGTGTGAAAGTAAATCACAAATATCAGCACATCAAAATCTGCAGTCATACCGAAGATTTGGTTAGGACGGCCAGATTCACTGAGCAATGACTATATATTGGGAAATGCTAATCCATAGAAATATGTAGTTATGATATAAAATCATGTTTGCCGCGTAGTACTATAGTAAGTGTAAATAATGTGATTTAAAGTAGTAAGCTGTAGTGCTAAGTGTGCACGCCCTACGAGGGAAAGAGAACACATCTCTGACCCAAGTGGGACTCGAACCCAACGGCCTCCAGGTTACATGTCTGCATAGGCGCTCTGCCAACTGAGCTATCAAGTCAGATGAGAGCAGTCGTGGGTATTATTGCGTGGTGGTTTTATATTTCTGTTTTCCTCGTAGGGCGTGCACACTTAGCACTACAGCTTACCACTTTACATCACATTCTTTACTAACACTTACTAGTGCTACGCGGCAAAATGATTTTATATCATAACTACATATACATATATAGTCGCCGTGACCCCATAACACGCACCAATATCCACGACTGCTCTCATCTGACTTGATAGCTCAGTAGGTAGAGCGCCAGACATGTAACCTGGAGGTCGTTGGGTTCGAGTCCCGCTTCACGTCAGAGATTTGTTCTCTTAGCACTACAGTTTACCACTTTACATCACATTCTATCCATAGAAAGTTTGATACTTCCTCCTTCTGGTTCCATGTAAGTGAGGCGAGAGATGTATCTTGATGTAAACAGAATAATGCAAAGATTCAGCTAAATAAGCAACCGTAAACTAAAACACTGAGAGTTCTGGGTTTGCAGTAATCTCAAAGTTTAAATTATTGCATACCGGTTACAGAAATGATTTGAACAAGTTCCTTGTTGTGTTGTGTAACGATATACAAGCTAAATATTTCTCTAGGCCTGTTAAATGATTGCATATGTATAATTATACATGCACGTTGTTTGTTTTGAATAGGCGCAGTATGAAGGCCTTTGTTCTTCTTGCTCCTCTTCTTGGAATCACGTGGTTGGCTGGCTTGCTGTGTATTTCTGGAGTCGGGGTCGCGGCAATGTACATTTTTACAATTCTCAACTCAACACAGGTAAAGTACAGTGAATGTTTGTATTGTTATTGATGATTATAAGGAGGGAAACACAAAACTGCAATATATGTTCAAAATGTGTCTTAAAGGAATTTCTTTAAAATGAAACTTCTTCTAGGACTTGATTCTATATTATTAAAGAATACAAGCTTTGTTACATTACTAAAAGAACATAGAAAACACCATTACAACTATGGATAGTATTAGGCTTAAACTGGCTCATATGTGGGATCTAAAAAAAAACGTTCTGCATACTGCATACTTGCAAAGCATTCTGGATATCTAAAAACCATAGAAACTCCATATACTTTAGAAGACAAACGTGAGATTTCATTATTCCCTGAGAGGAACTGTGAGGAATAAAAAAGAACCGTTCAGACACTGGTATTGCAAGGTTCGATTCACTATTTTCCCTTGGTGGCCATCTTGGATTCCAAGCAAGGCAATCCTTTGATTTTCCTTTGTAAACCGTATATTCATGTAATCATGGTATTTACATGTATATATGTGGCAAAATAAAGAAATGAAATGGAAAAAAGGTTAGACTCGTACTGAGGAATATCAGAACGAGTTTAGCCTATAGCAAAAACAAAGGCTTGTCTCGCTTTGAATCCAAAATGGCCATCAGGTAGAAATATTGTATTGTGTGCGTAATAATACATTTCTCTCTCTATTTTGACAGGGATTTTTTATATTTATTTTCCACTGCCTGAGAAATACTGAGGTATGTAATATGTCAAACAAACATATGTGTGTTTAAATTTTTAAAGGTTTTACGGCTACCTTTCGCTCTGACGAAGGGTTAGGGCTCGACACTTCAACTGCACTCACTACCCCACTCCGTATATGGAGTTCCCCTTATTAACACTCAGTTGCCCTGTTTTTGAACCTAGATATCATTTCTGGGTATTTACTTAATATATCACTAGTTTATTGATTATGTAATAATCTTGTAAAATAACGAGGATTAATAGAACATTTCCATGATGGCATCATTTGATTATAACTACCAGGATCCCTTTCAAATCTTCTGTTATTCGGATTCTCCTACTCCTGTCAGAATACAAAGACAATGGTCCTAATGAGGAATAAAAGAAGCCGCGCAAAGGATTCTTGTAATTGTTGCAAATGGCGCCTTCATGCAAATGTCTTATTGAACAGAATAAAAAGGTTTTAATAGACCGATTTAGCTTGTACATTTGTTGTCCCAATTCTGGTCGCCTGACTTATTTCTTGAGTAATGTTTTCTTGTTTTTCTGTATCGCAGAGGAAATGTACAAATTACTCTAATTGGAAAACAAAACACTGAATCCTCAGGAGAGATGTCTATAGCGATACGTACTGCACGTCATCCATTGTCATTAATGTCTAACCAGAGATCCATTGTTTCCTGACTCAAAGCCGCCATTTGAAATCATGGTTGTACATTAGCATAACAATTTTAATGTTTATCGACACGAAGTATCGCTATTAGAATGTGTCAGTGTTAAATCAATGTTTATTAAGTAGCTCAATTCATTTTCACAGATTCAGGGGAGGTTGAAACGCAAGATTGAAGTGTTTGACAATACGCACTTTAACCATCACTCAGATGGCAGGATGACAAGTAAAAGGCTGAAGCTCGGTACTCCCAACACTGAACAGCTATCGCCTATTAAACTCGATAAACTGGTGATATCCGATGTTCATCCTGCAGAGTATTATTCAACTGAGTTATGAACGAATAGAAAAAGCTAATAACGAAAGCGAAGAAAACCTGGGGTGCTTACCATTGACGTCGAAAAACATGAAATTCCGGTTGGAAAAGCAAATAGTACACGTCATTTCGTACGAAAAGTTTTAATTAAAAAAAACGTGGGCTACCTGTGGTTACGGTAATCCACTTTTCCCGCTCTTTTCAGTCTTTCCGGTGGACGCGCGTACCACCTTTAATTTGATATTGATTCTAGTTTCGTTCCCATCTTTATTTTATTTTAAATTTCCAACCAGAGGGTTTGATGTCAATATTAAGCGCCCCTGTGATACGAATTATACTCAGTCCATTATAAGCAGGACAGTGTGTTAAGAAACGGTATCATAATATGCTCTTAACTAGAATCGTTTAATCCAGTAAATTGCAGTTTGAGCATAATAACGCAAAGTAATGGTCCAATTCGTAGTTATTGAAAGGTAACCAACCATAGCCTCGCATGGAGTCTGGAGGTGACCCTCCCCTGATATTTTGATTATCATGCTAACTAGATACAAGTCCCTTACTAAGCTGTCTCAACTCCAGCCTCCATGCGAGTGAAATCTGAATAGTAAAAATAGTAAAACACAATGAAAATCTGATGATATCAATTGCACTTTACAATTACATAAAGATTATTAAGAAACTGTTTCATATTATGCTCTTAATCCAATATATATACAGTCGCTGCCAAAAAGGTTGTCCAGCAGAACATAATATAATACTTTAATATCCATTGTTTTGGCCTATTGTTTTGGCCTAGACCATAGCCCAAAACAATGGATATTATAGTATCATATTATGTTCTGCTGGACAACCTTTTTGGCATCGACTGTATATATATATATATATATATATATATATACAGTATACACTGAAACAAAAAAACTCTGCCAAAGACTTATATATATCATATATATATATCCTTTATATTTCCGTCAAATTTTTTTGACAGTTGTTGCTTTGGTAGACACAAAGAAACATAATAGGCTTTGTTTTTCTTTGTCTTTGACGGTAATGAACTAATATGTTTAACCGTGAAATTCTGGCATTTTGGCCAGCAAGGTTTTGATCACACGTCAGTAGCAAGAGCAAGAGCAAATTGAAATACAAACCGGTCGCTGGACGCTGTAAATCGACCCAACAAAATTACCGGTTTTTGTATTTTAATTTGCTATTGCTCTTGCTACTGACGTGTGATCAAAACCTTGCTGGCCAAAATGCCAGAATTTCACGGTTAAACATATTAGTTCATTACCGTCAAAGACAAAGAAAAACAAAGCCTATTATGTTTCTTTGTGTCTACCAAAGCAACAACTGTCAAAAAAGTTTGACGGAAATATAAAGGATATATATATATGATATATATAAGTCTTTGGCAGAGTTTTTTTGTTTCAGTGTATATAAATAGCAGTTTGAGTATACTTAAAAGTAAAATAGCCTAACTACGCTTTATGTACTGTTTAAAACACGAACAGCAGTGTTTTATCAAGTTTAAAAATTCGAGGTGAAGCCCGAGAATTTTTAGACTTGATAAAACACGTGCTGTGAGTGTTTTAAACGGCTTCAAAAACGCTTTAAGAATGCAATGAAAGAAAGACGCACATCTCAAGGGAATGATTACTTAATGAACCATTGAACCTTTGTATTCACAACGCCATGCAAAATATTCGAGTAATCACCGCCTACAATTACGAACATCTCAAGGGAATGACATGAAGAAATTACCATACTATGTTGTTTGAAGCGGCGTTTCGCAATGCAAGAAGAACTTGCACTTGAAGGATTTGGTGTCGTGGTTTACCTCGATAAAGTTAAAGACTTGGAAAGCGATGTGACTGACATGACGACAGACTGTAATTTTTTGACTCCGGCACAAAATATGTAAGTTTCAAGCACGTTTTTATTATTTTACGGCTTTGAGTTTGGTTTAATAATTGGAACTAAACAGTGGCTCGGTAAACAAGTAATGGTAGTTGGATAACTTCATTTAAAAAATATTATCTGTGTATCTCGGTAGTCTGCTGATATTAGTAAATTTAGTGCAAAAAATATTATCTAGGTACCTTATGTTCCGTGTACTTTTTGCTATCTTTGGGTCTTTATCAGTGAATTCTTAATTAGGATGAAACTTTATATAAAAGTTCATGTTCATTGGTATTCTTTATATAAAATGTTCATCCTAATTAGCAATTCAATGAGAAAGCTGAAACATAAATAGAAATTCCATTGTCTCAATCATTAACCCCGTTTCCCCCTGGGACAGAATTCAAATCCCTACGCGGGCCTTTTAGAATGATGAGATTTTATCAGGTATAAAGGAGCATGCACGTGACTAATTTGCTTCATCTGATTGGACAAAATGCTCATTAATTATTCATGATTTTTTTGAAATATTAAAAAATATTATTTATTAAACTCATTTATAATTCATGAAGCAAAAACAAAGGAAATCATCGACCGATAAGTGATATTTAAATCTGATACAGACTTCGTCCTGATTTACATAAACTTTGGCTTCGATTTTCTCGGCCAAAATAAGTCATATCGCCCAAATTACTGAAAACATGACTCTCTACATCTAAACGTTTGATAAGTAAGGTAAATAATTCGTGTCCGATCTTGATCCGATTTACAAAATCTCGCTTTCAGCTCGAGTTTGTAAATCGGATAAAGATCGGCCACTCATTCTTTATCTATTACATAAAGGTTAAAGGTGCATTATTTTGTATAAAAGAATGGTTTATAAGGTAGCTGTGATAATTTTATATCGAATATTTATTAGCGACAAATCGATCCAGGGGCAGTTTTAGAAAACGGTTTGGCTAATATTATGTTTATCTAATCATTATGACATTGAAATTAACTTATGTCCACGTACCATGCTTTATTAGTATTTTATGTGACTTGAGTATTGCCTGCGTTACTTTATAAGTACAAACACACATCTTCTTGCAGACTCCTCCCGTATGAGATCAACTCCAGTGAAGGGATGCCTTCTAGTTGTCCCTGCTAAATTCGTTCATACACTCAATCCTTCTGGAGAAGCAAAAACACGCTAAACCCAAAGTTAACAAGTTCATTTCTCTATGGCCATTGTCGATTACTCAATTTGCCGGTTTGGATTCTTCACATAGTAGACCTGGTTCTCGTTCGTAATCTAACTGATTATATACTCAGAGCGTTAAGATTACCTTTTCGTTTTCTCCTGTAAATTCGCTACAACCCGAACTAAAATCCAACACGATGCTCCATCCTTCGTAGTCGTTTCCGGTTCGTGAAACGATGAGAATCTCAGGGTGATTTTACCCAGTTAAATCGATCGAAGGTTCACATATTTGGTATCAAACTTTAAACTGAAAACTCAGCTATACAAGCATATTACTGGCATACAGTTAATTGTGGGATAGCTGTAAAAAAACGGTAGGTCACTTCCGGTAAAATTTTCGCTCGAAAACCAAAATAATCAAGAGACCATTACCTAATATAAGAGAACCGATCTCGGTACCCTATGATAGTCTGCGCCAATCTATTTTTGGCTTAGTGGACGTCACGATGCTATTTTGAGATTCGGTTTGAGCTCGTCACGGCTTTTACTCGCTCCATCTCATTTGAATTCATGAAGACGGACGCTGGATGCAAAACTAAATATGCTTCAAAACTGCATGGCTCTTATTAAAACTCTATGTTGCTCCCTAAACCTACTACCCGGACGGATATGCCGGACGGATCTGACCTGATCTGAATTGAAGATAAGAGCTTTGAATTTTATATTTTAAGCAATGGAGTGTAACTTGAGAACTCGTTAAATTTATATTATCGTATGGATTTGACTGGGAAACTGTATTGTAGCCTGTATTAAGCCAGGACGGGAAGAACTTTGGATGTAACCTAGAAGCAGTGAACAGAAACTGGAAGTGACCGGAATTTCGTGAAACTACCAAAGGAAGTGAAGCCATATTCCGTTCAGTTTGTAGCGAGCGAGAATGGAAGTATTCCAAAATTAGAATAAATGAACAATCCCGTATCGTAGTCTTGAAACTTTGCTTATCCTATAAATATCCCGGGGGTGGGGGACTAGGGTCGAGCGGATTGTGCTCCTAAAAGTGGCATATTATGCCGCTAGCACTGCTCCAAATTTTGTCGAATTATGCCCAAATTATGCCAAAGTTCAAAAATTATGCTCGAAGATTGCACAATTATGCTCACAAAAAACGTTTTTCGAAGACGGCCGGCATTGTTGACGCCCCAGACATGTCCTAGACTTTTTAGTAGCAACGGACACAGAAACCAATCAGGCGTGACTGTTCCCACGTTCTGAACAAAAGACGGCTTTTTGGCTTTTTTCACGTTTAACGCACACTCGTTAAGTGAAATTCAGGTATTTGCTTTGGAAAAATGTAGAATCTAAGCAAAATATACCAGCTAATAATTAGGAAAGGCACTATAAAAGCAGTAATAGCATTGCTTTTGGCTTTTAATGCTTCAAATTATGCTACAATCTGGTAATTATGCTCGAGCAGTGCTTCTTTGAAAACTTATGCTCGTTTGCTCCAATTATGCCAAAAATTATGCTAGCACAATCCGCTCAGGCCTATGGGGGACTCCCTTATGTGAGGGGTACATGGATGCTCGTCGTACCTTTTAGGGGTCAAAATCAGGAGTTTGGTACCACTTAGGGTATCCACCATCAAACACAGACATTTCTATGTAAAGCGGTACCTTTTAGGGGTCGGGTGTCAATTGAACAAAAAAGCTGTTATCAATTTACATTTTTATTATCTTTTAGGGTTCAAAATAAGCTTGAGCCACGCCCATTTTAGTACCTCTTAGCGGTCAAATCGAAAATGTCCGACGAGCATCCCTACCCCTTTTATATCGGAGTCCCCCCCCCCCAAAAAAAAAACCGGGATAAATATGTGTTCCCCGTAATTATAGTATATGTATATGTTATAGCTAGATAATATGTCTAGGGAAATGACTGGGTTATTTGGTCTATTTTAGAAACGTTGAGTTTATAGCAAGCACGTTAGGTACAGACTTTTGATCATGGCCACAACTTCGCGAAATTATAAATCAACGGTTACGCCTGGACAACTGTCTGGATTAAAACTTCGCTCACTGTCATCCAGATATACTCAAGTTACATGTTTTCTGTCGTTTGTGTTCACGTATATTATACCTAGACATTATAGCTTTAGAACTAGCCGGATAATTGGATCTTTTTAATGTTTATGTTTCTTCAAGCGTTCAGTTTGTAGAGAGCGAATATAAAATTCTTTCAAAAATTAAAATAAATTATTGATCAATGCCACTCGTAATCTGAAACACTGACTGAGTTTGAATTTATCGTAAACAGATGCTTACAATTCGCTAAAGAAATTAGAAATAGAACCGATAATATCATATATATGAATTATTAATGATCCAAGTTCCGGGATATTCTATAATAGCTCCAAACCACTTAATGCATTCTTTAGCTCTCCCTGGCCAGCAGGCCTTCAGCTCTCAAAACCTTGCATTTTATTGGACCCGATTTGAAATGCACTGACAAAGAATTCCATTGTTTTAGGGTTAGGGTTTGTATTGTTGCAGGGTTAGGCATTGTTTGGATAGCCAGTACTATTCCAGGTTCCGAGGAGGCGAAGGCTGCCCCTCGTCGGCCGCCGGTTAGGCCTGAGCGGATTGTGCTAGCATAATTTTTGGCATAATTGGAGCAAACGAGCATAATTTTTCAAAGAAGCACTGCTCGAGCATAATTACCAGATTGTAGCATAATTTGAAGCATTAAAAGCCAAAAGCAATGCTATTACTGCTTTTATAGTGCCTTTCCTAATTATTAGCTGGTATATTTTGCTTAGAATCTAAATGTTTCCAAAGCAAATACCTGAATTTCACTTAACGAGTGTGCGTTAAACGTGAAAAAAGCCAAAAAGCCGTCTTTTGTTCAGAACGTGGGAACAGTCACGCCTGATTGGTTTCTGTGTCCGTTGCTACTAAAAAGTCTAGGACATGTCTGGGGCGTCAACAATGCCGGCCGTCTTCGAAAAACGTTTTTTGTGAGCATAATTGTGTAATCTTCGAGCATAATTGTTGAACTTTGGCATAATTTGGGCATAATTCGACAAAATTTGGAGCAGTGCTAGCGGCATAATATGCCACTTTTAGGAGCACAATCCGCTCGACCCTACCGCCGGTCCATTCGGACACGTTATACCAACAACCAATCCGATAGAGTGACAAAAATAGTCCAACTTATTTATGCAGGCTAAAAATAATCGGCGCAGACTATCACGGGGAGAGAACCAAATATGGGAGATGAGCCCAAATGTTTTATCATTAAAGTCGATTCTCCATCAAGTAAATAGTTGAACTGTAAAATATTTCTTAATTTGAGTGCTGCGTCTACGAGTTATAGAGGTTTCTATTTCCAATATGCTAATTATGTGGCGACATGTGAGGCCAACAAAATGTCACTTCTTGCTCCTTGTGAATGAAACCATTTCTGATTTATACAAAATATTTGGTAAAATCACTGATATAAGGCCCAAATATTACATGGATGTTTAGAAAAATATGTATATTTCTGCCAGCACATTTTTGTATAATAAATGAGTCCACACATGTCACGGCGTCACATAATTAGCATATCGGAAATAGAAACCTCTATAACTCATAGACTCAGCACTCCAATTAAGAAATATTTTACCATTCAACTCTTTACTTGATGGAGAATCGATTTTCATGATAACAAATTTGGGTTCATATGCAATTTAAGCGATGGTCATGAAATAAGCCATGATTTCCTTCTCAATCAGGAGTATAAAATATAGCTATTGTTCCAAATGTCCGACGTTTTTAAAATTTACAATTTTGAAAGATGAGTATTGCCAGTGTCAATAGACTCCGGTATATAAAAGTGAATGCACAGGGAAAACCGCTGACGTACCGCAGACTCTTCAATATCGTAATCGCTGGCGATGATGAGCGTGTAGTTCTCGGGCCGGGACCGTACGAGACTTCAGTTGTCCTATTTTCTGATGAAGGTCTCAAGTTGGACCCTGCGTTAATGTTCGAATTGAAATTAGTATAAACATAAATGTATTCTATTGCAAATCCAGCGATCTGATTGGCTCCTCTATTCACTATCTATTTAACAATTATCCTGCAAGATCGAGCGGAATATCGCCAGATCCGAAGTTGAAATATCAGGGCATATTACGAAATCACAAATAGTTGTTGTTTATATATGCACTACGTTGGCTGTATGTACTAATTACAATATTTGCGACCGAGTTGTACCGGATATACAATGCCGAGCCGTTAGGGGAGTGGTATATCCGGTACAATTCCTACGCGAATTCCTACTTATGATATGAACTATATAATATGTATATAAATTCTGAAATGTTGTACTAACGTTAGCGTACTAGTTAGTATTCTGTATGTGCTTTATCGCGTATCATACAGGATTCTAGTGTCATTTGATACAGAATACTGATTGAATAGTTGGCTACAATTTTGTATCGGGTTTACAGGGGTACGCACGCAAGTGACTTGAATGCTGCGTTTAGATCATAACGAATAATATAATTCTTGGATACATTTTTGTATACTTCGCTTGGTGAACACAGCAATTTTCATTACCATAAATCATGGTCATTAGCCAAAGTAAACTACACGGTGAACTTTACGACTCCGAAATTTAGCACTCCTCATTCACAACAGGTAGCTGAGGTTTCTTTCCATTTTTTGAATGAAGAGTATTTTAAAACAGCATTTCCATTCTTATTCTAACGCTTTCTTATCTTCGATAACAGAATCTCAATCCAGTGCAAGTTATTACGTAAGAATCGCCCGAAATTTAGCATACAGTTTCCCGCTCAAATGTGTTGTGCATGAATGGCCTAAAAGCATATCGTTATAAATGTTAATATATATATTTAAAAGTCTTTCAAAACGAACACCTTGTGTTCCATAGCACCTATTATACTGAATTGAATAAGAGGCTGTATACGGCCTGTACTAGGGCCATATGGTACTCTAACAGGTATAGCCCAGTTCGTAGTTAATTCCGACATTTTGAAAGGGGTGCAAACATGACGCGAAATACAGTGTTTGTATGGAAATCCGATACCAAATAATTTCCGTAAAAATAATTAAATCGAATTTCTGAAATATTCTGAAAACTGAAGATACAAGGAAAAACATTAACTGAATTTTGAGGGATGTTGCAATTTTGTCTGTAAATTTTCCCGCGGACTTTGACTCGTTATTACAGACAAATGTAAGGAAACTGGAAACACGATTGCACGCTTTCCTGCACCGCTAAGGTTCTACATCGAGCAATTTATAAAATCTCTAAAAGATTAAAAATGTTGAAAAAAAAAAAAAAAAACATTGTGCCCAATTAATTGTTTATGTAGAGGTAGAATAGCACTCTGATAATGTGCATACCTGATGGTGAATATGATAACATGAGTAGCTTTACTCTGTACCTAATATTAAGCCAACATCCGAGATATGCCTCACTTCCTACATACAAAGTAATCAATACGAGGCTCCGTGCATAATGTCAGTCGTTCGTGAAAAACTATAGAAGTGCTGTAGTCTTGTCACGAACGACTGAGCATTATGCACGGAGCCTCGTATTGATTCCTTTTTATTATATGGACAATAGTGTTTTACTAAGAAATAAGCCACTCATATAATTCATACGAAACTACATCCGGGTACTGAGTAGCGTATTTTCCATATCCTCACTAGTGAAAATATCGATGACGTCACGTTCGCAGCTTTTCGAACTACAAAGATGGCGGTAGGTTTGTGAAAATCACAGAGGAAGATGTAAACAGCTTAAATGAGCTGCATGACAATGAATATTCCTAGAACAAAAAGCCAAATACTGTACGCTCTACACTGTACTGTACCACTGGTGTGGTATATACTAATAAAAAATATCCTGTTGTGCATTTTTGGTGCTATTATTATAAATAGTCCAGCTAGGATCTTATGATATGAAAACACAATGACTTGTTTCATATTATTTCTGTGGAGATCAAAGGTCTTCAAAGTATTGATGGATATGAGTGCAGTTGTTTCAGAAATAAAATATCATTTTATTTATTGAGATTTAACCGAAATATGCTTTTTAGGTGGTGCCTTCATGTAGGCAACACATGAATTGCTATAAAAATACAATAGAATTAACACAATACAAAACAATAGAACGAAATACACAATGCAATAGAACACAATACACAAATACAATTTGGTAGTAATTCAGGTCTGCCTACATGAAGGGAGAACCGCTTTTTAACTTGTGGCTACGCGCAAGCACAGCAACGAGTTATTGGGATAGGTAAAATCGTGTCCCTCACTGAGTATCAGACTCTCAAGGGAGAAGGATGGGGGAGGGGTTAGAGAAAAATGGAGAGCCTGACACGCACAGTATTACTCAGGCTTTCCGCCTGAGTAATACAGTACCGCTCGAAACGTGTATTCTGATTGCACATTATACTATAGCTCTATTGTGTTTGTACTGCACGTTCGAAAGGTTAGGGTGTTTTGTATTGTTGGGTAAGCCAATACTCTGGCTCGTTTCGAGCAGTACAGGCCGGCTCTTCCGCCTCCGAAGCTTACGTTATCCAGCCATCACTTTTTAACCAATCATTATTACAATCATGATAGTCCGTGTTATGTACATATCACACTGCCTCCAATGGGAATATCGATATCATTGTTATCACCACATGTGTGATATGGCTTGCTTTAGTTTACATCGTAATATTTCTAAAATGTTAAAAATATTACTTTTAACATTACTTTTCAAAACGGACAATAACATCTTGAGCAAATTTGTTTGATTTTGTCTTGGTTAGACAAACTTTTAAATAAATGTAAATGCTCGCCGGGAGGTGTTCATGTAATAAAAACTAAAAAGCGCTCATTACATGGACGCTTGGAGATTGAATTCCATATCTCCGCGCGGCCATGTAATATATATCCTCATTTTTTTAACCCTCACAACGCTCAAGTTAAGACCCCAATCGGGCAAAGTAAGAAACTATTAAATTACTTCGATGACTGATCAGAGATTGTTCGTGCAGTCGCTGAGTAGCACGGAACCTCTCGCGACATGTATTCTGATTGCACCCATAATACTATTATAAATACTTATTTTGTTTTTGTACTACACTTTCTAAAGGTTAGGGTGTTTTATATTCATTGTTGGGTAGGCCAATACTATCGCTCGTTTCGAGAAGTTCCACTGATCCCAGTCGTTACGAATAGACTAAACATATATATCTTTTTCGAGAATCGTCTTCTAATATATGTATTTAGACAAGCCTAAAAGTGGAGCTCCCAATTATCTGAATTTGTCTGTTTGTTGCCCCATGTCAGATCACGTGATAGTTCTCCAGAGGATTCAGTGCTTTGTTTTGCAATTATAGAAATTGGTACATTTCCGCTTGGGGTATAGAAAAACAAATTGAAAAGTATTACTCAAGGTCTGAAATGGGACAACAAACAGGTAAGCTGACTAGGTATATTGAAGTAACGACCGGAAAAGATAAATACACAAAAATAACTGGTAGAATAAATGGAAACAAGACATTTATATATATATATATATATATATCATCTATATATATATCCTTTGTATTACCATCACACTCTCTTGACAGTTGTTGTTTGGTAGAGACAAAAAAATACAATAGCCTATCGTTCGGTTTTCTCTTACGGAAATTTACTGAGAGTATGAATTTTGCATGCGAATTCCGCATAGTTAGAGTATAGATTCCACGTAATTTTGACCATTATCCGTAAAAGAGACAATTTATTTGCTTCGTTAGCAACTTGTGATTTTATTTTATTTCTTTGCGATTTATTATAACATCGTGTCCCGCGAGTCACGCGGAGCGAGTGGGCGGGGCACGAACAGCAGGCAGCGAGTGGGCGGGGCACGCACGTGGCGGGGTGTGATGTTTTTTTTTAACTTGCATGGGCTATCTGTTTTGGCTCTTTTTATTTCTTTCACTTTTTTCTCTTATTGATTTTCTATTTGCATATAGCTCCCCTATTATTGTATTGTATTTTTATTGCTATATTGCTAACAGCAAAGTTAATATCTCAAGTGACCCATTTTTTACTTGTGTCGGTTTTGTACAATTTCATGGCACTGGAAGAAACGATACGAACAAAGGCTAACAACAAAAGAGAGGCTAAGATTTGAAAAAGTGCCACGCATACCGGAAATTGGGGAATAAACATGGGTAGGGGTTGTGGTGATTTATACTCACTAGTGCATATAAAGTGCCTATATGCCCAAATGTTTTATCATTAAAATCGATTGTAAATAGAAAAACAAAAATATTTTTTGATTTGGGTGTTGTCTCTATGAGTTATAGATGTTTCTATTTCCAATACACTAATTATATGACTTCACAAGAGGCCTCATTCATTATTCAAAATCGTGCTGGCCGATATATGTTTTCTAAACAATCATGTTTGAGCCTTAAATAAGTGATCTTACCAAATATTTTGTTTAAATCAGAAATAATTTCATTCAAATAAATGACCTTTCGTGGCCTCTTGTGACATCACATAATGAGCATATTGGAAGAAATAGAAACCCCTATAACTCAGACACAAAACTTAAATCAACAAATATTATAGAGTTTAACTATTTACATGATGTAGAATCGATTTTAGTGATAACAAATTGGGCTTATATATAGGCACTTTAATAGTATAATTGTAAATTAAAATGTGTGATTGAATTTCTGAAGGTGTATACGAACCATGCATAGTAAAACAACTTTTTTGTTTTTTTCATACAAGATCCACTTAATTGCTATATTGTCCCTCGTCTGATCTGAATCGTTAAACGACAGGCAAACCAATTGTAGCGATGTGTTCTTACAATAGTTTGTCTGGGAATTTGAATAATATGAAATAATTAATCAGATATTGAAAGAAAGTAAACGAAACTTGCTTGGTGTGTTTACATGTCTTTGGGTTGTGTGTGGTCACAATTTTAGTGTTTTCTGGTGAATTTTACACACCTTTCGTTTACTTTATTTCCATATTTGATTATTCAAATTCCCAGTCATCCATTTTCAAATATTCTTATTTAACTTCTCCCGGGACTTCTCTAATAAATTTACAGTGTGTGCACTAAAAATGATCACATATTAAAATTAGAAAGATATAAAATAGCAGTAACATGAAGTCGTACTATGTTCAAGAGCATCAATCTCTTACAACACATGCAAATTTTCACGCTTTCCATGACTACATAACTCCTACATCAGGCCCGGCCCTCAGATACTGACCCAGTGCTTCTTTCGAAGCCGCCTGCACCTCCAGATTCTTCTCTGAATAATACTTCACTGAATAATAATCCGTAATAATTCCTTTGTACTTTAAAACAACAATATGTTTATACAAACAATACACTACTTTATTTATCCACGTTACACCTAAGAGCTTTTCACAAGCTCGTTCTAATGTGAACGTGAAATTAAAAAGTCTAAATTGAACAGAATATATATCTTAATTATAAACCATATATATATATATATATATATATATATATACAGCCGCGTGCAAAAATTCTGACCCCCCCATGAAAATTATATACTTATATACTTATATCGGTTGCATCATGGGTAATCCAAAAATGTGCTTTTCAGTCATTTTTCTAACAAAAAATATACCACGTAGGATTGAAAAATGTACGAATAAAACATTTTTAGATTATATGGGTGTATCAGTTAAAGAAAACAAGTGCTATTTTCAGTTTTAGTATGTACTAATTTATTCCATGCGTTTGCGACTGGGTCCGGTGGACCGAAACGCTGCTATGACTTCAAGGAACTCACTGTATTCTGAACTTTACCTGTCTGGTATCTTCTGACTCTGCATTGGCTGTTTCACATTTCTAGCATTGGAAGTCTGCGCAGCCTGAACACTTTGCCACTGTTTCCTTCACATCGTTTGTCATTCCTGGCCAAAAGACCAAATCTCTTGCTTTCCGCAGACATGATTCTGCACCGAGGTGACTTGAATGTATGCGTGACAGTGTATCTTCTCTCATTACTCTAGGTATGACAACTCTATGGCTCTTGAAGAGAACTCCATTGTGTACTGTTATCTCATCTCGATAATTCCAGTAGTCGCGTATGTTCTCTTGTGCTTGTTCTCTACGCTCTGGCCATCCTGCAAGGACTGTATCCTTCAGGGTTTGTAATACTCGATCTTGACCTGTGCATTTCTGCAGATGTGCAAGGCGCTCTGGCTTCACTTGGATGTGGTTGAATGGGTCTGTATTGTCTAGCTCTACTGTAAACACTTCGAACCCATCTCTGTCTTCCTCTGATTCAGCAATCGGAGCTCTAGAGAGGTGATCTGCTATATGCATCTCTTTTCCTGGCTTGTATTGTACGTTCAGGTTATATCGCTGTAGTTTGAGGAGCATTCGCTGCAGCCTGCTGGGCGCTGAAAGGATTGATTTCTTAAATATTGCTTGGAGGGGCTTGTGATCACTCTCGACGGTGACTTTATCTCTCCTGGCTAGGTACTGGTTGAAACGCTGACAACCAAATACGATTGCAAGGCACTCTTTCTCGATCTGCGCGTAGTTCCGTTGAGTGGCTGTGAGTGTGCGTGATGCAAATGCCACTGGTTGCCCACTCTGTAATAAGGTAGCACCAAGCCCACTCCCACTAGCGTCACATTGCAGAGTTATCTCTTCTTTAGTGTCATAGAACTTCAGGACTGGGTACCTTATCACGAGCTCCTTGACTTCCTGGAAGGCCTGTTCATGCTGATGTGACCATAAGAAATGAGCATCCTTTGCGGTGAGGTCTCGTAGTAGTTGAACAACGTCTGAGAGCCTGGGTAGGAACTTGGACAAATAGCTAACAAATCCAAGTAACGTCATTAACTCTTTCTTACTTGTTGGTCTTGGCATTTCCTGGATGGCTGATACCTTCGCCGGATCTGGCTTGAGCCCATTCTTTGTGATGACATGTCCCATAAACTTCACTTCAGTTTTTTTTAGATTCATTTTGTCCTTGTTCAGCTTCAACTTTACCTGTCTGGCTCTGTCGAGTAGTCTTCGCAAGTTCTCATCATGGTTGGCTTCTGCTTCTTGCTGTGTATCTCCATAACCTACAAGTAGAATATCATCACGTAAGACTTCAATGCCTGTGAGGTCATCAAGTTTCTCGTGCAGCTTACACTCAAACTCTTCCGGTGCAAGATTTATTCCGAATGGCATGCGTAAATAACGATAGCGTCCAAATGGTGTCCAAAAAGTAGTTTTCAAGCTACTTTTCTCGTCAAGACCTATTTGATAAAACCCGTCCTTAGCGTCTAAGGTGCTGAACACTTTAGCTTTAGCTAGCCTGGGTAGCATCTCTTCGAGTGTAGGCATTTGATACTTAGGGCGTAGAACTGCTTGGTTCAAATCTCGTGGATCTAAGCAGATTCTGATTTTCCCATTGGGCTTAGCAACTATGACCATGCTGCTGATCCATTCCGTAGGCTCAGTTACTTTCTTAATTATTCCTTTCCTCTCTAGCTCTGCTATCTTAGCTTTAACATTATCTTGGAGCGCAATTGGTATACGACGGGGTGTGTGCTGTACTGGGTTAATCTCTGGATTAAGGACAAATGTAGAGTCTCCTATGTGACCTAGACCACGAAAGACGTCATTGTACTCTTTGACAACTGTCTCTTTGGTGACTGCGTGTTTGCTGAAACCCTCAACTTTGTTTACACTGCCCTCATCTAAATCAAGTTTCAATACCCCTAAATTTTCACAGCTCTCATATGAAATTAGTGTTTTTTTGCATTTACCCACTACTTGAAACTTCAGGATATGTCTTTCCCCTCTGTGCTCCACTGTGAAATGTATCTGCCCAAGAGGCTTCATGATTGATTCGTCAAATAATTTGAGCTTTACTGGACTGTACTCTAGCACTGGTTCTGCTGTCTGCGTCAGTATGCATGCATCTCTGTAGCTGATGACGTTGCATGTTGCTCCTGTGTCTAGCTGGCATGACATTTTGTTTTTGTAGTTGTGCTTGCATGAGTCGGTCAGACAGAAATCTAGATTTGCAAAAACTTGTTTTCACTTGATACTAACTGTTGACAGTGTTTCTATCTTGTACAAGGAATCTGAATCCAAATCTGACTCGGTATCACTCTCTTCTGAAACTATTTTTACCTCATCTTGGGCTTTAGCTTTGCAAACTGATGCAAACTGATTTTTCTTTCTGCAATAATTGCATTCTTGACCATAAGCTATACAATCCTCTCTCTTGAAATGCTTCTTATTTTGGCCACAATAGGTGCATTTAGATCCAGCTGACTTACTCTTATCTTTTGAGCTTGGTTTTTTTTGCTTGTTTGGCTTCGCGGGGTGTCTACCCTTAGCATGTTGTTTGCTTGCCGAGTGCTGCTTTAAAACATTGATTTCCTCAACTGTTTTTGACTGCATAGACTTTAGCTGCTCACTCGCGATTTCAATGGCTTTGCATAGCTTTATTGCTTTGTCTAGTGTTAAGCTCTGTTCTCTCAGTAACCGTTCTTTCAACCCGTCGTCTTTGACTCCGATGACTAACCGATCTCGAATCAGTTCGTCCGTGAGTGCATCAAATTCGCAAGTTGATGCCAGATGCCTCAGATTATTTATGTATGAATTAACACTTTCATTGGGTAACTGAAAGGAACTATTGAACTAATCTGACCTGTTGTTCCTGTTTGTTCAAACTTGTGGCTACTTCATAGTCTTGCCAGCGCTGTTTGAAGAAATCCCAGTTGGATGGAAGGTCTCTTTGGCACTGCATTCGTTCAGGAATTGGCAGATTTCGCAGGCCTCTGAATGAAGAAGTGTGGCTCGTCGCGTTTTGGCTTGTCGAATTGCTCTGCCACGCTGCCGACTGGGCTTGCTCGGTCTCTTCGTCGGACGTTGCTTTATGTAACTTTGAGGGTGCTTTTTATTTGTTTTCGACCCGTTTAGAAAGAGAAAATCCCGCTTCTAGACACCATGTTTAGCATTTGACAACGAACAAGACGCCATGTTAGGTGAACAAGCAAAAAAAGCTTAAGAGGCAGAAAGCAAAGTTTTATCACGACCGCACGGCCAAGACCCTACCAGAGCTAGACGTTGACCAGGACGTAAGAGTTGCACCGTCCAACAAGTATCAGCAGTGGAGGTCAGGAAAGTGCATAGAGAAGCTTTCGGACAGATCATATTTGATATCGATCGGCAAAGAGACCATTAGGAGGAACAGACAGTTTCTCAAGCCATCAGCTCAACCAGATGTGTCATCCAGCACTCAACTATCTGCAGAGGACTTACCAGTTCCAGAAGATCACAAGAGCAACAGCAACCCAGCAAATGCTACAGAGCCAGCACAAATGGCAGCAGCAGTGCCTAACACCACAAAGACCACCACCAAGGAATCACCACACGTCAGCAGCCCCCCTGCAAGGAGGACCAGGACCAGAAACATCAGACCACCGAAACGTTACGAAGGCTATGTTTAACAAGAGACTAGTATTAATATTAACTCTGTTGTTTCCAACAAGACACTGAATTTTAGCATGTGCTCTAGTGTTACAGATCGCATATTTAGTTGTTGTTCTAGCGCCAACATGCATGACATAAACAACGACACAACCTGAGTGAATTATTGTACGTTCTTGTAAAAACGTATTAGTCGATTATGATAACAGTCTCCGTTTCTTTTGAGGACGTGTCTGGAGTTGAATCGGGAATACAGATGACTGTTGTGCCGGTCGCCTCGGAGTTATGAGTGTACGCTTTATTTGCTGCAGGAATTAAATCTGTAGATTAATTCATTGAGTACATGTACTTTGGAATTGACTGTATGTTATCAGTCTTTACTTACGACAACTGACGTTGAACGTGACACAGAAGCGGGAAAGTACGGTTTTCCGTGAGAAGCCGGCTATGTGAGAGGAAAAATGTATTTTATTAACTTTGGCTAGCGTTTCCTATTATGTTCAATGTTAAAAAGTTCCTGTTAACCCGATATAACCATTAAAAGAAGATTTACTAATTTTTCTCTGGGAGTATATTTTTGCGGCGGAAAATGTTGCTGGAGTTTTTTTCTGCGGGAGTTTTTTTTTGCGGATCGAAGGAAATCCGCAAAATCCGCAAAAATTAACTCCCGCAAAATTAAACTCCTACACGGTAGGACGCCATGCCCTTTTTCATTTGAATCTCTGTGGATTGACTGCACCCCATATTGCCAGAAATCTGGACAAGATGGCCGCCGCGCATGCGTTTTACTGCATAATAAATACATAAAAAATCACTTTTCGGAATTTGTAGCCTTCAGAGGTTTGACATACTCGTTGCTCGACTCGAAATTATTAAGGTGTAGATCAAACGTTGCACTCACCTTATTACCGATCTACAACGAATACCAGATTTTCTTCCCGAACAGTTTGTTCTCTTCGCCCTGAAGCTACCAAATTTCCCATACATTTCCTGTAAGATCGTCCAAACCCTACGCAGTTATCGGTCAGTTTGAGGTAGAAGGTTTTGCTGCAGCAGAAGTGCTCGACTCGATGTTAGTAAAACACTGTTTGATGCATTCTAATCGCAGGAAAAATATGTAATATCGCAATTCCATTTTCTTCCCGAAGGCTCTGAACTTTTGATACAATTAAGTGGTAAAGACACCATGTTAAGATCTAGTTTTGAGTCACAGATGGAAAGAAAACGAGGCAACAAACTCCACTATACCTTCACCATCCGCCATTTTCTTGTTTGCATTAGTTCTTAGTGCGTTGTAGAGACTTCGGTAAGTTTTCGAGGTTGTAAGTGCATTTCTTTGAGAACAAAGAGACCTTTGAATTGCCACCCTTATTCTTTTGCTTTTATTTCTATATACCACAATGTTTTAGTGTTTTAATAAAGAAAGCTTTGGCTTAGCTTAAATAAAGAACAAATCTCTGGCTAAGTAATCAGATGTATCGTAATATTGTTTCTCTTATTAGGATTTATATTTATATGTTTTCAAACTTTTGTAGAGTGGTTTGTCTTTTATTATTTTCAATCTTTTTTGTTAGGGCCACAAGGGAGAATATGGTATTTACTGTAATTGTGGACCCTCTTTAAATAAAGTGTTATCTATCTATCTATACAATTTTGTTGATTATATCCGATCAAGGCAGGAGACCATTACCAGGAGCATCCATCTTCCCCATTGGTTCTGTTCCCAGCACAGGAGTAGAAAACGCGAAACTACAACATTACGCAGTGTTGTGAATAGCCCACCTTCTCACCGGCATTTATGAATGCTTAACTTCAGAATGAGACTAACCCTGCGTACATGCGTCTGTAGTCATTGCATTCAGCGGTAATTTTCGAATACGAAACTGGTCTATTGCATTTCGCGCGAAATAAACAAAGGCCATGTTGTATTAGCCAATCAGTCACTTTTCGTTATTATTCATTATCATTCTTCTCACTTTCAACGCGGGAATTCGAATTCTAAACATAGCCACATCTACTCTGTGCTGGGGGCTCAGCCCATGACATATGAACGCTCCTGGCAATGGGCTCCTGATCAAGGCAATCCGGTGATTCTACTTCGTCTACTGGTATACTCCTTGCACATTTTTAGCAATTTCACTATCCCTGTGTGCGAATGGCAATTTTAAAGAATATGTTATAATTGCCTATTGTTACACCCTAATGATATCTAGTTTCTATACACAAACTATTTAACTTCAATTAAATTTATTACTTTTTAAAATTAAATACACATTACTATTACACTGTCTGTTGGGAAGGCTTTTTAAGGTTCAGCCATAGCGAGATAAGCCAAATTATGCCGGTTTGATTGACAGTCTTTTCATTGTGTGTTTCATTGTGCATGAGACTATTTATTTGTGTGCTATTTCGCGCAAGTCTTCAAGTTGTGTGGCATCTAGCGGAGTAGAGAACATCTGGGAGATTTACTCTAAGAGAGAAACACGGTAAGTTTTAGTATAGCGCTTGGTTTCGCAGGCATATAATATATGCCTTACCGGAAATCTATAAATAATGAAACGTAGTAGTATAAATTTAAACATTGCATAACGCATACTCATTTTCTGCCTGTATTAGTTTAATAAATATATTAAATATAGAATAGCCAAAGAAAGGTTGGGCTTATGTAGAAAATAAAAATAATGAAAACAATATAGTGCGTAAAAAGTAAGCCAATTTAAAATCCTTTTTTATTCACCAACTATCATTAAAACAGTCGAATTATGTTTTAAAATACATGTAACTTGAGGATAGAATGTTCAAGGAGATATATTTATTAGAAAAAATGGGATCCAAGGTTGAATAAGATGTTAAACATACTTCATATAAAAATGCGGAATTTCGCTCCACAGCGCAAAATCCATCTGTCACTCCTAATTCTTAGAAGTGCAGATGTTAACCACAAAGTTAAGCAAAAAAGTACGTTTTTAATTAAATTTGTAATAACATTGAAGATCATGATCTAGTGTCAACTCAAAAACTATATAAAGAACAACTTGAACATACTAGGTACGAAACTGGTTATTTATAATCACTGCGAGAATCAATTATAGCACCACCGTCCTGTTTCTTTGTATGCTCTTAGTAATTGCTAACTAGAATCAGTCAATCACGTTGAAGTTAGTGGACAGATTCTACTTTTTAATATTCTTAACCGTTTCAATATCTCTTCTTTATTAGAGAAATAATAAGCAACCAGGACGGCGACGGAAGCGACAACGGGAAGTTCCTTTATGCGCTTTAATTACTTTTCGTATCCAAATCTTAGAAAAAATATGATAAGCATAAAAGTTGCTTTTACGCCGAACGAAAAACATAGATATTTCCTTTTTTTGTTTTTTCGTTTTTTCGTTTTCTCATTGTGATTTTGCAGACAACGGTTGAAATATAAGCGACTGCGTGCATTTTCACGTGCAGTTATTGTATTTTGTAATCAAGGCTAAAGTTTTATCTCGTCGCCCTAGATGTTGCCGTCGTGGTTACTTTTAAAATTTAGCTTTTCGAACAAACATCATTTCACCAAAAGAAAGCCTGGGACATTCTTGATATCTTGAAACATCGCGGGCATTTGATTGTTGCTTATATACATGTATACTTCATTGAGGTAGGGCATGTTCAGATATGTTCCTTTTCTATTTATCCTTTGCTTAAAATAATGTCAGAACATTCACTACCTTTTCCGTAAATACAATAATAATCTGAGCGTTAGCTATAGCATATTTAAAATGCAGAGGTACAGAGATATTCTGGTACCGCATACAGTACAGTATAATATAACTCCCTATTGTTTAACACCAGAGCGGGAACGGAAAATTGAGGGGAACAGAGGTTAGATGGGTCCAAGTAGCAAAGAAAACCTCAAGGAAGGTGGAGATGTTGGTGGGAGGGGGGAGGGGGAGAGTGTTGGGTGTGGATATCCACTAACGCACTGTTTTGCGCTCAGTTTGAATATTAAAAGGGTTAGAGACTTTATGTTTGTGCTTTATCGACAAATACAGGCACTTGCTGAATGTACGATGAACTCAAAATTTATTCGTACTCCATTCGGCTTTCGGCCTCTGCAGTATTCATTATATTTCGTCCATCGTACAGTCAGCTTGTGCCTGTATTTGTCGATAAAGCACTCACATCAGTCTCTAACCCTTACATAAAGCACGTATATCAGTATGATCTAACCTTAAACAGAACACGGATCGATAAGCATCTTTTATTCATTAAATAAGGACCTTTTAAATCACTTAAATGTTACCACGAGGTATAATATTGATTTCATTTTCAAATTTTAAAAAATTATAACCGGATAAGACGCTATTATTAATCATTTGCAGTTCAAGAACGAAATTGTTTGACAAAGGCATGACGTTTGACAAAGCCAGTATTATCGGGGAGTATATAAACAGTCAATCCCAATAACGTAGTCCCCTTTCGTTTACACAAATATACACATATACTGTAAGTACATTTTAGTGGAATAATGCTAATATTAGTACCTACAATTATGGGATGTTGTCGAAATATATTTTTCAATTGGCCTAATCTAAAAGCAATCTGAAAATGTATTTATTAAACTCAATAATTCATGAAGCAAAAACAAAGGAAATTAATAAAACATCAGTGTTTTAATTTTACTGGAAATTTCGTACTGACAGTCTACTTTCTTTGATAGTTTCTTTCATTCGAAAATGACTAACCTGATTCCAGTGGTTTGCATAGGAATTGAAATCTTGAATCCGGCCTCCATGTGCTCACTCCGAAAATATTTCAAAAATTGAAAATTCCTGGATTTTTGACACATCCACTGAATTCTCGCTGCACTTTTTCATCAGTCTTATTCACAAAGTAAGGTCTCGGGAATAAAAGTCACTTCTTCAGTAGGACTACTAAAGTGTTTTAGAAGCTTTCTAAAGCCGACATTTGTTCACTGTATGACTTGTTTGTACTTGCAACGCTTTCAACGTTTGCATGTTAAATCAGCCATTTCCAAGGTGCGATTATGCAAATGTCCGTCTCAAAATATATATTCTGTGTTACAAGAGATACATAATTCAATGCTACTGTTACCTTTCTAGCAATAGGTCCTTTGCAGCTAACAAATCACGTGGTTGTACTGGAGAGCAAAAAAATATCTTACTTCATTTACTTAAAGGCATTGTACGAGATCGGTAGTGTTATTAGAAAAACGTGTTTGTATATGCTATTTTCTACCTCCAATCGATTGACGATCTTTCTAAAACTGCGTTTTTGAAGATAGCTTGCTCTTCGGTATTCATAGCAACGCCTCTCCCATAGGGATCACGAGCTCAGTTCATTTTGCAAAGGGACTATTATCTGCCATTCTCGCTATTATGTATACGTTTGGAATGTCGTTGGAATGAGGTTTCCCAAACATGTATCAGGTGACCCTTCCTCGGATTTACACAACAACTTGACAACTCTCTCAATGCGTAAGAGAGGATCTGGGTCGACTGCATTATAGGTGTCAGCGGTGCTTTGTTCACCAATAATGCACTCTCATTAGCCAATCACACGCCTGGATTTTGTACTCTGCACGAAATTTGAACATTAAATAAGGATGTGAGTGCTTTATCGGCAAATATAGGCACGCGCTCACTGTAGGATGAACGAAAAATAATGAATACTGCATGAGGCCTTGCATTATTGGTGAACAATGCACTCAACCCATACCCTATCTTACCTACGGGAAGATGTGAGCACGTGAGCAAGCCCTTCCTCTTAGTTATGTGTTTGGACGGCTTGGAAAACCTCATTCCAATTGCATATTTAACAGTGAAAATGTAGACAATTACTAGAAACGTAACGGCAGGATTGAACTCTGTCTCCTGTGTGACATAAGATATATTTTTGAGGCGAATATTTGCATAATCGATCGTTGGAAATCGCTGATATGACATGATATGTCCGAGTGAACTATCTAGTAATCTTACTGAAGAAATGGATTTTATTTCCGAGACCTGACTCTGTCAATAAGAGGAGGAAATGAAGCGATAATTCAGTGGATGGTTCGAAAACCTAGAATTCTTTATCTGGAAAATAGACAATCTAGAAAGTAGACAATCTAGGAGGCTGGCAAAATACATGATATATGAATACATGGCTCGAGTTTAATGTACAATCATTCTGATTCAATTGAGCTTGCAAGTCGTCAAACTTCACTGACCGAACGCCAAAGTAAATTATGCTTTGCAAAGTTATCTACTTAGTCTTAGTTGGATATTAAAAGTCCTAATTTCATTGTCTATTGAAATGACATTTCTTTGTGGAGATATTTACCGTAACATGATTTAATTCTTGCGAACTATTTGACTTATTTATGAAATTGTTATTGACAACTGATTTTAATTGAAATTCACTGACAGTGCACTCAGTTTGAATATTAAAAGTTAGAGACTTTATCTTTGTTCTTTATCGGCAAATACAGTCACTTGATGACTGTAAGTGAATTCAAAAATTCTTCATACTCCATTCGGCCTTCGGCCTCATGCAATATTCATTATTTGTCGTTCATCGTACAGTCAGCGCGTGCCTGTATTTGCCGATAAAGCACTCGCATCAGTCTCTAACCCTTAAATAGTGCACTATCATTAGCCAATCACCTGCTTGGATTTGGTACTGTGCACGAAGTTTTAATATTAAAAGAAATTTAAGCACGCTGAGCAGACAATGAAATCATGCATTCTTCGGATGTTCCAGTAACCGAGTATATTATATTTAACATTATTATTATTATGTATTTACAATATAATATGTTCCATATTTTATTCTCACTTGTGTAGCAACAGACCTCCAGTGTATTCCGATTGCCCTTCATCAAATGGTGAACAGAGAAAAAATCGAACTGATGCACTGAATATCACAACATGAGGGTGAAATATACTTGGTTTCTTCAAGCGCCGATTACTTTCTGTACTTTACTGTGTTTCCTTCCTTCAGGTGAGAAAATAACCAACTCAAATATAATACTATCCCTGATAACATCCTGTCTTTACTTAACCGAAAGACCTAGTATTTCTATCAGTAAAAACGCCTTTAAACCAATCCTCGTTGAAGTCGAAATTACTGTTGTAGAATCGGTTTCTCGTGTCAGATGAATTGGCGACAGAAATGAATTAAAATATACAACCAATATTTTATCATTGTAATTATTAGAGTGATTTCGTATAACCCGAGTGTCATATGCTAACGAGCTCCACTAAGTTCGAATGAGATGTTTACAATAATCGTGAGATACTCGAAACTCTGACGTGTTCAGTTATCATCTAGACACCCCAGTTTTTGTTTGAGCACAAATGTTATCTTGAGGCGCTTGTCCACCTCGGCAAGTTAAGCATTTACGCTCTCCATGCCCTTAATATGGCACTGAGATTCTCGAAATTAAGTCGACCTTTCGTTTTCTTAGTTTTTTTCTGTGTCGTTTTTTTTCACTCTCAGGCTTTCTGTCTGCATGGTGGCGACATTTGTTCGCGTATTTTTGCCTTATTATATGGGCCGCGTCAGGCAAAAAGGGCCCGGACGACATTCAAGTTAAATAATTCCTACAACGTTGTTCCTAATAACAGGTTGAAGATTATATTGTATTCTTGACGAGAAGCGCTACATTTCATTCCTAACAATAAATGTCAGTTTCAAGAAATTGACAAAAGAAATCAGGGGTGAAATTTACGTGATTTTGATGCAAGGGCCCGATTACAAATTAGGAATCCTGTCAGAGGGGATGATTTTGATGTATGACATTCATTTGTACCTGCTGGCATTAAAGAGTCAAAAATAAATAAGATGAACAAAATGATCATTTTCTGCATTCATTCACCCACTGTCGACCGTTACGCTTTGCGAGGATGTATAGATATTGAAAGGATACTAAAACAATACTAAAGGCTGGTTTTCACTAGCGACGGAAGCAGAAGCGGAAGCAGAAGTGGAAGCAGAAGCGTAAGCGTAAGGAGCCTTACGTTCTAGTGAAAATCAAGAAATGGAGACGTAAGCGGAAGCGGAAGCTCGCCGGAAGCATAAGCGGAAGGAACGGAAGGTTTCCTTCTTCTTACGTCTCCGCTTCTGCTTCCGTCGCTTCCGTTCCAGTGAAAACTAGTCAAACGTAAGCAGAAGCGGAAGCAGATGAATTTAGCCAATCAGAATACTCATTCTCAGGCCCTTTGCAATGTAAATATAGCATGCAAGCGAGGTTTTCGCTTCTGAACGAGGCTTATGCTTATTCTTCCGTCGTGTTCATTTTCACTAGAACATTAGTTTCTTATGTTTACGCTTACGCTTACGTTTCTGCTTCCGTCGCTAGTGAAAACCAGCCTTTAATGCCTGAACCGCTATTGTTTTTAGGTTTTCGAGCTCTCAATTTCATATCATACGAAATTCGCTCGAGTCGCCGAAAGCGTAACGATCGTCGATATATAGAGTATTATTTTGCTTATTTTCTGTTTACCTTTCAGTATTTTGTGTATGCCCGATAGACTGGTATCTAAAGGACGCAAGCTGTTTTAAGGTCTTTAAAACATCGAAGACATGGAAAGCCGCCAGTAGAGAATGTACCAGTGTACACGGAGGCCACTTAGTTTTCCTTAACGGCAGACCGAAACTGTTTGTATATGATTTTCCTAATATTCAAAACACAAGATATGCAGTTGGCGCGAGAAAGATGGGCGGAACGTGGAAATGGGAAAATGGACAAATGATCTCATTACCGTGGGTTATAAGCGGTTCTGAAACGTACGCAACTTTGGAAAAACGACACGATGGATGTTCTTTACAGGCCATTGATCAAAACCTCAACCAAGAATATATCTGCGAAATCAATGATGCAGGTAGGTTGTTAAAGTGCATATAAGCCCTGGTCAGTTATGTTTTTTTTACAGCTCAGACCTTAAAGGGGCCGTCTCGCCCACAGTGCTTAGCGTGCTCTTGTTATTGTTTATATCCGGGACTTTAACCCCTTGTTCACGGCGGGAACCTCACGAACTAAGCCTATTCTTTATGTTGGTGACATGATAATTTTGATTTGAACATGGATGACCTTGATGAAACTAATAGTACCTTACAAGTTGAATGTGAAGTCAACAAAGTGTTATACGGCAGTACTTGGCTGTACTATAACATTTACCGCTCACCCGTCGCTGCTATAAACAGAGAACACTCTCTCTGGGTAATACTAATAATTATGAAAGCTAGAGGTTTCTCTAGGGTTTCTCTCCTCGGTTTTATTTTTACTTGCAGACAGAGAGAGAGAGAGATCTGCTAGCAGGCAATCTCGTTGCTCGCAGTAGCAGAGAACCAGTTCAAGAGAGAACATTGAACGAATTACAGCTCGTTTCAATGGGAAATTATTATCACGGCGGCTCTGTTGTCAAATTTTGTGCGAGTATAAACTTTGATCGATCCGGTGAATCCGAAAATCTCGGCGAAATCACGGTGTGAAAGCCCTTCGAAACCAGAGAGAGAGACCTGTTTCCACAATTTAAACGCCGATTAGCCCTCAAAAACGAAATTTAGGAAATTGCTCAATTCTTTTTGGGTCGATCAAGCAGAGTTTCGTTGCCTATAATATTTTGTTGACTATAATATTTATCGCTCACTTGTCGCTTACGAACCTGTCATCAGTACTATAAACGGAGAATACTAATAATTATGAAAAGAGAGGTTTCTCCCCTCGGTTTTATTCTTCCCTGCAGAGAGAGAGAGAGAGAGATCATCTGCTAGCAGGCAATCTCGTTGCTGGTGCCAGAGAACCAGTTCAAGAGAGCCGAACAGTTAACAAATAACAGCTCACTTGAATAGGAAATTATTATCATGTTTTGTTTGTCAAATTTCGTGCGAGCATAAACTTCAAATGATCAACCCAGTGAATCCGAAAATCTCGGCAAAATCACTGTCTAAAAGCCCGAATTCCGCCCTTCGAAACCAGAGATAGACCTTTTTCCATAAGTTAAACGCCAAAGCCCTGAAAACGATTTTAGGAAACTGTTCTTCAAGTGAGTTTTGTTGCAAATTGTGGTCACGTAAGCCAGCCACGGTGTTCAAAAACCCAAATCGGCTGAAAGATAGTAGATACTCGAACAAAGCGCTAATATATCTTTACATATAAAGATTAATGGTCAGCATAGCTTCTCCATGTTGTAGATGGAAATCGCGGATACAAACGGACAATTGTTTCCTTTCGTTGAGGACTACGGCCGCCTAAAATAAAACTAAAATTTGCATGACCAAATAATTTAAAACACTTAAATAAGAGGCTCAATAGGAAGAACAATAAAAAAAGGTTCAACCTAGTATGATTTTTTTGACGATAGCTGGAAGGATGGCAGAGATGTAGAGAAGATTAAAACCACTACCATAAAACTCTGGATTTCGATAGCATCGAAAATGGCCGCTATGCTATGTGAGCGCGCTAAGCACTGTAGGTGAGACGGCTCCTTTAAAAGGTGGGGGAAAAATTCCGATTTTTTTAAATAAAAATGTTTTCATTATTTTTTAGCAACTAAACTTCCAAATGTAGAATACTTTCCGCGCACTTTCGGGAACTGGGACGAGAATAAAACGTGACATCATCAACATAACTCGTCTCTTCGCGGCTATAAAGCGTGGGTTATTTGCAAAATAATTGAATAGATAACCGGGAAAGATGATAATATCACACTAAACGTTTCGGAGAGCTTTATTCGGCAAGCCTTTAT
Organism: Actinernus sp. WN-2022; assembly: GCA_030867875.1. Taxonomy (NCBI): domain Eukaryota; kingdom Metazoa; phylum Cnidaria; class Anthozoa; order Actiniaria; family Actinernidae; genus Actinernus; species Actinernus sp. WN-2022. The sequence continues at coordinate 35,321,894 of JAOWCC010001210.1, forward strand.
GCAATGGCGCATCGAGCGTGTTCTGTTGATGACGTCAAAACTAGACCCAGTGACAATTTTGTAGAGCGCTCTCGTGCGCTTGATTTTTGTCCACAGCCAACCCAAGACACGTTTCGGGGTAACTTTGAATGGCCAATATACCATAACAAATCAATCAAATTAACTTTTTATTACGGAATCCTTTGTTTATGGCCTCTAGTCTCTATTATGATATGTTGCGATAGTCGACTTGATTAATTGTCTTATCATTCGATAAAATATAACTATAACTACAGAACTATGAGTCACCGACAGCTCTGCAAAATGATCTGCCTTGTGTACCAAACGAAGAGGTCAATAGTGCGCATGCGCAAAGCGATATTTGTAGCAAATATCGAATAATAATAATAATATTTATTTACTTATATAGCGCGATTTCCAAAGAATTGCCCAAAGCGCTTTACAACCATTAATAGGCGCATTACAACTAAGCGCTTAAACTAACTACTACAATGAAGAAAAATGTAACGTAAAAATTATATAGCTACTATTAAAATCTAAACTTACAATGATGGAAAACGTGTATTACATATGTACATATCCATATGTCTCTTAAGCCATTTTTAATTAACAGTAGGCTTTTCTAAAAAGATAGGTTTTTATTCGCTGTTTAAAACTGGACACTGAGACTGCAAGCCTTATTTCTTGTGGAAGCGAATTCTACAGGAAGTGTGCCACACAGGAAAATACCCTAAAACCTCAAGTACGTAAGTTATATGATGGTACAACAGTCGTTTACTCGATGCAGATCGAAGATTACGTCTAAGGACATGGAAATCAATTAGATCTCTAATATATTTAGCGCCTAAAATGTCAGAAGCAGTAATTTGTAAACAATCCGCTCTTGTACCGGCAGCCAGTGCAAATTAATCAGTACAGGTGAGATATGATCGAACTTCCGAGTAAGTGACACTACTCAAGCTGCCCCGTTCTGAACCTTCTGTAGGCGTTCAATAAGATAACTAGGAAGTCCATACAGAATTGAATTACAAAAATCTGGTCTAGGTGTTACAAGTGCATGAACTAGAGTTTCTGCGGATTGATGGATTATGGTCCTAAGGTGATAGAATCCAGACTTGCAAATGTTAGCGATGTGGTGTTCCATAGACAAGGAGGAGTCGAACAGAACTCCGATGTTTCGAGCATGTGAAGATCGATGAATCATATCATCGCATACAGATGTGCAGTCTAAGGGAGGAAACGGGAGATGTCGCGCAGTTATAACGATCAGTTCTGTTTTATCTGTATTCAGTTTGAGCTTGTTCCGTGACATCTGTCGAGAATTTAGTGACATTGTTATGTTATTGTAACCATATATAATGGTATAGACCGCACAAGGAACTATTGTAATCACAATGTGCATTGACACTTGATCTGTGTATTATATATAGAAGAAAACACGCAGAACTCTCAGAATCGTACAGAATCGTATAAGAACTGATCTCAAGCAGAACTAGAAGTGATCGAACTCTCAGAACTCTCAAATCATACGGAAATGAATCAGTGCTAGTGTAATCTAGGAATTCAACGTACTTGAATTAAATACAGTTTAAAATAGATCTGAAGGGTATAATTATTATTCAGTCAAAAATTCTACCGTTTCCTCTACCGTTTCCTCCCTTAAGACTGCATATCTGTATGCGATGATGTGATGCATCGATCTAAACATGCTGCTCGCAACATCGGAGTTCTGTTCGACTCCTCCTTGTCCATGTAACACCACATCGCTAACATTTGTAAGTCCATACAGAATTGAATCATCACGACTGCGCATACTCAGACCGTTATTTGCAGTCAGTTCTTTGCAGGTGAACCAATCAATCAGAATTCGGGATGGGAGAGAGTCGAATGATGACAACTTTTATAACTTGGAAAATATGAATATTTTATCACCATTTTCTTGGACAAGTTTGTAAACATTAGAGTGTTTACCTTTCTCATAAACGATTTTAAGAAAACAAAAGAGATAACGCATGATTTTAGATGCTATAAGTTAATGAAACCTTAAAGTACATTCAAAGAACTGTATTTTATCTTGTTTTCATTCATCGGAAAATGTGTTTGGGTGAACATTTGTATTTAATTGAATAGTAAATATATGAGGATTGTCGAAAGGTTCGAAGGGTCACGAAATATAGCGAAGAACATGCATATTTCAATACAGACGATCGACATAAACAATTCCACAATCGCCAATATTTGCCCTTTTAAGCCAAACGACAAACACACCAATGAGGCTAATTTATGTTGATTTCGTATTCAAATATATTCATGCTATTTGCGATATTTCACGACAATTTGATCCTTTTGCTATTCTTGATATACTTCCCATAAAATTAAATACAAAATATTTAATACATTGCGTGGGCCCCTTAATCAAAGCCGTAATTGGTGCATATAAACAGCTAGGTCTAGAAACAGACTTTTCCATTTCATATTTTCTCTGGATCAACAGAGCAGCTAAGATAGTTTACAACCTGACTTTTTTGTAGGTAAGTTTAAGACTTCGTTGCCCAGAAAACGACGATAGAAAGTTCAGTTTTTACAACCACAATACTGGTTCACCTCGGATATTTGACAGATTTATTTTACTATACACATTTCAATGTTTTTAATATTTAATTTTTTTTCAACACCATCGCCACCGGCATCAGCATCATCATCGCTATCAGCATCTCCATCGCCTGCACTAACACCGACAACCTCGGAAGGAACCTCTTCTTCAACATCACAGAAAGTGTCTTCATCACTTTTAAAACTGCCATCCTCAACCCTCATCAACGCACCATCACTATCATCAGCAGCAGTATCATCCATACCACGACAACCTGTGTTATCACGTACCTTGACACCATCAACTGTCTTATCTGTGGTGACTTCGAGTACGGCTTCAGCAAGCATTCAACAGATGATGATTCCTGAAATGACCAACTCTGTTCAAATAACAACGGCAAGTGTAAAAGAAACGACTGTCCAACTATCTGCATCCACAGTCACAGAATCGGTCGACACTGAAACCAGCCAACAGACAGCGAACGATGTGGTAATTCGCTCTTTGGTTCAGGCATTTATAGCAAAGTCCGTTATTTTAAACATAATTACTAGAAAAATCTTAGACTGTCGTATGTATGGTATTGATATGTTTAGCCGGAGCTAATATAAAAGTTAATTCCTAGAGTTGAGAAACTTAGAAACCCAATGATAATGGGTTTTTGGGGTTGTTGTACACGTAGGGTGTTTTTTACGGGACGGAAGGGATAGGTACGTTTATTCACATAAGGTAGTAATCTTTTCAGTTATTTTTTTTACTCATATCATAGTAAAAGAGAGAAATAATAAAGATAAATGTCCCTCGACATGAACTGAAGCTCATGTACCTGAAGTGTGAGCCCCCTAGATTCATCTCAGATGTTAGCCACTTAAGCAGCTGGAATATTGTCGTATAATTGTATCATGAATGGGGACCTTGAATGTGTAAAGGAATGGTTATTAGAAAACAAATTGAGCCTTAATGTGGCAAAAACAGAATTTATTTTAATTGGCTCCCACTATAACATAATAACCCTCGCTGCTCAGCGCAACATAAAAAAATGATCAAAACTCCTTAAAAGACGTTTACTATAGTAAGGTTCTTGGTGTCGAAATTTATCAGTTTTTGTCTTGGGACAAGCATATTGAAAGTATAGCCAAAGAGAGTACATCCGGCATAGGAGCCATCAGGAGAATAAGAGATTTCGTGGACAGAGAGACCCTGGTCTCTATATATAATGCCATAGTGCAACTCCACTTCAACTACTGTAGTGAGGTATATGAGGTATATTGGTGAAGGTCTCTCAAAACTTCTGCAAAAATTACAAAACAGATCCGCAAGAATAATTACACATATGAGTAACGAGATTCCCACCAAGAAGCTTTGAACGCTTTAGGCTGGGAAACTCTTGAAATTCAAAGAACCAAAATAAAGGCCAAGCACATGTTTAAAGTACTTAACGACATTGCCCCAAATTGCCTTGCAGATCTAGAAAGCATGATGTTACCAAATATAAGTTAAGGGGTTCCACTACCTCGCTACAATTACCTCTCCCTAAAAAAGAAAACATTAAGAAACGTTTTTCATATAGTGGGGCAAAAGTATGGAATTAATTCCCTTACATAACAATTACGTAACTGCGAGTCATTTCCTTCATTCAAGTATAAAATTGCCACTCACATCGTTCCTATTCCTTAACTTAACTTGAATTTTTAATTAACTGGCAACTGGAAGTTCTGGTAACCCGAAGTTACCAAACATTATAAAAAATGAAAGTAAATGGCCATATAATAAACCACTTATTACCCTCGCTTTTGCTCGGTCTGTACAGAGAAATATCAGACTTTTGTCTTTTCTTTTCGCCTAACGGCTTGGTCTGTACAGAAAATATATCGATCTGATATTTTGCCGTACAGACCGAGCAAGCTCAGTATAAATATGTACGGGAAAAAATAGGAAGTAAAAACAGTCAACATTCGCATTGTTTGCTATTTTACGGCAGTAATACTAGTTTTAGTAAATTTTCTGTTGACCAGTGTGTCAGAAATTGACTAATTGTTCGTTATGCATTATATGCATGCATGGTACTGATTATTCTAACCTAATTATATTTCTGCAGATTGCAAACTTTATCAATAACGTTTCTCTGCTAAATGTGAGCAATCAGCGTTCTCTTGAGGTATGCTTGCTATATAGGGAAAAAGTTATCATTATTATGTTGTTTAATGACCGAATCAAACACGCACTTTATTAAATTAAAGAAACATACTGAGCCGTATCTGAAAATCGTTAAGTTATATTGTCGCAATAAAACATGTAAAAACAATATGAAGAATTGTTTTTAAATAAATAGTGTGTATGTTCCATGTCTATAAATATGACGTAAAGTACACTTTCGATGTTTTGATTTATTTATGCTTTAGAATTCTCCCGAGTGCGAAACTCAGATTGAACTGATATTAACTGAAATTATGTAGGTACAATATCGCTGTTGGCAGAAGAACTGCTTATTTAAAAGTGTTTTTTTTCATCCTAGGAATCAGTACACATGATGAACAACTTCATAGCAATATTTAAGACGAAACAAGGGAAGGGAAATCCACTACTGGGAAGCAGGAAATTAGAAGAGTTTGCATTACGCTACGCGAAACAAAACTTAAATAGCGTCAGAAATAACTTGCGGATCAAGAAAGGCTTTATTGGTAAGAGTTAATATAACATACTGTTATGTTGAGCTTTATTCAAATTATCCAGTCAATTCGAATTAGTATAGATAATAGCATGATGTGTAGTGATATTTGGCATAAATACCGCGAGTGGTATTTCAAAATTGTTCCTAATATCACGAGCCGCTTCAGCGAGTATCATGAGCGGTATTTGTGCCACATATCACGTACATATCATGCTATTATTTGTTTATAATATGACCTAAGAAATTTACTGAAAAACACAATCAGATGACTGTTCTCTCAACTGGTGCACCGAGTTTGTTTACTTCTTTGACAGTTTGAGTTTGGCCGCTAATGACAAGTGAAAATCCTGTAAGTGTGCGTTTGGCAGATAATTTAGCTTATATTATCAAATTGAACAGCGAAATCTCAAAAAGGCTTAATAATGGACTGGAGCTGAGAGAGAATTCCTATAATTAACCTGTAAAAAAAGTAAATTTCTGGTACATTGACACTAGCAAATAGCGAAGTTTGATTTCAGTCAAACAATAAAACAGTTGTCACTTCGCTGTTTTATTTTAAAAGACAGTAACTGTTAATACGTCTCAAAACCAGAAAACTGAAAGACACTATATCGCTGCTGGAAATGAAATTCCAAGTTCTTTAAACTTAGTACAAGCAAGGATTCTTCTTTAGGTATTATCTTTAACAAGATTATGAGTATTATGTCACTTTATACTGATCTGGTTCTACCGGGATGAAAAAACGCCCAAATGCGCTGAAATTGCACACAGACACAGTACCCAATAACTATCCAACACACTAGTCTTGTTTCTATTATTTCAATATTTACAGAATTATTGCAATTTCTAAAAACTCTCTCAATGCCCAGACAAGTCTTGTAAAATAAACGGTAATCAAAAACCTTACGCTTGGGTAGCCTGTGATGTCACATGCGACCGAGTTTCCAAATATTTCTTGTCAATGGCTTAAAAATAATACAATTCAAAGAAAATTTAATAGTCAAACAGGCTTACTTTATTGGTACTTTGTCCTTGTATAATGTCAGCTGTTACTGGGCAGTTGTTTAAGCGAGATGAACGTCGATTTTTGGTTCCCTGTTAACTGCATGATCACTCGAAGACTTGAAAATCACTTTGAACTTTCTCAAATGCTATTACCAGACGCACAGATGACAATGCTGTTCATTTCTATACCAAACTCTTCAATTTTAGCCATCAAAATCCAGGCACTTCCGTAGCTTTGTAGTTTTCTGCATCCGCCGGGGGAAGGGGGGACACCGATTCCATAATAAAGGGTAGGAATGTGAGGTGTTGTATTCAGAGCCCGACCCGGTTTGCCAAAAAAAATTAAAGGTATACTTCATATTACAGAATTTCCATGAAAATCAACCCGAATTGATAGATGATTTGCTCCAAACAAGACTTGGTTTGCGAAATTGGGCTCAAACCTGGACACGGTATCGCTGCACATCTCACTTACGTCACGTATGTGAGTGGCCCCCCGTAGTTTGAAATACCACTCCTTGGAGTTTGTAATTTCACTAATTACGTTGAAATACCACTCCTCTTAGCCAATCAGATTGCAGAAATTTCTTAGGTCATGTTATAATTAGCTAAATTGTATTGCTAAAATTGTTAGGTAATTTAGGATGGAAATTCTAGTTATGGACATCTATACACTATAATTTCAGTTTCATAGCTAATTATTTGGACTATATTTTGATTCGGCCATTACTATCGAAGCGGTAAAGACATGTCATTATTCTAAAGTTGAGTTAAACATTGTTAGAGCGGTTTTCAGTTGAGTGTAGTGAAACCAAGCGCAAATTACCCACAGCCAGCCAATCAATGGAGCGAGTAATCACAAGTAACTCATAAATGCCGGGCTTCCCTGTGAGCCAATGACAAACCAAAGCAAAACCAAAACCAATTTGCGTTTGGTTTTACTTTGGATTCTGATTGGTTGGTTTAGTTTCTCAGCCAATAGGAGAGCTTAGTAAACGCAAAACCAAAACAATTCCGACACTCAATTGAAATCCGCTCTAAGGGGTGAAGTAATTTAGCCTGGGTAGGATAACACGTTAACCGCTAAATAGTGCCCAATTAAATATTATTAGATGATTCAAACAAAGACGTATTATCAGACCACTATCTGGTTCAATACTTGAGCCGCACAGCAAATCGGTGTACCGGCTGTAATGTGGATCAATCCGGCTTATACATTCTAATAATTTAATTTTCTTTCTTTCTAGTTTTACAGATCCAGAAGTATTTTACTGGCGACCATGATTATGTTTTTCCATCTTCTGACATCGCACAGAATGGTGCCACAATTACATTATCCCATGAAAACTTTGCAGCTACAGGTTACTATTAAGATCTCTATTTTAAATCATATAATCTCATGAACTCTCTTTTGGATTGTAAAGGTACTGATTAAGTAGTTTTCGTAGGGCAATTTAAGTAATGCTAGCTAGGCTATAGGGCATGAACGGCAAAGGAACGTGTTAATTTTCTATTCTTCTTTCTCGTAATTCTCGAGGACACCCCTACATTCAATCGAAAACCACCGAAGTTTTAGTTCATTTTTGGACAAACTAACTATATGGTTTGATCTCGAAAAATATCGTATATGAGGAAAACCAGTTTTCAAATTTGTGATTCAAAGATATTTTGTATTTATCACTTTCCCATTGGCTAGATAGTGTTTTCTTTACGTTTTCACAGTAAATATGGCCAACAGCATTAAGAGTTTCCTATATTTTCTGCTTGCAAATTTGAATGTGAACATCTCATACAGCCGAGCGCTTAGGCATATTGAAGCAAAATGGTATGTGAGGACTGTGTTTTGCTATAGACCCATTCGAAAAATGCCGTCCAATTTAATTAACTATTGTTTAGGACTGACTAGCCTCGCTTACACGTTCAAAAGCTTTTGTGTAGACTGACTAGCCTCGTGTTCACGTTACCAGGACAATAGCTTTTTAAATTGGACGCCATTTTCGAATGGGTCTATAGTTCTTAGCTAGACCAATCATTACCTAAATACATGTGGTATAATTATGTATCCTTAATAAATCCGTCCAATACTTACATACAAATGCAGTCAGAAAGCTTTAATTCTTCATTTTCTTCTTCTTATTATTATTATTATTGTCTTTGACGAAAATTATAGTACAAATCTGAATTATACCATAAGTATCCTAGTATTAGTATCCCACTTATCAGTTACGAAGTATCTAAAACATATTTTTAATATCTTCCATCGCATCGTTTTTTGACTACATTTCTACATTATTTGGTTAATGATTCGATATCTTGACTGTAAAATGTTAAAATCGATTTAATTATAGCAATCTCCGTAATGGGTGCCATCTGTTCTCTTATTAGGTACTTCAATCGTGAGCATCTTGTACGACGACATTATGGTAGAAGACTTCGGAAAGAATTTGAAATCACAAGGGTATTTATTGATGAAGAACTTTAATTAAGCAATATAACACACTTTCCGTGTCTTTGTTCTCTTACGTAAACACGCGGGATATGTTGGGAGAACAAAGAAAAACTTGAAAATCACGAGCCGCCAGCTAGGTGAGTGATTTTCATGTTTTTCTGCGTTCTCCAAACATAGCCCGAGTGTTTATATAAGAGAACAAAGACATGGAAAGAGTGTTATGTTTCTTATCTAAAATAACGAACAGGAAAAACACGAGAGATAAATCTTACGCACGCACGATCAGAATATCAATTCTCCTGACAGTAGCAGTTGTTAGATCGACGGTGAGTTTGCACAGCACGGGAAATATCCCAAGGCATAACTGGGAGAACCGAATGCATGCTCTGTGTCAGTGTGTGGCTCTATTTTGAAAATCTCTGCTTTAACATTACCCGAAAAGAATAACTCGGAATTCTAAACATTTTTGGCCGGATATTTAAGCCATAAGAGATAATTATAAGGCATTCAAGGAGTAGAGGACTTGGACAGTGTGTTTTTGTCGCTGAATGATTCCCGTCCCCGTTAAACTTTTCATGTATCAGGTTGTTCATAAAATGGCAAAGAGAATGCTGAAAACCTTATCTGAATTAACTAAGACCAAGTAGGGTGAATGATAAAAAATTGCATTATAAAATAAACGTTACGATAAAAGAGTAATGTGATTTTATATCAAGGAAGTGTCAAATGTGTGCAGGATAGGGTAGGGATAGCTATTGCAATCAGTGTTACCAATCAGAGAAAGGGAGCTTTCCCATTCGTTCTATAGGTTGTTTAAAGAGCATGTTCTGCCATACAGGCGGCCCTCCTACTCTGACCACTCAGCTTTGCGGCAACATCAATTTCTAGATACCTAAGGCGAAAATTTTCAGGCAAGTTTTACTTTCCACTCCTTATTGTTTGTTTTACTTAATATTGGTAGTTTATTGTTCCTCTGATGAGTTTGTGTGACATAGTCATGGCTGAACCGCGCGTTTTGATTCTCGTTCATTCTTTTATACGCCGTATGCATCAGTTCATTAGCCGCAATCCTATCGAGTATGATATAAATTTGCACATTTCGGAACCACATGTTATCAAATGGCATGGCGTCGGAGGTCGTATCGTGGATAAAACCATCCAGTACGATCTCTACGTGGTGGAGGAGTTCTCCCCCGATGTAGTTATCATTCAGCTTGGGACGAATGATCTGATGCAGCGCTCGCCTCAGCTAGTCGGTTCTGATCTTGAGGACCTTGTGCGCCTATTACATGGCGAATACAACGTCAAATTAATTTGTGTGTGCCAGACTATTCGCCGCGATTCAGCGGAGGAATTTAACATGAACGTGGGCCTTTTGACCAGGCATTTAAGGGTGGTCTGAGAGCCCATCCCTTATGCTATGGTTTGGGGCCATAAGGGATTTTGGAGGGCGCGTAATGTTTTTCTTGCTCGGGATGGAGTCCACCTCAACAGTAGTAGACAACATAAGCTTTACCGCAGTCTAAGAGGGGCAATGCTAAAATCTATGCGATCTAGCCTTTCGTGCTGATGGCAGCTAGTGATGATAACACGTGTTTCAATATTTGGCTACTGTGTATTTGTTTTGTCGCCAGTTTCCGTGTATATTGATTGCCTATAGCCGTTGTCAGATGTTAATATATAATTTATATTGGTGCCAACCATTTGTATAACACGTTTAGTCGCTGCCAGGTTTATCTTGTGTACAGCGTTGGATTGGCTGGATGCATACTATTGTATGAACTGTGTCAACCCTTTAATAATTCGTGGCCAAATAATGGCATGGCATTGGTTGTACACTATGATACACTGGCTCTGGCATTTAAGGTTCTTTTAGTGCCGCTGGTAGAAACCACAGGAGTGTACAACCCATGTCGGCCACCTACTGGTTAAGGTGTGCTCTATTGCGCTCGGTTACTGACCATGCACTTGGTTTTTGGGTAACTTGGCTTGACCATTGTTATAACCAAAAGCAATTTCAATCACTGTATACCAACTATGTCGAGGTATTTACTTTCGTATTACTAGAATTTTGGCGTTGCCTCACTAAAGACATGGCGAAACTTAGCGCGCGACAGCTGTCGATTATTAGCATGCTTCTGATCTTTAGTCTTTTAGCATTATCGATTAGATATGCCTTCTTCGAAGCGTGTGCGTACCTCAGCCTCGGGAACAGCAAAGCGACAATCCAAGCGCCTGCGAAAAACGTAACCCATGTAGCATTGCAGTGCCGGACATTCTTCCCTCCACCCCTAGATCCGCTGTCGGATTGGTTTCACTGGACATACAGGCACTCACTGCAACTAACTACATAGCTGTGGCACAAGCAGTCAAGCAGGCCTTGGAGGACCGCACCGCTCCGATAACCCCCAGCAGAATCAAGGCACGAATCTGAGCGAACGAATATATTGATTTTGGCGGTCTGCTCTCTCTGTCGCCTAATGAAGAGCGCTATTATCTTTCCTTTTCGCCCTCAGCGAGTTCTACGGCCCAGCCCCAGCTTACGTTAGAGCCTTGCCAACCTTCTAAGAAAATTCAGAGTCTAAATCAATTGCTCTCGGTATTTAACACCTATCACAGCATGAAAAGAGGGATTTACGCCTCCGTAATGGTAGCGTAAAGACGACGTAAATATACACTTTACACTTCTTTACGTAATTTTTACGTCTTCGTAAAGACGGTCTTTACGCAGCAATTACGGTGATACGTAAAGACAGCGTAGTGATACCCTTTAGCGCAGTGTTTACGTTATGCGTAAAGAACCGTAAACGTGCTCTTTACAGAACTTTACAATAACCGTAAATGTATGTAAATCCAAAATTTACGCAAACGCGATAAGCGTAAATAACCTTAAATATGCTCTTTACGGAACTTTACAATAATCGTAAATGTGTAAATCCAAAATTTACGCAAACGCGACAAGCGTAAATAGCCTTAAATGTGCTATTTACGGAACTTTACTAGAACGTAAAACTGTGTATATCCAAAATTTACGCAAACGCGACAAGCGTAAATAGCCTTAAATGTGCTCTTTACGTAACTTTACTACAACGTAAATCTGTAAATCCAAAATTTACGCAAACGCGACAAGCGTAAATAGCCTTAAATGTGCTCTTTAAGACCGGACCTTTACTATTACCGTAAAACTATGTAAATCCAAAATTTACGCAAACGTCACAAGCGTAAATAACCAATGTGCTCTTTACGGAACTTTAATATTGCCGTCAAGCCATGCAAAGCTATGATTTACGCGAACGTTTCAAGCATATGCTCTTTGGTGATTTTTTTTACTGCTTTTTAATTGAACGTGCCAAGCGCAAAGGTTATTAAATTTGCCCTTTTACGAATGTTTTCTGCCCTCGTAAATTTTATGTAAGCAGAGATGAGCGGTTAAAACAAGACAAAAGGGATTTCTTAAATCAGGGAGGTGTTTCAATCACAGGCACAAGTGTAAAGATAAATCCACAAACAAGAAGGTATGATATAACCTGTAGTTTATTCCATTCCCCTAAATTTACATTATTAATAAATAGTGTTTTTCTAAAAGTTAAATAAATTACTATATTTTAACTGTAACAACCTCATTTGATAATAAAATAGTTGTAAATAGCGAGACTTAGAAAGTGGTCTTTTTTCCATAATTTTTTTTTTCTCAAGGTCAAATGTTATATATAACAACATGTACATATAAATAGTGGGACTTGAAAAAGTGCAGTCTTCATCCAATACAATTAAATATCAGAAATGCTTAACTGTAACAATCAATATTTTCCAACTTTTTTTTATGAATAAATTCCAGGGGCTTATATTTGAGAAAATACAACTTACATGTACATGTACTGCAATACATTTTAGTCATGTAACCTCTGCAGTCATTCAAGTAACTCTGTATTTTCTCAAAACAAATACCCAGGCTTTATTTCAAATTTAGAAATAATAATAATATGATAATAATTTTGTTGTTAAGAGCCTCATTTCTGAAATCCTCACTGGCTCAGGGAACCAGTAAAATTAAATACTAATTTCACACATTTTTGAAAGTTAATAAAAAATCTACCAAGTCATGCAGTGATCAGAGCAATAATTGTATCAACTTTGAAAACACAAGTGAAATTAATCCTTAAAGGGAATCTTGACTGAAAAACAATGTTTGCTCTCAAATGATTGTTATACATGCCTACCATAAGTCTGTTTCTGTGTTTGTCTCCAATAAATTGTACACTAGATGTCATTTAGGCACAGATTTTCCTGTCGATAATACTCATTTGAATTTCCTGTATGCTGCCATCTTGGAGTTTATGATGTCACAGTGTTGCCCCAGTTGTCAGAAAACAATAGTGGCCACACTGTGACAGCATGATCCAAGTTGGCGGTGTGCAGGATATTCAAATGAGTTTTATCGACAGGAACATTGGTGCATAAAAGACATCTACATGTAGTGTACAATTTGCTGGAGACAGATAGCAATGTATTTAGGCATCTACAAACAAACACTTGAGAACAAACATTGTTTTCCAGCCAAGGTTAACTTTAACAATTATTTTACGAGGACCCATGCTATTACTTGTTAAAGGGATACTCGAGTGAAAAACAAATTTGGGCTCCAAAGCATCTTTCAGATGTACTTTGTTTTTCAGAGTTGAGAACGAGCCCCTCAAAGTTGGCCCTGTGAAGACCTGGGCACCACCATCTTGTTGTACGGTGGCCGAGAGCGGACATCAAAAGTCGAATTACAATAATTCGAAAGTCGAATTGCAGGAAGGCTCGAATTCAAACTGAGTTGCGCTTTTGCCATTTTTCGCTTCAGCCACTTTGTCTTTACTAATTTGTCTTTATCGACATTCGCTTTTGTATTTTGAGAGTTTTGCTTTTCGACCGAGAAGTCCCAGGCGTCACTCGAGGACAAGTGAGAACCTGGGTACGAGGTTAGATCTCGAGCCATCCAAGAGCAAGACCAAAGTGTTATGAACGCGCACAGCGACTGATTTTTGCGTGTTATTTGAAAAAGGCTTACCGTCGTATCATCTTCGAACTGTTTTTAGTGTTTCGTATTCCTCCACGGATACCAGCCCATAAATATCCATTTAGGGTCCACACGACGTCTTGATGAGTTCTTAGCTTGGTTCCAAAACTCTCTAAACAGCTAACCTTCTGTAAATCCATTGAATTTGTAGGAAAAGACCACTCAGAAAGTGCTTCGTCGTGGAACCATTGAAGTTAGCCTGATATGCTCATGAGCGTTGCCGCTGACCGATTTGCAGTACTGTAGTTACCAGTCTCTACTTGTGGATCAGGAGGCACGGTTGTACTCGCGGAACAACCGCGGACTTGATCGATCTTCCGGACTATTTTAATAATATTATTTAGTACTATAGTATTATTTTTCATTTATTAATGCATAAGCAATTTACATGCTAACTTGCTCACAAAGTAGATACTATTTAAATAGTTCTCCGCATTTTGAGAAAATTTCCGGTGTTTAATTTTATTAAAAGTAGCAAAGCCGACACAACGTAGATTTTCAAGGTTTATATAACGATATTTCGGCTGGCCAAACCAGCCTTCTTCAGGTAATATGAAGAAATGTTATTACATTGGCGAACGTGACTAACTAGAAATATGGGTTACGAAATATAGCAAATAGATGACAAATGATTGACACTATTAATATAGAAATAATAAGATAATGAAGTTATATATATACCAGCTAGTATGACTCGTCACGGATGTTAAGACCATAAGGCACGAGTGTTCTAGCTTGTGTAATAAGAGTAGCTTCTCTGGCCTTACGAATTGAGTCTCTATTATGCACTAGTCAATTGAAACTCCGGCCCCCCCCGACCCCCGGGACATAGCGGGGAATGTAACATTTATACAGTGTTACATTTTGACCTTTTTCCCACCCATCGGGGGCAGTTGCCTGTTACAATACCCGCCCCTATGGCCCCGACATGTGCTTCAGAATTTTCAATTAGGAGGAGGCATTGAGAAATTGAATATACATAAGCTTCAGTATCATATGACCCGTAAGGCCCGCGCGCGCTTTCCTTTCAAAACCATTTACAAAAGTCACGTGATGAGGGCCGGACGTCTATGGCGTGAGCGGGCCGGCAAAAGCCGCCGAGGTCCGTACGTCATCATGACCTCGAGCCAAATATTTTCCCATCCGGCCCTCCCACTCAGTCAATAAGTACCTAATCCGTTGTTCCATTATTTGAAAAAAATACATTTTCTGAAGCACACTTTCTATTACTATATTTTCTTATTATTATCGTCGACATCAACCCGTTCGCCCCAGTCTTCGTCAAGTCTTTGCAAAAACACCGCATGTGTGTGTGTGTGGGGGGGGGGGGGGGGGGGGGGTACTCCTGTTTGTGACGTTTTATGCCGCCGGGGTGGGTCAGGGTTTTGAGCTCAGTTTGGGCAGGTAGGGTCAGGGTTTTGACCTGATTTGGGCAGATCAGGGTCGTCAGGATTTGAGTATAATTTGGGAGCAGTCAGGGTCGGGGTTTAGTATATTTTAGGCAGTTAGGGTTCAGTTTTTTTTAGCTACTATGCAAGCACTGAGGTTGCCATACATCGTGACGCCGCTAATTCGTATCCATGTACTTAATCTGCTGATTTGTTTACCCAATGCCACGTCCCGACTTGAAATGTTCCGTATTTTGCATGCAATCCCGGTACGCGGTATACCGGCCGGGATATCAGTATCCGACCGTATTTTGAAAACAATTTTAAGAAGGGGCAATCAGGGTTTTTTTTTTCCCCAAAAGGGGGCAATCAGGGTTTTGGAGCTCGGATTGGGTCAAACAGGGTCAGGGTTTGAGCCTCTTGGCCTCACATACATATCCATTTTTCATGTAATTACCCCCCCCCCCCCCTCCCCCCCCCCTACCTCCCCCCCCCCCCCCCCTTCCCGGGACACCAAACGCTTGGCTTGCTTGGAACAAACACTCACTTATAGTGGAATTTCTATCCACAATTTTCGTATGATTATTGTAATGAAGAAGCACCTGATATGAGAAGTAAATACATGCATTCCAACCGAAGTTCGTGAATAATGGCGACAGAGATCTCATAAGTTTGAATATGTATGATGATTGAATATTTATAAACTGATCACTACATGAATAATTCATGTAGAAAACGAATTGCTTACGGAAATAGAGAGCACAAAAATCGGGAAAATACAGTCTTTAAGCATTAATAAACCAAGCGTTTAGGACTAAAAATAGCGATGGGTAAAAAAGGGATGATTTCAAAGGATGCAAGTTGCCTTTTCCAGCGTTGTTGATGCTCGGGCCCAGTCCCGCTCTGTCGTGGCTGGCGTTACAACCACCGCTGAAATCCCCGCAAATTATCAAATCGTTACTTTCCCCGTTCCACCGGAGAAATGCTGCGTTAAATGTGCGTTATGCCACGGCCATGTCCCCGTTAATGCCCCGCTATGTCCCGGGGGTCAGGGGGCCGGGGTTTCAATTGACTAGTGCATTAGAGAACATTTTTTCGATAGGGATTAGTTGAATGTCATTAGCGGTGTGATTAGGTGTCGAGAGAAAATGTTCAGCAGCTGTTGTAGGTTTAGATATGTTATTAGACTGTCTACGTCCGTCGATGTTCGATAAATCTGTGAGTCTTTCAAACGTCGTTTTGTCTCACCTATGTATTGTAAATTGCAGCGGTTGCATTGAATCATGTAGATTAGATTTTTTGTGTTACACGTCAAAGTAGTTCTGATAGAGCGTGTTTCACCGGTAGAGAAGAAAGTATAAGTTGTTTGTCCGTCACAGATGTAGGGGCAAGTAGAACAGTTCTTTCCACAGCGGAAAGAGCCAGGTGGGAGCTGAGGATCAGTCGAGTTAGAAGGGAGTTTAGCTTTAACTAGTAAGTCACGGAGGTTAGAGGTGCGTCTGAAGGCTACAAGTGGCAAGTGTTGAAAGACTTTCTTGCAGCGGACAGAGGAGTGTAGCAGGCTGTAGTTTTTCTTAATTATTTCAGAAATATGAGGAAGTGATGGGTTGAGGAACCGACATGTGTATTGATAATTTGTCCGCAGAAATGATCTCTTCCGAAAAGAAACATTTCCGCTCTTTGAGGAACAGATAATTATGTCCAAGGACAAATACCAGTACATATTCCAATGCCACCAGTAGGTTAATTGTCTTTATTATTTATTAAAATCAAATATTTTCTTGACGCTCAAATTGCAAAATGTGATATGTTAACATTAAAAGATATCAATATACGCGCAACATCGTTGTTTTCCGTTGATTTTAAAGTACTGAGACACTTCTCTAACCGTCTTCAAATATTATGCATGGGTCTTAACGATCCTTTTTGGAGTTTTACACAGGCTGATAAACTTATCCCGGCCCTGTGTTTACGCATCTTTATGCTTCCACGTAAATATAGCACACAACTCTACTTTACGCATATTCACGCTTCCAAGTAAATCTGCATAAAGATGGCAACTTGCTTTACGCATCTTTACGCTTACATAAATCTACGTAAAGATGGCAACCAACTTCACGCATCTTTACGCTTACATAAATCTACGTAAAGATGGCAACCAACTTTACGCAACTTTATGCTTCCAAGTAAATCTGCGTAAAGATGGCAACCAACTTTACGCAACATTATGCTTCCAAGTAAATCTGCGTAAAGATGGCAACCAACTTTACGCACCTTTACGTTTTCAATAAAGAAGCGTAAAGTTGTCATTTCATGCTGTGTATGTAGCTATTTACTCCGTGAAATTTCCCGAAGAGCCACCGACCCTAATGAAGTATTGCGAAATTATTCGCGATATTTCAGTCAAACCGGGGGATTGGGCCTTTTACGAGGAACAATTTCGGCTGATAAGACTATCCGCCCCCGATAAATACCCTTGGGATGCTATTCATTGGGAATTATGGCTAAAGGCAGTCACAATTAATTTTCGGATACATCAGTCTGACACTGATAAGGCCTCCATGCGCTATCGGTTTCGCAAGCCAACCAGTACCCAGTTTCCAAAGGGCACGTGCTGGAATTTCAATGCCGGAAGATTCTGTGGCGGCTGCAAATTCGAGCATGTGCTGAGTATGTGCTTTAAGTGTGGGTCACAACACCCTGCAAGCCCATGCTCGGTCAATGCTCAACAACATTCCGGCACTCCATATAACAGAGCAACGCCTCCAACTAGGCAGGCAGTTCAGCAAGCCGGAAACTCCCGTAAAGGCTCAGCGCCTCGAATTTATTCTCGGCTACTATCCTTCCTTTCAGAAGCATTTTCTAGTTAGCGGTTTCTATGTGGGTTTTCACATTAGTTTTGTAGGAGAGCGGCGTTGTTTGGAATTTCCTAATCTCAAAAGCGCTCTCGCACAACCGGATGTCGTTATCGCTAATTTAAACAAGGAATGCGAAGCTGGTAGAATCGTGGGGCCTTTTCTCATTCCACCTTTCAATAACTTTCATTGCTTCCGGTTAGGCATAGTTCCCAAGAAAGCCCCTTCTGAATTTCGTTTAATTCATAATCTGGCCTATCCGACTGGTGCTTCGGTTGAACAGGCGGGGGTTGGTTGTTTTATGGCTAAAACAGCTGTTAAATCAGCATTCCGAATTGTCCCAATTCACCCCGAAGACTACCCTTTGTTGGGCATGAAATGGGACAATTTGTACTATTTTGACAAATGTCTTCCCATGGGTTGCTCCTCTTCGTGTGCCATATTTGAGGCTTTTAGTTCTGCGCTAGAATGGTTATCGATACACCTAGGAGCCTCCGGGGTGTTGCACATTTTGGATGACTTCCTATTCATTGCGAAGAGCGAGGAGAAGTGCAAGGCCGATCTGAATAACTTTATCCGCATGTGCGATTATCTCGGGGTCCCCCTAGCTCAGGAAAAACTGTCGGTCCCGATACCACTTTGCAATTCGCGGGTATTACACTTGACTCGGTTAAGCAGGAAGCCAGACTTCCAGCTGATAAGCTTCAAAAATGCCGCACGCTGTTACCAAGTTTTTTATACACGGCGCAAAGTAACGCTTAGGTAACTGCAGTCTTTGATAGGACTATTAAATTTTACATGCACGGTTATAGTGCCGGGCCGCGCTTTCCTCCGGCGTATGACCAAGGGAGTGTTACGCCCTAATCACCGTATTAGGCTGAACAAAGAAACCAAATCGGATTTCATGGTATGGCTTACTTTTTTAATAGAATTTAACGGGAGACCTTTCTTTTTTACCGGGCGATGGGTAACTTCCTATTTTCTCGAGTTATTTACTAATGCGGCTGGTTCGAAGGGCTACGGTGCTATTTTTGGTAACCATTGGTTTTACGGGGCTTGTCCTAGATCGTGGCAAACGATTAATATCACTTTCTTAGAGCTTTTTCTCATCGTGCTCGCATTACACATTTGGGATCTCAGGTGACTAACAGATGTGGTGACGCGGCCGTGGTGGAGATTATCAACCGACAGACATCCAAACATAACTTAGTCATGATCTTAGTACGCGATTTAGTCCTAACTTCACTCAAACACAACATAATGTTTCGCGCACGCCATATTCTCGGTATCCACAACATTGGCGCCGATCTTATTTCCCAATTTGAGGTAGCCCAGTTCAAAAGATTTGCTCCCGAAGCGGACGAGCTGCCGACACAAGTGCCCGAGAGCCTTCAGCCGGATAGTTGGTTAACAAGAGCCCATCTGGGCTTTCACTCGGGCCACATGAGAATGAAGATGAAATACACTTTCATTTGAAATCCTTTTAGTAATAACCAAAGGGAAGAATTATTAGCTAAATTTAGCAGTCTTAGTGCCACGAGTGCGCGCATACAATTAATACATAATTTAATGCCCTATTGTCCTGTACAAGGTCTAATAGACTATTGTAAAGTTAGAGGAACCAAGCTCGGGCCACTATTCTGTAAACTAGACAGCCCGTTACGATTAGCCGTTTTAATACAGAGCTGATTTTCGACCTCCCTTAGCAAAACAGGCCCTAATGTTGTAATAACATGTTTACCTTAGGGGCTCTGTGTTCTCTTATGTCGCCTGTACCTTCGGGTCACGCTCTCACCTTACTGCAATATATCTAATATTGCTACCAGTCTCGGAAAATGCAAATCTTCATATGACACCAACATATTTTCGTTTGTTTGTTGCTGCCGCAGCAAGCGAGCCTGAAGCGAGCGGGCAAAGCAGCAGTACTAATTTGTGTAGTGGAGCCAGAACCGTGGCTTGATCTTTTGTGGTCTGGACACAAGCAGGTACAAAAGCCATAGCTTCCGAACTGGGGCAGCTTGTCACGCCGCCGACAACGGTCTCTCGGATGCGCAGATACGCACTCTCGGTCGCTGGAAATCAAACGCATTTAAACTTTACATCAGATCCGAAACTCTGCACGCAAATTGATATCAGATAGATGTATATCAATATAGTTAATAGAGTGGAATGGTTAGCAAATTCAGGGACCTTCTTTGTTATATGTCTTTGTTAGCTTTTTTCAACCACTACCGTGCACAAAACACAATAAAAATTCCAACATGTTAATCAATCAGCCAATAGAAACGTGTGAGTTCAGTCGTTCAGGGAACGCTAATGAACTATGATCGTGCACAATCTTTTGTCTTACCCCTTCCAACATAAATCGCAGCACCTTTGTTAGCCCTTTTGAAGTTTGCCGGGTTTCCTAACCATTCCACTCTATTAACTATGATATCAAGTAGAAAGGAACGATGTTGTAGGTCAGTCATGTGCTGCTATTGCATTGATTGCCCTCAGTTAGCTTAATTGGGACATTGAAGCCCGGGGGGGGGACTCCCCATAAAAATAGACGGGGTGCTCGACCTATCTTTTAGGGGTTAAAATCGTTAGCAGTGCTATCTCTTAGGGGTCTTCCAAAGGTCTGCTATCTTTTAGGGGTCTCCGAGACCCAACATTTTTGTGGCCGAGAAAAAATAGCGCTGGATCCTCGAGCATGAGACCCCACAAGTTGAATCGGTATTTACGGCTTCGATATAGAGTTTGGTCCATCCGAATATTAAAGACGAGGTTATGGGGCAGAGCTTTGTCTCTTATTTCCTTTAGTTTGCACAAATTTGTCTTTTGGAGTGCTATCTTTTAGGGGTAATTTTTTTGTGAGCCACGCCCATATTGCTATCTTTTAGGGGTGAATTTCATTTCTCACGTCGAGCACCCCCGTCTATTTTTATGGGGAGTCCCTCCCCCCGGGCATTGAAGGTAATAAATGGCGTCGGTTCGTGTTTCTTTTTAAAGATGCGAATACTGCCCGATTAGTCAGGCATGTGCTGTAATCGAGCAGTACACGTATTATTTGCAGTCAGCCGGTGCTGCTACTTTGCTAAATGGGTTATATTCGTGACATGTTTTTACATTAGTTAAGCTAACCTGTCGCAAGGTTAAGTAGGTCAGCATGTGCAGCTACTTTGCTAATTTAGCACTTTACATAGAATATATTTGTAACATTTGTTAAACCTGCTGTTACATTAGTTAAGATAATTTTTCCCGTTCACGTGTCGCAAGGTTAAGTATGTGCTGCTACTTTGCTAATTTAGTACGAATTGTAACATTTGTTAAACCGTCTTCTCCCACCTTTGCTGAAACAATTGTTTATTGTATAGGACATTATTGTCGTTGACATATGTTGAAATAAAACCGTCAGAGTAGTGGCCAGATTTTATTCCAAACTGAGACTGGATATAATTATCTTTGTTCAATATTTAAGCAAACTAGTACGACGCCATGCAGAGCTCTCGATCTCTTTATAACTATCAAATGACGCGGCATAAAAAGGCTTATTATTTCGTGATTTTGTCGCCGGAAAAATGTCGGACTTGAACTTATTTAGCGTACATACATTTAGTTTGAGATAAAAAGGACATGGAAAAAAATCGAAAGAGTCTTGCTTTTCCCTCTCTACTACACCAGTCTCATTGCTTGATTCGTCGCTCTATTTGTCTATCGTATCAGGAGGATTGTTTAAAAACTAGACTTGTTAGCTGTTTATGTTTTTTGGTTTTTCGGTACAAAATAAGTTAAAAGAGAAGTGGTTTTGTTTCTTGTATCCGCGAATAAAAATATCTCGGCCGGGATGCATGGTTAGCAAATTTGATGACTTCATGTCGGTCGGTTGTATTTTTGTTAAATAGATTTGTCTGTTTTGCTGATTAAAATCATATTGAAAGTTAACGTTTGGTGGAGACATTCTTCCTTGTCGTTTGCCTTTTTGATTTCATTCACAATCGCGTGCCATCACAGCGAGATGGCAGCGAATCTCCATGTTTATAGACTCTCATATAAACACGGCTTTCAGCCAATCAGCGCGGGAGTTTCCTCTGGGTTATTTTATAAAACGTATTAAAACAGTGTCACATTTTCAAGAAGATATGACTTCTGGAATGTGACTTCTTATCGTGACTTCATGTGACTTCTTATCGGTGTCTTTATGTGACTTCTTATCGTGACTTCATGTGACTTCTTATCGCCATAACCTATGCCACCGTTTAACTTCTTTACGTACGCCACTAATATCCCTACTTTTTTTCAGAAATTTTTATTTGTTTAATTTAGAATGTAACTATCAAATTTTAACCATGATAAAAGGAACGTTGGAAGAACTTTAGTTTAGAAATTACATTCGCAAAAAATATATATTTCATTAAAAGATGCTAGTTTTTGTAAAGACGCCTCCTTTTATGTTCCCATTTTCCCTTACATACACCTTCTCCTCTATATTTACATGTATACTCACCCCTACGCCTCTATTCCCCGTGTCTCCCCACAAGAATAATGTATTTTAGTTACAGTCAGGTTGTGGTAACTAAGAAAAATATTGCTTTCTGTCGGCAGTTACGTTACTACAAAGATCCTTTCGACTGCTATAGAACCTAATGCAGAAAGACTGTTAAAGGATGTAGTGCTGCAGTTCAAAACATCAGAGGTAAGAATTTTGACTGTTATCTTTCTATAGTATACTAGGTATATTAGTATTGTTTTACGCTTTTTCAACATGAAATTCAGTCAACTAACTAGCTTTGATTGGTATAACTGTAGTTATAGAAAGGGGTCCGTGGTTAAATATATTTTTTCTGTTTAATTTGACATATTTTTAGATACTCCCCAGAAAATTTAAGAAAAGTAAAGACTGCGTCTTTTGGAAATTTTCACGAAGGTAAGATTGCTCTGATATGACTGAAGTGTTACATGGCTTTCTTATCTGTCAATATTTAGTAGAAAATTGTTTACGGCCATAAATTAAGCATCAATCTCCTGCCACACGCATGCGCAGTTGTTTCAACCATACGAAATTATGTTTATTGTTGTCTTAATTTTCTTTTAGGGGTAGTGATGGTGGTAATTGGTCACGTGAGGGGTGTAGAGTGATCACCTCTACTAACGTGTACACAGAGTGCTCGTGTAATCACCTCACGCACTTTGCTGTTCTTATGCAAGTCGAGAATAACAAGGTTAGAACTACTGTTTATTTACGAACTATCCGAGATTTTTGCTCTGACGAAGGGTTTTAAACGCTTTAAACGTCAGCTGCTACTCGATTTCCACGGAGGTTAGTATACCTTAATCGAATTTAGTTGATTATACCACTGCTTATCATACCCGCCGACGTAGTCCAACACTAGTATTTTATAGTAACTAGTTATCATTCATGATTCTCCATAATTTTGTTTGTTGCATCTCAACAATTCATGAATATTTTATTATTACACCTGACTGCTCAACCTCTTTTACTGTTATTTATTTCTTCGTCTTTTCTGCTCTTTACATTCCTTAATACTAAAAGATTATATTAGTTAACAGTTTGGAAAGCCAAGCAAACTAAATGAGCCAATTCAATATTGGTTCTGTTAAGATAAGGACTACAGTGTAGCTAATGAATTATGAACTTAATGTTTTTAAGGTTAGAATACCCATATTAATGATTATCACTAGAATATCTTCAGTCTGTAATATTTATATTTTCTTGCATTGTACCGTTTAGTTAAATTATGTATTACAGGTCTCGAAGGAACATCTGTCGATACTGGATATTCTAACATATCTTGGACTTGGACTCTCAATTCTTGGATGTGTAGTAACCTTCATTGCCCACTGCCTGTTCACGTGAGTTTGTTTGAAAATGGATTACGTATTAAAGCTGATGATGTGTTTATTTTTTTTGTCTGTTAATTAGCTCACTCTTGAAAACAGTTCGCCACTACGGGGACACAAGCGTTAGGACTGATAAAGCCCCATGTTAGTTACTCATTGTTTATATCGCCTGGGTCCTCATAGCATTGTTAATAACTACACATTTCCACAAGAGCTCCAATTAACGCTAATCAGGTGTCTTTCCCAACATAACCAGGCTGTGTCCTGTTAATTAAAATATATATTTCAAATACTTATCATTGGAACACACCCAAATATGGGAGATTATTTCTGTTACATCATTCTCTCTTGAAAATAATCAATTAGCATTAAATTTCGTCCTTATTTATTTACTTTTTTATACAATAGACGTCGTGAAAACGCGCGTTCTGATTGGCCGATAATCATGTGTTATTACAGTAAATATACCCGGAAGACGTCATGATTTGCACAAATTAAAAATACTTTGATATCCTTTTTTTCCCTAAAATAATTATAGAACGAATAGCTATAATTTTGCATTGAGTAGTGACGAGGAGAGTAGACCGGCCACTCGAGTGCAACCCTTGGCGTTCGTCTCTGCTGTCCTTATCCGTGCTTTATAAAAAGAGGTGGCACACAGCAAACGGGGATATGATTGTTAACTATCTCAATCGTTATGTGAATTAATCTAATTAAGTTAACGCAGTTGATGTTGTAACCAAGCTACAATTGTTAAAGTCTACGACTGTGCGCTTTCACCTGATGTCGCAATAAAATTAAATACCGGTGTAACATGTTGTAGGTTCACTATTTTTAGCGCATACTTAAGTCGATCAAGTACGTCTTTCTTTATAGTTCCAAGGCCTTAGATAAACATTCCTGATTTTGTTTTGTTCCATCACGGGAAATTTGCGCTGACTTAGAATTCGGAAAATAATACGATCAAACATGTTGCATTTTCACTTTTTTCTATTTAGTGATGTAAAGTCGGATCAGTCTCAAATAAGAATGAACCTTGTGTTTTCTCTCGCCATCGCCCACATACTCTTTCTGCTTGGATCAGTGGCCAAGCGTTATTTGGTAAGGAACTTGGTATTTAACCATTCTTGTTATTAATGGACCTGTTAGTGTATTAGTCGATTCCATATTTCACATTGATAACAGAAGAAACCGTCTTCTAAAAGCTACGTACCAAAATATACCTTACGAGTTAGCATGCTCTATATCCCGCGAAGTCATCCATCTTTAATTTGTCGTCATACTGATGACGACTATCCAATGTCATCGTAGCGTTGCGAATTGGTTGTGCTATCACCATCAATTATTAACTTGAACCAATCAGCAACGCTTCCACCATCTTTGTGGAGGACACAAGCTGTATGGAACTTATCTTCCAGGGGGTGGCTGACTTTGTCAAACCAATCTCCACATCATTTAGTACAGCTGCTATTGGTATTGCTCACGTATATATATTTTTAAGGAAACAAACATTTTATAATTCTCTTCATGTAAGATTGTATGTATATCGGTAGCAGCTTTGTTACAACTTTTCTACCTGACCTCTCTTTGCTGGATGTTTGCTGAGGGACTTCAACTATACATGCAGATCGTCAAGGTGTTCAACGTTAACCTAAACATGAAATGGATATACTGTTGTGCATGGGGTAAGTCACAACTTATCTTCTCTTATGACTGTATAGAAAGTGAAGTACGTTTGTTTAGCATTATTTCCGAAGTGATTGATATATTTGAAAATATTCCATGGAAGATTCCATTGATTTTATGTCGGGGGGGGGGGGGGGGGGGGAGTACTTGATTGTATGGTCTATACGGGTCTTTGCTGCGGGATAGGGTATGATTTTTGAACTGCCGAGGTCTGGGATAGGGTATCTTTTTTACGGTTTTGGTCTGGGAAAGGGTATGGATTTTGATATACTTGTCGTTGATGCCATGCTTAGCGTTCTATCGACCACACCACAGCTTAAAATACCACATTAAAACAAAACAACGGCTTTCGTAGTGTAATTTTAATTAAAAACTGCTTGGTATCTGGACTCTTTCATATCTAATATATGGTTTGGGTCTGGGATAGGGTATATATTTTTGTTTCAAGTCTGGGATAGGGTATGGTAAACGGCATTGTTAGGTCTGGGATAGTGTCAGGATTTTGAGGTCTCGCGGCACACCCCTACCCCAAAATCTTATGTCACCCCCTCCCCCCCTCCGCCCCCGGGTTTCAGGTACGCCAAAAATCCGGAACGAGAGTTCCGTTTCAATATTACTACATGCCGTACAGTAACCGTGCTGTATGTTATTGCCGTAACTTTCTAACTCATGCCAAATACAATTTATGCTAGACGCGGAAAATGCACAGCTACGATAGGGATTTTTTAAACAGTTGATAAAACGTAACAATGCACTGTATTTATGGTATTAATATCCTAAGAACGCGCAATCATCGCCAGAAATCTCGGACATTGAGCCCTCAGTACGTAAACGGTTTCTAAAATAAATGACTCTAAAATGTTCTCACATTTTTCAATGAATGTATGAAGCATAAATCAATTTTCACCATTTCAAGCAAATGTAATCTTCATTCCAAATTTGCCGGAACGCCTATACAGTTTTCTAGTTATTCCTTTCCGGTTTATGTTAAAATAAACAACACATGAACGCTTTTTCCTTTGCCATTTGACTTGCTCCATGTTGGTAGAACGACCCCATACTTTTACTGTTAATTATTACAAAAATACGCTTACATGAAGAATTGAAAGCTCCATACCTCAATGCCTTTCATAGATATTCCATTTGCCGCTGCGGATTCTTGTATTAGAAGAGCCCAGTAGCTGGTAACCGAAAATTCAAGCCTTTAGGTTTGCAATTTATCTTGTTCTTTTGGACTTAAAGAATCCGAGTCATCCAAAATGCATTGCGCGCTCACAAGTGCGAATCCGCCATTTTGTATGCCAGGATAAATGGCGGTCATATAGGGAGTTTAGCAGTATAAGAGGAACATCTGTTTCCATCGGCCTATGTGTTTACGTTAAAGTCAATTGTATCATCAAGTTGTTTTTCAGAATTATCAGTCTTCGTGTGTATGTTATTATTTTAAAGTTTTAGTCGTAGTTAGACTATATTTTCAACTAAAATAGGGCCTTAGTACGCGGGGATGGCGACTAAAGTGCCTGCTTTATTCGAGGCCGAAAAAGTGCAAGGAGGAGAAAGGAATCGCTCCACGTATGTGCTATAGAACCAGAGAAAGGAAGGTTTTGGGATAAAAGGCCTTTCAAATAGCGAATGTGATGAAATTTTACTCCACCAGAGTATCGCCGAGTTGTCGATACGAAATGTTTCAACAAGGAACCCTCGAGCAAGAGCCTACAATACATCAAGTAAGTGTTGAATTCCATTGCTTGTTGTAACGTTTCTTTTGATGTAATAAGCTTATTCAGTCGGAAAGATATATTTGCTAAGTCTGAAAGTATTGTATCTCATTCTCAGCTAAAATTTCGCGGAGGTGTGATAACTCATCCCTAGTTTTCGATTTTTTTCTCCCTCCCTAGTGAGTAGTGAGTTTTAAACATTTCTCCCAAGGCCAAACATGAATGTAATCCCATAATTTTTCTACCTCCTCCCTGTATGCTAAGTTCTCCCTCGTCCCTTGTTTTTTTCTGGACATCTCTCCCGCCTCCCTGGCATATATAGACTGTTCCTCTCCGCTCTAATAAATTACATTTTTTTTTTCAAAACATCAATTATTACATGTCATACTAAACTTTAAATGGTTACTATTTACATTTAGGTAAACGACAACACTTTCAGTCCACACCATTGAAGAGTGATGCAAGAGGACCCCAGCGTGATATTTCATCGGTGGCAGTTTCAGAAAGGGAAGATTGAAATGATCTTTCGATCTCACTGTATTGATTTTTATTGCTGTTTACAGAATATATAATACAGCAGTCTAATTTGTACATTTAAATTTAAAGAAAAAGAAGGAATATTTCAAAGTAAAATAGGGGACATGAAAAATCAATCATTAGTCATCTTCATTCGTCTTTTCTGCTACAGTTCAGCAACAGCTAGGATAACACCACAAAACAGTCTCAATGGGCCATGGAACCTTTGTGTTTGAGCAGTAATTACTCTCCGGCCATTTGGTGGATCAACTCCAAGTTTTGACTTATTGAGCTGAGGTTCTCCACACCGGCCTTTAAACAATTTTTTCACTTATGAGTGAGGGTCTTTATGAGTGAAGCCCTTGTTTTATAAGAAACGTGTAATGATTGGGATGGTCTTTATAAGGACTTCACCAGTAAGAATCAGGGGTCTATATAAACATTCATAGTTGATACCTCATGCATTTCACCATGTATCTGTGTATACATATAGACCCTAATGGTATATAAAGGCCCTAGTGCATCCTTCATACCCTATAAAACACTACATGGGTAAGTTGCTTCATCTGATTGGTCAAAATGTCATTAATATCGTTTTGAATGATGTATATTTCTCATACTGGCCCACTGAGAATCCACTGGAGTTGCACATTCTGGTTGGCTATATATATTGTTTCTCGTGTGGGTGACTAGCTAATGCCAATGCTTTTCAAAATTACAGATTTTGACAATATTTTTACATAAATGTAATTTTTCATTTAACACTGTGTTCCTGCTACATTTTTTATTTTTTTATTGGAAGCCTCCGAACAAGGCCATGAACTACAGAACTTGAGTAGTTGCTTTTTAGATCAGGCAACATAATTTACTAAAATAAAAATCACAAGGAACAAGCTACATGTACAATCTTGGACAAATGTGTTTTGTATTCTGGGCCTCTCTGTTCATTCAATGTTGAAAGGGCAATTTTTATAGTCAGCTTATTGTGCATAGCTAGAAAACATCAACATTGAGCATGGGGTATTCAGGAAAAGGGTAATAATGTTCTTGTGTTTTAATTTCAAATGGATGTGCCAACCTATTTTGTCCAAGACTGTAGGTCTGTTGGTTGGTACTAATAACAAAATTGACTGCAAGAGATATTGAGTATGGACTGAGACTGAAGGCCTAATAATAATAATTATTATTATTTGTAAATGTCTGCGTAATTAATTTGCGCATTCCCGAGTTTTCATTAGCCACCATAGCATAGTACATAGTTTTCTTTGTTAGTTGTCCGTTCTTAAGTAAACATTACATCATTTAGTCACTCGTTAGTTAGGGAACCTAGTCAATCATGCAGTGTAACGTATTACGTAAGTTAGTTTTATTCCTTTTGTTCGTTATATTCCGCTTATTGTTTAATGCGTACTTTAATTCATAGTTCGTGCATTTTACGTAATATCGTAAACATCTAGCTGACATATGCTAATCCGCGCCAAGTCTATTTATACACGTCCATTATATTAGTCATTAGTTGCGAAGGAACTATGTTTCTTACAGATGCGACTGACTGAATGCGAAATGCGATAACTATAGAGCTTCCAAGAGGACAATTGGTAAATATAATTCTAGTTGTTCGATTCTCTGTTTTAGTTTACTTATAACGTAATGTAATGTTATGCTATGTATTCTTATTTTGTAGTTTTACGTTAACGGTATCGAAATAAACGAAGTTGTCAAACTGCATGCGTCGCCGCCGTTATCAGTTAAAAACATCTGGGGCGAAGCTCTTAGTTGCGACCAGGAGTTATATCATTATTGTGTGGTTTAAAAGGTGGAAACTAGTGTTAAACAGAGTAACAGTAAATAATTGAAAAGTTGATTACAAAAAATTATATTGAGTCCAATTACATTTACATACAAGGTTAAATGAACATAATATATACATGTATGGGCCTGGTGTAGTAGATGTTGTCCCTAGTGCTAGGACCACCATCATTGTCTATCAGTACAAAAGTATTAAGAGATTACAATAATACATTGAAATATTGCTTGTGCTATGCTCTATTTCCATTCATACTAGCATGCCTTTTGATATTCAACTAATTCTAATACAAGGATAAGGAATCTGAGGTCTACTCTGGTTTCAAAAGGCAAGTTTCGTATTCTCACAGATGAGCTGGAACTATCAATAGATGGAGGCTCTGTTGAATAGCTTTTAGGAAAGTCAACTAAACTTGCCTAATAAATCCAATGCACGAGTTACCAGTACTGGGTGGGAATAGCACGTTTTCATTATGGCGTCATTTTATTACAACTACCAGAATCCTTGGCGATTTGTTTTCTCTTTGAAATATATCAATTCCTTTTAGAGTTCCAAGACTAATACAAATTCGAGGAACACAATTCGGGTAGTTGTAGTATGTGATGGCCTCATGAAAATGTCCTATTTGTCATAGTGAATTTTACATCGATTTATATAAATGGTGGAGCATTTGCATAACTTAGCTGACACCAAAGGTGGTTCATGTTGCAGTGGTTATTCAAAAAATATCAATACCTGAGGGAGGGATAGGCTTGGAATTAATAGAGACATTAACAGTCTACAATAATGTTAGAACACATTTGAGCACATCCCCCCACAAAAAAAGTAACTAGTTTGGAAATATTTTGGTATCATGAAAGCATCTTGTTAAAAAATAAAAATGTATAATTATTATTGTACTGTTATGGCTTTTTAACAAAAAATGTATATTTTTGGCATATAATCACTAATTGTGATTACTTTTGGCGGATCCTGTGATGTCATAAGCTGAATCGACTCCCGTTTGTCCCATTGGAGTTGAAAAATGCATTATCATTGCTCCAGTTGGAAAGCATTTCATGACATTTAAAGTGCAAGTAACATTTTAACACGGCATGAACTCTTTTGGCCACAATACTATATTGTTTGTTATAGCCGAGTTGTCTAAATTATTTTTCTTCAAAAGGCAGTCGCAGCAATTAAACTAGGATAAAAGCTACCTGAATTGCAGGCTTTGTTGTCTTAGTGTCACAATTGAAACCTATGGGAGTTCTCTTGGGAGTCGATTCAGCTTATGACATCACAGGATCCGCCAATAGTAATCACAATTAGTGATTATATGCCAAAAATATACATTTTTTGTTAAAAAGCCATAACAGTACAATAATAATTATACATTTTTATTTTTTAACAAGATGCTTTCATGATACCAAAATATTTCCAAACTAGTTACTTTTTTTGTGGGGGGATGTGCTCAAATGTGTTCTAACATTATTGTAGACTGTTAATGTCCAATGGGACAAACTACGGCATGTCCATAACCGTGCTGTGCCGTATTTCTGTAATTTGATTGGATCAGCAGTACATAAACAATGGGAAACCATTTCAATGTCACGGCATGCCATGGGGAACTACCAGAAGGTGATAAAGATATACTGCTTCTGAAGGCTATTAACTCAAGGTTGTGGAAGTCTAGAGTTAACTCGAACAACACGGTCAACCAGATGATAAATCCCCAGCGACCTGGATGGTGTGTTGCACCATCAAGTGTAATAATTATCCTCAAGTGTAATAAAGTAATAAAACCCTCTAGTGTAATAAGGATTTACCCTCAAGTGTAATAAAACCCTCAAGTGTAATAAGGGTTTGGCCACATGTGTAACAACTGGGTTTCACAAAAAAAGTTATTATATTATTGTTTAATACATGGTATTATTCTGACTGGTCACCCCACTCACAATGGCCATTTGACATGGTTGGTTAAGATATGGGATAAGATAAGCCCAATGACGCATTGGAGCTAGAGCTCCAGGACGATAGGGAAGGGTGGGAGGGGAAACCACCGTCCCCTACCCCACCTCTCATCCCGCAAAGTGTAAGGTTCTGCCCAACTACTCGCCCGAAGGATGGCGTTTTCTGACCGAGTTCTGCTAACTACATGGACTTAAGATGGGTATACAATATTTAGCCTAGCTCACGTGGCATTACATAACTCCCCTGGGATTCAGCGCGTTTCTCTCGGTGAGAATGTTGTTACATTGACACTAGCCAGTTTAACGTTTGTGTTTGTAACGATTGTTTGTAATTGATACACAGTATGAGTCAGCCAGGTGATCATTCCGACCCTCGAACGTTCTTACGAATGTAGTACCTATATCTGTGATGCCATGATTACATTGGCTAAAAATCCTCCCTCGGCTAGCAGGAAAATTTAACAGCTAATTTAACAGCTAGTTTCACTGTAATTAAATTCACTGTGGAATGGCACCGAAGGTCGAAGCGTCTTTAAAAGAACACGCCCACTTTCTTTCATGTTATTGTGTGCATTCTGTGCCACTATTAGGCCACTTTGAAAACGAGTAGGGGACTGGGACCGAGTGTGGAAAATTAATCCGATAAAAAAATGAACCACAAAACAAGAAAACTCGCATCAAAAATTTGTATTAACTTTAACACATTTTCGGATGTTTGGGTGAATATGAACTGAATGCCAAGCTCATAATGTGTATCAATTACAAATAATTGTTACAAACACAAACATCAAATTGGCCACATGATAAATTGCGCATGCCGTGCTCATTCGCCACAGTGTCAATGTAACAATATATAAGTTTTTTGGTGAAACCCTTATTATATATGTGGCCAAACCCTTCACTTGAGTGTAAACCATTATTACACTAGAGGGTAAATCCTTATTACGCTTGAGGGTTTTATTACTTTATTACACTTGAGGGTGCAACATGGTGTACTTGTTTGTGCCATGGGGTCTGTAGTTCTAGAATAGATTTTGTATGAGTGGGACAAACTACAGCACAATGAAATCCTGTTATGTACCTATCAATGTTAAGGGGGACACCTATATCAATGTTAAGGGGGAGGGGGGTTGGCAAGGGGTGGGGATTTGACATTTTTGCCCAAAAAAAATGGCAAATCCTCGGGACGACACGTTTGGTCAAAAATATCAAATTCCTTATGTTTCCTATAAATAACCCCACCCTGGGCAGGCAGCGTATGTCAAAATCCCCACCCTCTGGGTCGCCCTGCCTGTAAATGCAAATAGGTGCATTTACGGAAGTAGTTTTCGACAGTAGTTTTCATTCGTAAAAGGTACAACATTCTATTTTCTATTAAACAAAACTACAATTATATGCCGTGAGATAGAAGAGAAACACGTATAAATAAAGGAAAAACGTATACCAATAAGTTCGTTTAATATTAGATTTTTAGTGGATTCAAAAATATCTAGAATTTTTTTTCATTTAAAGCAAAATCGATGCAAGTGACTATTCAGCTGACCTATTTCTGATCATCGTCACAAAGTTTCCGATTTTTGTTTGCTGCCAAACAACAAACAACTCGCGCGAAACAACAGAAGAAACTTATTAGCACATTTAATTGTTCACATTTATTTCTCTCAGCATTTGCGACTTGCTTCTGGTGTCGAGCAAAGGCATGCATTTGGATTACCATTTATAACTATAAGGCTAATTTTATTTTTGGTACCGCATTTGCAGTAACACCGCATTTTAGGGAAACATTTTTGCACGAACAACCCTTTGTTTTGGCACCTTTCTTCCTGCTGCAGGTGTTCTTGCAGGAGCAAACCTACAAATGTTTATCCGTATGAAAGTTCATTTTTAAAATGGATAATAACTAAATAAAATTTAAAGTACGATATTCCAAATAAAAACATGCTTACCACTCGGTCAGAAGTGAGAGTCGGAGATTATCCCAATGCGTTTGGTGATAGTTCGTTAGCATTTGGCTCAGTTGGAGAGCCGTAGCAATTGTGTGAAGGACCAGGACGACTTTCATCTTCACCTGCTTTTATCTACAATACTTGAAGTGAACAATATCAATTCCCGGGTCTCTAACCTCCATTGCTCGATCGAGTCGAGTCCGTTGAAAGGTCCATGCCCCGTATGTAAACAATAACATGAGAGCGCAATGCATTTTGGATGACTCGGATTCTTTAAAAACACTCAAAATCGCAAAATTCCGAAACTGCCCGTCGCTGTATAAGCGAGCTTCCAGTTGAAGAATCCACGTCCACGTCAAAGTTCCATCGAAATCCCTTTAAAATGAAACAAATTCGCCTGTGTTTGGTACCAATGTCTTCTTCGATTTACCTGGCCTCTATGTATTCCCGCATAGAGCTCTGGGATAGCTGTTAAACTATCTATTCGGTCAGCAGTCAAAGCTATGATATATTTTACTTCCGGTAAAATTTTCGCGCGTAAACCAAAATAACTCACAATTTTCATCTCACTCAGGAGAATAAAACGCTCTTTTTCCAAATGTCCGATGTACCTAATATTTGCAACTGTGAAATATATCAGTATCGTATGAATATTTTCAGTGTCAAAAGCCCGGCTTCGGTATGTGAAAAATAAGCATATTCACAGGGAAAACCTCTGACGTACCGCAGCCTCGTAATGTTCGGAATAGTTAGCGATGTTCATTTGTTGAAAAAGCTGAGCTATGCGTGCATCCTACGTATATAGTAGGAGCAACGCGTGGTCAAAATATTGCCAATCAATGTTTTGAAAACAACCTGCTAGTGAGCATGTCATTTTTCTCCCGCTGTCACCCGGTGCTAAACAATTCTTGTCCCGATGTTTTCCTAATCTTCAAAGCTCTAACCACTAGAATTAAATTAGCTTCTTTTCACGAAGATCTAGCTAATATATATTGATACAAAATAAGTATAATATAAAGAGGTTATTACACGGAAAGTTGTGTGATACGGTTGGGTATTTTTACGAGTCAGTTTTATTTTTTCGAGCCTGAAAGGAGAGAAAAAATATAATTGACGAGTAAAAATTCCCAGCCGTATTACACAACTTTCCGTGTAATAAATCGTTGGCTGTTACTCAAACAGCCCCATTTCGATTTGATCGCACGCTTACAAAACCCTTTAAATGTTGATTAATCCTGTGCAAACGTGTTCATGACCCGAGTAATACGGTCTTAAATTTGCACTCTGGTTGCTCGATCACCATGATCTATTAGAGTACTGATGCACATATGACATTACCTTTATACAATAAACAGTGTGAAACATGTAATCTGATTGGTCGATAGCCATTATCTATTAGAGTACAGATGATATTACCTTTATACAATAAACAGTGTGAAACACGCGATCTGATTGGTCGATATCCATGATCTATTAGAGTACAGATGCACAGATGACACTACCTTTATACAATAAACAGTGTGAAACACGCACTCTGATTGATTGATAGCCATGGTCTATTAGAGTACATATGACATTAACTTTATACAACAAACAGTGAAACGAGCGCTCTGATTGGTCGATAGCCATGATATATTTGAATACAGATGACATTACCTTTATACAATAAACAGTGTGAAACGCGCGATTTGATTGGTTGATATCCATGCTCTATTAGAGTACAGATGACATTAACATTATACAATATACAGTGCGAAACACGCGATCTGATTGGTCGATAGCCATGATCTATTAGAGTACAGATGTACAGATGACATTACCTTTAACAATCTTTACCACATAAAAAGCTTTAGTGTGAAACAAGCGATCTGATTGGTCGCTAGCCATGACCTATTAGAGTACATATGACATTACCTTTATACAATAAACAGGGCGAAACGCGCGCTCCGATTGATCGATGGCCATGATCTATTAGAGTACGGATGTCCAGATGACATCAAAAGGTCACGAGTGCGCTCTATTTTGTTAAGAAAATTCACTATTTATTGTGGGTCTGTCCTCTTGTAGATGCACCATATGACGTCAAAACGTGACGAGAACATGAGTTTCACCACTCTACTCCCGGTTAGCTCAGTGGTTAAGCTCCGGTCTGTTGAGCGAGAGGTCGCGGGTTCAAACCCAGGCCGGACCAACACTCAGGGTCTTAAAATAACTGAGTAGAAAGTGCTGCCTTTGTGAAACAACTGCAATTGGTTAGTCCTTCACGTCTTCTCGGATAAGGACGTAAAATCGTAGGACTCCCGTCGGCTCATCAGTCTCAGTCTCATCAGACTGTCACGAGTTACCGACGTTAAATAAAGTTGCTTTACTTTGCTTTACTCTACTGCATCCATGGCGTGCTTATTTGTACTCTTCAAGTTGTGACATCATCTGTACATCTATAAGAGAACACATGTATTAAATAAGAACAATCATGGAGAACCATCTTTAAATTATAAAAAAAAACGTAATCATTTAGACAATATCGATCATTCCGTAGGTTTACCTGCCCTCATGGTTGTATTATCAATCGTTATCGCAAGCAGTGGTACAGAACGATTGAGAAACTACGTCACTAAAGACTTGTAAGTTTAATTCACACTAGAATATGACACACACTAAGTTTTCAGTGTATTCAGTCCAAGTGAATTTCTAGGAATTATTGTCTACGAAAAAATATAATATATTTTGATGTAAGTAACTATAAGATCAAGGCATCAAACCTTCTGATGTTGAATAAAATAAATTATCATATGACCCGTACGGCCCCGCGCGCGCTTTCCTTTCAAACCCATTTACAAAAGTCACTTGATGAGGACCGGACGTGTATCGCGTGAGCGGGCCGGAAAAAGCCGTCCGACCCTACACATTTTTTTCTTGCTGTTTTGTGCTCTGGATCCACAAAAAAGTGTTGTCATATGGTAAAAAACTTAGTGACTGAGTTAGGTCGGGCCGAACGGGAAAATATTTGCCTCTCGGTTATTTTCTACGTGCGCTCGGTCCGTACGTCATGACCTCGAGGCAAATATTTTCCCGTCCGGCCCTCTCACTCAGTCAATACGTACCTAGTATTCTTCAGTACATTGTCAGTCGAACTTGTAATAAGATAGAAATTATATCCTCTGTAGAAGTCCTCGTGTGCTATCAGCTTGTATATGGTTAACAAGTCATTTTAGCTTCTTTAACCACTTCACTCTTCCTGGAGCATTTGTTGTTTGCTCAATCTTTCTGCTTTCATCTTGCCTATTTCTTGCCCCATTTCAGACCACGTGACTTTTTCCTTGAGTAACGCTTTTTTGTTTTTCTGTATCTCAAGAGGAATTTTAAAAATGAACCAATTTCTTTAATTGGAAAACAAAACACTAAATCATCTGGAGATA
Organism: Actinernus sp. WN-2022; assembly: GCA_030867875.1. NCBI lineage: Eukaryota > Metazoa > Cnidaria > Anthozoa > Actiniaria > Actinernidae > Actinernus > Actinernus sp. WN-2022. The sequence continues at coordinate 35,358,802 of JAOWCC010001210.1, forward strand.
TATCACGTGGTCTGAAATGGGGCAAGAAACAGGCAAGCTGAAAGGGTCTATTGTTTAAACATATCATTGTGTTGAGGAATTAGTGTACAACCATGCAACACCTCTATCTCAACTAGAAGCACTTTGACATAAAGTAAAATCGATTGCAGGACAACGTATCCTCTAATATAACTCTAAATAAATCATTTGCGTCCTCGCATTAAGTGATTATATAGCAGGTCATTGTTTATTCTAATTTATGTTCCATTCTCATTTAGTTGCTGGCTGTCGTTTGAAAATCAACAAATCTGGGCGTTCATCATTCCTGTATTCATCATCATACTGGTATGATCTACTGATTCTTGACCTTCCACATATATTCCACTCGTGCTATTAACGATATACTGTGGTATAAACATTAATTTAAGTACAAACGTCACCTCCTCCACACTTTAACAGATACCCGCATTTAAACAAATATAAACGCTTAAAATTCATCCTATAATTTTCAACAAGACGAAGAAAGCAAAGTGCTTTTTGGAACTTTTTAAAGTACCTATGAATTGGATATTAAGTCGATCTCATTTGCAAACCCTTTCGAAATGAGGAAGGTGACATGTTCTGTTTGTCAATAGCTCATTCTAGTGATATTCAGGTTTTTACAGTATGCAAATAATGAGATCATATGACGTAGGAACGTATTTGTAGATATATTCTTCATTTTGTGATTTGTCTCCGGGCTGTGTACACGTTCATATCTCATATATAATCTCAAATGCAAAATATATATACCTGAATATCTCTATATTGACATACAGAAAAATCATCCTTCCTCATTTGGAAAGGGTTTTCAGTTGATTTCGAGTTAGTAACAGTCCGCGCAAGAGGTAGGCACTACTCTACTGTTCATCTGGAATTTGCTTTCCGCACTTTTGTATTTTTCTGTTTTGCATACTGACAACTCATCAAATGAATAATCCACTAAAACTACATTTTAAAAGTGCATTTATTTTGTGTGAAACCATTTCGTTCAATCAGAGTCCAAAACAATAACCAAGAAAACGTTCAATGTTAAAATGTTCCCCAAATTGAAAGTTCGTCATATTAAAAGTTATGAGTGTTTTCACTAGATGCAATTCAAATCTGTTTACAAAATGAGAAAAATATTCTTGTTCTTCAAGTTTAGATAGATTTAAATGTCTAAGCCAATAAGGTGGAAGATTGAAACAATACAACAATTAGCACTGTTTTAGATCCATGCATTACATATGCCTACCTCTTGCGGGCACTTTTAATGGGGATTCTTATGATTGATGTCATCGTGTCATTACAGGCAAACATCGTGATGTTTGGTCGAGTTCTCAGAGAAATGCTCAAACTAAACCAAACGGCCGAACAGTCCACGGCGAGTAACTCCCTCAGGTGCGATAACATAGGCCATTTGCATAATTCTGAGTTCCTACTTCATGTTACAACTCCAGCTTCGCTTTCATGAAACCGGATGCAGGAACCCATAATATGCAAAGATAGAGCTCACTCAGATTGCTTTCTGAAACTGGCCATCCTAGACAAAGCCTCGATTTGACTACATATTTTCACGTGCTGAGAATAGTCCAGTTTCGTATTCGAAAATTACCGCTGAATGCAATGATTACAGACGCATGTACGCAGGATTAGCCTCATTCTGAAGTGAAACATTCATAAACACCAGCGACACAACTATGCGTATTGTTACAGTTTCGCGTTTTGCACCTTCTCGCTGGTATTTATGAATGTTTAACTTCAGAATGAGGCTAACCCTGCGTACATGCGTCTGTAATCATTGCATTCAGCGATAATTTTCGAATACGAAACTGGAATATTGTGATCAACTATTGTGATCAACGGCGATTAGACAAATAGTAAGCTCCATTGTGTAATTAGTAACAGTACCGTGGTATACGATTGCTAATTTCGCAATAGTGTGAAAGTAAATTACAAATATCAGCACACCAAAATATGCAGTCAAACCGAGGCTTTGGTTATGACGGCCAGATTCACTGAGCAATAACCATATCTTGGAAAAGTCCTATTCTTAGAAAATTTAGTACTTCCTACTTCCTCCTTCCGCCTCCATGGAAGTGAGGTTAGATATGTATGTAAACTGAATTATGCAAAGATTCAGCTAAATATGCAACCATAAACTAAAACACTGAATGATCTGTGTTTGCAGTAATCTCAAAGTTTAAATTATTGTAACCGGTTACAGAAATAATTTGAACAAGTTCTTTGTTGTGTTGTGTAATGATATACAAGCTAAGTCTTTCTATAGGCCTGTTAAATGATTGCATATATCTAATTCTACATGCACGTTGTTTGTTTTGAATAGGCGCAGTATGAAGGCGTTTATTCTTCTTGCCCCTCTACTTGGAATCACGTGGTTGACTGGCTTGCTGTGTATTTCTGGAGTCGGGGTCGCGGCAATGTACATTTTTACAATTCTCAACTCAACACAGGTAAAATACAGTGAATGTTTATATTGATATTGATGATTATAAGGAGGAAAACACAAAACTGCAATATGTTTAAGTGTCTTAAAGGAATATCCTTCAATTGAGACTTATTCTCGGACTTGATTTTTATATTGTTAAATAATACAGGCTTTGTTACATTACTAAAAGAACATGTGAAGAATAAGGCAGCCTATCACCCTTTTGCAATTTTGATAGCTTATTAACCTCCGAAAAGTTTTGGGTACTTCTGTAAAGAAAGTTTTCATTTGGTTTAAAGTGATTACTTTATGTTCTACGCTTGTTTGAAATCGTGTTAATGTGACCTTTCCTGACCCATGACCGCGTAAGTAAAAGCCTGGGTCGAAACCTGGGTAGACGTCATTCATTAATGTATTATTCTCCGTGGCGCCTTTCTATCACAACAACATCGATGCATAGAAAATATACACAGTTTTTGAGTTTGTTAGTAAAGAAAAAAGTCATTTTAGTCAACATGCTGAACATGTGAAGTATTTCTTCAAATGATTGCAAAGCCGAATTAATTATATGACGTCAAGATGACGTTCATAAGCTTTATGGAGGTTCATAAGCTATCAAAATTGCCAAAGGGTGATAGGCACTTTAAAAGGAATCTCTACTCATGCCCAGAAAGAATCAATGCACAAGCATACACTCCCTTGGTAAGGCTTACCCTCGAATTTGGAAGCGCTGTCTGGGATCCTTATAGGATGTATAACAAAAACTTGCTTGAGCGAGTACAGCGTCATGCTGCTCGTTTTGCTACTAGAACTTATTCTAGAGAGTTAGGATGTGGTACCCATGCATTGAACCACCTTAACTGGGCAACGCTGGAGCATAGAAGGAAAGTTGCTAGACTAACTCTGATGTACACTGCATGACCAAGCAGCAATTAATATTCCATCTTATGTACAACATATATAAGACTGTAATGAAAACTAGATATTCTCATCCAATGAAATTCATTCCAATTCAGGCATCATGTGATGAATACAAATTTAGTTTTTGGCCCAGAACAATCACGGACTGGAATAGCCTACCACCACATTTCATAAACATGATCTCTATAAGTAGATTTAAATCAACTATTAATGATTACATCCTTGCCTGATTATATACTCACTATTATTTAACTATTTAAGTATTAGCTATTATCACTTGCACCACACACATTTCAATGTATCAATTATATTTTCTTTTTGCAATCAGCGCTGAAACTTGCGGTATGTCCTTTTAGGATTTTGCGAGTTAAACATTTAGATGTAGAAAGAAAATATCAGTACAACTATGGATATTATTAGGCTATAACTGGCTCATTTGTTGAATCTAAAAAAAACGTTATGCATACTGCATCCCTGCAAAGCATTCTGGGTATATAAAAAGCCTAGGAACTCACGTTTTCTCCATATACTTTAGAAGTCAACATGATATTTCATTATTTCCCTGTAACTGGGAACTTTGAGGAATCAAGAGGAACCGTTCAGTCACAGGTATTGCAAGGTTCAATTCACTCTTTTCACCTGGTGGCCATCTTGGATTGAAAGCGAGGCAATCCTTTGTTTTTGCTAGGTTAGCCTCGCACTGAGGCATAACAGAACGAGTTTAGCCTAGCAAAAACATAGGATTGCCTCGCTTTGAATTCAAGATAGCCACCAGGTAAAAAGAGTGTATTATGTGCGTAATAAGACATTTCTCTCTCTATTTTGACATGGATTTTTTATATTTATTTTCCACTGTCTGAGAAATACTGAGGTATGTAATATGTCAAACAAAAACTTGTGTGTGTTATTTTTTAAACGTTTTACGGGAAATAACGTCGTCCAACAGACCGGCTACTTTTCACTCTTACGAAGGGATAGGGATCGAAACTTCAACTGCACTCACTGCCCTTGAGGTTCCGTAGATGGTATTCCCCTTATTAACAATCAGTTGCCGTGTTTGTGAACCTAATATCATTTCTGGGTATTTACTTAATATATCACTAGTTTATTGATTATGTAATAATCTTGTAACATAACGAGGATTAATTGCTGGCTTTCACTCAATCCCACAAATTCAAATGACAAAGGGCATGGCGGCCACGTTGTTGCCCCAACAAAAGAATCTAACGAGGAATCTATTGTTTAAGGGCACCGACATGGCGGCTATGACGGCATGTGAAAGCCGTCAGATTTTAGAATACCAAGACAATAGTCCAAATAAGAGGAACAAACGAAGCCGCGCAAAGGATTCTGGTAGTTGTAGTCAAATGTCACCTTCATGCAAATTTTTATTGAACAGAAGAAAACAGGTTTTAATTACCCTGTATCATTATGACGTCACGGCTTGTTTATGAGGGGGACAGAATCGACTTGAACAAAAGAATTTTGAACTAAATCTGCTCTGCTGAGGAAAATTTAACTTCGAATTGTCTGGTTTCCAGATATCAGCTGTATCAATGTTTATCCCACAATATGTACCTATTTGGTCGCTGTTACCGCTATTCTACGTTCTACAAAATACATTTGATAGCGATTTCCTTTGTGTTGTTGCTGTTTTGTCCCCCTCCCACGACCGTGATCCTTAGCGTTTAAACAATAGATTGTTTTGATATGACGTCATAATGATATATGTCAATTATAATGTCTGTGTTAAATCAATGTTTATTAAGTAGCTCAATTCCTTTTCACAGATTCAGGGAAGGTTCAAACGCAAGATTGAAGTGTTTGACAATACGCACTTTAACCATCACTCAGATGGCTGGATGACAAGTAAAAGACTGAAGCTCGGTACTCCCAACACTGAACAGCTGTCGACTATTAAACCCGATAAACTGGTGATATCCGATGTTCATTCTGCGGAGTGTTATTCAGCTGAACTATGAACCAATAGCAACATCTCATAACGAAATAGAAGAAAAACATGGGGTGCTTATCATTTATACCGAAAACTGGCCTGAAATCAAATAGTACGCGTCATTTCATTTCATTTTTTTTTAAACGTGGGCTACTTGTGGTTGTTTAATCCACTTTCCCCGCTCTTTCGGTCTTTCCCGTCGACGCGCATACCATTTTGCATTGTCTATTGATTTTATTTTATTTCCCATTTTTATTTTATTTTAAATTCCCAACCAGAGGGGTTGATGTCAATATTGAGCGCCCCTTAGATACGAATTATACTCAGTGCCATTATAAGCAGGATAAAGTGTGTCAAGAAACAATCTCATAATAGTCCAGTCATTTTACCAACAAAATTTGGAACAAATTCCCACAGAAGAAATCTCAACGGCTTTAGACATTATTCCTTTATAACATATCAAAAGTCCCCAAGAATCTCATTAAGGCAACATGTCGAAAAACGGGATTTATTTGGAGCAGTTGAGTATCGGAGTTTCGACTGTATGGAAACAAGGCTGGCCAAAGGTCTTTGGAATACCGACTTTAGAATGCCGCTTTAAATACATACAATTCATAATAATGGAACCAAATGGCTTCTCTTTATCATTTGTTTTCTGTAAAATGCAATATTACCTAGAACTGTTAAGGCTTTTTTGCCCGGAATACACTGTCAGGGTTCCCACTGTCCTTGAAAAGTCAGGGAAATCTAAAAAAATTCAAGGTCAGGGAAAATCAGGCAATTTTATTTCACCAGGAGAGTGGTAACCCTGACTGTGCAAATGGAGCCGGATCTCACGTATAACCGTAATTGTCGCCTTTACCCGCAGAACGTAACGAGGGTAAGTTCTTAGCCTAAAAGTTCAAATTGATACTTCTAGAAAAAAAATCAAATAAGTAATAGAGTAAAGAACAATATTGTCGTGCCTAAAGAAAAACCACAAACGACACCGAGAAAGGTTTGATGACTAGCTGTCAAGTGAAAAGATCGAAGCTGCAATGCCCTGGCGCCATCGGATGTTTCACACGAAGTTCTTATTTCAGTCATGCTACAGGTTGGTGTTTAATTATTCTCGAAGAACAGTTCCTTGAAATATTTAATCCTTGCTGCTTTTCTATTTCTGTAAGTAATCCCTGAATAACTAAAACTACTTTTGGATATTATTTCTGAAGTCTAAATCCTATTCTACTCTGGTCGTTTACTGGAATTTTCGTATATGATCATGATCATGTAGCGACGAAATTATTCGCGCGCCGAATAATTTAAATAAGCTCGACATTTTAGACATTCTAATCCCACTTTACTCCTTGAGAATCTTCTACTTAAGGCTAGTTTAGCTTTCCCAAAAATGGTGTTATTTATAGACAAAAAAAGATATAGAAAATAGACGAGCAGTGTAACCCTTGCGTAATTTGCAAACAAAGTGTTCATAAAGACAGAATTGCCCTCACCCATAAAGGCAGTGAAGGTGTAAACCTGGCTAGTCAAGAGAGATCGAGGAGACACAATCCTTACTGCACCGGGCGACATGGTACACAGGGATTGCCGGCGTAATTATTGCCGCCCGAGTAGTATTAAAAAAGCCAAGAGGCTGGAGGAAGAAGCCGGCCACACCCCACGATTGCTACGTTCGAGGGAGCGCAGTTCTCAACGGCCGTTTGACTTCATGACGGACTGCTTTTTCTGTGGAACCGAAATTGACGCGGAGGAGGAAAGGAAAAGATCGAGAGAGATGTATAGGGCGAGTACGCTGGACATCCAGGAGAGCGTGTTGAGTGCATGCGAGGCCAGAGGAGATGACTGGGATGAGGTGGTGCGATGGGGAAAACATTCTCCTGGGATTATAAACATAGTGTAAACTGTAATTAGCTTTTATCACGTGATAGCCATGTTGGATAGAAACAATAGATTACCCACGCGTAGCCTCGCACTGAGCAGTTTCAGTACGAGGTTAGACGGGAGAAAACAAAGGATTTTATTCTCCTGGGATTAAACATGGCTGCCGTGTGAATATGGTCCATAATGTTCTCAGACAAATTATGAACTATTCATTGAAAAATATTATTCATAGTCTTTGATTGTTTGATGATGCTAAAGGGAATATTCAATATTCAATACTTGCTTTAGAAAGGCTGATACTTTGAATGATCCTAATATTTCAAAACTTATTAACAATCCGTGTTCAAACTGCTTTTCATACTGACAACTCCACATCAACGCTTAAATGATAAATTCCACTAAAACTGCATTTTAAAGTATATTCCTTTTGTTTGAAAATATTTCGTCCAATCAGAATAGTCCAAAACAATAACCAAGAAAACGTTCACTTTTAAAATGTTCACCAGCTAGAATGTTCGTCATTTAAAAGTTCTAAAGGGTTTCACTAGATGTCATTCAAATCTAAAACACGAGAGAAGATAATATTCTTATTCAAGTTTAGATATATTTTAATGTCTACGAATGATGTGGAAGATTGAAACAATATATCACAATTTAATAGCACCTTTTTACATCCATGCATTAGAAATGCCTACCTCTTGCGCGGACATTGCGTAATCACGCTTGAAATGTGGGTAATCAATTAGGAGTTAACCAACTTTAATTACAGGACCTAAATAGTCGGGTTGTTTTTCAGAATGTCTTTGGCGCAGGTGACTCATAAGCGTATGCATGCAAGGATCGTGCTTTTATTGCTGTGTTTAGTGTCGAATCCTATTGACTATAGTTTATGTTAGCAGTAAAACCACGATAAGCTGTAAATAAATTAACTAAACCCCACAAGTAATTTCGTAAAAACTTAAACATTTAGTGATATAGGGATGATCAACTTAGCTTCTTAATCTTTTCTAAAAGGCATTAAACACTTGAATAGCAGTCTCTTGGGAAAACGTTTACTTATTATTGAATTTGTTTTGAGAACTATTGATAACAAATGAAGCTTGTATCAGCTGCTTGGAAATGTCAAAGCAGTCTTAGTTTAAGGGAAGCCTGGGTGGCGCAGTGGTTCATCGCTTCAGTCGCCTCTCACCTCTGTGGCCCATGTTCGATTCCCGGACGTGGCGCCACATGTGAGTTGAGTTTGTTGGTACCTCGCCCTTGCTCCGAGGGTTTTTCCCCGGGTTCTCCGGTTTTCCTCCCTCCGCAAAAACCAACACGCTCAATTCCAATTCGATCTTTGGATTAGCCGGGACCTGGCTTTGATCAGCCCCATGGTTGTTTCAGGTCTCGTTAGAAATTCAGAGTTATCAACAAGCCCGGTCAACGAGGCATTGTGAACACCCAAATGATAAACTTTCTCATGATGAAATTCAAAAGGAACTACTCAAACTTGCAGCCTTTGTGCTTTCCACTGAGGTATACTGGAGAAAATGGCAGTTAAGTTTGATCGGAAGGATTCGAGTGGTAAAAATACTGCTTTTAAGAGAAATTTAGAGCAACATGAAATGATTCACGGTTACGTAGCCGAAATCAAGTTTCTATTAATAAGCTTTTGTAATGCACTTTGCCATCCTCTGTCGAGAAAGTTTTAAAAGCATGTCATTCACAGGTATTTCTCTTCTATATATGTCAGGGTGTTATTATTGTAGTTTTGAAGGTTCAGTTCGATTTGACGTCCCCCTTTAACAACAAATGAAAATGTTCACTTAATTATTGAATTGATTTGGAGTATGCAATTTGAAGACAAATAAAGTTTAATTAGAGCTTGAAAGCTATCCGAAAATACTGACGTAAATGGCTGCCATTGACAAGTACCAAGTTCAGTATGCAGTGTCGTCGTTATAGTAACGCAGACTCTGTTAGTCCATTTTTTGTTAATTATACTTTAATAAACGAAAAAGGGTAAAGGCAACACATTGAACGTCACAAGCTCGTAAGAGTCTGGAAAGACTGATGAACTCGAGGCCGACGGGGCCGAGAACACCATTTGCAGTTCGAGAACGAAATTGTTTCACAAAGGCAGCAACCTTTTACACAGACAATTTAAGACTCTGAATGTTTGTCCGGTCAAGATTTTCAACCCTCGACTTCTAGCACACCAGAAGGCGTCGCTAAACCACTCAGCTAACCGCGAGACGGTTAAAGATTTCGGCCTATCTGCGAAAAGTGAATATCGTTGTTAATTCATTCAAGTGGGACGACGGCATAAAACAATAGCCTTAATTACAAAATACAATAACTGCACGTGAAAATGCACGCAGTCTCCTACAACCTTTATCTGCAAAAACACAACGTGAAACCCCCAAATTTTACATTGTAAAGAGAACGCCAACGTAAGAAAGATATCTTATTAATCAATCAGTTTTTCTTTCGGCGTGAATGGAACGCTATACACTGTAAATTGAAAAGAGCCGTTTCGGCACCAAAAATGGGGCCAAAACGGTGAGTAAAATTTGGTGTTAATTTTGGGGCTGTTTTAGTCCCATTAGAATGGAGCTAAAACAGCCCCAGGTTGTGGAGCTAATTTGACCCGAGCTTTTGGGCTGAATTAGACCTTTTTAAGTGCTGATTTGGAAGACACTGGGGTCAATTTGGGTTTTATGGAAGCAGAAACAGCCCCAAAATAATTAGCGCCCAAAGAAACAGCCCTACCAAAAAGAGCTATTTTAGCTCAAAGAAGGGCTGTTTTGATCTTTCTTTGTAATTTGGAACCCAGAAAAGATTTCACTATATTTCCCAGGATAAATAAATATTTCTTCCAACTTAACTCATTTCAATAATAGCCAAACAGACTTTCTCGATTGTAAATTCACATTTATTCAAATATTTCCATGACTGCAGTTTACATTTTAGTGCATAAAACTTTTCATGTCATAAAATACACGAGATAAATACATGATATAAGACAAGTAATGTAACCTCAAGTCAACTATTAAAGCAATGCAGGGTTGACTTACATGTACTACATGTATATAGCTATAACATAACAAAAATGGCACAATCAACACTATTGACAACTTGTGCAAGCATTTCTACCATACAAAATTATAAACATAAGATACATGTACATGCTCTCAGTTCAGTCCCCCAAAACGTGATTAGCACGAATCCAAGGTAAATTACCATGGCAACAAAATTTTAAGTCTCTTACCAGAATTACCACAGGATGTGCTAATCTGCATGCTTTCTGGAAATGGACATGAAACATGTACATGTATGAGTATACTATATATTATATATATATATAAATACATCAGCTTCAACGGGTAAAGCACTTAATATATATAGATAGCATTCATAAGTGAGGTGGCAGACACTAAAGTCTGACCAGCTCTTTTAATCCCAACGCTAGCCTGCAAAAGCAGCTGCATCTTTGTGCTCACTCCGAAACCGTTTCCGCAAAGAAACGCCTGCAGAACGAGTAACAAAATTCCATACTGGTGTTTGACCTGAATCTCATCAAAAAAATTGATTGGTCAATCACAGATCCTTTTGTCTTATGTGTATAATTATTTTTTCCCAACAAACTTTTGAGTGCAAAGCAAGCATAGGGAAATATTGTCTTTGGATGTTTTTAAACATTGTGTCGAAGAGCTGGGCCATGCTTTTGGCTTTAAATCCTTCACCAACAGTCAGATCAATTCCTTATGGGACTGTTGTTGTAATGGTAAAGATGTATTTGAGCTTACCGATGAGATTTGAATGTTCATGTACATGTAACTTGTACTCATTCAGTTTGCTGTACCACCACACAATTCAAGACTAACTTCAATTTGCTATTTGAGAAGAGCTGTATCAGTTCATTACAGTAGATTTGATCGCCTGCTATACCAATCAATTATTCTTGCTACACCCTAGTTTGTATCATGGCCATAATGGTATCCATCTGAAGTTTGAGATTAATAATTGAGACTAATAATTTGAGTGTGTACATACACATAGTTTGTACATACACAAGAGTCAAGATATGCTTCAAACTTTCTGTGGTACCGGACAACAAACTGAATGAGACTTTCATTCAAGTTTCATCGGTAAACACAAATACATCACAACAGTTGCATAAGGAATTGACCCGACTGTTGGTGAGCGAGTTAAAGCTAAAAGCAGGGCCTGTATAACTCTTTGACACAATGTTTAAAGACATCCAAAGACGATCTTTCCCTACTTGCTTTGCAATTTGCACTTGAAGCTTGTTCAAAAAAATAATTTAGCCAAAAATACATCATCAATATGGAATGTTGTTTCTCGCCATGCAGATATTTCTTTGGGGGAATCCGTTTCAGAGTGAGTACAAAGATGCAGCTGCTTTTGCAGGCTAGGACAATGCCAACATCAACGAGTTTTATGATTTTATATCAGTGCTTCAAAAAACATTTACTTTATGGAAAATGCCATATTACAAACACCTCACTGACCATACTAGCCTGGGAAACCAGCCGACTCTTATCGCTCCCCCACTTGTGAAAGAGACGTCTGTGCAGCGAGGCAGAAAATTCCATACTGATGACATACATGTGGCAGATAGCCGTTTCACGGTGCCAAGCAGCCTCAGTAGTTATATTCCTTGAAAAGAACTCTCTGTTGTTCGAATTCAGCTTCTGAGAATTGCAACTAATTTATGCATCGTATCTGCTATGTCATCAGTATGGAATTTTCTGCCTTGCTGCCCTGACGTCTCTTTCGTGAGTGGGGGAGCGATAAGAGTCAGCTGGTTTCCAAGGCTGTGACCATGCAAGCTTTACACTTTGTAGGGCACCCACTGATCAAGAAATGTTTCAAGTGTGATTATTATATCTGGATCTTGCAATCTACTAAAAAAAATGTATAGACATACCAATAACTTACAGGGCCCAGCATTTATTCGAGACCACAATGTTTATTGAAAACCCAGCCTTATAATTAATTTTACTAAACATCTTGTCAATATACCATTTTACATGAACCAGGGAATACCAGTTTTATTACTTTCCATATAATTGTAGACAGAGGAAATAATGTTTCTGGTTTCAAAAGGACTACAAAAATGAAGTTGTCAAGCAAATACAAAAAAATGTTCATGTTTAAAAACACTGGGGCAGGTTCAAATACATGCTCGGGTTCAGTTGTTCAAAGGGTGGATAAAAGGTGGGTAGAATGCACATTACAAATTGTTTCCACTATTTTGTCAAAACTGCTTGTTCTCTATGTTATTAACAAGTAATCGCATGGGTTCTCGTAAACATAAGGATTAATTTCACTCGTGTCTTCAAAATTGATAAAATTGCTTTGCTGCATGACTCTATTACCTATAAATATTAGAGAGGAGTGCCCTATTCCCTGAGCCAGTGAGTATTTCAGAAATGAGGCTCTCAACAACAAAAAAGATTAATGTCTTATAAACACTGGGTCAATATTATTATGGCTAAATTGTAAGGAAAGCATGAGCATTTGTTTGAGAAAATGCAGAAATACTTGAATTACAAATGTTACCTGACTAAAATGCATTGCAACTGGTACATGTACAATGTAAGTTGTATTTTCTTAAATACAAGCCCTGATATTTACTTATAAAATGTGGCTCTCTAGACCAGGGCCCAGTTGTTCAAAGGGTGGATAACTTTATCCAGTGGATAAGTCCCTAAGCTATCAACCCTTTGAACAACCTGGTCCACAGAGCCAAATTCCATGAAATGCCAGGGCTTGTATTTGAGAAAATACAACTTACATTGAACATGTACATTGTACTGCAATGCATTTTAGTCATGTAACCTCTGCAGCGGGCTTCAGCGGTCAGCGTACAAGATGGCGGCTACTTCGCTAGCTCCACCGATCTAGCCTCGTTAGCTCCTAACTAACTTTCGAATGTAACTTTTTCGTGCTCGTTATAGCCCTGTTAAGTGTCAAACGTTTATATGGAAGACATGTCTGCGGGGAATAAGATAAACCTTAAACAATTTGAACCTGTTCGATGGCTTGGCTAGCAAGGTGGAAACCTTAGAGGCAGAGAGGAAAGCAGCAATAGAGGAGGCTCAAAGACTTCGGACTGAAGTTATCAGAATCAACAATGACTTCGCCGCTCAAAAACTACAATTTGAAGATCTTGAACAGTATTCACGCCGTGATAGCTTGGAGATAAGGGGCATTCCACTTACTCAAATGGAAGACACCAATGATATTGTAATCAAGATAGGCGATTTAATGGGAATTGAAACCGTTGAAGAAGACATTTCAATAAGCCATCGGCTACCAGCCCCAAGATCAACTGCCAGTGACTCGTCAAACTCCCGCCACCCTGTTATAATCGTGAAGTTTGTACGTCGAGAATTTCGTGATAAATATTATAATGCGAGACGAACACTTAGAGGCAAGAAAACTAGTGATCTAGGCTTCACAAGATTTGCTGAAGATATGATATTCCTGGTGGAAAGCCTCACCAAAAAAAACAAGGCCTTGTTTTGGTCCTGCCTGCGTACGAAAAGGGAATTAAAATTCAACTTTATCTGGACTCGTCAGGGCAAGATATATTTGAGGGAGAACAACGAGAGCGTAGCTGTTCACATTACCAGCGAGAAGGATATTCAGAAGCTCTATATGAAGCTGGGGAAGCAATACAATCCACCAACATCAAATGCCACGTGAGTTCTTTGGCTTGACATCCTTAAGAACACTAACTTATCCTCTTCATTTACATGTGAGAGAAATCTTTGATTTCCAACATTCATGTCAAAGTCAGTACATGAAAATTGACATGCTATTTATTTTACCACTACCTTATTATGGATGACATATGTCATAATTGTCACAAGATTGTCAAAGACAATTCATTAGCTATTGAATGTGACTATTGCTTAGGGTGGTATCATCTAAAATGTTCTAACCTTTCTAGGAAAGAATATAAGTATTTCTCTAGAACTGGGGATTTATGGCTTTGTTTAAACTGTAGGTCTCAAACGTTTCCTTTTTATAATATTAGTAATAGTGACCTTATTGACCTAGCTTTTAATTCTAACACTCCATGTTTATGTTCAAATCAGCTAGCTCAAATGAAAGTTTTGGACTTACCCCGCTTTGATATTATTTCTTCTATTAATAGTACTCCAAATCTTGATAATGTTGATATAGACTCTCATCTTCCTTCTCAGGTCAACTTTAAATACTATACTACTCATGATATTCATAGCAGACAGGATTTTACTGGTAACACTATAGATAATTCATTTTCTGCTATTCATTGTAATATTAGAAGTTCAGTTAAATGCAAACTTTGATACGTTAACAACAATGCTTGCAGATCTACAGCTTAATTTCAATTTAATTGGTCTCTCTGAAATTAGATATAACTTCCAGTCTGATCCTTCTTTAAATATATCTATGCCTGGATATGATTTCATCTATCAGCCTAGTCACTCTCTTGCTGGAGGAGTTGGTTTCTACATTAAGGAAAATTTACAGTATAGAACTAGGCATGATTTGAACTTCTCTTCCGATGACTACGAATCTGTCTGGCTGGAAATTGAAAGTAAATCTCATGGAAAAGTACTCTGTGCCACTGTCTATAGACACCCAAATTCTAATTTTGGAAATTTTATGAAATCTTTTTTTGAAAAAATCGAAAAAATTCATAGAGAAAACAAAAAGTGTATCATAATGGGGGACTTCAATATCAATCTATTAAATTTTGAATCAAATTACACTACAGAAGAGTTTATAAATTCCATGAATTCATATTTTTTTCAACCTCACATTTTGCAGCCAACTAGAATAACAGATCATTCCGCCACTCTGATTGACAACATTTTCTTTAACTCTCTAGATTTTCATACTACTAGTGGCAATATCATTTATGATTTAACAGATCATCTCCCTAACTTCTTAATTATAGACAAGTTTGCCTTTCCAACGAAAAAACATAAGATATATAAACGAGATTATTCTACACTTGATGAGTCAGCCTTACTAAGTGATATGCAGTCTATAGATTGGGATTCATGCTTCTCTAATACAAGTGATGTTAATTCTATTTTTCAATCATTCTATAACAAACTAAATAACCTAGTAAATAAACATGTACCCATTAAAATATTAACGAATAAACAAATGAAATTTCACTATAAACCATGGATTACAAAAGGAATAAGAACTTCTATAAATAAAAAAAACAAACTTTTCAAAAAATTTCTGAGAACAAAAAATAATTATTACCACTCCAACTATAAATTTTATCGCAATAAACTAAAACATTTAATAGCTATAAGCAAAAGAACCTACTACTGCCACTACTTTCAAATAAATAACAATAATATTAAAAATACCTGGAAAGGTATTAAACAAATTATTTCTCTCAAATTTAAAAAATCAAACTACCCTACTAAAATTACAATAAATGAACAAACGATTACTGATCCCAGAGCTATAGCAACTGCATTTAATGACTATTTTGCTAATATAGGAAACAGTCTTGCAAGCAATATACCTTCTACTGACACTTCATTTACTTCTTATTTAATCCATTCTCAAGTGAATAGTTTCTTTGTCTTTCCAGTTACTCAATCTGAGATTGAAGAGGAAATCGGAAACTTAAACTCTAATAAGGCTGCTGGACCTTTTAGTATTCCAGTAAATCTTCTCAAATCGCTAAGTAATTTAATCTCAAAACCCTTGGAAATCTTATTTAATTTTTCGTTTTCAAACGGAGTTGTTCCAGACAACTTTAAAATTGCTAGGGTAGTTCCTGTATTTAAAAAGGGTTCTGCCTATCTATTAAATAACTATCGACCGATCTCGCTTTTGTCAATTTTTAATCAATTGCTTGAAAAGCTTATGTGTAAGCGGCTAACTACCTATCTTGAAAAATGCCATATACTTTACTTTAAGCAATTTGGCTTTCGCTCTGGTCATTCTACAACCCATGCAATTGTTTCTATCATTGACAGAATTCAAAGTGCAATTGATAAAGGTCTTACTTCCTGTGGGCTTTTCCTTGACTTCAGTAAAGCATTCGATACAGTTAATCACGAAATTCTGATCTCTAAACTTCATCACTATGGAATTAGAGGGGTTGCACTAAATTGGTTTAAATCATATTTAAGTAATAGGAAGCAATTTACCTCAGTTGGAATCACAATGTCTGAAGAAAAGCTTATTCCCTGTGGTGTTCCTCAAGGATCAGTTCTTGGACCTATCTTATTTCTTTTATATATAAATGATATCTGCAATAGCTCCAAAATTCTTGACTTCCATATTTTTGCGGATGATACCAACTTATTCTATGCAGAT
Organism: Actinernus sp. WN-2022; assembly: GCA_030867875.1. Classification (NCBI taxonomy): domain Eukaryota; kingdom Metazoa; phylum Cnidaria; class Anthozoa; order Actiniaria; family Actinernidae; genus Actinernus; species Actinernus sp. WN-2022. The sequence continues at coordinate 35,375,358 of JAOWCC010001210.1, forward strand.
AAAAGTTTACATAATCTTGAACAGACAATTAACAAACAGTTAAAACTTGTAAACACATGGCTGTGCTCAAACAAGCTCTCCTTAAACATCACTAAAACAAATTTTGTTTTATTTCATCCTCACCAGAAAAAAATTTCTTGCCCAGTTAACCTGACCTTAAATAATAAACCCATTAAACAGGTTAAGTCAGTGAAATATCTAGGAGTACTCATCGATAGCAATCTAAGCTGGAAACCCTATGTAAATGAAATATGTAAAAAGGTAAACAGAAGCATTGGCGTTCTTTCTAAATTACGTTATTATCTAAATGTATACATACTTACTAATTTGTATTATTCCATTATATATCCTTACCTCACCTATGGTTTACTTGTCTGGGGGAATACATATCAGACTTCAACTCGTCCTTTATTTATTCTTCAGAAAAAGGCCCTTCGTATTATTACATTTTCTAAATACGATGCACATTCTACCCCTTTGTTCAAAAAATTGCAAATTTTAAAACTGAACGACTTAGTCCTCTCTCACACTGCTTTATTTATGTATCAATATCACACAAATACCCTCCCAACTGTTTTTTGTGATTTCTTTAAACCTCTCTCTGAAATCCATCATTATAACACTCGCCTAGCATCCACTTCTTCTTATTATCTTCCTGCTTTTCGAACTAATTATGGTCTATTTAATATTCGTTTTCAAGGTCCAAAAATATGGAATTCATTAGACAAAAACCTTAAATTCTTGACTAAATACAAATTCAAAAATTGTTTGAAAAAAGATCTTATAAGTAAATATTGATCAAATATCTTTTCAATTTGCCTTTTCAATTTCAATTTAAAATATGTATTTTCAGCAGATTGTCTTTTATTCGTTGTCCCTGTTATGTTTACGCGTGTCGGTTTCCTGTATTCATTACATATTAACAAATTATGTACATTGTTTTCGTTCTGACCGCCATATCAAATTGCAATCTGAACTTTGTTCCGGTGGCTCAGCTTAGTTTAGCTTTCTAGTTATTCTGAGCCTACCAGTACCAATTATTGAGCTTTTCATTTTTCCAGTAAACCTGTAACTATTATTAATTCCAGTACGAAAAAAAAAAAAAAAAAAAAAAAAAAATTTTTTTGTTGCAGTTATTCAAGTAATTCTGCGTTTTCTTAAACAAAATAATGCCCATGCTTTATCTAAAATTTAGCCATAATAATATTGCCCGAGTGTTTATTAGACATTAATTTTTGTTGTTGTTGTGCCTCTGTGAAATTAATCCTTACGTTTATGAGGACCCATGTGATTACTTGTTAATAACAGAGGTTAATCTTTTTGACAAAATAGTGGAATAAATTGTAATGTGCATTCTATCTCATGGGAAAATTGGGTTAGTGTCAAATATCAAACAACATGAACACAAGACACACTTTTTATTGTTCAAGAAACTTGCTTGATTAGTTATTACTTGTGCCAGGCCTTTGGCCTCCCAATTAACAAAGTTTTGCAAGTGTTTATCAAGCAATCAATAGGACACAATTCTGCCCCCAATAAGAAATGTACATATACCTTCTTCATCTGCTAATCAGATTTTCAGTACACATTGCTTTTGTACTGATGTATCCAGTTATGCAACACATCAATACATCAACGATCAACCATTGTGAGTCCAAAACAGAAACAAAAAATCCTGGCATCTTCTCTGATGAGTTACTTATGATAATTATGCAAAATTATAAAATATGAAATTCAGGCTATTCCTAGCCTGCTATGCAGACGTATTTTTTCACTCTCGTAAATTCGAAGAAAAAAGTAACGTCTGCTTACCCGAGGGCTTAATTAGTTTCCAATATGCACACCTCATTGTGTTATGAACCAATCAGATTTTACCTTCCATATCCTGGAAAGTGACGTAATGTTACATTTAAAAGGAATTCAGACAATACATTTGCCATTGACCAATCATAGGAGAGTGTTCGCTGGCGCGCCATGCCCCAATTGACTAAATTTCTAACAATGGCTTTGATTGGGCAGAAAAATAAATCAAACCTGCTGACGTCATACTTGCATATTGGAAACTAATTAAGCACTCGGGTAAGCAGACGTTACTTTTTTCATCGAATTTATGAGAGTGAAAAAATACGTCTGCATAGCAGGCTAGGCTATTCCAGGCCAGGTCTTGAATAAAAAGCAGGGTCTCAAATAAATGTCCCTAGCATTTATTTAAAATCACCCTGCTCATACATTGTACAGATACCTGGCATTAATATTCCAGAAGATGTTGTAAGCATAATTATTATAAGTATTCCTTTCACATAGCAGGACAGGTATATTTTTAAAGATTAGTAATTATCCTAAAATAGCCTAGTTTATGTTTTTATAAGTCTTATCTGTTGGTCTTCTCCCATGTGTACTCAGCCAACCAGCAAACTTGTTGCATACTGTACACGTATGCCTGCCAGTCCTGTTGTTCTATCTTTGCTTTTCTAGCATACATGTACATGCTGAAAAAGGAAGAGTACAACACTTACTGTTAGCAGTGGTGTAGTTACTTAATTTACGTTATTTTGGGAATTAATAACAAAATTGTTTTTGATTTTCAAGTTGTTTGTGTGTCCATTAGAAATACCCACTATCAAAGACATTCTAATAAAGAAAGTACATGTTATTTTGTTAATTAAGAAAATAAAACAAAAGTCCAAATTCTAATGCATCAGTCAGTTCCAGCAATGCCCATTCCCTCCCCCCCCCCCCCCGGGATATGGTGGGGCATTTGCATACTTTGATTAGTCTATGGTTTTGTGTCATTCTTTTCATTATTTACTCGTTTAGAAACGACCTTGTTAACTTAGAAATATACTCAAACACAACATAGTGTCCTAAAGTTGTAACTAGATGGTTAATTCGAGTCGCCGATGTGTATTTAAGTTGTAATGTGACTCTGCTCGATCGCAGATTTATAAAGGCGAAAGAGTAAGCAAATTGCATAGGTAGTTCATCCATGAAATACTCATTATATTTAAGTTTTGTAAGTATTATTAAGGGACCTACCGATCAACATATCTACTTGTAGGTAAATTAGGAATTACTTTGGTCTTTGGACCATTACTAGCATTAGTACTCATTACTTTAAAAGTTAAAAATAAAACTGTGTATAAAGGCAGTTACCGACCAACTTAACGTAAGGCGTCATCTTCGAACTGTTAGTTTTTAGTGTTTCGTTTTCCTCCAAGCATACCAGTCCATAAATAGGCATTTAGGGTCCAAACGACGTCTTGATGAGTTCTTAGCTTGGTTCCAAAACTCTTAAACTAGCTAACCTTCTGTAAATCCATTGAAGTTGTAGCCAAATGTAGGAAAACACCGTTCAGAAATGGAACCGTTGAAGTTCGTTCAACCGCCGAAACCTGATGTACTCATGAGCATGCGTACGTTGCCGCTGACAGATTTACAGTACTGTAGTTACCAGTCTCTACTCGTGTATCAGGAATCACGGTTGCCGCTGCGGACTAGATGTACTATCGTATTATTATTTTTCATTTATTTATGCTTTAGCAATTTACATGCTAACTTCCTCACAAAGTAGAGACTATTTAAAATAGTTCATCCGCATCTCAGAAAATTTCCTGCGTGATTCTGCCAGTTTATGTTTTACCGCCACTCGCTGCAGTCTACGGCCCCGGGGGAGAGGGGGGACTCCCTTATATGGCCTATACGGTTATGTGCCTGTGTTTCAAAGACCTTTTATATTAGTTAACTCCAAGGAAGAGTTGGGCCAAATCAGCCCAAGTGCATTTGACTCTTTATAGAGCCGAATTGATAGGAAGGGCCAAATTGGAAATTCTTGGAGCCAAATTGGACACTCGTGGGGACAAATTAGTTTCTATTAGGGCTGATTTGGCCTAATTTTCCAAAACGGCTCCTTTAGGGGCCGAATCAGCCCAAGTGACTTTGGGGCTGATTTGGCTTTTGGGGTCAAAACAGCTCCCTTCAATTTACAGTGTACTCATCATATTTCTCGAAAATCTGGTTGTGAGAAACATTTAAAGGCGAACAAAGGAAATAGTAAACACCAAATTTCTGCAGAAAACACTTCTCTACGTCCCGTCGTCACTGCCGTCGCCGTCCTGGTTGCTTAAATAGGGACCTTGCGCAACCAGGACGGCAACGTATAGGACGACGGCATAAAATACAATAACTGCACGTGAAAATGCACGCAGTCGCCTTCATTTCAACCGTTGTCTGGAAAAACGCAACGTCAAAACCCCAAAGTTTACGTTTACAAGAGAACGCAAACGTAAGAAAGTAAATCAGTGTTTTTCGTTCGGCGTAAGCAAAACTTTATGCTTATCATATTTTTCAAAGACCTGGATGTGAAACGTAATCATAAGCAGCCAAATAAAGGAACAAGTAAACACCAGATTTCGGGAGAAAACACTTTTCTACTTCCCGTCGTCACTGCCGTCGCCGTCCTGGTTGCGTAATGTCCCTAGTTCCCTAATGAAGGCTGAGGCCCTTTGGAGTGATGAACAAGTGTGCTATATTACAGTCAATTTTGTAATATAATGTTATCTAAAAAAAACAGATGGCAATCAGGTGATTATATTTCGTAGTAGAATAATTCACCTACAAATCTCGAGTTGACATCAATGTGACGAAATAAAAGCAGAAAAATACAGGTTTAACTAAACACTGATGCACACCTATATACTAGCTACTTTTTCAAAAACGAGGGACACATAAAATCATTCCGGCTATTCCAGAAGCAGGATAAAACAAAAGTCATAACCCATTTCCAAAATGTAGAAAGCAGTCCCTTTACGTTACGTCCTCTTGGGTATTTTATGTTATGTTCTTCCTAATGTAACAACACTGATCGGTTTTTCGCTGCATTCATATTTCAGAATATCCGTAATTGATCCCCAAAATCGTGTCGTTATTATTCATTTTCAACTGGTAACACGCGTCAGACTTTAAACGTAAAGCCTGGTTTCCATATTACCGTTACGATCACAATAATACACCTGCACTAACTCTATCCAAGCGATCGTGATCGCTGCTATCGTTATCATATATCGAGCTTAAAGTGCCACTACGACGAAAATTTACCATTTCGATTTGCCACTTTTTCAGTGTCAATAGGTCAATCAGTATTAGAAATATCCGAAATAGTAAAAAATAATCCCAAATGGGCATCTTAAACCACAAATTTTAGGAGAGTTTACCGGTAAAATCCTGTCCGCCATTGCTGGAAGCCGTGCCCTTTGTTCAGCTTTAAACAAAGGTTTATTCACCGGAAGTGATGTCATACACTTAACACGACAACCTCGTGGCGCGAAATAGCGTGCATAAAAAAGTAGCCAACCTCGCAAAGATAAATATACCTTTCTTCTTATGTACGTGAAGACGTTTTTAGTAGAAATATGCCTCCAGGCGTTGTGTTCTGCAGGCGAGCGTTAAGTGTATGACATCATTTCCGGTGAATAAACCTTTGTTTAAAGCTGAACAAAGGGCACGGCTTCCAGTAATGGCGGACGTGTAGATTCAATATTCGGAGCTAAAAAAATAAGACTTCCTGTCGTTATATCGAAAAACAATTTGAACTGGTAATAATATATGAACTCTACTTTATGAATATGCAAAAACATTGATATGTCAAAATTTGATCGTAGGGGCACTTTAAGACTGCTTGCTACTACCGGGTTTCACATATGGTTTTATTTGAAGCAAAAAGGATTGTGAACTTCGGTTCAGGAAAGAGTAGCCAACCTGTAGAAAAGGTAAACAGTAGATAGTATAATCATCTAAAAGTCATTAGGGTATCCTAACCGGTGGGGAAGCGAGTAGCAGCTGACATTAAGAGCGTTAGCCTTCTGACCTTTGAATTTCTTTGTCACGAAGGGTTTTAGTTGATTATGTCAGTGTTTATCTAATTCCCCGCTGATACAGACCTACACTATCTTAAGGTCTTACAAGAACGAGGTTGATCCAGTGTAGAAACAGTAGTCAAGGCTAGTGTTCTTTCTATTGCATTGAAAAATACTCAATGTATGCAGTATTTTGTTTCCTTTACTTAATTTTAAAACCCAAATATTTGTTTCCCCTTTATTTTTCTTTCATAAGGTATTGAGGTAAATGTTTTTAAAACACTTATGTAAACCATCATTGCCTTTCGTAATAAACAATTAACTAGTTTTTACATATTAATGTTTTATTGACTTTATGGCTACTTTGCGTCCTTTTTTAGTATAAACCTGCGTGTCGCGCAATGCAATTTTTCGCAAAACCACTGTAAATATAATTTATTTTGAAATGAAAATCGAAGTTTATTGCTTGGCTGAAATATACGGATGATCAACTTAGCTTGTTAAGTTTTTCTAAAAGGCATTAAACACTTGAATAGCAGTCTCTTGAGAAAACGTTTACATATTATTGAAATTGTTTTGAGGACTATTGATAACAAATGAAGCTTTTATCAGCTGCTTGGAAATGTCAAAGCAGCCTTAGTTATCAACAGTCCCGATCAACGGGCCATTGTCAACACCCAAATGATAAACTTTCTCATGATGAAATTCAAAAGGAACTATTCAAGTTTATTGCTTGGCTGAAATTATAGGGCTTTCATTTAATGTGCATGTTTTCTATCATTAACCATCGTCAAACAGCCGAAAGGCGATAAACCCAGGAGCCCTGATAAACCTTAATGAGTACGTACTCATTGATATTTAGATTTTTGATTTCAATATTCATATGAACATTAACAAGTATTAACGTTATTATATAACAGCACACCCGCTGAACAGTTTATCACAACGTTTTTCGTGATATCCTACTGAACATTAATCCAGTCATTTTATGTCCGCATGGGGGTAGCATTACAACCGAAAACTGGATTGTTTGATAAAGGTAAGAAGATGTTGACGTTCAAGTCATATTCTTGATAATAACGTAACCTTTGCAATTATAATACTAAACTCCTATATTAGTTTTCTTCTGCAAATTGTTTACCCCACAATATAGTCTAAGGGTACACCCGAGCCTGTATAGTTAATTATTCCCCCAAGTGGAGGCAAACTGATCCACCGTTAGTCACCAACGACACTGAAGGGAATAATTGTTTTAGCAGAATTGTATACCACACAAATGAAATCAGTCAGCCGCAAATTAGTTCAAAAAGTTCAAAAATCATTAACAAGTGAATTCTTCGTGTGCGAGACTGAAAACAGTGAATAGTTAACATATACAATTATTCCCAGAAGTGGAAGTGCAGGATATTCCTAGTTTGAGTAGTCACTCAGAGCGTGCGAAAAGCACTATTCAGTTGTGTGGTGTATACTAATTATTGTCCAAAATTATGTCTCAGAAAATATACTTATTTGCTATAAGGAAGATTGGATTGTTTCGATAGCCGTAATTCAGTGTTAAGAGTCGATCTTTTGATGAAGGTTTCTTCAAAACAAATTTCTTTTTTAAATGTAGACGTATCTGATGAAATACAAGTGTCTTCAATTCGGCGACATTCGTTCAAGGCAAACTTTATCGATTGTCTTTTATCAAATAGAGTCAAACCGGTGTCCCAGGAAATTTGCACCCCCGTAAATTTGCACTCCCCGGTGCAAATTTCCTAGACATTTTGCCTAGGAAATTTGCACCCCATCCCAGAGTCTATCGTTTTCTTACCTACTGATCTGAATTAAGCGCTTTAAATTTACGTAATTAAGGTTACGTAACATACTCACTTACGGTTTAGGTTTCTTATCTCTTGAATAATTTTTATTTTGAAATTGTTTTGCTTTGTCAGTAGTTTGCGCTATGTTAGCGCGTGCATAGCGGGCCACTGAAAAGACCACTAATTGAAAAGCCGCCGCAAAGTAACGACCTTGAAATGACAAATTCTTAACATCAAAAACGCGTTAATCGAATATTGAGATCAGACACAACTCATTAGATATGTATAAGTCTTACAGAAACTTAGGAAATTTAAATATTGATTTCCCGATCTAAGTTTTGCAGTCATTCTTCGGTACATTCTTCAGTCATACATAGAGCTGATTTTTTTTATAAGCTCTATGTATGGAGAAGCTTGTGTATCATGTTTGAACATTGAATAAAGTACTAGTTTCCTATTTGAATTTATGAGATGTAATTGATGTAACTGCGATTGATTATCTATATTTTATTTTATAGCGGATAACCATTTGTTTCAGGTTTATTTATGTCAATATCCTGTATGGTTTTTTTTTATTCCCTGACTCAAATAAATGTACAAGCTCATTTATCAAAGATATGAAACTATTTTTGTTGGAGGATGCCAAGTCTTTCGAAATATGAAGACATTGTTTTGCAATACTAGTTCAGGGAGCTGTTCGAAGTGTATCCAGAACTTAACATGTTTCGATAAATTAGAAATTTTAAGGAAAGCCTTCCAGACTCGTTACGGGAGGCAACGTTTGGTGCTCTTCTATTTCTTTCTTTCAACAGGATCTATTACCCATTTATTGAAATTGATTTTGTCATAAGCCCCCCAAACTTCTGAATTGTACAATAATATAGGACTGAATAGTGTGTCAAATAATTTGTTACATATGTTGATAGGGAGTTTATGGAAATCGAGATATTGTTTCATTGCGAAAATAGAACGTCTTGTTTTCTCAGTTGAGATTTTGTTTTGATTTCGTGAAACTACCATTACATGATATTGTCGAACCTAAGTAAGTGTACTCTGGAGAATTTGTAATCGGTGAACCATTTATTTACAACATTGTTTTTGGAAAATAACAACCTTAGTTTTCTTTATAATGATAGATAAAAAACAATTTTGACAATATGTTTGGAGTGTATTAATGGTCTTTTGGAGGCCTATTGCACTACTGGATATCAGAACTAAATCGTCTGCGTAAAATAAACTGTTTAGATAGATTCCATTTGGCAGAAAAACTGGATCAGTGCAGGAGCCCATTACCAGGAGCGTCCATCTTCCCCACTGTGTCTGTACCTCAGCACAGAGGTAGATGAGGCTATTTTTAGCATTGCGTTTCGCGCGAAAAAAGAACAAAGGTAGGCTATTCTTAGCCAATCAGCTAGCTAACGTTACTTCTCATTATCATTCTTCTCACTTTTAACGCGGGAATTCGAATTGCTGGTTTTCACTCAATCCCCAGAGATTCAAATGTTGGTGCCCCAACAAAAGAAGCTAACGAGGGCTCTATTGTTTAAGGGCACCAACATGGCGGCGACCTCTTTTCACGGGAATTTCGAATCTAAAAATAGCCTCATCTACCTCTGTGCTGGGGACCCAACCCATAACAGAGGAACGCTCCTGGTAATGGGCTCCTGATCAGTGTCATTAGTGCTTTGTAAAATATGAGGCACATCATTCAAATATAGATTAAAAAGTAGAGGAGACAGGACGCATCCCTGTCACACTCCTCTGGTATACTTAAAATAGTAAGTTCTTTGATTTTATAGGAAAATCACATGCCTGACTCGGTAATTCCACGTTAAATTGCACGAGAAAACCGATATCGCCCGAGTCGCTACGATATCGGTTTTTCGAGTGCAATTTAACGAGGAATTACCGAGTCAGGCATGTGATTTTCCTTGAATCGCATAGTCCGATTAATTACTTGAAGATTTAGTACTTCTGTTGATATTTTGCTAAGTTGTAAATAGCACGCGTAGTCTACAGTGGTGCTTCCACTCTGAATCACCACTCCGTCTCAGCCAATCAGCGTCTGATTTCGCAAATGCACCGTGCGATTCAGTTTTGGCTATGCGATTCTGTACTTTAATGCTGCATTCCGTTTTTGAGTACAAGTCTTTAATAAGATTATAACATTGACCTCCGATTTTATAATCAAGTAATTTCGTTAAGATGCCTGAATGCCATATCGAATCAAAAGCTTTGCGAAAATCAACAAAGCAGCAGAATAATTTTCCTTTATTTGCATTGATCACATATTTATCTATTAGTGTTCTTAATGAAAAAATGTGGTTTGGATGTTCGATTACCCGGAGTAAAACAAATTTGTGATGAGTCAGTGTAATATGTTTGTTTTTTAGCTTCGAATCGTTTCAAGTCTTTATTATTTAGTAGCTCAAATTATTGTAACGGAGGTTTACTTCAATATTATCTAACATGATATATTTTTTCTTTACATTTTCTCAGAGAGCAATGTTCATCGAGCGCGAATTTGCAGTTTCTATAGTATAGACAATTGTTTGTGGAATGAAAACGTTTACCCAGTTTTTGGGCCGAGGCTCGAGAAGTAAGAATGCAATGCAAATACACACAATGCAGATGAGTTTCTTGTGACAAGATAGCCACGATACTTGCAGATTATTGAACAAATATTATTAAGTTTATCATCAGTTAGTATTACTTTTGGAAGAACATTCATTTGCTTCTCACATAATACTCCAAATTGAATAGAAATCATTCGAAACAATGAGAAGTAAAATTTGTATTTAGTTTCAGTTTAAAGGTTGATAAGCTAGTAGATTTCGAATTTCTCTTCAGCTAAAATTTTGACGATGAATGTATATATTATTAATGGAGATATCATATCCTTAAATGTTTATGGCGAATACAAGAGTATTCGATATAAATATATGTAACAATTAGACTATGAGCTCGAAGTTTCTATCGGCTAAACGTTGACGAGGAGCGTAGCGAACTGAGAGCGAGTAGTCTAATTGTTTTAGTAGAAACCAATTAGTAGTTCAATATTAAACTGAAGCAATATTTTTTTCACATTTTTGACGACTTCGCAGCCATTGTTTTGCTTTGACTATTCTTGCTGGTTATTAAATATATCTTTTTAAGCCGGTATATTTAATAAAACGGTTGCCTTGAATCTTGAATTGAGTTTTTTAGTTCGATGAACTGCATTTTAGATTGCTCTTCCGTTTAGTTCGTTCTTTCGATAGATACGTAAATCATTGATGGGATTGCCTGTCAGGCTAATGTTTATGAAGAATACAACAGTATTATGTATTCGAGAAAGAAAACTGTACGTAGATTGTGTGCTAAACTATGCCGTTAACTTTTCCTGCAGCTCACTACGGTGTGTGGCGTCTTAACTAGTGGAGAGAACGCCATAACTATATTAATAGTTTAATACCCCATTGTGGTATGTTTACAGACAAGAATGGATATATTTTTGCATGGTAACCATATGTCCTTGATAACTATCGGTCACATTTTCGAGTGCTTTTGGCAAAAGCCGGGCTACACCGTACCGCATAGTAAAAATAAAATTAAAACATATTTTGTTTGTTATAGCAGTCTGAGTATTACAGCTTACAGCTGGCGGGTCCTACATTTACTCCTCACACACTCCCCACTACATTAACTGTTTTGGACACACTACACTCGACTCACGCGTTGATTTTTTAAAGTAAAATTTGAATATTTTTCTTCAGCAACTACGAAGTTTGATTATTCTCTAAAACACTTACTCTTTGATTGAATTCGAATTAAAGGACAGAAAAGGTTTTGAGACTTTAAATACTTGTCTTTCTATATGTGTGCCCAAATATTCCAAGGAATAATAGAGCTATACCAGATATATATACGACCTTCCGCAGTGTTAATGTACTTGTACAAGCAAGCACCACCAAATTCTTACTTATTTTCTAACTTATTTAGTATCAGTGAAATTGTTAAAAAGTATAGTTTTTATTATGAATAATAGAAGGATTATTATTACTTAACTGATATGATATTAAAGTCTAACCTATTTAAGTAATTTTGTCACTTTTCTATACTTTTCTTAAATAAACAAATAACACCTTTGATAGCCTTGGATAACTTAGAAAATATTTCAGCTCACCAAGAAATACTAGTATTTCAGTACCAAATTGAATTTCTTGCAAAATTCGCAATTCTTTGGAATAATTTCAAAACATGACATTTAATCTTTTTTTTTTTAAGAACAATGTTCGCAAGTTAAGTTGCTAAAAGTTGTAAAACCAACTAGAAGAACGAGTGCCTATGGCTAAAAGTAAAGTTAATTATTTGTTTTTGCTAATCGCCATCGTCTACTTTCAATATGGAAAACAGGCAATAGGACACGATTGTATAACTTTAAAACTTTCCCCGTTAATTGTGCGTGGTTTCTGAGTTCTAGCATTCATTGTAACACTTATATGTACGGCAGTGAATCTTAGCTAAAATGTCTAGAGAAGAGGTAAGACTGAAACTATTTTGTTACGATTCCATTAGGTTTTTTTGAACCCCCAAATATATATCAATAATCTAATATTGTTTGACAAAGAGATCTAAGTTTTAATTGTATAAAAATGTAGGGGAGTGATTTGAAGAAGTCCTAGAAGTCTTCGAACAGAATAACTGCAAAAAAATAACGAGGGCACTGTGACACGCCCTTTTATTTCCCCACTCTTTTCTGACGAGACGTATGACTCGATAAAGCGCGGTGTTGCGTTCATGTTTAAACACGATTTCACACAGATTTCATTTAATTTTCTTTAACTTGGAAGCAAGCCTACAAAGCTACTGCCAACCAAACCGTATACCTAGGGCTTGGCTTAGTTTCTAGTGATATTGTCATAATATATATTATAATATGACACATTTTCCTACATCGTATCTCATACATGGCTATATATTACTTTTGCAAACTTTATATTTCTTTTGTTCTGTGAATTTTCTGTCCATAATAAGGTGAAAAAAGGGACAGGTTTTGCTACGCTAGCGGGCGGTCAAGCTTGGACATTTTCCAACATTAAATGGTTTTAATCAGCCCTCGATGGCCAGTCGACGGTGTAAAAACATGTTTTTACCATCAGTAGGACCAATCAGAGTCTCGAGAAGTTGATCATTCGTCGACGTAAAGTAAACGATGCCATTTATTATGCAATTTACGTATTTTTCTCTCTCGAATACTCGTGATTCTCCATAAACATGGATATGCAATCGGCATTAATAATTTACGCATTCATCACCAAAAGTTTAGTGGTAAATAAACAAGGCTCCAAATAATGTTTCTAACGTTTTCTCTGAGATTTGTTCCAAAAATAAATAACTTTCAAAAATACTGATGTGTACTTGAAAAATATTTTTCATAACCAACAAGAAAGGTAGCTAACATGATTAACAAGAAATGCATCTGTATTGTGGAAGAGTAATTCAAAACCCCATGCATTATGCATCTTATCAAACCTTAAAAATAAAATTCAAATTTTGAGGCAATTGTTTTTAAAACATTTGAAACTTTGTTTCGAATGATATCAATTCAATAAGTACCATAATGAAACAAGCACGGAAACAGTCTTCAGCGTTTCCTTAAAGCTATATCTTCGAAAAGCTATTGTACTAAATGATCAACTTAGTTTGTAAAAAAAATCAAAATCCTGCAAGTATTGTAGCTATCTTGTCACAAGAAAGTCAGTGAGATATCTGCATTGTGTTTTATTACATTTTTACTTCCCATGCATCGGCCCGACAACTGGGTAATTTTTTCCATTTTTCAGCCATATTGTGTCTTCTATACACCCCATTCCAATATGGCGGATACACGGCCGGAGCGTTGTGGCGGGACACGAAAACGAGGGTAGTTAGGCGGAAGTCGATGTCAAGAAGGTCATGAGGCGGGAATTTCGCGCAAGTTTTGAAGCGAGTTTGTTTTTTCGAGAGGGTTGGAATAAGTAGATTTTATCCCCAGAGAGTTAGAAAATATGGTGGATATTCAGGCTATCGTTTTCACTGAAGAATATATCCCTCAGTGAAAATGATAGTCTGAATATCCGCCATATTTTCTAACTCTCTGGGGATAAAATCTACTTATTCCAACCCTCTCGGAAAAACAAACTCGCTTCAAAACTTGCGCGAAATTCCCGCCTCATGACCTTTTTGACATCGCCTTCCGCCTAACTACCCTCGTTTTCGTGTCCCACCCCAACGCTCCGGCCGTGTATCCGCCATATTGGAATGGGGTGTATATAAACTGCAAATTCGCCATCGATGAAAATTGTTCTCTGTGAAACAAATATGTTAGACAATATTGAAGTAAACCTCTGTTATTAAATAATAAAGTTAAAACGTTTCGAATTAATTCGAACCTAATCCGCATTAGTTGGCTGAAGTTTTCATACTACAAAGGTTATACCACCGTCCGCAAATTAGAAATGTTAAGGATTAATAAGAAATTTGATAACCGATCGTTGTCCGTGTTTCTTGAATATCCGAGCAAACAAAAAGCACTACTTAATAAATTAAACTTGGTTTTCTAACAGAATAAGAGGTCCCATTCGAAACTGCTATAGTGAGCAGAAATGTAGCTAGTAGCTGAATACGTGAAATGTTATAAAAAAGGGGTGTCGAGATCGACCCTCCGAGGCAAAACTTATATTCCATACCGCCTCGCTATTATGAATAACTGCATGATTGGCTTTTCAAACCCCGGCCTTGTTAAAATGCACTAAATGCCATCACAACTTTGCATTTTCTAAAAACAAACCATTATTACTACAAGATACAACTCACAAGCAACTACTTATTAAGAAACGGGGCATTTTGTAATAAAAAAATATTTATTACACTGTGTCGATTGGGAACTGACAACGCTGCAATGTTATTTTTGTTTTAAAAAACGAGTTTGAGAAATGTGTTTGAGAAATAATAGAAATTGCACGCCATTTTTAGCTGCTATGTTACATTGTACTTGAAAGACTTCTAGATCTTTAGACTCGGCCCGCCAATTGGGTTAAACGTTTTTGATTCAACGATCAATACTCTATACTATAGAAACAATGTGTTCTTGCTCTTTCGCGACGGAAAATTTGTTAGACTTATATATGATGTCAATTAAGATGAGCTATAAACTATTCAAGTTAAACAACATTTTGAGACTTTGTGCACTTTGTACCGTCATCGGTTCAAATTACGAATACCGGCAACATACATCGAAAACGATGACAACTTAAACTGAGCATGCATCAGATATAGCTGTTAGCATTTCTACAAGGAATGATGACATGGTAAAACGGTTTATTATGAGAATTGCTCTTGAAAAAGAATACATGTAGTAACTACGAGAAACGTTTCATGAAAACTATTCGAGATCGACCCTTTAAGTTGGAAAATAAATTATACACAGGTGTTGAATTTTACAAACGTACATCATTCTGAAACGTTTTCCATAACTTCGCCTTTCTTGAAAACCAACTCTGCAGTACTAGCTTTCATCAGTGTATGGCGTCTTAGTCTATTGGAATAACACACATTATTAAATTATAATTCTATCACAAACGCACTTCGGAATATGCGCAAGAACGTACCAAATACGAGACTGTACAGTAGTTAATGTCATTTCTCGAGTGAACATGCAAGGTTTTAGGTTATTATGGAAAGATAATTTCGTTTCTTGATATAATTTATAATTATAATAAGTAAACACGAACACATGATTCGATGAACGTCGGAGCGGGGACTTGACAAACTCACTGCGAAGCGATTAATGTTTTTCGGTGAGGCAACATCTCCTACAGGAAAGAATAGTCCCTTTTTCTTGTCTTGGTCTCGTTGCCTTTAGATATTTCTCCTTTCATTGACATTGAAACTAAATAATTTGAAACATATTAAATGCTCGATTTTAGATTCTAATAATTGTTTTTTTCCTTGTGTTTCTTCTTCGCTCTTCCTTGCAATAGGCCTTATGCATGATGATGTCACGTGATCACCACCAAGCCTCGCTCTGACACAACATTTCCTCTCGACACCAAAGTGAGGCTTGGTGGTGATCACGTGACATCATTACTCAGCAGGCCTATTGAAAGAATGCATGTTAATGAAAAAAGAAGGAAAGATACAAGTTTGATAACTTTCAATTACTTAATTACTATAGCCATTTCTTAATCTTTCCGGTACTCCAATGAATCAATAAATTGGGTTTACTCGTTTTTTCCTTAGAGGGATATATGAAAAATAGTAATTTCGTTTTACTGGGATTTCATTTCATCTTGCTGGATCAAACAAAGAAAGGTTTTCAAGATTGCTCCAGACAGGCTTCCTTACATTTTTATTTCCTAGGAAGTAAGCCTGACAGTAAATATCGCCTCGCTCTCATGCTATAACAGTATCCACACATGTGAGAACTCGGAAATGGGTTTACTTACATACTCCTTTTCGTTTTCTTATTAGAATAAAGGCAGAACAATCATGGCAGTACGCAGTGTGGTCTTCCTGCTTGTTTTTCAATGGGTTGCTATCCAATCATCACACACCAAGGAAATGAATATCAAGCATCGTGACATGGACGATCTCCTCAATGAACTGGTCGTTACGGCTCATCGCCATTCGCGGCTTTCCTTGTCCTTCAACTCGACAAACGTGCTTCAGAAAAGCCAACGCGTTCGCGGGAAAATAGATTGTGTGTTTGCCTGTCTGAGTGAGCCGTGGTGCCATTCCATGAATCTTAAGAACCCTCCAGAGAAAGATGGCCACCACGTTTGTGAGGTGATGTCAACTGATAAGTACAACAAGCAGTTTATACCTGACAAGGAGTTCACGCATCTCAGTATCAAGGTAAGGATGTCAGATACAAGGGCAGAGAAGAAAATAAAATATATACCAGGTTCTTTTCTAGCCCCCCTCCCCTCGGGGCTACTCCATATAAAAGCAATACATCTTCCCTGTTGAATTAACAACTAACCTTAAATGGACAACACGCTTGAAATAACGATAATGGTTAATTCTAATGACATTCTTAAAACCAGTCAAGGATAAAGATAAACATTTGCCACATTCCGAACGGCGGTAGATCGGCTTAGTGTAGTAGTTATGACGTCGGTACTACACTGCAATATACGCAAAGGGTTACGAGTTCGAGTCCGAATAGGAGCCATCACAAAATATTTTTCCTCTCTTTACCTTCTCTTCTTGTTTACCTGTGAACCCCAGCTCCCCGTCGTTTACCCGTGAACTCGTCCGATGGGTAGGTTTTGGTTTGTGGTTCGGGCATGTGCCACTTGATGGGATATACATTTTCTGTTCCATTTTCGAATGCAATGTTAAGACTATTTTTCTCTTATTTTTGCCCAGAAGTGTTTGGAAAATTGAAGTTTCCGGTCTGAAATGGATTACCAAATAGATTTTTTAAGGTCTGAGAATGTGTAGGATTTCTTAAGTCCCAGCGGAGCTCCCTCGCCCAAACAAATGGCGGAGTAGCGGCCGTGTCTCCCCCACCATGGGTTTTCTAGATTCAAGAATAGTCTAACTATCTGAATAAGGGTAAACATTAAACTAATACTAACAGCTAGAGCCTAATGGGAAAAATAAACGAAAGGATATAAAGTAAACATATTTCATAGGTTCTATAATTTATTCTATAATAGGTTCTATAACTATGTTTACTACTTCATTCGAAGGAAATATATGCGTTCTTTCAGCCACATTTCATGCTAGTAATGTGGTGGTATGTTTTATTTGTTCAGTTTCCATGTGAGGACAATCCCTGCGGTAAACACGGTACATGTATTGCACTGTACAACAAGCAAGACTACAACTGCGCATGTGCAGCAGGATTTACTGGTCAACGATGCTTAACAGGTGAATAGAAATATATTAATATGCCATTGATGTTATCCGTATCTTGGTCAATTTTACTCAGTTATGTATACAGCAAAAACAAAACAATTTGACACATCAAAACTAAACCAATACCATAGGCAACGTACGCGTTTATTTTGAAATACGAATATACCTACTAAACTCGATTACCAGACAGTGACCCGACTGCATATCAAGTAACGCTATACAGTGTGATTTGTGCGAATACAGAAGAGTTTAAAAAACACGACGACTTTTCGTTCTAGTAAAACTAGTACGTCACCAAACCAAGAAAATATCTACCAAACTGTTGCTTATCAGACAGTGGCCCAATTGCATATCAAATGACGCCATAGTGTTATTAGTGCGAATAGAAAAGAGTTAAGCAAGACGGTTATTCAGTACCTAGTAAAGTTTATAGTACATCACCATACCGCAAAAACCCTACCAAACTTGATTATCAGATGGAGACCCAATAGCCCAGTTTATGGTTCATGCGCAGTTGTAACAAATCCTTTGTTTAGCTGGCGGGACACCAGATTTTAGACAATGGTGGCTCACCAGTTGAAACAAAAGACCTGAATAACTGCGCATGAACCGTATCTAAAACTGGTCTATATACCTTTTCCGCTTGGTTCAATGTTGTCCGATTTCAAATCTTTCGGGAATAATATTCTTTATCCGAAGTATTTCCATATCAATGTATCTCCTCAATCCTCATGCATTAACCAGAAATAAAAGAAACAATACACAAGGGGATGTCACGTGATCTGAAATGGGACAACTTTGATCAAAGCGGAAAAGGTCTATTGCATCTCAAGCGAATACAAGATTTCCTGGTAAAGTTTATAGTGTGTCACCATACCGCAAAAATGCATTCAGGAGAATGTGTATTTTTCGGGAATTAAATGAGTTATGAGGCCGTCAAATTCAAAGGATAACAAAGCTGTTTCTTAACTTGTGATCTTTGCCTGCCAGAAATTTCAAATCGCCATTAACATTTTATTTCAGATGTTGACGAGTGTGCAGCCAACTTACACAACTGCCACCCAAATGCAACTTGTACGAATACACAGGGATCCCACAACTGCACCTGTAAAAGAGGTTTCTATGGTAACGGAACTTGGTGTGTGTGGGAGAAAGATAGTAAGTCTGCTCAGCGCTGTGATAATTAATTGATGCTTAAGGAGGCTTGAAATGGTTATTCATAAGATAGTTACTCTTGTAACTTGTGGCTTTTGTGTCCAAGTGTGAAAGAGGTACAGCCAGATATCATATAAAAATGATATTATTTTTTATATTGAATTGATGATATTGGTTTCCATGGCAACACATCGGCTATGGAAACCATATCCACTATTTTTATTTAAAATATTAATTTAGCAAAATCCTCGCGGTGTAATTCTTCTAGAAAGCTATATATAATTGAAAGTTGTATACATTATCTTTAATCTGAGAAGAAAAACTAAGACAGAGCGCGCTTGTGCAATTTTTGAAATGCTTGGAAACGGAATTTTCTTACATAATATTTTAACAATGTATCTACACACTCTGGAGTTGTCTGGTTTTCTCTACCACAAATGCAGAAATTTTATCGCGCGCTTTTGAAAGTGTTATCGAAAAATACCTCAAGAAATTTATATCCCAGGTTTCGTTACCATTCCGTCGCGTTCAGGAAAACCCGTTAGAGCCTTCGTAAGTTACGAAATTATAAAATCACTTGACGTCACATGACGTCATACTAAGACGACGTATTGTTTTATTGTTATTGAAGACACCATGGATCATAAAAAGACTTGATTGGGCACGCGCTGACGTGATGGCCGCAACCAAGTGGAAAATCGTGACGTCACATGTAAACAAACATTTTCGTAATTTCTCGGCGCGCTCTATTTCGCGAGTAGCTTGGAAAATAAACATCGAAGAGAAAAAGATAGAGCCCTGAAGGATGGAGATCGGAGAAAACTCAGCTAAAGGAGAATGAATTTAATACGAAGTTGCCGATAGCTGGCGTTCTAGCAATTCCGAAAGTGAGTGAAATATTAGTGTTTAGAGTGCAGAAAGGTCTATCATACTAAATGCGGGTAAATGTTGGTTCATGATAAGACACGTAGGAAGCTATATGGAGCTATTAATATCAAACCGCGAAAAAGGCAAAAATTATCAGAACATCGAAAACTACAACTCGGTTTGCCATAAGTGAAAACACGAGTATTCTATCTATTCATTCTATCGCGTGACTGTGTACGAACTCGTTTGGACGGTCCTTGTTGATGAAGTTGATAAAAGCCGAAGGGGAATAACAACGACATTCGTTATAACCATAACTCCCACAAACAACCGTAGGGTCTAATCATGCAAGGTCGGGACCTGGCTAAATCACCGAGAATTGGAATTTAGCGTGTCGTTTTCGTGGATGGAGGAAAACCGGAGAACGCAAAGAAAAATCATCGGAGCAAGCACAATCGATACCAATAAATTAACAATAATAATAAAGACTTTATTTATGGAGGGTAACACAGAATAGTGCAGAACACTAATAAACTTGTGGCCTTAAAAAAACTAACCCAGTACAACCACGTGATTCAATGGCATTCCTCCAAATTGGGTTAGAAAAGTGGGAGGTATTCTATAAGTTTCCCGCTCACAGTCACACCCCTTCCCCATACTATTTTCCCAGCACATTCAGTGATTTTTAGATTGTGTCCAAAATCTAAGATTTTTTTGCAAAAAAAATGTCTATTGTTGAGGCCTTTCAATTTGTTCTGAAACCCAAATGGGTATATTTAAGTAGTGGTCCGGTTAACAACGATAGCACTGAACGGCAAGGAATGTAAAAGGTGTTAATTTTCTATTCTTCTCTCTCATAATTTCATTGGTTGATAGTCATAAATTGAATAGAAAACCATCGAAATAATGCATTTTTATATGATATTTTTTGAAGTTTCAATTTATTTTTGATCAAAATGACTATGGTTTAATTTCGAAGAATATCGACCGAGGGGAAAGTTATCAAATTTGCGATCGAAAGATCTTTTGTTTTCTCCCTTTCCCATTGGCTGAATGGTGGTTTCTTTGAGATTTCACAGTAAAAATAGCCCATAGCATACAAACTACTTTATTTTCTGGGTGTAGTTTGGACTGTAGACATCTCATACAGCACTTAAGTCATATTCACGCAAAATCAACCGTGAGGATGTGCTCATTGCCGCGGCTCTATTCTTTTTACTACAGTTCTTACGCGGACCATTACTTAATAAGTATCCCAAAGGAGAAAGCTTGGTAACATGTTTTTGCTGGGTTTATTGATTTGTGAAGGCAATAATATGTTATACTGGTAGTACACTTTGTATTATGACCTCTGGGTACAGTATATTAAATTAGATGATAATACTTGGGGTTTGTACAAATCATAACTTATATTCCATTCTAGCTAGCTGCATGGATGATATATGCTATTTAAATCTGTATATCTGAAGTTAACTAAGATACACATGAACAGTGAAAACAATAAAACATTTTTTTATTGAACTCTCAGACTTACTGTACATAAAATTATAGTTCATGTACTGTACAACATAGTAAACTTGACAATAAATCTATCAAAATTATATTATAGTCAGATGTAATATAAATGAAAATAAATTATTATAAATGAAGATTTGGGACTCACTCTAGCTCAGTCGACTATTAAACATGCCTAATTTACATAGCAGAAACCTTGCTTATCGACTGTTCTGACATGGTGCAGGACTCGATTGACAGTAATGCTTGCCCACTTGCCCAGGACAACTAAAAAGTTGAACCGGGCTGGTAATTTTTGTACCTGGACAACTAAAACAAAGACATAAAGGCAAACCAGATCTTACGGCAACCAACCTAAAATCAAATGTTGAGCACTGTGTTGGTCATGTTGATTAATTGACTCCCAGGAGGATAAAAAAAATATTTGTTTTTGCTAGTCTAAAGTTGTTGTGAAACTGCACAATACTTCAGGGCATTAACCTAGGGTCAATTCCATGAATTGAAATCATCATAAGGCTAATTAGACAATGAATACAAGTTAACATACATTATGGGATTCAAAGTTCCAAGCATTAGAACTCTATCTACCGTGAAGGACTCTAACTTCCATAAAGCAGGAGTGTTCATTGTCTAACTACCTTAGAAAATGGTCATGCACTGACCAACAAAGATATTTTTAAATAATTGTGCAGTATTTTTTCCAAAAATAAAACCTTGTTCACGTGCTAACTTAGTTCTCTGGGAGACTGCTTACACTATTGGTTTTGAAGTATGTATACAGTGTTGATGTAAATACAACTCTTGCATTATAGCTTAATTTGGGGGAATTTTTTCCATGAGGAGTAAATCTCGAAATATTAATGCCATCTCTATGGGGGATTATGAAATGTGTTGATAACTTTTATAATTTCTCATTTCGCCCCTCTTCCTCCATAGAACTTTTATAATTTAATTCTCATCTCGCCCCTCTTCCTCCATAAATAATGAATGGTCCATATAAAGTTTTGAATCATGGAGTCATGATATGAAAAAAAAAACATTCAAGTACCCTGTAAAATCTGCATGTTCTGATGTAGACTACTTCTTTTAACACATGCATGTACATGCATGTAATATAGAACATAAGGAAGAGTTCTGAATGTTTGGCAATTAAGTTCCAGTGGTTATTATAAGTAAACCATCATTTGATATAGAACTGTGAATACAACAATAGTTGTAGATAGAAGGCTAATTTCAGATGAAGGAACATTGTGAATAGTAAACTGAATTTCAATGGAAGACCACAAGGAGGTAATCTCGATCTGCAGTAGATTCACTGGGGCATCCCTGGTGCCTTAACTTTCTCTCAACCATCTTGACATATGTCTAAGTGGATAAAATTAAGTAACATTTACATTTTGTTCCGCATAACAACCTTGACATAAGCTACACAACTATCCTCAAAAGTCACCAAGTTGGTACATAATTTGCAGTTTCAAAGTACAACCCTAACTCGTAAAACTGTGTCTAAGCCACAATTTGAGGCAAATACAATCAAGTAAAGGAGAATTTGAACAACGACAACGTGAAAAAATAACACATATTTGTGTCCCAAAATACACAACTTCTTCGAAATTTGGCCCTAAAAAGGCCCGTTTTGGGGATGCGATTTTCTCCAAAACAGAATAAAATGAAATTAAACAACAACAAGATGGGCTTACCTTGAAGTTTCTCGTGTGGCTTAGGAGGGTTGGAATTGTCGTAAAACAACGGAAAAAGAAAATATTGTTACTTAAAAGTGAGAAGAGCACTAAAACACGACCAAAAGAACAGAAGTAAAGGCAAAGAAACAGCGAAAAACCTTTACTTACGCCACTCGTCACGTCACGATTTTCCACTATGATTGAGCCACCTTGATGTAGAGTATCAGCCAATCAGCAAACCGGAAACACCCCACGTGACGTGTAGTTTCCAATCCAGTCTTTTTATGATCCATGAAGACACTTATTCACTTGAAACAAAAATATGATCGAATTACTAACCATTGAAAGTAATGTGTTAATAAGGATGTCATATCATTTCAGATTATCTTAATGCATCTCGAATCCTAACTGTGTATGGAAACTCAAGTTACCTCAACACCCTGAATGGCTACTTGGCTCCGGTTCTTCAAAATTCTTCAGTAAGCCAGTGGAAAACGTGCTGGTGGGCTGGACGAGACGGGTGGGCTGCATCGACTTTCCACTCACTGTGCGATAACAAAGGTCCCACGGTAACCATAGTACGTGTGGGTAACTACGTGTTTGGTGGATACACAGACAAGTCTTGGAACAGTAAGTAATACATTATCAATCATTAGGTAACTGTATTATAAGGGTCTGATGGTAACCACGGTAACCATAGTATGTGTGTGTAGTTAAGTGTTTGGTGGATACACAGACAAGTCTTGGAACAGTAAGTAATACATTATCAATCATTAGGCAACTGTATTATAAGGGTCTGATGGTAACCACGGTAACCATAGTATGTGTGTGTAGTTACGTGTTTGGTGGATACACAGATGTGTCTTGGCACAGTAAGTAATACATTATCAATCATTAGGTAACTGTATAATAAGGGTCTGATGGTAACCACGGTAACCATATTACGCAGGGTAGCTACGTATTTGGTAGATACACAAATAAACAAATAAATGTTAACTTCAGGGTAAGGGCTACAGAATTCGTATAAACAATCATAAAATACCATTGTCACTCATTAATAAATAACTATCATTCCTATGGTTACTTTTTGTGGCTTGTCCATATTAGTCCATTATCAATTACCATAGACTTTCATACTTTAGATATATATTTTCCTCGAATTTTTTGGACAACATTGCATCTAATTAATTTAAGAAATACAAACTTCTTAAAGTGTGAAATGACTCATTGGTATAATTAACTGAGAGTTGATTACGATATATATACTAATCGCCGTGAAACGCGAGTAGCAGCTGACGTTTCGAGCGCTAGCCCTTCATGATACTTGGTTATAAGTTAATGAACCTCTCTCATGACGGTCTTTGTATGAATTCGATATATAAGTACTGTGTACGTGGTGGAAATGGAAAAAAATATAGACCAGCTAGGAATCAGATAGGGTGACATTATTTAATGGACAGTGACTAACAGCAGCTATAATATTAATTGATTGGTCTAATCTCTTGAGAAAAACGCCTCTGTTTTTGAGAGATCGCTTCGTTTCTTCGATTTCCCCAAATTTCGAGGAGCTATTAAATCTGAAATCCAGAGCTACCGGCTTGGCGAGGTCCGGCTTGCTGTTGGTTCTAACATCTAAAATATGTTCACGGCAGCAATCTCCTAATCTTCCATGTAAAACTTGTTGCGAAGTGTACAGGTGATACAATAAATGACATTACTAGAAGTCAGTTTTAACCTTCCCGGCCATTCTATTCACGACATTAAATATATAAGCGGCATTTCTCTTCATCTCTACCGACACGCGCACACGCAAGGTCAAAGTAGGCACGTTGTCACCTTATAGCAGAAATGAACGTTTTTTGTTCACAATCCAATTTTTTCATAATTACTATTAAAATTTATATCAATTACTCATTTTTACTGAGTACATGTTCCTCGGCGGTAATCATGTACTCTCACGCTTCCAACGGCGGTTACGTTTACTTAGCGTATTTTAATCGACTTTCAATTGATGATATTAGTGTTTATCTTCCCTACCGACGCAGACCTATTAGTTTTAACAGAAAACAGTTCATCATCATCCAATTGTTTATTTTATAGAGTAGCGCCTGCAATCTTTATCTGCTTCTATAAACAAGCCGGTATGCACTCAAAACTTCTCTAACATTGAACAGTCCGTTAGAATCACTATAAACCAAAAACTAAAATCTGTCGAAAAAGTCAGGAAAATATATTTAATAACAACTTCAAAACCCGAAGCGATTATATTAACTGCAGGCTTTATTTGGCTTTGTAGCTAAGGCTCGATTGTGTACGGATTGTTTATAGAAATGTTACGGAGCTAACACGTTACTATACTAGTAGAGTGAGTGACAACAGTTCCCCATCACATTAACTCATTCCTATGCTTCGCATATTCACGAGTGTACAGCACTTGCCTCAAGAAACCAAATAAAGATTTGTTGTGGTACACATGAACGCAGGAAGCGCAACGCAATATATAATTCTGCTGCCCCCTTTTTCGATGGAAGTATACAAAATGCGACATTTGTTAATAATGATTTGATATTTAAAAGGGTCGATTTAATTGGGCTCAGCTAGTAGATTAGAGAACATTGATTGATACTTTAAGGTCTCGATAAAGGTTCAAAATGGAAAAGTTTTGAAAATGCGTTTTTTCGCAAATTGTAAATCTAAAAGCCCTAATCTAGCATCATAAAAATACTCAAACTCAAAAAAAATATTTAAAGCCTTGAAAATGCGACTTTCTGATTTCCCGCTAAAAAAGGCGCGAAAAATGATTGACAGCTGCTGTCATTCACTGGGCCTCGCTGATCCTGTGATTTTCTGCGCTACTTTTCGTTCGTGAAGATTTCCTACGTTTATAATGCAATGCCCAAAAGTGTAAAAGTAGATCTTTCTTGGTGCCGTATTAAAAAAAGAATGAGAAGAAAAAACACAGCACAATTTAGTTTGTAATAATTTAGTTTGTGAGTAAATTTGGAAGCGGGTTTAAAGTTCTTAGGACAAACAATGGCTGGAGTGATTATACTCAAGTTCCAAGAAGTTAGAATAATCGAAGACTGAAAGTCCACAAAGAATGAAGCAATAAAGTTTTTCAATCGGCGAAAAATTTAAAGAGAATTCAATGCAGGAAGCTAAGGTTTGCCGGTTTTGTTTCAGCGCGATAAAACACATGGTGTGGATCGAGCTGTGCTGCAGTGGTTTTCCCTGCATGATATTAATTGTTTGCTTACTGTGGTGCCATTTTTCTGTACTCCTAAAAGAGTGTTTCTTCTTTAAATTAAGCTGGAATCGACACTATAGCTAACTAGTTTCTGTAGAAGTATCGAGCGTCGGTGAACTGTATAGCTTCTCTGTTCTGCGGCTCGTCTGAACTTTGTAATCGGCCGAGACTGAACACAACATGAATCGCTCTGATTGGCTAATGTTAATGAGATTACCCTTGGAGGCGGGACTCTTAGTCAACCGTGAAATGAATCGAAAACCTTTTATCGGGCTGTTTCTCGGCTCTTTTTTCGGGCCAAAAACAGAAATTTGTTGAAGTCCAGCCTTTTAGCGTTTTGTCCAATTTTCCTAAGTTTTTCACGAGTCGTGGAAAACAGCCGTTTCTCAAATACGGTATCGGGGAATTTTGAAATTATTTTTCGTTCAGGTCTTATGACCTGGGTTGTATCAAAATGGGATGAAAAACTACTTTTTCAACTTTGAAAAGGGATAAAATCTGTAATACGCAATATATCAAAAATGCCCGACACGGTATTTGAGTCAATTTATTTGGGATTCGAAAGGGCTAATTAAGAAAAAAATTGTTTCAAAGCCTGAAGGGCTGAACTCATTCTGGCGGACAGAGTCATTTCGCGTAGAAATATAAACAACATCTACGCTTTTAACATTTGTTCAAAACGGATTAAATATGTACTTTCTTCAATTCAAGACCTTTAAAACGGTATAAAGTACGTCTATGTGGCTTTAATTCCGACGTTGCAAGAGCGTTTTTCCGAAATGACACGTCGAACCTTTATCGAGACCTTAAAGGCTGTCTTTCGAAGTACTTTTATTAGAGAGTCAGTTAAGTTCTCTTTCGAAGCGTATGCAGTCATCATATTGCCACGAAACAACTCCAAATTTGTTAGAACTAAATAGTGACTAAATAGTATGAAATATTCACTAAATATGCGGTGTCGATAAAAGAAACAACATATGAAACAACAATATATGATTTGCACTCAATCCCCAGAGATTCAAATGACAAAGGGCATGACGGCCATGTTGGTGTACATAACAAAAGAAGCTAACGAGGAATCTATTGTTAACTGTACACCAACATGGCGGCTATGACGTCACGTGCAAAGGGTCTATACAATTACAATGAATAGACCCTTGATTTATATACAGGCAAGAATTCACGAAACAATTTAATGAGCAGTGGAAATCAATGACATGCAAAATATTAAAAGCACATACAAGCACAACTAAATAAAGTTTGGAGACCAAAAGCGCAGTACCGACACTGATATACATCATATACATATATTCGCCTCAGTTCGTATTATACACAACAGAGAATTAAATAAAATCAATTAAATGAAATCAAGACACAACGGGAATAGACCGATTTGGCTTGTACATTTGTTGTCCCAATTCAGATCATGTGACAGCTCTCCAGAGGATTCAGTGCTTTGTTTTCCAATTAGAGAAATGTGTACATTTCCTCTTGGGATACAGAAAAACAAGAAAACGTTACTCAAGGGAAAAGTCAGGTGACCTGAATTGGAACAACAAATGTACAAGCTAATTCGGTCTATTGTAACCGGATATTGTATTATTTGCTATGCACTTCAAAGCTCAGCACTTTCTCTCTCCCCCCCCCCCCCAACCTACCTCGGTTTGATGTTTATAAATTATATAGTGAAGTTATTTATTTATTTATTTATTTAGTTAGTTAGTTAGTTAGTTAGTTAGTTCGTTAGTTAGTTAGTTAGTTCGTTAGTTAGTTAGTTAGTTAGTTCGTTCGTTCGTTCGTTCGTTCGTTCGTTCGTTCGTTCGTTCGTTCATTCCAATAACAACAACTTTTATTATTATTTTTTATTTGTACTTTCTCTACATTCATACATAACAAAATTACTATTATGTAGTTTGAAGGAAGAAGAGCACAGCTACTTGGATATAGCAAAAGCTAATCGAGCTAAGTAACTAGTTGGTTAGTTATTTGGTTAGTTATTTAGTTATTGATGTAGTTATTTATTTGGTTAGTTATTTTTTGTATTCATCTCTTTTCAGCCCACAGTCTCTGGACATCGTCCTCCAGTTCGTTCCTGTACACGCTGTATAACACCAAGGGATATTATCCCATCAAGCTCACCCTCACCGGTAGAAATAACCAGTACGCAATCTATCGAAGCTCAAGTTATGGACCAACATTTGGCAATGGGCACGCCCTTTACATCGCTAACGACGCGTCAAGTAACCAGTACTCTCATACACATCCACTTACATACATTAATCCTGGTTTCTACCTTGCTGGTACCCAGTATTTCACTCCGAGTGATGTCGAAGTATTTTACGAGACTACATAATCTGGAACTTTCTTATAATCACACTTACATGCTGTAAATTAATGAAACGTAAGTTAGTACGCCTAGATGCAGTATTGACGCCTAAGGCCTGAGTGCAAACTTTACGCACGTACTCAGGGGGAAAAGTGCTCCTTGATCGCTGATTTTTACAGTTTAGTATATCAGTTTTTAGTCAATTGAAAGTTCGAATTTGATAACATGACTTTGATTCAAAAGTGAATACTCTGTATGTATGTCTATTGTACTGCGATCGCTACGCGACATGTTTTTCTTGTAGTGCAATAATTTCTAGAAATATTACGCTGCCTGTTTAAAGTGTTTTAGCGGCGCTCCCACGCGAGGGGAGCACTATAGGCAAATCCTTGCTGACGTCATTGTTCACATTTGTGCCTCATTAGCGTAAATTAAACTTCAAGCTACAAGCAAACAGACTTCATCAGTTGAAAGAGAATTTTAAGCTTAGTAATCACCGAAAATTTGAGATTGATATGTAAATAATATTTACGGAGAAATTGACTTTTCAAAACTATCAAATAAACTGGGGGGCAAGAGTTGCTGACGCCATACATTCTTTGTACATTTTGAGATTTTTAAACGCTCATTAATATTCCTCAAAATATATTTATTATTATATCACTCTCAAATTTTCGGTGATTATCAAGTGTGACAATCTCTTTCGATATATGGACTCTGTTTATTTGTATGTACACCGCTTGAAGTTTGATGTATGCTAATGAGGAAAAAACGTAAACAAGAATTCGCCTATAGCATGAGAGTGAAATGTTGCTGGTGGTTACTGCCCGCCCGACCGCCAGACCGGTGCACCAACGCGCGGAACACGTGAGGTTTTCGAGTCCTGAATCGGCCTGCTCGATTCTGTATTTTTGAGTAATTCTGAAACACTTTGGTATTGATAAATAAATTTACTTACTTACTTAGGCTGTATGTTCGAATATTTATTGCTTTTCTTACTCGGTGTTTAAAAAAATAGGTTGAGCACAGAGTTCCGTTCAGCCCGAATGAAAAATCAGAGTGATTTACTTTTCAGACCACGGTTTGAATGCGCGCATTAACTTTATTGTGGCTTGCCCCTCCCACTTTATGCGAGGTTGGCCCTTACATCATGTGTATATATACACATGATCTAAGGGCCAAGCTTTACACAAGGAGAAGTAAAGGAAAAGATGGAAATCAAAACCGATATACGGAGTGTGTCTCGAACTCTCGACCTCACGACTTCTAGTTAATTCTCCTGTCCACTACACTGACTATCAGACACTTTTGTTAAAAAGAGAAAATTACCATAATTATATCAATTATCGTATGCAGTAAAATACCCGACAAACAACGCTTCCTAATGATCCAATAATACTGACATAAGGCGACTTGAGAAGTTGTTTCAAACACGTCACTCGTTCTTCTTGTTTCATCAGCGAATTCCAATACCTCGAAAACAATAAAACCCTCGAGACTGCACCCCTCGGGTTTCATTGTTTTCTCGGCATTTGGAACCCATGATAAAACACTTGAACTCGGGTTTGAAAACCGGCGAAGACGTGTAGTGAAAAGCGAATTAAGATTAGAAACATCGCTAAAACCTTTCTCTATAATGTCCTGATATTAATATATATTATAGACAGACTAATGACCAAGCTACGCATTCAGCGATCGAGTTCATTTTACAACTCTGTATTATTCATTTTTTGATTGCCAAAGGACAGTGTTAGGGAACGACAAACACGAACTTACTTCGATACATCACGAGCCGCAGCCCGAGGGTGCCTAGTAACCACTCGCAGTACAAAATCACAGCATGTGATGTACTTGTAGATGTCAACAGAAGGTGTCAACATCTATTCGCAGATCACTCTGGTGTACAAATCCGTTTCGGCGCGGATATTTAATCACGAGGTTTGCAACTTTGTATTTTCCACTCAGTCAGTACTCGCCACGTTTCTTTACCAAGCCAAGCTAGCATTTCTCTAGTTTCTCTACTCTTCTAGTATGAAATTGCGTCGCGTCTCTTTCAAAAGCTACCGCCAGAAACCATGGTACGTTTTAAACGCTTTCCTATGTGGTAGAAAAGGTCAAAATTTTGGAAGAACGCGAGTACGATCTAGACCATCGCAAAATCGAAGTGGTTCGATAAAAGAACTCTGTTCGACGAGAAGGATGTACCGCTAGCTTATGCATTTGGCTTAATTACAGCCATGTACAGAAGTTTTAAGCCAAATTTAGAAGAATCGACTCTTCAGAAAGTGATAAACACAGTGAACGAAGTCGACCTCTGCGATTTCCCGCCAAAACAAGATGGCCGACAAGGCGGGAAGTACTCTAGTACGGGACAGACAAAGTGTTTTGTGAATGGTCTCTAAGGGAGTACTTGAGTAGATTTGACATTGTATTGTTGAATGATCATGGCAGGTTTCAACATTAAAATTAAATCCAATCCTTTATAGTCAAAAATGTGCAACCATCGAGTGAACAGTAGTGGTCGCAATTTTGCCATTTCAGGTAGCTGAAAGCAAAAGACTAATTGTAATAGCGAGACCTGGTCGGAAATTTGTCTTAATGCTAATACTGTTACCACCTTTGGCGCATGGGGTTATTTTGATAAAAGTACATTTTAATGACATATATTGTTGTTCTGCTGTTTTTAGAGTAATGATGATGCATCTGTGTTACTAAACAAAAACCAGATCAAGGCAGTGAGGAAGTTGGTGTTTGATGCAGAGTATCCTGAAGGTTAATAAGTTGACCTCAAAGCTGCAGTGATGTTAGCCTGCGTGCAGACGTTCTCTCCCCCTGCAAAAATCTGCACGCAGGCTACAGTGATGTGGGCAATTTGAGAAGAGCGGCGGCACAAATCCATACACCAGTTCATCAAATTAATATTTTTCATACCCTTGCTGGCTTATCCAGAAAGAAGTCCATGGCACCTGAGTGCTTCAGGGGGTGTTCGTCAAATTAATATTTTCCATACCTTTGCTGGCTTATGGCTCCTGCTACTTACTAATGAATAATTAGTATCTAGAAATATCATAGAAATAGGCCATGATTGTCAGGGGCCGATCCATGAAATGCAGAAAGAGGGAGCGGTAACCATGCGGAAACCGAAATTCGCGCCGTATAGGCTCGATTCGCTAGGGGGGTTGCCGGGCCGCATGTCACGAAAGGGCCCCCTCGCCACCCCCCTCCCCCCCCTCCCCCCTCACCCCCACCACAAAATCCGCCCGTGATTGTATATAAGGCTGGACTTCTTATAGCCCTTAGTTCTATACATTTAAAGTGCATATAAGACCTAGCCAGGTTCATGCCGAAAACAGAATCACCAATATATGAAAAATATATTGGCGTCTGCCATGTTCATTTATTAAAGGGGAACTGAACCCTAAATCAATCCTACGACTATACAAACTTATATTCAAGAGAAATAAGTTCTGCTATTTTATTTCTTTATGGTGTCGTCTAAAAAGAGGAAATACGTTTCAGAAGTTCGAAAATAGCCGATTCTCCGCTGATAAAGCTAGTTTGTATGGCGGCTCAATTCAGTGCTTTCTCCCCGTATCGTACGTCATGCATACCAAGGAAAACAACAACACCTTCAGCACAAAGAAAGCACAATAGTGCGCAATTATGAGTCGTTAGTCCATCTTTTCGAAGCCGAAAACAACACGACAAAACTAATTTATTTCCCGTATTTTACGTCACAGATTACAGGAATTGAGCCGTCTGTACTTAGCGGCGGTTGGGAGGAAGATTTGCACATTTTCTTTCCTTTGATGCAAAACACATTAAAATAAATTTTGGCATCGCTCTTTTCATGTTTAGATCTAATCATTGAGCTAAAGTTGATTTTAGGCTTCAGTTCTCCTTTAAGGAATAACATTTCAATGACGTCATTTCAGTCACAAGCCAATACTTGCTCCAAGTCGAGCTCGCTGAGTCACTGGGTAAGCGATTACTGGGTCAAAAAGCGAGCGCGAGAATCGAAGCGAGAGGCGAGTTCGTGCGGAGGGCTAAGAAGGACTTTAAGAAAGTCTATAGTTCCCTTTGCTCTGTTTTTATGTCAGCTTCACTTCAAATATTATTGAATAAGATTGCAAGTATCAATTGTCTGACACCTGAAAAATAACTGAAACAATTATATAACACATTCAATGTTATGGCTCCATTCATTTTAAAATCATTAGCATAACCTTCCTTAGTTACGTCATTTCAAGGATTTGTAGTGCATTTTAAAGCAATATTATAAGACCATAAATCGCCCATAAATGGTTGAACAAGATTTAACACAGTTTAGCCGGCACCCAAGTTAAGGATTTCTGGTTAGGGCTCGTAAGGAGTTACGTTATAACCGTTATACCAGGAGGACAGTTCACCATACGAACACAGGTGGTCTGTCGTGGTGGACATGCTCGGGAATCTTTTGAGCTATGCTTGTGAATAAAACGTGAGGGAAGTATTACAGTACAAATAAAATCAGATTACTGTTTCACGAAATACTTCTATGTTGGATGTACGTACTTTAGTTTGCAAAGGGGTTAGAGGATAGCTTAGCTTGGCCGGTTTTCGTTGTGTGTGATCATTAAAAGTGAAGAAAAATACCATTGAAAATATAGCGGCTTATAATTTTACCCACAAAGCTTTGCGCACGAAAAGCATTAAACATGTCTCAAAATTGCGGTAGAGGTTACAAATTTTTAAATAAGGAAGTACAAATGAAATTACCCAAACGCTATTAACTAAAAAAAATAAATATTTCTAAGTGTTACATGGACTGTATTAGCCTCGCAAGGCATTGTGGTAAACGTACAGCCGCCAACGTTTCCGTATTTTAGATTGCACATTAGTTTTTGTCTAGTTTCCTTAAACACGAAGTTCCGGTATAAAGAGCCGGGAGCCCAGGGGTTTGTCACCTCAGTCAGGTGTCTTTGTGGAGTGAACATATCCGTGATGCTCCGCTTGAGTGCTCTCTCAGAGTGTTTGTTCATAGCGCGAAATTCAAAATTAATACAAACTTCAGAGTTTGCAAACAGTACCATAAAATACCATTGGCAGTCATTAATGACCAAATATCTTCCACCTGCTCATTTTTTGTGGTTTGTTTAATTTTAAACCTTACAAATGTAGCATTTTAAAGGAGAGACTGACATACTCATTTGCTTTGTTCACTGCTCTGCAATTTGAATTTCGAAGGAGTAAAAAGAGGAGGAGCTTACTCTTTTATACCGGAATTTCGTGTCTCTGACGTCATTTCCATAGTTGGTAACTTTTAAAACTTTGGCCAAAGTGCGTTAGTAATAGATGGAGTATTACCAATGTGAACTTACATGTAGATATGATTATGGCCTCGATCTTGACAATACCTGAGGCTTGTAAAACGCATCTACAGCAATGGTAAATTGACAATAAATGCACGGACTAGAAAAAAACTGCTTGTTGAATAATTTATCGATTTGAAACTCATTTGGAGAATAAGCTAGAGGAAGAAAGGAATTAAGTGTCTAAAGGCTAAGAGGTATAATAAGCATGGTTTCATCTCCTTCTTTTCTTACCTCAAGTTCCTACATGTGAAATCCTCTCAAATATTAACTACTTAAAATTAATGTGAATATTCAACAGTCAGGGGCATTCCCAGGCATTTTGGGGCTTGAAGCTTATGTAAACTTGCTCCAGGCGCAATATGAAAAACGTACTGAAATTGAAATAAATATGTTAAGTCCGGGCTTACTGGCTTAAAGGCAGGTACGCGCCTGATAGTTATCCCGCAGCGCCGGATTGGCTATGAGCTCAGTACGAAGAAAGTGAGTGGAATAATTGTTTTCTTATACACACATTATGAGCTATCGAAAAAACACAAGTTTAAAGATGTTCAGCCTGATTACAATTAAACATTTTAAGGCCGGAACATAATTATGTTTCTTTCTGGGACCAGGACTCAACAAGCGACTCAGTTACCGTAGTTGGTAAGGGAGAGGGGTTAGGAGTCTATTGGTTCTGTTCAACAAGTGACTCAGTTACTGTAGTTGGTAAGGGAGAGGGTTAGGAGTCTATGGCCTGGGTTCTGTTCAACAAGTGACTCAGTTACAGTAGTTGGTAAGGGAGAGGGTTAGGAGTCTATGGGTTCTGTTCAACAAGCGACTCAGTTAGTGTAGTTGGTAAGGGAGAGGGTTAGGAGTCTATGGGTTCTCGTCAACAAGTGACTCAGTTACTGTAGTTGGTAAGGGAGAGGGTTAGGAGTCTATGGGTTATGAGGAAGCTTTTTCTTTCGATGTCACTTCTTTATTGTTAATATGTTAGTTTCCGCAGTTATTATGGACTTTCAAATTTTAAAGTCCTCGGACTTTCCTTCAGTTCTCTTCATGTAAAGTCATACTTATGATGTAATGCTCGTAGCTTAATTATGTCTATTACATGCATGAATCTTGACGCCTAATAGAAAGCTGAGGAAGATCACAAGTGATTTGGAAATTGCAAACACTATAGGTATCACCGGGTATCAAGCCCCATGCATGTGACCAAATACAGTCCCTCCATTGGATGACTATCTCATTAATTATTCATGAGTGTGAGAAGTGTAGTTGAACTTGAACTCTTCGTAGCTGTCCTCATGAATAATTAATGATAGTATACGTATAGAAAGGTATTTGGAATCCCCTGCACGAAGAATGAGTGATTGAGATAAATTCTCACACGAATGCCGAATAACACTAATGCCAGTATTCTGGGATCATTAAGACGTACTGGGGGCAGACTTCACCGTTTGCAACCTGAAATGTTATTGGTTACCCAAACAATATAGCCTACCCCTAAAACAATATCAGTGAAGTCCAATAGGATACGACCTACCGAACAGTGATGTCTCACCGACGTAATGTGCTGCATCCAATGATTGCTATTGTTATTATTTTCTCTTCGTCATTTCAACAAAAGCGTCTCATAGTATAGTGAGGATATGAATGAGCCTTTTTCAGGATGCAATTACGTGTTGTACCGCCTCCCGGTTAGCTCAGTGGTTAAGCTCCGGTCTGTCGAGCGGGAGGTCGCGGATTCAAACCCCGGCCGGACCAACACTCAGGGTCTTAAATTAACTGAGTAGAAGGTGTTGCCTTTACATAATACAGTAAACGGTTAGACCTTCACGTCTTCTCGGATAAGAACGTAAAATCGTAGGACTAGTGTCCCCAATTAGCTGCAAAGCTAAATACATTGACACTTAAATAAAGTCACTTACTTACTTACTGGGTGGTAAAACATATTAATTCATATATTTAAAGGCACTTGTACGAGATCGGTAGTGTTATACCTCGAATCGATTGCCTTCCCCGTGAGGATCATGAGCTCTATTAATTCATTAACGAAGTATATATTATATCAGCACGTGACTGTTTTGTGTAAAAGGCCTATTGCTCAATAGAAAATTCACGTCACACTTCGAGGGTGGATGTGCGCTTGGTGAAGTGGTTATCACATTTGGCTTTGATGACAGAAGATCCATAAAAACCTAGCATCTTTTTCTCTCTACTTTATACCCATTGTCCTAAAACCTCGTCGTTTACATGGGTACTTGTTTTCGAAGTGGTTAGGTTAAGTTTTATGGTTCGGGTTCGGGTTTGTGTTAGAGATTGGGTTTGAAGTATGTTGAGCAATTCCTATCATTAGGAGCGCGTCAATTTCTTTGTTCTTATGCAATCCAGTTTTCACCCGCATAATGCTTATAGTTCGGTTGGCTATTGAACTAAAAAGTTCCTGTCCCACGCACAAACAGTCTCTGCAGAACATTTTTCTATTTAATTATTAACATGTGGAACACTCTACCGAATGACATTAAAGATTGTAAATCAATAATTTCACTTAAGAAACTGTACTTCCGATTTTCAATGTCTAAGTACACTCCTGATAATTTTCGTGTTAGTAAAACTTATTAATGGTCTATGATATGTATTTCGCGAACTAAGTAAATTAGGATATATATTTATATTTTTTCATATATCGCTTTCGCTTTCAAACTTTTTTAGAGTGATCTTTGTATTTTTATTATTTTCAATCCTTTTTGTTAGGGCCACAAGGGAGAATTTACTGTAATTGTGCACCCTCTTTAAATAAAGTGTTATCTATCTATCTAACCTGGAAATACACAAAACTTCGCATTATGACGCAGATAAACGATATATCTAAGCACGCGCCTGACTTTTGTTAAAACGCTGCATTCGTTACTCGATGCTATACGCAGGTACTAGACTAGAGTTTCGTTCAGCTTAGCTACATCTTCCAAGAATCTGTATTCAGACTTATTTGCGATACGATATGAAAACGACTGGGAAAAATTGAGAACGGCTTGGGACCGCAGTGTAAGCCGGTTTGCCGACCGGCTTTTTTACCGCCTCGGCAACTAGCTCAGTTTTCTTTGTGGGCGATTTTGTGGATCCGATTTTGTTTGACTTCTATAGGATATGGATAAGCTTGAATAACATCTCATTTCAAATCTACATCTTCCAAGAATCTGTATTCAGACTTATTTGCGATGCGATGTGAAGACGCCATGAAAAAAATTGAGAGCATGAGGTTTAAGCCGAAGGGCTTTGTCGTTTTGCATGTGGATAAACTATTCTTTCGCTCTTTCAGATGTCCAATCAGATGAAGCAAACCAGTCACGTGCATGCTCCTTTATACCTGATAAAATCTTATCATTCTAAAAAACACGCGGGGGGATTTGAATTCTGTCCCAGGGGGAAACGGGGTTAATGATTGAGACAATGTTTAAGCACATTCCAACTCTTGGAATTTCTATTGATGTTTCAACTTTCTCATTGAATTACTAATTCAGATGAACATTTTATATAAAGAATACTAATGAAAATAAAATTTTATATAAAATTTCATCCTTATTAAGAATTCACTGATAAAGACCCAAAGATTTAAAAAAGTACACGGAACATAAGGTACCAGATAATAACTTTTGCACTAAATTTACTAATATCAGCAGACTACCGAGATACACAGATAATATTTTTAAAATGAAGTTATCCAACTACCATTACTTGTTTACCGAGCCACTGTTTAGTTCCAGTTATTAAACCAAACTCAAAGCCGTAAAATAATAAAAACGTGCATGAAACTTACAAACATCCTCGACATATTAAAAATTCAAAAAGTCAAAAATTAGAGTCTGCCGTCATGTCAGTCACATCTTTTTCCAAGTCTTGAACTTTATCGATGTCAACCATGACACCAACTCCTTCAAGTGCAGGTTATTCTTGCCCTAGCTTGTTCTTTGCCACACAATCCTTTCAGCATTGCGAAACGCCGCTTCAAACAACATAGTATCGTAATTTCTTCATGTCATTCCCTTGAGATGTTCGTAATCGCAGGCGGTGATTACTCGAATATTTTGCTTGGCGTTGTGAATACAAAGGTTGAATGGTTCACAAAGCAACCATTATAAGTTATGCGTAAAGAACCGTAAACGTGCTCTTTACAGAACTTTACAATCACCAAAGAGCATATGCTTGAAACGTTCGCGTAAATCATAGCTTTGCATGGCTTGACGGCAATATTAAAGTTCCGTAAAGAGCACATTGGTTATTTACGCTTGTGACGTTTGCGTAAATTTTGGATTTACATAGTTTTACGGTTATAGTAAAGGTCCGGTCTAAAAGAGCACATTTAAGGCTATTTACGTTTGTCGCGTTTGCGTAAATTTGGGATTTACAGATATACGTTGTAGTAAAGTTCCGTAAAGAGCATATTTAAGGTTATTTACGCTTGCCGCGTTTTTAGTAAATTTTGGATTTACACACATTTACGGTTATTTTTTTTACTGCTTTTTAATTGAACGTGCCAAGCGCAAAGGTTATTAAATTTGCCATTTTACAAATCTTTTCTGCCCTCATAAATGTTATGTAAGCAGAGATGAGCGGTTAAAACAAGACAAAAAAGATTTCTTAAATCAGGGAGGTGTTTCAATCACAGGCACAAGTGCAAAGATAAAACCACAAACAAGAAGGTATGATATAACCTGTAGTTTATTCCATCCCCCTAAATTTACATTATTAATAAATAGTGTTTTTCTAAAAGTTAAATAAATTACTATATTTTAACTGTAACAACCTCATTTGATAATAAAATAGTTGTAAATAGCGAGACTTAGAAAGTGTAGTCTTTTTTCCATAATTATTTTTTTCCTCAAGGTCAAATGTTATATATATAACAACATGTACATATAATTTTAAATGGTGGGACTTGAAAAAGTGCAGTCTTCATCCAATGCAATTAATATCAGAAATGCTTAACTGTAACAATCAATGCCAGGGACTTATATTTGAGAAAATACAACTTACATGTACATGTACTGCAATACATTTTAATCATGTAACCTCTGCAGTAATTCAAATAACTCTGTATTTTCTCAAAACAAATACGCAGGCTTTATTTCAAATTTAGCCATAATATTAATATTATGATAATAATTTTGTTGTTAAGAGCCTCATTTCTGAAATCCTCACTGGCTCAGGGAACCGGTAAAATTAAATACTATAATTTCACACATGTTTTTGAAAGTTAATACAAAATCTACCAAGTCATGCATCAACTTTGAAAACACAAGTGAAATTAATCCTTAAAGGGAATCTTGGTGGAAAAACAATGTTTGCTCTCAAATGATGAGATAAGTCTGTTTCTGTGTTTGCCTCCAATAGATTGTACACTAGATGTCATTTAGGCACAGATTTTCCTGTCGATAATACTATATTCTTCGTATTGGGCTTCGTCGCTGCGCGACTCCGCCCAATACGGAATATATTTTCTCCCAACTGGCCGGCAATATAATTCGGTATCGCGTCTCAAAATCTCAATTAGTTGTGTATCGCGATTCAACAGTTAAGTCGGGAATTGTTAAAAGAAAGAAGAGAATGAAGCACCAAACTTATTCTGATCGTAATTTCAATTCTCAAAAGGCGCCTAGTATATCTATGGCAACGGTTTCACGGCTTGAGTGGCGAAAACGTTCGCGATGTGTTTTGAAATCTCTTCAAAAATTATGAAAATTGTACTTTTAGCGAATAAGAGTGTTAGATTTCTGACGGAAACTACAATGCCAACCTTACCTTTAGGATTGAATGATGCTTATCTTGTAATTTACAGTGTTTTGAAGGTGAAATTGTAGAAATCTTGCTGTTGAACAAACGACTTTTGACCTTGACCTGGAACCCATGTAACTGCAAGGGCTCGCGCAAGAGCCAATCAGAGGCTGGTATTCTGAGACGCAATACCATGTTATATTGGCGTCTCAAAAGTAAACAAAGTGATCAGTGAATCGTGATACTCATTTGAATTTCCTGTATGCTGCCATCTTGGAGTTTATTATGTCACAGTGTTGCCCCAATTGTTAGAAAACAATAGTGGCAACACTGTGACAGCATGATCCAAGTTGGTGGTGAGCAGGATATTCAAATGAGTTTTATCGACAGGAAAATTGGTGCATAAATGACATAATGATCTACATGTAGTGTACAATTTGCTGGAGACAGATGGCAATGTATTTAGGCATCTACAAACACACACTTGAGAACAAACATTGTTTTCCAGCCAAGGTTCACTTTAACAATTATTTTACGAGGACCCATGCTATTAATTGTTAAAGGGGAACTAAACCCTAAAATCAACCCAACGTCTTTACAAAGATGTATTCTAAAGAAATAAGTTCTGCTATTTTATTTTTCTGTGCTGCGCGTCTATGAGGAGAAAATTAGTCTCCAAGTTCGATTTTCCGCTGAAAAATCTATATTGTGTGGCGGCTCAATCCTGTGCAAATTTCCCCATAACGTACGTCACACATACCAATGAAGAACGATCACACCTCTAGCACAACGAAAACACAATGGTCCGCAATTAGAAGCCATTAGTCCTGCTATTCAATGTCGGGGACAGCATGGCAAAACTAATTTATTCCCCATATACTACGTCACAAATTACGAGACTTGAGCCGTCTGTACATAGCGGAGGCTGTGGGTAAGGTTTTCGGATTTTCTCTTCATAGACGCGCAACACAGAAAAATTAAATAGCAGAACCTATTTATTTCGAATATATGTTTGTATAGACATTGGGTTGATTTTAGGGTTGAGTTCTCCTTTAAAGGGATACCCAAGTGAAAAACAAATTTGGGCTATAAAGCATCTTTCAGATGTAGTTTGTTCATAAAATGTATTAAAATTTAATAAAACTTTTTCAGAGTTGAGAACGAATCCCTCAAAGTTGACCCTGTGAAGACCTGGGCACCACCACATTGTTGACATTAATTCCTACAGTATGACGTGTTTTACATCACTTCGTCCCACCAGAGTCTTGCGATGAACTTGTAGTGACTTTGTTTCTTTGTATAATTTTCACATGCTCGGAATTAGAGTAGATTTTCATCGATATGGCAGAGCAATTTCGTACTAGAACAAAAATATGATGAAGACGATATTGTGAGAAGTTCAGAAGACTGGGAGGACGAAGAAAAGCATGTACATGTAGAAGGCGAGAATATAAGCTTGTACGTGATAAAATACGGTACTCTAATTTCCGATCGTGTGAAAATAAAACAAGGAAAACAAGTCGCTACGAGTTAATCGCAAGACTCTGGTGGGACGAAGTGACGAAAAAAACGTCATACGAATTAATGTCAATAAGATGGCAGTGCCCAGGTCTTCGCAGGGCCAACTTTGAGGGGCTCATTCTCAACTCTGAAAAAGTTTTATCAAATTTTAATACATTTTCTGAACAAAGTACATCTGATGCTTTAATCCCTAGATTAGATGCTTTTGAGCCCAAATGTGCTTTTCACTTGGGTATCCCTTAAATAAATGATATGTGTAAAAAGTATGACAAATTCCATTGTTCTGCTGTATTGAGCCTCCTTCACATGGAATTTGTCTTTGTTTTAGACTACAAAAACACTGGGTGACAGTTATGAATATTCTGAAATAAAAATAGTAGAAAGTCTTAGTTTCATGCCAAATTTATGGACAAATTATCTTCCAATTAATACTAGGAACAAGCCAAAAACAACAGCTACGAAACAGGACATATATGGTTCTCTCTAGAGAGATATGTCTGGGTGTTAACGAGTCTCTCTGTTCACAGTAGTAGAACGAAGCAACATGTATGATGTCAACGCATCAATGTTGGCGTCAGCACCTATGTACTTGAGTGGGGGAGGGGGGTATTCTGCAATCTAGCCTACAAATCCATTTGAAAACATCTTAGAACAACAGGTTCTAATAGAAAGATCATGCTGAATTTTCTTCTAAAATGTTTGATTAATTGCAAGTGATTTTTACTTGATCCTTGAGATACAGATTGTAGTCAAATGTATATTACGTTTATATGCATGTGGCCATTGTCCTTGACATTGTTATTTTGTCTATTTAGTAGCTTACCGGAAGTATGGGCTGGAAATTATCATATGATTAACATATCGATGACCGCGAATACTTCTGGGTAGAGCTGAGACACGAGGTTCACTATGATTTTGTGTTATTCTTATCATTATTTACTCGCTTAGTGTTATAAAAACGTCCTTGTTGGCTGAGAAATATAATATAAAGAAACGCAATGTCCTAAGCGTGTAACCAGATGGTTAATTCGAGTCGCCGATGTGTATTTAAAGTGCATATAAGCCCTGGCTAATTATATTTCTTACGAAGAGACGAGAGGCCATAGACAAAGTATTCCGGAATAAAAAGTTGATTTGATTTATTTGTCATGGTGTATTGGCCGTTCAAAGTTGCCCAAAAACGTGTATTGGGTTGCCTGTGGACGAAAATCAAGCGCACTCAGAGCGCTTTACAAAATTGGCACTGGGTCTAGTTTGACGTCATCAACAGAACACGCTCGATGCGCCATTGCATTAAAGGCTTGTCGAATAAAGATCTTCGGAACGTTTAGCGCGATATTATCACCTTTTTCGGTTATCTATTCAATTATTTTGCAAATAAGCCAACGTTTTAAAGCGGCGAAGAGACGAGTTCTGTTGATGACGTCACGTTTTATTCTCGTCCCAGTCTCCGAAGGTGCGCGGAAATTATTCTACATTTGGAAGTTTAGTCGCTAAAAAAATAATGAAAACATTTTTATTTAGAAATTTCGGAATTTTTTCTCTACCTTTTAAGGTCTAAGCTTTAAAAAAAAAGCATAATTGGCCAGGGCTTATATGCACTTTAAGTTGTAATGAGACTTCACACGCCGGGCACGAATAACCGTAAAAACGGCGGGGTTGAGTGTAAAATAAAACGTAAAAGTAACGCCATTTCCTTACTTCTACTCTAAATTTGACGAAATGTTGGCAGGTTGGTAACAAAGTAAGACTACATTTTTCGGGACAAGTGTTTCTGTAGTGTAACGTTGTTGTGACGTCATAAGGGATGCCTCTTTTTTTGGTGAAAATTAACCTTTAAAACACGTTTCAAAAATATTACGTCATCAGAAAGCTTTTATGAAATATATTAATTTGCCGAATATTTGAAGTTTCTACGAGAAACATATTCAAAGTTATGGACGATTTACTGTTTTTATGACGTCATTATTAGTGACGTCATACTTCAAGCTTAAATCAGATTGCCGACTATAAAAATATTATTAAAGAGAATACTATGACTTGTAAGTGTTAGCCAAATGCATGTCATTGATAAAATTCAAAAAAACATTGAACTGGCTATTTTCTGAGGGTACACAAATATATTTATGACGTCATAATGACGTATACAAAAAATGGGGCTTCAATTCTAAGCTGTTATACTCAAAAAAAAATCAAAATTCTAAAAAGGACACGTTGTTATTACTAAAGAGCTCTATTATTGTGCAAAATATGATGTACCAGTATTTCGAACTGTAAAAGTTAAAACAAGCGACATTTTCATAAATGGTTTTATGCTATTTATTTCCCAAACACGTTGCATGGCACTACCCAACACACGCTATGACGTAGCTAGCGTCTAATACGCATGCTCA
Organism: Actinernus sp. WN-2022; assembly: GCA_030867875.1. NCBI lineage: Eukaryota > Metazoa > Cnidaria > Anthozoa > Actiniaria > Actinernidae > Actinernus > Actinernus sp. WN-2022. The sequence continues at coordinate 35,418,714 of JAOWCC010001210.1, forward strand.
CATCTTATTACCGGTAGAGTGGCAACCATGTACAGCTGTTTCGTCCTTGTTAGGACTCGTCAGCATGGCATAGCCCCCAAGACCGCCAGCCTCACTTTAGTTCATAGGCCTCAGAATCTGGTTACTCTAACGGCGAGCTCGAAAGCTTCTTTAAACCCCAGCCACCACGCTAACACGTGTGGGAGCTAGAGATGTGAACAAGCGCTATAGCAATGTGGATCTCTCCGAAGAGGATCTCGTAGTGCAAAATGGAAATGGCACGGCCAAATCCGAAATTATAAACCAAACACGTTGCATGGCACTACCCAACACACGCTATGACATAGCTAGCGTCTAATACGCATGCTCACATCTTGTTACCGGTAGAGTGGCAACCATGTACAGCTGTTTCGTCCTTGTTAGGACTCGTCAGCATGGAATAGCCCCCAAGACCATCAGCCTCACTTTAGATCATAGGCCTCAGAATCTGGTTACTCTAAATTATTTCCCGCCAAATTTTGGCGGGAACATTACCAAACTTCAAACTTTAATAACTTTCGTTAACGGGTTTTCGATTATTTCATTCTCATGAACAAGAGACTTTAAAAAGATATAATAAAACGTTTTTAGAGGTAATAAAAATTTATAAGAAACCTATTAGAAAAGGATATATGACATCATTGTGACGTCATAATGATGGCTATATTAGCTTAACTTATCAGACTATGTTTTGTTTACACTCCTTTATACACCTACCAAAATTCATTCTTCTATGTCGAAAACTTTTAAATATATATAAAACCCGCCGTTTTTACGATCATTTGTGCCCGGCGTATCATGTTTTCACTCCTTTGCTCGTCAAGCAAGGTGAGAGAGCGGTTTGTAGCAGTTGGACTCTGCCTTCTCTGGCCACATGTATATACGTGTTTTTTTGCATAGTTAGTTCGTCCATAGTCATTTACTTTTTGTTAGCATTATTAAGGGACATACTGATCAACATATCTACTTGTAGGTAAATTAGGAATTACTTTAAAACTGATGAAAAAGGCTTACCGTCGTATCATCTTCGAACTGTTTTACTCCACGGATACCAGCCCATAAATAGCCATTCAGGGTCCACACGACGTCTTGATGAGTTCTTAGCTTGGTTCCAAAACTCTTTAAGCAGCTAACCTTCTGTAAATCCATTGAATTTATAGGAAAAGACAACTCGGAAAGTGCTTCGTCGTGGAACCGTTGAAGTTCGTTCGCCCGCCGAAACCTGATATGATCATGGGCGTTGCCGCTGACCGATTTGTAGTACTGTAGTTACCAGTCTCTACTTGTGTATCAGGAGGCACGGTTTCCGGACTATTTTCATAATATTATTTAGTACTATAGTGTTATTTTTCATTTATTAATGCATAAGCAATTTACATGCTAACTTGCTCACAAAGTAGATACTATTTAAATAGTTCTCCGCATTTGAGGAAATTTCCGGTGTTTAATTGTATTAAAAGTAGCAAAGCCTGTCGGAACAACGTAGATTTTCAAGGTTTATATAACGATATTTCGGCTGGCCAAACCAGCCTTCTTCAGGTAAGATGAAGAAATGTTATTACATTGGCGAACGTGACTAACTAGAAATATGGGTTACGAAATATAGGAAATAGATGACAAATGATTGACACTATTAATATAGAAATAATAAGATAATGAAGTTATATATATATATATATATATACCGGCTAGTATGACTCGTCACGGATGTTTAGACCATAAGGTACGAGTGTTCTAGCTTGTGTAATGAGAGTAGCTTCTCTGGCCTTACGAATTGAGTCTCTATTAGAGAACATTTTTTTCGATAGGGATTAGTTGCATGTCAATAGCGGTGTGATTAGGTGTCGAGAGAAAATGTTCAGCAGCTGTTGTAGGTTTAGATATGTTATTAGACTTGTCTACGGTCCGTCGATGTTCGTTAAATCTGTCTTTCAAACGTCGTTTTGTCTCACCTATGTATTGTAAATTGCAGCGGTTACATTGAATCATGTAGATTAGATTTTTTGTGTTACACGTCAAATTAGTTCTGATAGAGCGTGTTTCACCGGTAGAGAAGAAAGCATAAGTTGTTTGACCGTCACAGCTGTAGGGGCAAGTAGAACAGTTCTTTCCACAACGGAAAGAAACAGGTGGGAGCCGAGGATCAGTCGAGTTAGAAGGGAGTTTATCTTTAACTAGTAAGTCACGGAGGTTAGAGGTGCGTCTGAAGGCTACAAGTGGAAAGTGTTGAAATACTTTCTTGCAGCGGACAAAGGAGTGTAACAGGCTGTAGTTCTTCTTCTTTACGCAACATTACGCTTCCAAGTAAATCTGCGTAAAGATGGCAACCAACTGTACTGCTGCTCGTTTATTAAACAGTATTTACATTTGAATGGGGGAAATAAGACAAAGAAACCATGCACCGAACGTCGAGCGAGCATTATGTAGTTACCAGTTTCTCGGCCGAGATAATTTATTACGAAAGTGTTCCACACCAGCCAGGACACCAAAAATCTCGATTTCTTTAGCCTGGTAAAGCATAGGTAACCCACACATGACCACAGGGAACCCAGCGCAAGGTTAGGATGCGTTCTCCTTCGTCGAACGCAATTACGTCTGCACGCACGCATTACATTTCCTGTTACATATGCACGTGTATCTCAGCTGCACATGCACTTTTTATTTTAGTAAATTAATTTATATTACATATATGCCCGTGAATCTCTTCGTATTTAATTATTGGGAGCTCCGCTCATAGGCTTGCCTATATATATATATATATATATAATATACCTTACAACTAGCTGTGAATCCAAAGGGGTTCTTCTACAGGAAGTACATTGTTAGATTTGCCGCTTTTTATATATTCAATTGATATATATATATATTTAGTATAATTTAATCAGTGAATATAGAGATTCCCGTGCTCTGATTTGTCGAGAATTACGTCATACGTCGCTATATTCACCTGCAGAGTGCCTGGAGGTGAATATAACATACAAGCCATTTACCAAAATGGCAGAAATAAATAATATGAAAGAAAAAGCTTTCCAAAACCCACTGAAAGAAGCAACTAAATGAGTATGGCTAAACTTGAAGGTTTATTTAAATCCATAAGCCTTCACAAACAAAGTTTACTTACGAGTTTCGGGTTGAGTTTATTCGGTCCTCATGAATCACAAACATTCACAAGGAAATAACGTCTACCTACACAGTGGGCACAAACGACCATAAAAACGGCATGAGTTCTATATTTTAAAAGGTTTTAAACGCAGACGATTGAATTTTCGTAGAAAGATGTAGAATCGTAAAAGGAATATAACCTGTTTTTTAAGCTATGTTACTACCAATGTGACGTCACAATGACGTCATTTGTCCATTTGTAATACGTTTCTTATAACTGTTCATTACCTCTAAAAACAGAATGTCGTATATTGTTAAAATCGCCTCGTGATGGGAATGAAGGATTCGAAAACCCGATGTCGATTGGTTAAGGAAATCAAAAGTTATGAAAGTTTGAATTGTGTCCATTTTCCCGCCAAAATTTGGCGGGAAATAAACAACACAAAAGCATTTATGAAAATATCGCTTCATTCATCTTTTAGAGTTGAAAATACTGTTGCATGACATTTTATCAAATCATAAAACACGTTGGTGGCTAAAATCGTATGTTTTTAGAATTTTGATTTGTTTTCCATAACCGGCTTAAAGGCGCAGTGTCACGGTTCTGCGCATGTCACAGTCTCCAGACATTGAATTGACAGCTGTATTGTGTAACATCCAATGAGAATCAATCAAAATAAATTGCCGGAAGCGCCACACTGTTCGGGTGTTAGCCGTATTCACAGATTGTAGTTTTGCATAGTATATGGCGATATTTACAAGGATTTTATTCTTCCTACATCCAAGGTAAACAGCATAGAGTAAAGAATGGTATCTACATTTCATTTACTTGCTTGTATTTGTTGCTGTTTCCAGTCGTAAACAGTCCGAATTCAAGCTGCTCCCGTCCGTAGATATATATATTTCTTCGTTATGCACTTTTGACATGAAATAATTCTTCAAATGGCACCATTGTTTTATTTCGACATGAATAATAACATAGTTCTCTGCTGTAAAAAAAATAGAACATTCTATGGAATATTTATTGTCTTTAATAAAATTTGGAAATGTAACACATGCATTTGCGCTAGAAAGTTCTGTACTCTCGGACGGTACGAGTGGCTGTTTACTAGTTTGCACTGTCGGCTGTTATGGACTGGAAACTTACTTTCACAGCTTAATATTTGTGTCGATTGGTCAGAAGGATATCGTGTTTAAGATTCTATAGTTCTTTTGGCATCACGAAATTTTTTAACAGGAGTTTTCGTACAGTATTTCAAGCAATGCTGTAGCGCGAGTTCAGTAGTCATTTGTAAATGTCCGTGAAACTAATAGCACGTACGTTCGATTATTATTATCAGTTTGCTCTATCGGTTCTCATGTATTCAATAATTACTTCTGGAGCTTGATATGTATGTTGATTGGTCACAAGAATTTCCTCTTTCAGTTTTCCCAGTTAGTTTGGATATTAGGGATTTATTCTTGGAGATTTCGTACAGTTTAGCGACCGTGTGTCGAAAGTAGAAATGTTCGCTTGTAACGGAAGTGCGTAAACTGACGAGTGGTTTCATAGCAGTTCGATGTTTGACCCTCATGTAGTCGATAATAACTTCTATAGCTTCATCTGTACGTCGATTGCTTACAAGGCTATCGTGTTTGAGTTCAAGAGGTTTTTTGCCAGCAAAGAAAGGTTTTATCTAACTTTTCGTACAGTCTTTACACTCCGGTCGGTTCATATAATTTCAGCCTCGTTTCTAAACCATATATATATATATTTCTTCGTATCGCAGTTGAAAACTGCCATATCATTTATACTACGACTTGAAAAGTTGCCATGTGTTTCGTGAACTCTACTGGACATCCAAACCCTCTTCGCTTCTGGTTGGAATGCCAAAAAGTTACCAATTTCTTGTGTTTTTCGGCTGCTGTATTCAGAGTACTCAGTGGCCGTTTTCCCCGCCGGTAAGCATCACTTATGTTTTTTTTGTTTTAGTTGTGTTGCAGACTGCAACGACTAATTTTGAATAAACAAAAAAACTAAAACTTACTTAAGCACATCTTACATTTCCATAAATGACCAAAGGAGGCAAGGATGAGTTCAAAAAGAACACTAATGGCAGTCGATTTAAAAATCGATATTTCACCGCTCTGAGAACTTCGTTCCGGGCCGGAACGTAATTCAAAAATCATCAGATTTTCACACATGCGCAGTACCGTGACACTGCGCCTTTAAAATTGAAGTCATATTGTCGGCAACGTCATTATGACGTCATAGTTTTTTATACATGCCCTTAGAAAAAATCCTTTGAGTGATTTTCGAGTTTTAATGATGAAATGCGCTAGTCTGGCACTCAAAAGTCACATTATTTTCTTTTCTTGATTTTTTAACAATAGCCAGCCTTATATAGGTACGACTCCTGACGTCACTAAATATGACGTCATAGCAACAGTCATTCCTCTAGAACTTTGGCTGTAGTAGGCGTAGAACGTTCAAATTTGCGCCAAACGAATGTGTGTCATGAAGACCCATTGATGGTGTAGTCTGTTTGTAACGTTTCTTAAAGGGGGAATTTCACCGAAAAAGGAGGCATCAATTATGACGTCACAACAACGTCATCATACAAACATAAAACATCTAAAATATGTAGTTTATTTTTGTTAACAACTCACCAACATTTCTTCAAATCGAGACTATAAGTAAAGAAATGGTGTTAATTTTAATTATTTGTCCACGCTCACTGATGCCCGACGTGTTAGAGCAATAAATAACACGAGACCTTGTCCTACAAATTTGGAAACGGTTCGACTCGAAAATAGTGTACTTACTTGAATTATTTTCCTCGTGGTTCTTGATAGAAAGACAACAAGTTCTAGTTTCATTCAGGGAGCCGGTTGCTGATAATATGCTCTTCTCTCGCCGCTCTCCTTGTATTTTCAAGCTTTATCTCATACCGAAATCATTTATCTCTTGATTTGCCATTGTCTTTAATTCTGTGATGGTTATAATCCACAAATATAGTTCGTAGTTTCCAGCAAATTTGTCCTTTGTCTTTGAAGTGAACTCATGAAAGCGATTCCTTTCGCCTTTCGATAAATTTTCACTCGCCGTGGCAGATTTTCAGTTTTACCCATTTCCACTCATTTTCGCTGCATTTCCTCTTTTTGTCACACGGTAGGAGGACTCAAAAATGAAGACTGTTGATTCATCTTGAATTCTAGTGTGCAATTGCACTGTTTTTTTTTCGGTATTTCTAAATTTTTAGAAACTCCATCTTGTCGTCCCTGTAAGTCTCGTGTGGAGTCGGTTTGTGAAATGAACCGTAGAAACACGTGGTTATGCAAATATATGTAAAAAAACTATCCTGTCACGCGCACTTGTAAAACTTATAAAAGGGTCGGAAGTCAGACTATTATTTTCTAGTTTTAATTTATCAGATATTCACTGATGAAAATATACTAAAACAATTATTCACTCCAGTCTCAGTGATTTTTGCTGAATGTTTACCTCGACTTCATCTCGGTAAATATTCACCAATAGTCACTTCGACTTCAGTGAATAATTGTTAAATATCGCATACAAATATTGAAGCTAAATATTTAGTATTTAAGTCTGGATTTTATGCCAATAAGTCACAATTTAGGTCACCTAGTAAAATTGTTTCTTTATTTTCCGTACTAAGCCTGGCTAATAAGGTTTCAAACAGCTTGAAAAAAAGTATTATCTGAGTCGAGAGGGATATAATTCACACAAGAATCAGGTGGCCTGTATCACGTGATAATTGTTAAATGGTTTACTATTCGGTTTGTATATATCAACACAGATTGTTTCAATTCCATCAATAATATTTTGCCGATTTAGATAATTTATGCTACTTCTTATGTACGAGACAACCTCACCCCAATTCCTACCTCTTTCACACCTTAAAATTTCGTAGTTCATGCATAATGTTCTTCAGATGCTTCCATTCGTCTACTGTCAAAGCAATTTATACATTCTTTGGTTGGAAATGTCTTGTTTCGGAATGGGTTAAAGGAATACTTCCGAATGTGAACTTTCATCTTTACACGGTAGCTGCTAGCTCTGGAATGGTAGCCTTGAGCTCTAAGCTCGTACAACATTTATCCCTACATTATTTCGATAAAAATATAGCGAGGACAGTATAACTGAACGGAGTTCAAATTTGGGTGATGCGTTAGTACAAGTGAGCATTCGTTGGTTGAATCCAGTACCTCAAACAATAGGGTATATTATAAGGTCAGATGGGCATCGTTAATACACAATAGGCTTGTTTTGACTTGTTCGAATCCTAGAGGCACACTACAACCCTAGGCCTTGCCATTTAAGTCGTACCGCTTCAGTAATTTCCGGCTATTTTTAACACAACCCCCCTCCCCCATTTCAATGTTAGTTTTCGAGAAGACTGAAATGTTGCCTTTCTATCCCAACATTGTAAAAGGGGGAGGGGGGACAAGCGAAGTCATAAAAAATGCCCGCGATGTGTCGGAGGAGTTCGTTCAGTGTTCTGAATAGCCTTATTTTGTCGGACGGTCCGTACTTAAATGACGAAGGTTGTCTGAGGCAAGATTTTAGGTAGCTCACACGGTATAATTGTTAATAACGTCCAGGGAATTTAACTAAAACAGCTCAAAACGAGAGGGGTTAGTAAGCACTTGGTGGGAATACGGATGCGCTTCTCCTGAATGCAAATTTGTTGAAAAAGCCCGATACCCCGGGTAAAAAAATATCCGAGGGCGTATCCAAATATTTTAATTAATTGTTTTCGCACAATTAGATTCAGTGATCACACTCAATGCTCAAAAAAGTGGAGAAAGGGGTTTTGTTGAGACCCGTCTGGGCTTCCTGTGTCGAAACTCCAATGATGCTTCACGGGAGATACTCTTTTGGCGCGAACTAGAGGAGTCCGCCATATTGTTGTTTGATTTATAGTTGATCTGAGTCTTCGAGAGCTTGTATAAAACATCGAAAGGGATCCACAAATGTGTGAGTACATGTATACCAATTGTTGTAAGTTGGAGAACATATCAAGAACAATTAGGAACATGATTAAGCATATTTTACCGTTTATTTCCAGCGAATTGTAGTTGTATGAAACCCGAATAAACGATAGAATCTCGACTGAGTGGACAAGTATGTCTTCTGTTCAACCTGAAGTACGTGTACAAGCCGCTGAATCCAACATCATTCGACATTTGGATCACGAAAACCACGACAAAGAGAGCGAAGGTCCAGATCGTGGCGAAATAATGGAGAAATCGGATGGACTGGAGCATCACAAGAACTCACTCGCCGGATATTTAGCTCGTGTGAGTACACAACTGAAAAATGCAAAGACTTGCATCGAGAAGTCTAGTGATATCCATGAGTTAGCAACTGCTTTGAAGGCTCTAGAATTAGCCTGGAATAAATATGATGAGTGTTACGGATCGTATGTTTTGAAAGACTTAGCGAAAGGTAGAACGAGTGAAAAACAGATATACAGAGACCCACACTGAATATTATGGCTGTGAAAAATCACTGAATGACCGCATGATTCAACTGAAAACATCGAACAACCAAAAGAATGCAAAATCTACATCTTCAAAGCAGTCGAAATTGAAACAACTAAAAATGAAAGTTGAAATGAACAGGCTGATGCTTCAACAAGCACAAGAGGTTGTTCAATATGAATTAGAAATGCAAACGAAAAAGGTGGAAATAGAATTTGAACAAAAGAGAAAAGCGTCTGAAATGAGGTTCCGTATACAACTAGCTGAAAAAGAGCTTCAGTTTTTAGAGGAAGAAGGGCGTGAAACTGTGAGCAATGCTAGTTTGGATAAAGAGAACGTTAACCTCATGCCACCTATGGACCAAGAAGAAAAGGTCAAACAGTGGGTTGCCAGTTGTGATGTGAAGCCCCTAGATCCCGGGGCGGGGGAGTATGTTCCACCCCCGCAGTGTCCAGATCCTATCCCTGTGAAACCTGAACCCAAAGAGAAAGAAAATCCACCTGATGAAGGGAACTTTCTTGTATCTAGAGCTACATGTAAGCCTCCATCTTTACAGATTGATAACAATACAGACCTTTATAACCAAGCTGTCATGTTGAAGCTCACAATGCTTCAAGCCATGCAACCTATTAAATTCAGAGGGAACCCAAGTGATTACCCCACCTTTAGGAGCAGGTTACGAGACAACTTAGTGAATTTCCAACTCCAGTCAGCTAGCGGTGCAGGAGATATAATTTCTGTAGAAGAAGGTCTTGTGTCAGATAAGTTTAATATCAAAGAAAAGTGTCTTCCTAAGAACATTGATAAGACTTTTCATCCCCATTTGAAGGACATTGAGATTCCTGAGGTGGAAGTTGCAAAGGTGTCAGTATTGATAGGGAAGGATGTCGACTATGCGCATGAGGTCTTCGAAGTGAGAAAATCGAGTGCATCAGACAGTATGCTGATTATCACTGGAACTCTTTAGGGTACATTGGCCCGTAAGGAAATGAATGTTCATTTTACCAGCTATGACAGGAAACTGTGTGACCAAGTTGAGAATTTCTGGAATTTTGAGGCGTTTGGCACAAAGAGAGTATACGTGACTGATCATTTCGAATACACTCGAATACCCCAGAGAGGATATGCATGCAGTCCAGATACTTCAGAGAACCACTAAGTTATGCGAAGGACATTATGAGACAGGACTGCTGTGGCGTAGTGAAGAGGCGAAGCTGCCCAACAATCGCAAAGAGGCTGAGAGAAGGCTGTGCAGTCTTAAAAGGAAGTTTGTTCGTGAACCAGTTCTCGAGATCAAGTATAGTGCAACGATGGAAGGGTACATTACTAACGGACATGCGCGTAATCTGTCACAAGAGGAGACAGCGAAAATGGGCCATAGAACTTGGTATTTACCACTCTTTTCTGTTACTAACCCCGAACAAGCCAGGCAAAGTTCGAATTGCCTTTGATGCAGCCGCAGAATGTAATGGGACCTCCCTTAATAATAATTTGTTACAGGGAACAGATTGTACAAACAATTTGGTTGGTGTCCTGATGAGATTCAGACAAGAAACCACAGCAATAGTAGCCGACGTCGAAAGCATGTTTCATCAAGTGAAGGTCATGAAAGAAGATCAAGACTCGTTGAGGTTTCTTTGGTGGAGTGGGAGTACAGATGAACCTCCGGAAGAGTATGTGATGACTGTCCACATCTTCGGAGCAACGGACTCGCCCTGTGCAGCGAACTCAACACTGAAGAAGTCAGCAGATGACAACGTGAATGACTTTGACCCCATCACCATTGAAACCCTTCGACGCAGCTTCTATGTTGATGATGTCTTGAAGTCTGTGGCCACACCAGCTATAGCTATCAGATTGGCTAATCAGCTGGTTGATCTGTGTGGCAGAGGAGGTTTCAACCTTACTAAGTTTATAAGCAGTGACCGTGAAGTGTTAGCAGTTATACCTGTTGAGAAGAGAGCTGAACCATCCCTTGACCTTGACCTTGATGACCTACCTGTTGACCGAGCCCTTGGGGTTCAATGGAACATTGAATCTGACACTGTTGGATCCAAAGTAGCAAATTTAGATAAGCCTAACACCATGCGAGGTGTATTGTCAACTATTTCCTCGGTTTTCGATCCTCTGAATTTTGCTGCTCCTGTGATGCTACCAGCGAAACAGATCATGCAATCCCTATGACGACAAAAGCTTCCTTGGGATCAGCCAATCAGGGGCGAGGCTCTCAATATCTGGCAGAAATGGAAGAGTAGTCTACCTCTTCTGGTGAAGATTAACATTCCACGGTGCTACTTTAGCCGTCTTGACCATGATGGAGTCACGCTACAGCTTCATCATTTCTGTGACGCGTCAGAGATCGGGTATGGTAGTGCCACCTACCTGCGTATTGAGTATCCAGATGGCTCAACCGACTGTTCATTTGTGATTGATAAATCAAGGAATGCTCCTATCAAGAGTGTCAGTATTCCGCGATTAGAGCTACAAGGAGCACTTCTTGCTGCACGTATGGATCATGCTGTCAGAAGTGGGTTATATTTCGATTTTGATAAAGTTGTCTTTTGGACCGACTCAATGATCACCCTGAACTATGAAAACCGACGTTTCCAAACGTATGACGCCAACAGAGTAACTGAGATTAGAGAGCTAACGTGCCCTGAGCAGTGGAGACATTGTCCGGGCAAACTAAACCCAGCAGATGATGCCAGTCGTGGAATGGAGATGGATGAATTCCTAAGGAATGAACGCTGGATGAATGGACCGACGTTCCTGAGAGAATGTGAAGAGAAATGGCCTGAGAATGAATATGAAGCTGTAGAAGTCGACAGCCTTGAGGTGAAGAAGGAGATCTATGTCACCCAGCTTGACCCCATCACAACGGTCCATGACCTTATCACTAGGTCCTCGAGCTGGATGTACACCCTCCGCACGGTGGCCTGTATATTGAAGTTCATCGATTGGATTAAGTGTCGCATAGCGAAGAAGACGAATCCTAAAGCAGATGATGTGTTTAGAGAAATCACCCATGATGATCTGGAGAGAGCCAAGAGAAGGATTGCAGCAGTAGTGCAGACGACGAATTACCCATGTAAAGTGAGAAACCTGAAGGAAGGAAAGCAAGTGAAACTTTCTAGTGAAGTAGTGAAGCTTAAGCCGATCCTGAAATAAGATGATGTTCTGCGGGTAGGCGGGAGAATATTAATGGCCCCGATATCTGCTGATGCTATGAATACAATGATATTACCCAAGAAACACCACATCACAACCAGTTTGATTCGAAACCTACATGAAAGCAATGGATATTGTGGTGTGGAACAAGTGCTGTCAATTCTGAGAGAGCAATTTTGGGTAGTGAAGGCCAGAGTAGCCATCAAAAAAGTTCTACAAAGTTTCATCCATTGCAAGACAGCTCCCAAGATGAACCAAGAAATGGGAGAGTTGCCGAAAGTACGACTAACTCCATACGAGCCTCCATTTACTTATACCGGTGTCGATTACTTCGGACCATTCTACGTGAAACGAGAAAGAGGAAGAGTAACAGAGAAACGCTGGGGAACTATCTTCGTGTGTATGAACTCTCGAGCTGTTCATCTTGAGTTGGCTAAGTCCCTGGAAACTGACGACTTTATGCTGGTGTTGATGCGATTTCTGAACCGAAGGGGGCATGTGAAGGAGATGCGTTCCGATAACGGGACCAATTTCGTAGGTGCCGATAAGGAGATCCGGGAGCTAGGCGATAAAGAAGTTGGACCATGACAACGTGGAAAGAGAACTGATGCAGAGAGGCTGCAAGTGGGTGTTGCACCCTCCTGGGGCATCCCATATGTCAGGAGTGTGGGAGAGGCTGGTTCGGACAGTCAAGAGAAGTCTAAAGGCCATCCTCGGCAATGACTCCATTAATGACGAGGTCTTGAACATGGTGCTTCCTGAAGCTGAGCGTATTGCAAACTCAAGGCCACTGACACCGAACTCCTCTAGCCCTCAAGATGATGAACCATTGACTCCAAACCACTTCTTGAACGTGCGACCCTCTATGAATATTCCTCCAGGGATTGTAGACGAAAAGGACAAGTTCAGCCGAAAGAGATGGCGACAAGCACAGCTGCTAGCCGACCACTATTGGAAGCGCTGGGTAAAGGAGTACATACTTTCCCTGCAGGAGCGGCATAAGTGGCAGCACGAACGAAGGAACCTTAGCATCGGAGACCATCGCGGATGACAACACAAAGAGGAACCAGTGGATTCTAGGACTGGTGATTGATGTGTTCGCCGGAGCTGACGGACTGGTGAGGAGTGTAGAAGTGCGGGCAAAAGGCGCAACGTTCAAGCGACCAGTGACAAAGATATGCCTGCTAGAGGCAGTAGATGACTGATACATTTAGAGACTGGTAGGAATAGTTCTGTGTTATTGCTAAGAACCCCTGTGCCCGAGAGTTCATGGGGGGCGGGATGTTGAGACCCGTCTGGGCTTCCTGCGTCGAAACTCCCATGATGCCTCACGGGAGGTACTCTTTTGGCGCGAACTAGAGGTGTCCGCCATTTTGTTGTTTGATGTATAGTTGATCTGGGTCTTCGAGAGCTTGTATACAACATCGAAAGGGATCCACAAATGTGTGAGTACAAGTATACCAATTGTTGTAAGTTGGAGAACATATCAAGAACAATTAGGAACATGATTAAGCATATTTTACCGTTTATTTCCAGCGAATTGTAGTTGTATGAAACCCGAATAAACGATAGAATCTCGACTGAGTGGACAAGTATGTCTTCTGTTCAACCTGAAGTACGTGAACAAGCCGCTGAACCCAACAGGTTTCGTTTATGCTGTAGATGTATCCATTTCTACTGTTTTCAGTATTAATTCCGGTGCAGCATTTGCGTTTCATCAAATGTTTAAATGTTTCATTAGTCTAGAAGCATGCGTGTTTCACAAAGCCCTTCAATCTATATATAGCTACTCAGTATAGAAGCAGAATTCCACTGGATTCCGCCTCGCAGTGCTGATCTCAATCCGATAGAGAACTGTTTCAACGTAATTAAGTCATATTTAGAGAAAGACGCTATCCAGCAAAACATTACGCGCGAGTCGTTCGAGCAATGCAAAGCTCGTGTATCCCGGCATCTGAATAATATCCCACTACAGTTCGTTGACAACGCTATTGAAAGCATGCCAAAATGATTGCAGACTGTTGCAGAACAGAAGGGACATACGACCAGGTACTAGAGATGGAAAAGGACAACAACGGTTGCATATCCTCAGAACTCAGTCACTGCCGCTTTATTTGTGGTAACTGTAACCGTTACGTTACCCACTGAGCGTAGTGTAAAACTGTTCTCGGACTCGGCCGATCAAGCCTGCTCTTACCAATATATTCATAACCCACTCTAAACTGTCTAATGAATATATAACAAATAACACAGTATATAAAATGTTAATCCGTTCCAGGTTTATTGCTATACTTCATTTCCCCATGCAAAGTCACTTCTTTAGACGTATTTCCATGCACTTATACCGTTGAAACGTTTTCATAACATATATGCTGTTTAAATTGTGTCATATAAAGCGTTCTAGAAGTACATAGGATGCGCCGAAATGCTGGTTTGAACATTTCTCCGTTGTAACGGTTAATAAATTCAAATTTTAGATGGAGTTTTATTTGCAATGAGGGGATAAATGAGCAAACTCTATGTTGAAAGCCTGTATCACACAAAGTACTCAGTTCATCGTGTTCAGCATCCGAAACTCATACTATAAAGCAAGTTAACGTTTTCTTGGCTGAGACTTGCAATTACAGGCAAAAATCATCGTTTTGTGTTGGAGAAATGGGCGGAGAATTGTAGAGATGATCACTTCCGGCTACTGTCACGCGCGCTAAGAGTACATCCGTGAGTCCGTTACAACTGTTGCTTTTGCATTTTATTAATTGTTTTCGCCTACGATAGATATATTTTTACATTCAACCACCTTAATTTCGTCTTTAACTTCAAGGTCATGTCTACATCTACATCAAGAAACCACTCATTGAATACCTTGTTGTTCTTTTGCTCCCATCCTTCGATAACGGCTTGGGAAAAGCTTTCTCTGTTGGGAAATTTCTCAGTGTCGGCCCTACTATAGGTCACTAGATATATTGTTCGCTGAATTCGGCCCTCGAGCTTCAGCCATTATTAACACAGCTTATATGAGTCGTGATCAAAAGTTCGTTAGCCGTTTCAAATTTTGGCCCATGCACGGCTTCAATAAATGAATATTCACAAGCTATTATGGCTTTGAAATTGTAAATATATATCGGTATTAATAATTTTTGTAAAAATGTATTTAATTTGTAACTTTTATTTTTTAAAGCTGTAATTCTATATCTTTTTTCATATGCACACCACCCCTCCCCCCTACTTTTATGACGTCGCATAGGCATGACGTCACTGTACGTATGGTCATATTAAGAATTTCATTTGGTGTCCATTTAGAAACAAACGCGGCTCAAAAAAGCTGGCACAATCTACTGAAGCTAATTAAATGCCCTGGACGTAGGTGCCGTTCGCTCTGACAACCCTTGCCATTTAAGTCGGACCGCTTCAGCAATTTCCGGCTATTTTTAACACAACCCCCCTCCCCCATTTCAATGTTGGTTTTCGAGGAGACTGAAATGTTGCCTTTCTATCCCAACATTGTAAAAGGGGGAGGGGGGACAAGCGAAGTCATAAAAAATGCCCGCGATGTGTCGGTGGAGTTCGTTCAATGTTCTGAATATCCTTATTTTGTCGGGCGGTCCGTACTTAAATGACAAAGGTTGTACCTCCCCTAAGTTACTTATAACTATTAATTGCTCACTATTTCCTCGCCCTCTCCTCATTAACTTATTAATTATTTTAATTGCCTGCTATTATTACTCATTCATTATTCATTACGCACTATTTCCTCCCCTCATCATTAACTTATTAATTATTCATTGCTCACTACTATTGTTTCATTAATTATTCATTACGAAGTAGTAACTTATTAATATGTGATAGTTAATGAAACCTCCACATAATTAATATTCAGCCGCCATGATTGAATAGGCAATGCGGCGTCCTCCACCTTCTTTCGCCTTTCTCCAATTTCCTCCTCCAACGTAGATCGGGTCCATGTGGATATCTTTACTTCAAAGGTGTACGTTTTCACTTCAAAGGCGTACGACTTCCATTTGTCCTACGTACTTGCCGCGCAAGGATTTCACTAATTCTTGTTTAGATATCACCACAGTAAGGAAGGTCTTGTGTAAAGTAGCTACAAATTATTAAAAAAACTAAATAATATCATCCACCATAATAAGGTGACTTCATGCATTGTTTATATAAAAAGTGCTCAGGGAAATATAGTATACCAGATGGTATTTCACATTTGAAAGTCAATTAAGTAAAGGCAAAGACTTGAATTTATAATTCAACAAAAACTACTATTAGTATTAATATGTTGTTTAATTTTTTAAAAGACATCATCATATTCGAAATACTTACTTGTTATGTCACCAACGAGTACGGGTGAATATTTCATGAGAAATTTGTGTTGTTTGGTATAAAACGAGCCTTTAGGCAAGTTGTATACTAAAATAATATGAATTTCGCGTGAAATTTTCGCCAGTATTCGATAGAAAACTCTGATATCTGATAACCATATTTTCCGATATTAAATACCACTGAGATAAATACCAGATCACAGATGAACCGTTATAATTTACAAGTGGCAGAACTACTGCTAGTATTCACTCTATATGTCTAGAATAACTGTAAATGGTCATACTGATAGACAAACTGTTCCCATCTCGGCTTCCTGCCACTCAGAAAAAAACTTGAAAAACGTGATAAATTTGAATAAAAAACTAACTGCTGTTTTAGCTTTTCATTTAGTCTCTTTATTTATTGCTTACATTTTCAGTCAAATATGGGGAATAGTTAATATGATATAAATATTATTTCATTACTCTTTCACGATCAAGTCACAGGGTGTTTCTGGCAAGGCAATGGTTGCATGAAATACTGTTTATTGAACTTTATACAAAATATTTTGACAAACTTGAGATAATGGCAAATAACCTTAATGATCAGGACCTACAGACTAAACTGAACTTAAAAGAACAGGAACAATATGAGATGCACGGATCGAGAAAGGAAACATAAATCATATGTTGAAGTACAGAACGAAATAGTCTACGATTATGTCAAGATTCCATGATTTAGGGAGCTCTGCACGACCTGAAATGTCTTCAGTTGATGTGAAAGACATTCATGTAAGCAGAAGCAAAGTGCCAGATGGCTTGCCTGAAGATGACTTTGTTCATGATAATCGGCAGAGTGAAAACTCCGCTTTTACACAAAGGGAACAAGTCTGTGATGTTGAACAGCAGTATGAAATACATGTCGACAACACACACGCCAAACAAGAAACATTGTCTAGTTCTGTGCTAAACTGCGAGTGGTATGATGACAACACAAAAGAAAGTCACAGCGCGATGCCAACTAGATATGTGGACTTATTTGTCGAATTAAACTCTGATAAAATGACTGGAAAAGCTGGGGAGGACTCCAGTCATTGGCAACACAAGGAAACACTTGTTGAGAGTGAAAGAGAGGAACGAAGAGCACAGGACAAACAAGAGGCCGTTGAAGCTTTGCAACAGGCAAAGAAGCCTGCTGGTAAAACAACATGTGATAACAGTGCCAGGCCGAACAACGAGATTGAACTAATCTCTTTAAATACGGTTACAATAGACACTGACAAAGATGGAGGTACGAGAGTAGAACAAGGGGCTGACAATCTCACATCCGAGAAAGAAAAGGAGCCATCTACTGAGCAACAGGAAGAAGCGATTTATGAAACAATTCCTGAACCCTCTGAGCCAGAGTATATAACGATTCTTCCTTCTCCTGCTCAGTGTTCTGCTGGAGGGGAACACGTTGTACATAAGTGTTGTACAAGAAGAGTCGTCTTAGGATCAGTTCTGTCTGGTATATGTGTCCTGGGAATTGTTATCGCAGTCTCTGTACTACTGACTACGAATAATGGTTATGCACCACCATCAGCATGTAAGTCAACGCGTTTAATCAATTTTGAGGTAATTACAACTATAATTACAATATTGGAAACAAAAAAACTGTAATTTTTAGAATAAAGCGTGTTAAAACCGTTAACACTCATGGATATTTATTCAGTTAAACTACTCGTCTGGTAATTTTGTGCATTCATGCTTTGCGCGACCGCAACTACATTCAGCTAGAAGAGAGTGGAAAAGTCAACCCTATACTGTAATCCACACACTCACTTAGGTTTAGGTTGGTCATGAAACTTGCAAATTAAGTGTTTTTTTGCTAACTAGCTAACTAATTGATTATACGTATTTATATATATATTTATTCATTTATTGTACGACCGCTGACATAACTCGATTTTTTTTTTGTCATAGAGTAGCACAGCGACGAAGCCCAATACGAAAAATATATTTTCTTCCAACTCCGGCAATATAATTCGGTATCGGCGTCTCAAAATCGCAATTAGTTTTGTATCGCGATTCAGCAGTTAAGTCGGGAATTGTTAAAAAAAACGAAGCACCAAACTTATGCTGATCGTAATTTCAATTCTCAAAAGGTGCCTAGTATATCTATGGCAACGGTTTCACGGCTTGAGTGGAGAAAACCTTCGCGACGTGTTTTGAAATCTCTTCAAAAATCGTACTTTTAGCGGATAAAGTGATTTCTGACGGAAACTACAATGTCAATCTTACCTTTAGGATTGAATAATTCGTATCTTGTAATTTACAGTGTTTTGAATGTGAAATTGTAGAAATTTGCTGTTGAACAAACGACTTTTGAACTTGACCTGGAACCCATGTAACTGCAAGAGCTCGCGCAAGAGCCAATTAAAGGCTGGTATTCTGAGACATCAATACCATGTTATATTGGCGTCTCAAAAGTAAACAAAATGATATTTGAATCATGATACAAATATATATCGTTGAGAGGATCCTTGTAACGTTTTGGTAGAACTATTTAAGGCAAGGACTATTAAATAGATTTATGTTACACAGAGAGCCTTTCTTTATGACTAGTAATGTTGTTTGATGTTGTTCTAAAGATGTGGAGAGATGCACATGGGAGAAACATTCCTGTCACGTGAACGCTTCCTGTACAAACACGGCTGAAGCATATAACTGTACCTGCAATACTGGATTTGTTGGGAATGGCACTTACTGCAAGGGTAAGAAGTGTTACATATATCTGCTTAATCAACATTAAACCGACGTCCCCATGTACACGTTTGCTTATGAACATTGAGGTCAGTTTTATGTATTTCGGCCTCAGTATTGTTTTCACCTATACACACGATAACGCTAGAAACCATCCGGAACGTTAAAGGTAGAGACTGCGCATGTGCAGACAGATCATTCTGTTTGACTCGAAAACCAACGTTTTCGTCGTCTATACGAAAAATGATAGACCTCAATTTTCAAAAATCTATACTGCAGTTATAAAGCGTTTTCGATGAACACAATCACAACTTTTTATTGGTTTACGAAAATGGTCCTGTTAATCGAAAAACCTTTAAACTTGGATTTTAGAAAACTTACCATGTAAAACTTAAAACTTACGCAGATTTTGTAACACAACAGATTAAAATATAAATTATAATATTCATCAAATGCTTATTTGTTACTGTTTCTTTATTGTGTATCAGCAATTTGCAGTGAATTTGTAACAAAAATGGTAATCTGGTTAAAAAAACAGAAGGTTTCACGGAGATATACTATTGTTAATTAGAAAAAGAAAATGAGTAAAGCGATAATTTATTTGTGTCATCAGGATTTACTTTAGCAAATCGATGCTAGAAAAAATTGAAGAGAAGTGCTTACTATTCAGGAATTATAAAATCCGCTAGTGCAAAATATGTACATATTCCATGTCCAAAAAAAATTATCATAAACAACATAACATGCCTTCATTAATTATTCCTTCAAAAATGCATGCATAGTTAATTAGAATTTTGTCCAATCAGATGAAGCAAATAAATCACGTGCGTGCTCCGTTATACTTGGTAAAACGATAGGATATTTATACGACTTTTCACTGTACGAGTGTGGCCCTATATAATACTTCATGGCTGGGGCCTTTTTCCTTTGTTCAACAAATTACTAAAAGGCCTCAGCCATGAAGTTTTATATAGGGCCACACTCGTACAGTGAAAAGTCGTATAAAGACCCTCCTAGTCAATCCTTATAAAACCAAGGATTTCACCATGAGTCTTTATAAAGACTGACACTTTTAAAAGAAGCCTTACGAGTAATATTAGTTCATAAGATGAGGCATAGGGTTGCTCAACCAACGGTGTAAGTGCAATGACTCGAGGAGCTCGAAAACAAAGGTCCCTTGGCTCACAGGTATTCACACGCAATCGGCCTAACATTATGGGACCCAAATTTTCGCTCCGTATTCCAACTGCGCATGCCAGTGACGCACACCGTAGCTATACACAAGTAAATCATCGATTTTGTTATAAATTTCTGAAAATTATTATGTTTTGAAGCCATTCAATAAACTCGCAGTACGTGCAGTTATCCGATCTAAATATACTCGGGCTACGCTCTCGTGTTTTTAAATCTGATAAAGGATTGCTGCTTGTTTATTAAACATTACTTAAAATATGCTGTATAGGTTACTCCACTTTTTTCTTATAAGATAGATAATTTGGTCACTTGCATTATGCAGCCATGGCTAGCATTAATATATATTTTAATATACTAATAGTTAAAGTCGTGTTTACTTTTATATTTAGATGGTGCATTAAATGACTACTCGACCAAGAAAGAAAATACAGATAGTCCTGCCATCTTAACAGATGTCCAGGCATCATTTATCGTCACATGGTCAACGCTTAAATTTATATCTGGGAATTGCTAATACTTTTTAAGTTGTGATTTATAATACTTGCTTTTCTGATGTCCAAATTCTCACTAAACAATAAATCCAAAGCACAACTTGGTTTTAACAGTTCATTCTATCAGGATTCCTCTTTTCGCAACAAAAATTGAATCATCAAAACTTTAACGTATTTGTTTTGCATTTTCTTAGATGCCAACGAGTGTTCTGGCAACCCTTGTAAGAATAGCGCATCTTGTACCGACCAGTTAAATGGATACACATGTGTATGTGCTACTGGTTACACGGGAATCAACTGCGAAACAGGTAAAAACTACATTCTAAAGATAATAATGTTCTGTTTGGTGCTAGAATGAAAGAGGAAGCCGGATTTTGACAAGGATATAAGTGAGTAATCTTTTTTCCAGATACTTCCCGCGATCTTTGATCAGACACCGGGAAGACTGTTGGCAGGAGATTGATAAGTGAGTAGAATACATATATAAAGAAGCAAGTTAATGAACTTGTAACTTCTAATTTGTCTTTAGTGCTGATCCTCTGGCCAGCAGGAAAGTACGGTCTACCCATGGCCAATATTGGATGTCCATCTACCAAAGGGTTTCCATGGGAGAGAGGATGGCGGTATGAAGACCTGGAGGATGACCATAGGTACGTTGAACGCTCAATGAATCTTCATCTACGCTCCAAAATTGACGACGGAGACATCAAGACCCATTTCTGCATTAAAACGAATGTACTGGACGATAATAAAAGGCCTAACTGGCCGAAAGGTATGTGACTGGGTCAGTCATGATCACACATACATCATCATCAAAGTATCACTGCAACGGAGAACATATATATGTCTAGCCTGTTTTCACAAAAAGGGCCTTACAACCTAAGACCCCCTTTTGTGAAAACAGGCTAGATCTTTTGTGCCTTTAACCTTTAAAAGCAAGTAACTCGTGTTTTTGCCGTTTTCTTGATAGGGCAAATGACAGGTTAAGACTTGGCTGGCCTTTCTATCCCATAATTGACTTGTCTTAGATCTATCCCATAATTTCTTTATTTGAGAGCTAGAGGTTAGGCTTAGGTTAGAAAAAGGCCATTTTCTGGTATTTTTACTCAAAACACAGGAAACTTCCAACTGATTAAACGCAATCTACATGAAGAGAACGTTGTATTGCCGTATAATGCATCGAAATCCATTAAAAGCTCGAGTTATCCGCGAAAATTAAATGTTTGAACTAGTCCTACCCCCCTCCCCCCCTCACATAAAATACTTGGAGATCAATTATGGGTTAGAAAGGCCAGAAAAGTCTTAAGAGCGGATGTCAGGAAAAATCAAACATATCGCGGCAAGGTCGAAAATTTGATTTCTTTCATATTTCAAAGTCAGATAGGCTAAGGTATAACCAAAAGCACTGTACACTTTTTTAGGAAAAATATATTTTTATTTCCAAGAAAAATGCAATTAACTAAATTCAGTCGAAATGACTGTTTGAGACGCCAAATTCTGAAACGAGTTTGACGGTCTCGCGTACCAAAACAAACAGTCATCTAGTCTTAAAAACGCTCAAATCGTGTTCTACGATATCTAAATATCTAGTGTTATACATTTGAGAAATATTGTATTATTCTTTACATGAAAAATAATTTTATTCAGAAGGCATACATTTCACGTTGATAAAAGTATCTCGTAAATAAAATTAATTTTCACCATGTGCTAAACCTTTGAATGGATCAAGCTTCGGGTTTTTTTAATTATCGAAAGATTATCTCTCGATTACTGTAAAGATTTCTTTGGGCAAATAATTGTGCGTGACGCTAGAGCTGTTCAAAGTCTGTTGAAAAACGTACATATTTGACCTTGAGAGGTCAACTGTCTATCTACGGGTCCAGCGCATTTATGCCTATTTCGCGCTTCTTAGAAAATTAGAGGTTCAAATAATACACTAAAAGGCCATTTAAAAAAGTTCTAACCTTAGTTGTTGTAGAAATCAGATCCGGAGACTGTTTCTGTGTGATTCTTTTGTCGTTCTCTTAAGTTGCCACAAGCTGTCAACGGTTGATTTGGAACAACAATCTTTGTCTGACTTTCGACGTATTTCAACATCACAACAACCAATTCACAGGCTAAGTCATTTGCTAAATGTTCTTCGATTTGGAGTGCACTCTCGTTATAGTTTTGAGACCTTCAAACTGCTACAATACGACCAACGTGTCGGCGCGGCGTCTCTTCCCGATCCCAAGTAGCAATTATGCTAATTACTTAGTGTGTTCTGCTTTCGCGAAGGAGGGGTTTACGTCAATCATCAGAAAATTCATATATACAAAAAGTAAAAGTTCCAGTTAGGATTTCTAATAGAAAAGGAGCCTGTTAAACGTTTAAATATATTGTTGATGAAATTCTGGTTGCTTTGAATTCCGGGTAAATTTTGATTATATGCCGTAGAGACAAAGTATGCACCTGAGGGTGGGATTGTGTCACGATTTAGAGTATTTGGGTATTTTGGGTATACCCCCTCCCCCAACCTCCCTGGCCGACGCTGTTTGAACTATTGCGGACTTTCACATTAATTTGAAACATTCAAGCTACAATTTGACATTGAATTTTCAAGAGGTATACAGTCATATGACTTTCTAAGCGCTATCCTCAAAGTTTATTATAAATAACGTCTATAAGAGGGCATACCACTAAATTTTAACGAGACCCCCAAAACAACCACTAACAGCGGCTGATGAAAGTCAGGATCCAGCTAAAGCACAGATCAAACTGATTCGAATTTAGCGTATTGGCTTTTGTAGAGGGAGGAAAATCGGAGAACCCGGAGCAAAACCCTCGGAGCAAGGGCAAGATACCAACAAACTCAACATGTGACCGGGCCTCTAACCCTGGCCACAGTATTGAGAGGAAAGTCCGCTGATTGTTGTGGATGACGAAAAATATGGGCAATAAGAAGTCATACCACCGTAAACTATCGTAATCTCTTAAAAAAAACGTAAATTGTCAGGCGGTAGAGCCTTGAAAATGAGGGAAATTTTAGGTTGAAATAGTTCTTGCGCGAGCGATGACGCAATCCGTTGTATGTCCTGATTATTTCCAATGGTAATAAGCCAATCAGAAAACGAGAAACCGAGCAGTTCTAAAATTAACAAATTTACGATAGTTTACCGTGGTTTTTCCCTCTTATTTACCACGTTCTACGTCATCGCATGCTCAATATTGTTGACTGAGACGAGGTTGAATGAGACAAGGAGACTTGCGGGAGAAAAGTGATCGCGCGAGCGATTACGTAAAGTCCTCTTATTTCCAATGGCAATCAGCCAATCTGAAAATTAAACGAGAAATTGCGCAGTTGTTGTAAAATCATCTGATCCCCCGAAATTTGATGTTACATTTTCATTCTCTCCTTCCCCGCTACCCTCCTCAATGTCGCAACTAAACATCCCCCTCAATACACAAATACGTATCTCTGCTCATTCACGGCGGGATGCCGGTATATTATTGAACTATAAAACATCACCAAAAGAAGACTTACATGTTCAGTTAGGTTATATAAATCTTAAACAATGAGAAACCAACCAGCCGCTGTGGTAATAGTATTGGTGGGACAGAGAACTTGACGCGTTACCAGCAAGGGGCCCCGGAAAATCTTGTGTTAGGAGCGTTAGAAAAATTGGGATATCTACAATTCATCCAGAATCAAACAAGTTTTCGATATATTACCTGCTTCATAAATTGTGCACCCCCCTCTAACGTATACTGCTTTGATTCCCCTTTCGCATGGTTGAAATAAATAATTACCTGTCTCTTAATGCCGGGCAAAAAAAAAGAAACAAAACCATGTACGACACATTATAGCAATCATAAAAGCCTAGCATACAGTATGATGTTAAGCACCGTTTTTATAAACGGCCCAAGAAATTTGAAAACCATGTTTGACCGACCCATTTATATTTTTGTTTGGGGGGGGGGGGGGAGGGGGGGAGGGGGGGGGGGGTAGGAAACGATTGAAAAATATGTTTAACTATACTTCTTTTTCGAGCTCTCTACGTATTAGTTACTTGCCTTTCTCGTGAAAATTGTCAATCCACAACTAGTAGAAGAAAAAGTAGTCGATGAATACATGAGCATTTTTACGCGAGTCTTCAAGTCGACTTGGTTCCACACTCTCCCTAACGTTTTTCAATTTTATAATTTTTTTTAGCGACCTAACCCACCATCACGTGCCGGAGGGCGATGGTAAATTTATTGAGATAGCCTAACAGGCTTCTATTTCTGTGTAAATATAATCCTAACTGGAACTGATATATCTGAATGTTCTGATTATTTTCTTTTTAACTTGATTTAGCCCTGCGCAACTCAGAACACACTAAGTAATTAGCATAATTGCCATTGTCTTAATATTGTGCAACTTGGAAGAACCGCCGGCACGTTGATCGTATTGTAGCAGTTTAAAGGTCTCAAAACTATAACGAGAGTGCACTCCAAATCGAAGAACATTTAGCAAATGCCTTAACCTGTGAATTGGATATTCAGTGTGATGTTGAAAGTCAGACAAAGATTACTGTTGACAGCCGTCTAACCGTTGACAGCTTGTAGTAAATACGGCAACTTAAGCCGGAGAACGACAAAAGAATCACACAGAAACAGTCTCCGGATCTGATTTCTACAACAACTAAGGTTAGAACTTTATAAAATGGCCTTTTGTGTATTTTCTGAACCTCTAATTTGTTAAGAAGCGTGAAATAGGCATAAATGCGCTGGACCCGTAGATAGACAGTTGACCTCTCAAGGTCAAATATGTACGTTTTTCAACAGACTTTGAACAGCTCTAGCGTCACGCACAATTATTTGCCCAAAGAAATCTTTACAGTAATCGAGAGATAATCTTTCGATAATTAAAAAAAAACGAAGCTTGATCCATTCAAAGGTTTAGCACATGGTGAAAATCAATTTTATTTACGAGATACTTTTATCAACGTGAAATGTATGCCTTCTGAATAAAATTATTTTTCATGTAAAGAATAATACAATATTTCTCAAATGTATAACACTAGATATTTAGATATCGTAGAACACGATTTGAGCGTTTTTAAGACTAGATGACTGTTTGTTTTGGTACGCGAGACCGTCAAACTCGTTTCAGAATTTGGCGTCTCAAACAGTCATTTCGACTGAATTTAGTTAATTGCATTTTTCTTGGAAATAAGAAGATATTTTTCCTAAAAAAGTGTACAGTGCTTTTGGTTATACCTTAGCCTATCTGACTTTGAAATAGGAAAGAAATCGAATTTCCGACCCTTGCCGCGAAATTTTAAATTTGTCTGGTTTTTCCTGACAGCCGCTCTTAAACTGCCCATTGCCCTTTCAAGAAAACGGCAAAGACACGAGTTACTGACTTTTAAAGTTTAAAGGCACACAAGATCTAGCCTGTTTTCACAAAAGGGGGTGTTGGGTTCTAAGGGTCTTTTGTGAAAACATCCTTGCCATGCGAACGACCATACCAACATTGGTAATTCTGTCGAATTTGAGTGTTATAGCATAAAAATGCTGTAAAGTTACAGCGATATGAAATTAGAAATATTTCTATGAGAAAAACCGTGTAGGCATTTACAGCCACGCTTTCATGTATTTCCTGCATTGAAAATGCCAATAACTCGACAGCAATTTGAAACATTGCTTTGAAACTGTGGTCAATTACTAATTTAGGTACGATCTTTCATGTGGTAGCAATAGTTTCCCTGTACACATTAATCTTCCAATTTATGCAAATTAAGAGGCGGCCATTATGAATGAGGTCTATGGCCGCAATTTCTCACAGTTGAAAATTAGCTTTCCTGTTTAGTTTGATAGTTTCATGAAGCGGAAATAAACACAACAAAACAAAAGCCTGCTATGCATAGCGGTTGGGTCATAGTATTCAAAGAATGCAGAGTGGTAGCATAAAAGTCATTAATGCCGTCTTTCGTCCAAAGGTCAGTACTGCATCTTCAGGAAAGGAAACAGTTGTCCTTCAGGCCTATCATCAGGCTGGATTAAATGGGATGACGAAAACACTGATAACTCCAACAACAAAAACGGAATTCTACCAGATGGTACATACGACAAAGACACTCTCATTTATTTCTGCTGCAGAACTGATGGACAGAAAGACGACCCATTAATTCTCCCTACAACTGATCCGTTTTATCTTCTAGCGTACGGTACGAACACTTGTCAACAGGTACATGTAAGAGCTCAGATCGTTATTTTCACCATATTTTGTTGAATACATTCTCCCCTATTTCCTTGCTCTGACACAAATAATTTTACAATTCCTAATACAACTTATGTTAACGGGCTGTCAATTTTTTTTCTTCAAAAGGTCAAGTTTGCCATATCAAGCATGGAATGGTTACGTTTTAACACAGAGGATAAGACAAATATAAATTCGTATGGTGGTGAACATCCTCTCAGAGCTGGTCACACTGGACTAAGAGATGCTCATCGGCACGCATTGTTCTACTGCTATTACACCAGTAAGTTATAATAGAGCTCTCAAGGTGTGAAAATATAAACTAGCAAACTAGCTACGCCAGCATAGCTCCAGGTTTGCCATTTATCACTTATTTACAGGATTTAAAAGCCAAATTCTTCAAAACCGTTCGCTTATTTTCACGCTTTCTCTCCCAGGATCAACTACCAATTCCTTATATAAGGAATAAGGATGGTTTATAAAATGATTCCCGTAGACAGACTATACTTGTTATGCACAGCTACATGTACAGAGGGTTATTTACACAATGACAGTATGCATGAATTAAATTGTGTGGTCTTTGCATTTGAGAGCTGTCACGAGTAGCGAGAAACTCACAGGCGAATATACCTATTATTTCTACGTTTATTTCTACATTTACCTATGCTACAATACTAAACTGAATTATCGAGGTTTTTCAATATTTTAAGTTATTACAAAATATATAAATAAATAATTAATTGTGATTTAATATACCGCTGAAATTGATATAACACTGCTAATCTGCTAAACGAGCAATACAAAAGGCAAGATTAAGCTCCAAGTACTTCCAGAAATCACCTACAAGCCTTGTTATTGTTTGAGTTGTTATCATCGTTAGCTCCAGTAATAAGAAATAAATTCCTGAACCCATTACAAATAAGCAAGTAGAAGTGTTTGACTTTTCTTAAAGTGACGGACGGGCGAGTTAAAGTTATATAAGTTGCCTTGAGGATGAAACATAATTTTACGGAACAGTTCGCTACAAAGTTCGGATCTGCGTTCAAAAAGACTAGTATTAGTCCAGATAAATGAAGTAATGTTACGCAAGAATTAAGCTTGAGTCCATGGATAATACGAAGCGCTCTTTTCTTTATACGTTCAAGGGAGTGGTTTAGATATTCAGGTAGACTATAGTGAAAAACTTGGCAAGCGTAAAGGAGGACACACCCAGGAATGCAGTTAACATAAACCTAACTCGCTAGCTGGAACATTGGCACGTTTCAATTGTAAGAAAAAAAGATCGTTTAGAGGCTTTCTTAATTGTACTGACAATGCGTGAGTTCCAATTAATACTGTTCTGGATCGTAACACCCATGACCTTACCCGATTCGCTGATCAATGATTACATCGTTGTATGTTCTTCTAAAGTGAGAGAAGGAGATTCCGAGTTCCTTTATTTTTTAGGATGCAGCTGAAATTTACTGTTTTTAGATCAGACTTGGACTTCATCAACAAATGATTGTGGTGAGCTATCATCTCTCTTTTTAACGATTTCATGGATGGTTATATCATCAACATACTTAAACACACCGTCATAGGAAGGTACTTTAAGGTCGTTTGTCATGGCAATAAACAACCACAGACCCAACTTTGTTCCTTGGGGAACGCCTGCTGGTAAATATTTCCATTCTGAGTTGCAGTCTTTAGCAAGCTTTACCCTCTAAAACATGTCACTAAAAAAGCCGCATATCCAGTTGACAACGTGTGGGTTGATACCGTACGTGGACAGTTTACTGATGAGGAGGGTGTGGTCAATAAGATCAAAGGCTTTTCTATAGTTGAGAACAAATACTCTCACATTAGCGTCAGTACCGCCGGTAGCTTTAGATCAGTGGTGCACCATACGGATTAGAGTGTGGCTTCTAGACAAACGTGGAATACACCCGTATTGATCAGTTCCTATGTGATTTAAGACATCCGGCTTAACATGGGAGTGGGCTACGTAGTCTTCTGTTACTTTCGCTAAAGTCGAGGTTAGACAGATGGGCCTAATATCTTTGGCAACGCCTTCTATCTGAATGGTTTTATGGATGGGCGTGACATTGGCACATTTCCATATGTGGGGAAGTGCTTCTTCATAAAGGGATGAGTTAAGTATTGAAGTCACAGCTGCCGCCAGGACCCGGCGGAGTGGGATAGTGTCCCGGTCCGCTTGCTTTATTTGGACTTATGTTGTTAGTCGGGCAGCTACAGTTTCAAGCGATACAGCTCGTATAATGGCATCAGTGGTGTCAAGTCAGTTGATAGCATCTAATGGTTAGAAGGTCTGTTGTAGTTCCATGAAAGCATTATTTGATCTTGATCTTGTCCTCCAAACTTTGTGAATCACCATGCAGGGAGTAGTTTGGTACATGTACATGTCTTTTTTGATCCAGACATACCCACGCAGTCGGTACGTCTGCACTCACTCCACCATTTTATTGAATCTGTTTCATTAAGCTGTTTGACTTTTGATTGATAGTAACTTGACTTGCACCGTTTACGCTCTTTATTCGCTCGGTTTCGATAAAACCTGAAAAGAGGAGGATTGTATTGATTGAGAGTTTTGATAAGTGCATGACGTACCGACTGCGTGAGATAGGAGAATTTATGTAATAAATTCGTAATAAACTCGCGATTTTCCTTTGTTGTACTTATTTTCTATGGGTTATTTTATAAATGAAATAGAAAACGTTTTCTAGTTCTTAAATGCAAATAGCTTCAACAAACAAGGATTCATATCTTTAAAAACAAATCTAAGGTGTAGCTGCGTGTAGCTTCTTGTTTGTTCTACGACTGGAGACCAGTGAGCTGTCAAACTCATGGAGCAATTTTCAAGTGAATGTTTACATTCCAATATTAATCTGACAGCTGATTAACAGAAGCATGACCTCAAGTGTATTAAATATATTAGGGGGCGATTCGGAAGGCTTTTTTCTTAAGCTTTTCTACATGGTCTCCCCTCTATCCTTCCCCTCCCAAGTTCCGATCTTCTTCTTTTCTCTCTTCTCTACCCCTCCCCCTGCGAGAGCCTGTTCACAGGCTACTCTTTCCTCAGCTTGCCGCCACGTTGAATTCCACTTGAGATATTTCCCAAGAGCCAGATTCAGCATATTTAGTGTGGGGTTAGCATATTTTTAAAATCATAAACCCTTATCACTAAATTATCAAATCATAAGGAAAAACGAACTTTGACAATGAGGCTAAAACAATTGCGTTTATTTTTGTACAGGTTGTAACTTCATTCTCAATAAAAGATGGGGCAACTTCACGTCACCAAACTTCCCCCAGGGTTATCCGTCAGGGCAGTGTTGTTCCTGGAATATCTCAGTACCTTTAGGGCTTCGAATTTTCTTGGAGTTAGTGTTGTTAACTCTTCAGTCTGGTAGCCATAATGATACTGTGCAAGTCTTTGACGGACCAGACGACACTTCACCATCCCTTGGAGTGTTCACCGGTATCCACACCCAACCCCCTACGGGTGTAATGGCATTATCTAATGAAATGTTTGTCATCTTCACGTCATACTCGTCGAACACTAACAACGGTTTTATCGCAACATACACAAGTCAGTCTAACACGAAAGGTAGGAAGAAAGTAGATTTCCCACATATAGTAGATTACTTCGAACGACCCATGCCGAGACTCATGGGAATAAAATGCTGTATGAAATCGCTTCCCAGATCAGTAAAAATAGCTTACTGGAACTCAAACCGAGATTGCCATCAAAAGTTAAAGTACCAATGTTAATTTTTCAGCATATCGTCTATCGGCCGTTTCTTAAAACTTAAGACATTTGTGCCAAATGAACAATTTCGTGCCAAGAGCCTGCGCGCATATCGGTCAGCGGACACGACGTTGACATCATCAACTGCAATTAAATATTACATATTTTATTACTTTTAGTTTCATACTTTTTTTTTCTCTCAGTTACCAACGACTGTTCCAGTAACCCATGTCTCAACGGTGGCTTCTGTACGAACCACGTGACTGGATACACGTGCACGTGTGCTGTAGGTTATAATGGCACCAGATGTCAGTACGATACAGGTATAGGAACACGTAAAATAATTGGGACTACCTGGATTTCTTAACTGGTTTTCAGTTTACAAAGACCCTCGACCTAAATTGGCATTTTCCTCATACCGTGTTCGACTTGTATTTTCAGAGTGTAATCAACCCTTAGGAATGCAGAATGGGTACATCAAAAACTACCAACTAACAGCTTCAAGCATTTACCAAGATAATCGTTTGAGGATGGGTCCGCAGGTTGCGCGTATCAATTGGAATATGTTATTTGGCTGGAATGCTAAATATCGTAACACCGAACAGTGGCTTCAGGTTGCTTTCAGAAGGGAAGCCAAGGTTACAGGCCTGGCAACTCAAGGATATAATAAATCCGATGCTGCTGAATGGGTCACCTCTTACCAGATGAGCTACTCGATTAAAGGAAAAGGCTGGAATCTTTACAAAGAGAATGGAACTGTTAAGGTTTGCATTTAGCTTTAATATGCTCTACAAATTTGGCCAGTATTAATTATTGACAACTTGCAAGTGTATATGATTTATAGAGTTGAAATTTCGAAATTGCAGCGCGGCCGGTTGGTTCTCAAATTATATCAGATGGTGAGGTTTCGTTTCTATTCTTTCACATGTAAGAGCACATGCACACATAACAGTTTCTTGAACCTTTCTTTGCTGGCAAAACAACCTCATGAACTCAAATACGATAGCCTTGTGAGCAATCGACGTACATATGAAGCTATTGAAGTTATTATCGACTACATGATAGTCAAGCATCGAACTGCAATGACACCGTTTGTCGGTATTCGCACTTTCGTGCACGTGATCGACAAGCGGACTTTTCTACTTTCAACACACGGTCGGTAAACTGTACGAAATCTCCTAGAATAAATCCCTAATGTCCAAACTAACGGGGAAAACTGAAAGAGAAAACCCTTGCGAGCAATCGACATATATATGAAGCTATATAAGTTATCATCGACTACATGAGAGTCAAACATCGAACTGCTATGAAACCGCTTGTGACAGTATACGCACTTTCGTGACAAGCGAACTTTTCTACTTTCGACACACGGTCGCTAAACTGTACGAAACTCCAAGGATGTATCCCTAATCTCCAAACTGTTCTCAGTGCCCTGTCATGACTATCTTCATCCTGGCCCCATATTATGAAGATCATAAATCACTTCAGCTCTCTCGATTCCTTCAAATGCCATTTGCAGTTGATGCTGAAGGTTCTGGTTACGATAAATATCTAGCTCGCTACAAGTCCTTATACGAAAATTACCGCCAAAAACCTCTGAGAAACAACTTAGGATGATAAACTAGTGGTTTAAAAATGTAGTCGGAGCATAACCAATGGTGGAATCAGCATATGAACATCTCTGGGTTTACCGCCTTCTAAAAGCGGTTCGTCAATTGAATCGAACTTGAAAGCCTTGGCCATCGTTTTCAGTTTAAAGAAAAATACTCGGAAAAATGCTTCATTTTGTAAAAATAATCCAACAGGTACACGAAATTATAATTTGTTTACAACCTGAGCTAGTAATCGTTTGCGAAAATCTAAAGATTGCAAAGATTTTCACAGGTAAAGCAACGGTTTTCACTTTTCTCCCCATCTTTGAAAACGTAGGGTGTACGCTTTCAAACGATGAACTCAGACTCGGGCATGCGTTATGCGCGACAGTGAGCCTTTAAGAGGGAGCTAGGATAGTCAAGTTTCAGATGCCAGAACACATCCTTTGTGCATATAGTTTACTTAACATTCTAGCACCATTTAGGTTGTTGATGTAGGAAATTGGAAGTGCTCTCTTTTAACAGATCTGTTCAGATCCTTTGGATCGAAGCACACACGAATGTTTCCATTTTCCTTTTCAACTAAAATAATGGAGCTGACCCGCTCTGTAGGATGATCCACCTTCTCGTTTGAGCCTAATGCCTCCGTTCTCTCCAATTCGTTTGTTTTCAGTTTGGGCAGCTAGGAGTTTAAATGGGACTCTCCTTGGTGGGTGAAATACAGGCTTAATCTCTGGGTTATTTTAAATGTGGGTGAACCCCCTCTAATTCCCCTAAGCCTTGAAAAAGATATATCTATACTGAGCTAGCATATTTCATTCAATGCCACTCTCCGCTTTTCCAACAGTTTGTACAAACTTGATCAGATTTAGCTCCTGACATGACTTTAATCCAAGTAGGGCTAACAATGACCCTTTACAGGTACGGTTAATCGCACAGAGTTGGTGTGCATTTGCGTTACATCACACATAAGGGCTCGTTTTCAATGTTTTCGGCGTCATTTGAACTTTTTATTCTTAGGGCGCCATTCAAGGGTGCATTTTGAAAACTGCGCGTTTGAAAGGCGCGTTTTAATTCGCATTTTAGAGCGCGTTTGAATGACGCGTTTTAGGGTGCATTTAAGTGCGCGTATGGCGCCTTGGAGTGCGCATTTCATTTGTCTACTTTTCTTGTTTATAGAGTTATCTAATGTTTGGTCTCGAATCTCAAGGATGAACTCGCCGTTGGCCAAGGTTCTTGAGGAACGTTTTTGTTTTGTCGAAGCTCTCCGCGAAACGGAAAGCGATATATAACAGCTCGAAGTACGTTTTACAAAACGTTTACAAGCAGGAGAAAGGGAGCTTCCAGAAGAATCGCTGATCGTCATCCGTGTACTCCAGGAAGCTTTGGTGGTAGTCAGAGAGCTTCTAATTACTTTAAGGAAGCGCCGTAATGCGACATTATTGGCTTTGGAAGAAGTAGACCGGCTGAAAATTGCTTTACATGCACGTTACGGCTCTTTTTGTTAAGATATTTAAACACAGCCATACACAACATCTCTTTTAGGAGCCACCAAATCAGAAAACGAGAACTCACATTACCGTTTAAGTAAAACCGTTCCTTTTACTTGGCTCTCATGCATAGGATTGCAACGTCATTAATGCGCCGAGCAATGTGTGCCGAATAACATTCCCCAGCGACGCCTGTTACATTTTTATTAATTTTGTCCCTGCAGGGTCTTCTCGGTCGAAATGGTTGAGAATCCTCTCAGCCATTTCAAGCCCAGCTAGCTGTGGAGACAAAATGTCAACGTATTCGTGCATTACCAAGAAGAAAAAGAAACTATGAATAAGACTATGGGGTAAATTTGTCTGACATTGAACATAATTTAAGTCTTTGAGGCACAGTTTATCGGGAGTATATTGAGGTTTCACGGTCGTGGCCATATGCCAAATTGGAAGTTAAGGTTGTTTGTGTCCAATATTTCGGCCAAAATTATCTTTCTGAAATAGAACTAAAGATAGCTGGTAAAGCATTCTGTTGTTAAAATGTTATGGCTGAAAGTAGGTGGTGTTGGCACTACGATCGCAAAGCGCATTGGTCTATGTTACTTCTCATCTCTGAGAGTGAGAGCTATACATACATACATACACGATATTTATACACGAGTAAACATCAGTAATAGCATAAAACAATTACAAAATACAGAGATTGTAAAAAAACAAATATGCCTACTGTTTTACATGAATGTCGTGTGTTGAAATATGATAGTTAAGAATAGGTTACACTATTAATAGTTAGGTTACAATATTAATATTTGTTTTCTTAAAAATACTTATTTTATCGGAGGCTCTGACATCCTCGGGCAGTGCATTCCACATCTTTGCCCCGTCAAAACGAAAGCATTTTTTACCGAAGTTTGTGCGCGGAAGAGGAAAGGAGATTTTAGTCGACGAGCCTCTGAGATTATATTGAATAGCTTCGGTTCTTCTTTCAAACATTTTAGTCAGATACTCGGGTGCAAGGCCGTACAGTACTTTATAGACCATGACTGCTTTTTGAATGGCCCTATGAGAGCTATAGAGCTGTTTGAAGTGCGAATTTCAGTCGGTTCGATCGGTGTTCAAAGAACGTTTGGGTATTAAAAAGCAAGTTGTTCCCTCACGGGGTTGAATTACCTTCTACAGTTTATCAAACATTGTGTGAAAATTGCCACAGAGCAATTCAAAGTGGAAAAATGTGGCTGACAGTCTACAGCTCCACGGAACGGCGCTGTGAGTGAGAAATTGTTTACGTTTGGCTTTGCCAGCTCAGGTGAGTCTTCACCTTCCATTTTATCAAGACAGAGAGAGAGACGTCTGCTAGCAGGGAAGTCTTCACCCTTTTACTTGCATAAATCTAGGCTCAAAATATTGAGGCGGAGCTTGCAATTTCCAGTTAGTTCGGTGTACATGTAATACCGCTTGAAGTGGTACTAAATATAAGAGCGCGTTCATTATTTTGTCAGTCTTAATTTTGTTGAAAGATACGCAGCCGGGGGCTGGTAATTTACTTTTTAATAGCCATCACTTCATCTTTGACTAGGAGATGAGACCCAGTTTGTTTAGGCTTTTGGACAGTATCCTTCCTCTGCTAACTGATTTGATATTTCAAGGATATACATAAGTTCATTTACCTAATATTTTCTATTCATACACAGTATTTTCTCCTTTTTGTAATTACCGATTCAGTTTAGCTTTTTTCATAATTATAAAGACCTTGACATTCAACATCAGATTTCGCCATGATCTCAGGTTTTTGTACTAGGAAACAGAACCTCTGCTCGCAGGGCATGGGAAATAATGACATGAGTTATCAGCACCTGAGAAAAGAAAAAATCATTAATTTACAGTTCCAATCAAGGTGAGATATTACCTCTACTTATTAGTAGAACACGTTTGGCAGAACGTTTTCACCATCAATGAAAACTTACTTTAAATATAATTATATCATTATTATTATCACTATTATTATAGGCATTATATCATTGATGATAAATATTTTCTCTTGAATAATAATTTACATGCATGTTTATGTTTTGTATATGTAGCGATCAAATCGAAACTGAAACATCCCCCCCCCCCTCTCTAGGGAAACCCCCTGGGCATTTAAACTTTTGAAGTTTGGGTTATTCCAATTGACCTCCTCCCCGGGCCAAAAAGGTTGTTCAAATGTCCCATTCAATGGTCATTGACATGGAAACGATCAGATGTCCCTACCCCCGGGACGATACTGCATTTTTTAAATCTTTTTTAAGGCAGTTTAATAAAAATGTTATAAGCAATTTCATTAAATTTTAATACCTTCAAATACAGCACAAAGATTTTGGGAGTCCCTTTTTTGAAGTCAGTCCCTTACAAAAGGAGAGTTTTGTCCTCTGAAGTCATCTAAAGTGACATCCTGCTATAATTCCACCATAACTTTTATCTAGGAAACCATGCGGCATGTAACATGAAATAAAGACAACTTGTTCAGACAAATTCCCTGCATCCCTCCCATCTGGTGTTAAATCCTCCCACCCCCCAGGACAGGCATTGATGTCAAATTGCCTACTCCTCGGGCATGGCAATG
Source organism: Actinernus sp. WN-2022 (assembly GCA_030867875.1). Classification (NCBI taxonomy): domain Eukaryota; kingdom Metazoa; phylum Cnidaria; class Anthozoa; order Actiniaria; family Actinernidae; genus Actinernus; species Actinernus sp. WN-2022. The sequence goes on from JAOWCC010001210.1 coordinate 35,454,881, forward strand.
AGTAAATGCCTGGTAGGGGAGCATGTTCCGATTTTATCGGTACATAAGCAGTCGACCGGTACAAAATGTACTACAATGGTTTCTGATGAGACAATCTAAGCTTACATGTATATACATGTATGTTGTACTAGCTACAATGTAGGTTGTGTAAAACAAACAGATCATACTACACAGCCTAATTTTATTTGGTCTAGTTTTTGCAAAACATATACCAGTATACTGGGTTTTTTTTCTGCTTTTTGTCAAGTCTTTTGCTATCATATCTGATTTCTAAGCAACCAAGTCCTGAATTGCTTTGAACATGATAGTCAATGCAACAAGTTTCCTACCTTTTTATAACATACCTTTTTGACACAGGAACAGAAGACATTCCAGCTGCTTGTGCATAATTATATAGATAGGATACAAAACCAGCATATTATTTTAACAAGAGACAAATAATTATTACAGAACAATATATATAGCCTGTGTAGCAGTGCAAGGGAGGGACAGTGGAGCTCCTTGTGTTGCTATGCTGGCTAAGAAAAAGATTTACAGCTATAGCCAGCTATAGATTTACAGCTATAGCCTGTTCAATAATACATTTAAGCAGTGGCGTAGGGAGGGCGTGGGGCAGTTTCCCCATCCCACTCTGGCCAGTTCCAGAAGAGAGATTGACAGTCATCAATGTAAATGTCCCAGAATTCATCATTTTACCCCACCCGAAGTTTCCCCCAATTTTACGGACATCCCTTTGTTCCTGCATTTAAGCATTAATTAGCTTTTCTATAATTCAGGTTGATTTGTCCTATGAAATAACTACATACATTGTACATGTAAATATTAATTGTTTTATTGTTCACATTTATATTAAATTATATAATTTAAATATTTCCACATGTGTAATGCAGGTGCACAGAAAATCAACTAATGCACTTATCAGCAACTTCCCCCAGTGGTATACCTTGGGACGATCAGGGGGATTTCAAAATGGTGGGGGGGGAGAGGGGACAAAGTTGACACATTTTCCAGGGTCACATTTCCCCCTCCCTCATCTTGGAACTTCAAACAAAGTCAAGCACTTTCCTCTACCCAGGGGCAAAACATACATTCAATCCCCTTGTATTCCCCAATTTATTCCTCTTGCTGATAAGTACATAAGAAAGGTATTCTGAAAAGTAAATGATATCCTTAACAGTACAGTCGTAAACACAGGCAGCCCAAGCTCAGGATTTGTGGTTCTTACAAATCCTATTGAGAACTCTCTATATATTAAATGAAATGACAAGGCTGTACAGTCCGTTGAGCACATCAAATCGTTCGAAGGGCAATAAAGCACTCTAAATCACTTCAATCATACTTCACATACTCCACAAAAGGACGTAACGAATGTCTGTCTACATTTATTTCGGGGTGGAATTCCAAAATTTTACATTGTAGCCCTCATAAACCTACGGTTGCTTGTTAGGGCCATTAAAAAAACGATTATATTTTCCTCAAATCCAGAGTTATTTAAAAAAAAAAAATTTAGGGAAAAAAATTTTTTTTCCAAAAAAAAATTTTTTTCCAAAAAAAATTTGAACAAAGTTATTAATCCCGAGTTTTGCTAATCCCGAGTTCCTAATCCCGAGTTCCAAATCCCGAGTTCCAAATTTCGAGTTCCTAATTCCGAGGCCGAGTTCTTCGTCCATTCTTCTTACCACGTGTAGTGAGAATGGCGGCCGATCGATCAGATGCAAATATTGCCAGTTCTAACGACAATATTAATATATTACCTCCTCAGTTCCTAGTAACGGCGCCATGTCAATTTTTTTAAGGGATCCATAGGGGAAAACTGCCGCCAGCTAATGAAGTAGATGATGCCCATGCCGGGGTATCCCATATTTTTTGGGACCGCCGCCGATGACAGCGTTGTAATTATCGGCAAAGTCGTTACGTTCAGTTCAGCATGAAGGATTATTCTTAAAGGATATGATGGGCTTCAGTCTTCGTTCAAACCTAATCCAGCGCGCCGAGTCTTCAAGCTCTAAGAAAGCAAAAATTCAAATATGTTTATTTTAGAACAAGCTAAAAGATATTTCAGGAAAGAGACAAAAAGACTACTGGGGTTGCAACTTTTTCCATATTCTTCGTTGCGATTTTATCTCTACACCGTACTCACACGTGATTAGCAAACGTTAAAATAACTACAGTCATCTCAATGAATCAACATTTTTGTAAAGTTTTAATAATGTAGGATGAAATCCCGAAAAGATATTTGAGGATGGAATCAATAATACTATTCACATCACTTCGAAGTCCCATATCCCTCAGTATTCTCTTCATCTGCCGCATACTTAAAATGAGACCATGCACAAGCAAAGGAAAAGCTAGAATTTCGGCGTAATATAAACCTAAATTGAAATATTCTCTAACAAGTAGTTCTCGCTGGTCATTCCCGACGCCTTCGATACTTGGAATATAGCTTGGCAAAACCGATAAACACGGCTTAAAGCGTACCAAGTATAAATAAAGTACAACTAGGAAGTAGGTGATGGCGTGGACAGTCTTTGCTGCAGACAAGAAGACCTCGTGTACAGTTAAGGAACTCGGATTTAGAACTCGGATTAGCAACTCGGGATTAAGAACTCGGGATTAAGAACTCGGGATTAAGAACTCGGTATTTGGAACTCGTGATTTGGAACTCGGGATTTAATTTGGAACTCGGGATTTGGAACTCGGGATTAGCAACTCGGGATTAGCAACTCGGGATTAACAACTCGGGATTAACAACTCGGGATTAGCAACTCGGGATTAGCAACTCGGGATTTGGAACTCGGGATTTGGAACTCGGGATTAGCAACTCGGGATTAAGAACTTTTTCTTATTTTTTTGCCCAAAAAAAAGTATTTTTTCCCCTAATGTTTTTTTTTTAAATAACTCGGGATTTGAGCAAAAATATAATCGTTTTTTTAATGGCCCTAACAAGCCACCGTATAAACCACGTCGTTTGTGGTATCAAAAATCGCTATTTCAAAATCCAGAGACAGTGTGGGGTTTGTCAGACTCCACCATGTAACGACGACCAACCAACGACGACCAGCCATCCGCGGGACGTCCCGCTGTCTCGGGACTATGTTACCAGCATCCGTCTAACACAATCACTTGCATGGCTTCGAAATATTAGTTTAAAAGGCTGAAGATTTTGACATTCAAACTACTGGGGACTTTGAAATGTCCAAGTGATGTCCATAATAACTGAAAGAAAAACCTGCCTCTGAATGGGATGAGAACCAACTTTCTGAAACTCATTAATAATTCATGATCTGATTGGCCAACATGGAAACCCAATGACATACCACTTGAAAATCACTAGTGTCTGGAACAGATTTTCATCACCAGCTAGTGATGAAACTTTTCTTAATCTACATATTCATGAACCACTAACTACTTATATACTGATAAACTACAAGTAAGAAGTGAAAAAGTAAAGAACGACTTAGAAAGAAAAAGTGTTCCTCCACTGGAGTTCTAACCTCGACACTTCCAACTGCTTGTACTAACTCTTGGCCACTACACTACTGAGTACGGTAGTTGAAATCACTACCTGCAATAAAGAATACATAATAAGCCATCTATGGAATAATTATATACAACAGTCAAACAGTAAACAATACTTGCTAACAATGTTTGAAAAGAAGGGTATGTAAATGTTCGGTTTAGCCATTAGCATGAGAATTCATTTCAAACTGACCCATTGTTCGTGTTTCATCAGGGGATTCCAAATATTTCGAAAACAATAAAACCCACGAGGCTACGCCACGCGGGTTTCATTTGTTTTCTCAATGAAATTTCATCAACGAGTATAACCTGCATGGAACAATTTAGATAACATAACAATATAATTATGTCACAGCGAGAAACGTTGCTCATAATTCAGTTGACAGCATTGAAGATGAAACAATGCTGGTTTAATCTAGTTTGACAGTTATATTTTCCAAATTATAACCTTCAGCTTACGCAAATTTTTTTAACTAATGATTTTTCCTTTTCCTCAGATGTTTACAGGGAACAGAGACAGAAACACCATTGTAAAGCACACCCTGAGAGATTCTGTGATGGCAGTGTTTCTAAGGATGCTTCCAAAGACCTGGAATAATCACATAGGGATGAGAATGGAAGTGTATGGATGTTACATGGGGCCGCAATTGCAGGGTACATATCTAAATTGTGATGTAATGCGTTTAATCATACTTGATACTCAACATTTTATGTCAGTTCTGATTAGCTGAGAGGAGTGAAATTATTACCTCAATTGCACAATTATTTGTTTGAATTGCATTTACAATCAAGGCCTGAAATCAGTAACAAGTCTGTGAAAGTTTTGACAGATTGTTTTTTTCGAAAACATTACGAAAAGACACGAATACGTCCTAAAGATTAGATAGGTTTTCTGCGTTCATTGTTAACCCTTGTCCTGCTGAGGTTTTAAAAGTGACTTTTTAGCTACTTTAGACTGAACACAAACCTCCCCCTAAAACAAAGGCAATAACTGCTGTCATGGAAATTTCAACTGACCTTTAATACTGAGGGCTCAACTTATTTAACCCGCCCTTTTGCTGAAATCATCAACTCATCCAACGGACCACACATCAAACTTTGTTCGAGGGAGCATTCAGAAATGAAGGCTTTTTAATGCTTTTTTTCATTTATTGAGTGCTGGAGGACATCATTAAGTCTGATGAAAACTTTAATCAGCACTTTCTCAAAGAACCGAGTCTGTGCATGTTATTGTGATGTATAACGAGCTTCATTTCACACTCGTAGAATGGGCTAGGACTTCTTCTGTTACTTAAGCGTGGGCTTTATAAATGGAGGTCTGGAATATTGGACAACATCTGCTTGCCATTGATTACAATATGACGCTATTAGGTCGAAATGGCTTTAGACTTAGTATATATTTTGAAGAATGAAGATGGGGGAGTGTCCATGTCGCTGTTTGGTAGGATTTCCCGGCATGCTTTGCGGTCATTATGGATGAATTTAGTTTGCTGTGAAGTGGTTTTGGACAGAATGGCTTGGTGCTAGGCAGGTTTAGGTGTTGGGAGACAGAAAGGTTAGTGCAAACATGAAACGTGCAAACATGAAACATGAAATATGCATTTTTGTGAGAAAATTTAGAATCTGAGGAGAAATTTAGGATTGGAAGTGCTACTTTAGTCTTTTTTTTCTGATGTGAAATAATGTTAACTGAAGTTAACTTAAGCAAAAAAGGGAGGATGTAGATGAAATTATTCATTTTCAATACTGCCTAATGCAATTCAATATGATCATTTGTCTATAAATTATGCTGTGTAGCAATCTCAGGGCTTTCCCTTTAAACTTTGTAAGATTGAAACCCTCAAAGTAAGTAACCATTAAAACAATTGTATATTCGTCTTTAGCAGTACAAGGGCTAATACATAAGCACCTGCCTATCATTTTAATCCATTTAGCAGTGTGAAGAATAGCCATATCTCATTGTCGACAACAGTAGTTACAAATGATATTTTTATATTGGCGTATGTTTCGCGACCTACCGTTTCACTAAGACAGGCCGGCGGAAGCATTTTGGAAGTGGGGCGGCCGAGAAATTTTACATATTTTAAAAATGATTACGTCAGCTAAAATTTCAAACTTGGCTGAAAAAGTGGGGCGGCCGCGGCCGCCCCAGACGCCCCTGTTCCGCCGGCCTTGTTCCAAATCCGTCATAGCAGAACATCGGGTGCAAATCGTCATTTTTTCACATCAGAAATAGTGCCAGAATTAGAAAGTACCTATCTGAGTGAGGACAAAATAGAGACATTAGCACATGCTTTTGTCACATGTAAATTAGAAAATTGCAACTCATTACTCTATGGGCTGCCAGTAGTCTGAGAGGGACCGAATTAGCCGTTTTTTTGTGGTGGTATCTCATTAACGTGTGGTGGTAGGTATGACGTCACGGTTCTATTGTCTTGGACTCATGAATAAAGTGTGGCGCTCTCATGAATAAAGTGTGGCGCTCATGAATAAAGTGGTGAGCTCATGAATAAAATGCGGCGCGCTCATGAATATCTATTGTTCCTTTGGATGAGGTCATCGATCTATTCGGGCATGTTTGGGCAAAGCCTATTGTTTGGAGCAGCTATAAAGCTAGAACCGATCGCTCCCAAATCCATTCGAAATTGAGCAGCAACAAGATCGATCGACCCTGAAACCATTCGAAGTTGAATAAAAATAAATAAAACATACCTCACAATATCTAAACCCCTTTGTAGTGTAAATAGTAAGAACAAACTACTCGTGATAGGCTCTAAACTGTCTTTATTATTTTCCTTAACTGTTAATAACTCGGAAGATAATTGTATACAAAATCCACTATGATTCATTAGAGAAATTTTGCTATTATCCTTAGGGATTAACGATAACTGAAGAGCCTATTGTTTGGAGGAAAACTCTTGTGATGCAAATTCTTCTATAAAACTGAACTAAATTACAATACGAATATAAACAAACCACCAGATAATTAAACAAACTTATTCAATCTAAAAAAAAACAATTTAAAAAACAGTTCGTTTTCCTTATCCTCGCGGAGTTGATAACTTACTTATTTATCAGTTCTTGGGTTGATATAATATACCATGTTACAAGATTACACTGATTTATGTTTCATTGATTTTTTCTTGTTGACAAATGCTACAGACAGTTGTGTTTTTACCGAGGAGAGGAAAATTAATGACCTAGGTAGTCTGGTCTAGTCTAAAAACTCTACTTTAGCTATCATTTTCTAGTCTAGAAATTGTATTATTTTCTAGTGTAGCCGTTCTAGACTACAAAGTATCTAGTCTATAAACCTAGAAAGTCTAGCTAAAACTAGACACAACACTCACAACGCCCGCTGACGCCCGTCAACGCCCGCCGCCCGTCAACGCCCGCTAACCCCTGTCAACGCCCGTCAACGCCCGCCGCCCGCCCGCCTCCTCCTCCTCCTCCTCCTCCTCCTCCTCCCACCTCCTCCTCCTCCTCCCTTCTCCCCATCCCTCCTCCTCCTCCCTCCCCACCTCCCACCTCCTCCTCCTCCTCCCTCCTCCTCCTCCCTCCTCCTCCTCCCTCCTCTTCCCTCCTCCTCCCTCCTCCTCCCTTCTCCTCCTCCTCCTCCCTCCTCATCCCTCCTCCTCCCTCCTCCTCCCTCCTCCTCCTCCTCCTCCCTCCTCCTCCCTTCTTCTCCTCCTCCTCCCTCCTCCTCCTCCCTCCTCCTCCTCCTCCTCCTCCCTCCTCCTCCTCCCTCCTCCTCCTCCCACCTCCTCCTCCTCCTCCTCCTCCCTCCTCCTCCCTCCTCCCTCCTCCTCCTCCTCCTCCTCCCTCCTCCTCCTCCTCCTCCTCCCGCCTCTGCCTCCTCCTCCTCCCTCCTCTACCTCCTCCTCCTCCCTCCTCTACCTCCTCCTCCGCCCCCTCCTCCCTCTCCTCCTCATCGCTAGTCCAAGACTTCCTTGGAAGTCTTGGAGGAGGGAGGAGGGAGGAGGAGGGAGGAGGGAGGAGGGAGGAGGGAGGAGGGAGGAGGGAGGAGGGAGGAGGGAGGAGGGAGGAGGGAGGAGGGAGGAGGGGAGGAGGGAGGAGGGAGGAGGGAGGAGGGAGGAGGGAGGAGGGAGGAGGGAGGAGGGAGGGAGGAGGAGGGAGGAGGGAGGAGGGAGGAGGGAGGAGGGAGGAGGGAGGAGGGAGGAGGAGGAGGGGAGGAGGGAGGAGGGAGGAGGGAGGAGGGAGGAGGGAGGAGGGAGGAGGGAGGAGGGAGGAGGGAGGAGGGAGGAGGGAGGAGGGAGGAGGGAGGAGGAGGGGGGAGGAGGAGGAGGGAGGAGGAGGAGGAGGAGGAGGAGGGAGGAGGAGGAGGAGGAGGAGGGAGGAGGAGGAGGAGGAGGAGGAGGTGGGAGGTGGGGGAGGGAGGAGGAGGAGGGAGGGGAGGAGGGAGGAGGAGGAGGAGGTGGGAGGAGGAGGAGGAGGAGGAGGCGGGCGGGCGGCGGGAGTTAGCGGGGCGTTGACGGGCGTTGACGAGGGTTAGCGGACGTTGACGAGCGGCGGGCGTTGACGGGCGTCAGCGGGCGTCGTGAGTGTTGTGTCTAGTTTAGCTAGACTTTCTAGAGTTTATAGAATAGATACTTTGTAGTCTAGAACGGCTACACTAGAAAATAATACAATTTCTAGACTAGAAAATGATAGCTAAAGTAGAGTTTTTAGACTAGACCAGACTACCTAGGTCATTAATTTTCCTCTCCTCGGTAAAAACACAACTGTCTGTAGCATTTGTCAACAAGAAAAAATCAATGAAACATAAATCAGTGTAATCTTGTAACATGGTATATTATATCAACCCAAGAACTGAGAAATAAGTAAGTTATCAACTCCGCGAGGATAAGGAAAACGAACTGTTTTTTAAAATTGGGTTTTTTTTTAGATTGATTAAACTTTGTTTAATTATCTGGTGGTTTGTTTATATTCGTATGGTAATTTAGTTCAGTTTTAGAGAAGAATTTGCATCACAAGAGTTTTCCTCCAAACAATAGGCTCTTCAGTTATCGTTAATCCCTAAGGATAATAGCAAAAGTTCTCTAAAGAATCATAGTGGATTTTGTATACAATTATCTTCCGAGTTATTAACAGTAAAGGAAAATAATAAAGACAGTTTAGAGCCTATCACGAGTAGTTTGTTCTTACTATTTACACTACAAAGGGGTTTAGATATTGTGAGGTATGTTTTATTTATTTATATTCAACTTCGAATGGTTTCAGGGTCGATCGATCTTGTTGCTGCTCAATTTCGAATGGATTTGGGAGCGATCGGTTCTAGCTTTATAGCTGCTCCAAACAATAGGCTTTGCCCAAACATGCCCGAATAGATCGATGACCTCATCCAAAGGAACAATAGATATTCATGAGCGCGCCGCATTTTATTCATGAGCTCACTACTTTATTCATGAACGCACCACTTTATTCATGAGCGCGCCGCACTTTATTCATGAGTCTAAGACAATAGAACCGTGACGTCATACCTACCACCACACGTTAATGAGATACCACCACAAAAAAACGGCTAATTCGGTCCCTCTCATACTACTGCTGCCCAAATATCTTATTCAGAAATTGCAACTTGTGCACAACTGCGCAGCATGTATTGTTGTGGGCACAAATATGACCATGTTACGCAAAACATGAAGGGCCTTTAAGCAACTTCACTGGGTGCCAGTAAAAGAAATATTTTTTTTTTAAATCTTACCTCTTACACATAAAGCACTTAATAACCATGCAGGCTCTTTTATATCAGATATATGTTAGATATTTATATTCCTGTTCGTATGCTTAGGTCGTCCTATTAGTTTCTTTTTAAAGTTACTGCTTGCAATCTTAATAGTTATGGCGATAAAGCTTTTTCAGCCGCTGCACCAAGACTATGGAATGAACTCCCACTTCATATTAGATGAAGTTCATCATTACTCAGTTTTAAATCTAGTTTAAAGACAATTTTATCGAGTTTTTAATTGATATTGTCTACCACTATTAGTCTGAAGTTAATTTACATTATTCATATTTTTATAATAACTAGTAGGATATTTATATCATTAATTGTAAATCATAAAGTTGTATTTATATTATTTTAAGCTTATAAATTGTAAAAGCGCCATAAAACGTTTTAGGATTATGGCGATCTAGTAGTTCACAATTTATTATTATAAAAAAAAAAAATATTCTAACAAAATCTTTAATAAGCTATATCAAAAGCATTTGATTTCTAAACATTGAACTTTCATTGTGTTCTAGAAAAATAGCAGTCAACAGAATAGATTAACTGATAGCTCTACATTACTAGAGCGTAGTGCTGTAAATACTCCAAGTGTACAGTTGTAATTTAACTGTAACCAGGTTATATTAGGAGACACCTTCCAACAGGACAGCAGATACTCTACCCATGTAAAAACCAAACTTATCAAGCATAATAAGTGCCTGTACGTTCTCAGATCTTTAAGGAAAGAGGGATATAATCGATCTGAAATAGACTTGATTTTTAATAGTATTGTACTACCTAACATAGCTTATGCTCTATATGTATATGGTGCTTCCGAATCTCACCTTACTCCGGTGCAATGTTTTTTAGATCGATATTATAAAAGGAAATTCACCTCTAAGCCTATTAATGTGTATAAACATTTAGAAAAACAAGATCGAAATATTTGTAAAAAACTATTTAATTTGGACGGTCATCGACCTTTGTCAATCATGCCGCGTTTCAGGTCTACCAAATACCATCTAAGAACAAAGTCCAGCTATATGCCTAAAATCAACACCAATCGTTTTAAGAACTCTTTTATAAATCGCTATTTTTTTTTAAATATAACTTGGCTTCATAGTTTTTTTATATTGTATATTCTCATCTCGTATAATATTTTTCTTATCAATGAATGTAACATAATATATGTATTTTTATCTTTTGACACAACAAAGACTATTATTATTATTTTTATAACCAGTTAACACGCATGTTTCATCCATTGAGTAATGTATCCGCTCTCTTTATTCTTATGTATGTATAGCTCTTTACTTTTGTGTGGAATAAACCTTTGAAACTTTGATTTATAACAAAATCACTGGGCGTATGTATAAAAAAAGGATGTGTTTCTTACTTTCATTTATTTCATGTGCAATTTTTCACAGGTTCTACTGCAATGAATATTGTCATAGAGAAAATGGTATAATACTATGATATAATACTATAGTTTTTTACTACCCTAGATCCACGCTGTACAACAGCCGGTTGGAAGGTGTTTAACGGCTCGTGCTACTTGAGCAGCAGTGTTTATAAAACACACCGAAACATGGCCCGCGCTATCTGTATGAGCTGGGGAGCTGATCTTGTGAAGATTACTTCAACAGCAGAAAATGACTTCGTGCTTGGCCTCACCAACAATTCTACCAACTTGAAACAGGTAAAACTAAATGTCATTTTATTTCAAGTCCTGTTGTTGTTGTTTCATGTTAGACTGCTAGCAAGTCCCTTCTACTGCGCAAACATGGTTCCAGATGGTTGACGATGGCTAAACATGGTTCCAGATGGTTAACGATGGCAAAATATGGTTCCAGATGGTTAACGATGGCGAGACATGACTGGACATGTTTAGCCATTCTAAAAAAAATGCGCAGTAGAAGGGACTTTCTATCAGTCTAATTTCATGTTTTCTCGTGCATCTTGTGAGAACAAACTTAAAAGCAATATCTATTGAGTGTCTGAACAAATTTGAATCATTAGGTTTTACACGTTTAAACATGTATGATTCTTTTTTCATGTATTTCTTACATGGGAGCCCAGCTATGATAAATTGTTGTTATATCAGTAATTCCTCAAACCTTATCTGTATATCGTATTTCTCTTTTCACTTGTTTTGAATTCATTTTATTATTTATATTTTTATCCAACAAAGCATGCGTTTTTTTCCTACTAAGTGACTAAAGCTTCCTAAACGACTTATTTTTGCTATGCATATTAGGACCGGTTTATATGGAGAAAATGAGGTCTACTCTCCAATCCAAGTTTTCTGTTTCTCGTGTAAACGGTCAGTTGACTGTGGTTTATAAAGAAATGTACGAACAGTTGGTTCACCGGGGATGGTTAGGGTGAAAGACAGGAAGAGCAGAAGGGTCCTCATCTGTAATCTTTTTTTCCACATGAACAGGGACATTTTTCCAATACTCGTACTATAGAGTTTTTTTGGGAGACTGGAAACTATTGAACCATACGTTTATCATTTTCAAATTCAGCTATCAAATCATGAACTAATATCTTGGCGAAACGGTTCACTCTTCCTAGCTGAACGTGTTCTAGTACTCGACGCCATTCTGCGAGGAAACAGTCGCCCTGTTCGGTTTCCAAATCAGGGATATATTGACCACATATGAAATACGACAGTGAGCTCTCATGGTTGAAACTTTTCTTGAAATTCTTTTGATATGCTGACATAAGATGACGGAGATGACAGCTAAGTCATATATGGTGTATACAGATCGAATTATTAATTGTCAAAGCATATTACAAGACATCATGATTTGTCAAAAATACAATTCTCTCTAAGTAACAAATAAAAAACACAACCTACCTACTTCGTTATAACTGAGTGTTTCTTCTTTTCACAAGGTATGGATCGGTTTGTATCGGGCCAGTTCTGATACACCATACCGCTGGACAGATGGTACTACTGTCACTTATTCCAATTGGTGGTTTGGTGAGCGGAATGTTCCGAGTAAGCCATGTGTCATGATGTATACAGACCCCTCACGTACTGATTCCAAGTACAGGAAAGGTTCTTGGAAGAACGAAGCTTGCGATACTGGAGATAATGGTTATGTTTGCCAAACACATATCGATAATTAAACTGAGAAAAGTGTAGAATTCGATGCTTTGATAAATATATTTATCACACGAACCGTACGGCCCCCCGCGCGCATTCTTTGGGAAACCATTTACAAAAGTGAAGGCCGCCCCCTGGAGAAAGACGTCAGGCCCTGCTCGATTTTGTTTTTTTCCTGTTCTGCCATTTAAAAGTGTTCAAATAATAAACCCTTATTGACGGAGTTAGATCGGGTCGAAGGGGGAACATATTTGGCACTTCGTCAATTTGTACGGACCTCGCTGCACTCAGTTCGTACTTCATAACCTCGAACCAAATATTTTCCCGTGCGGCCCTCCCGGCACTCAGTCAATAAGTATCTAACAGGCATGTTATGTTCGGTTTGTACCAATAGGTTCCTAGTAGGAATTATGTGATATATTTTCACCAAGAGCGACGCACAAGGTACATATGTTTAACAAATCGCACACATTTTGCCATTGTCTGAACTCGTATTGATCATAGAAATGACGCCATAAAATGTCCAAAACATTGCAGTGAAACAACTCGCTACGCTCGTTGTTCCACTTGAGTTGTTTCACTGCAAAGTTTTGGACATTTTATGGCGTCATTTCTATGATCAATACGAGTTCAGACAATGGCAAAATGTGTGCGATTTGTTTTTTACAACGACGAAGCACTTATAGCTTCAAATGAGTGCGTAATAAACTGCCTTCGAGTCGAAAAAGGCCATTGAAAGTCAAAACGTAATCACTTCTAATTACCGTTGCAGAGAGAAAGCTTTTCTTAGACAAATGGCAATTTGGTTCACCGATTAACTTCTGTAATTGATGGAATGCATGTGAAATCCTTTATTTTTATTCTGGATCAGAAAAGTTATTCTTATATAATTCAAAACTTCTGAGCTCTGAGAGAACTAGTCTAGTCACAAAGTCTGACTAAAAATTCGCCGAAACTTTCTCCACTCAAGAAAAAACTCTCATTTTGCTAAATGGCACACTACAATGAAGTTTGACTTACCGATTAACTTCTCCTATTAATAAAATGCTTGTGAAATCCTCACTTTCTTGTTTTTGGAAGCGAAGTTAACATCCATTTGAATTCAAAAACCTCGCCGTGAAAGCACTTTGCAAAGCTACCACGGCTTGCGAGTGACGTCATTTCCATTGTATGTACTTATTTTGCATATAGCGGACAGCCAATCGGAAAGCGAGAAAATTGGATGCTGTTGTAAAAATCACATATCTCATACAGAGCGGAAGGCGGATACATTTCTTATTTCTCATATATATGGCTAAGTTTTCGGAAAAGCATACAATTAATCCATAAAAAAATGTGCCACCTTCTTGAAAGAAATTCAAATTGGTCGGGTGCTCATTCCGTATATGGAAGGAGTTTTGGTCACCTGTCAGTTTTCGCTATTCAGGAAAAAAATAGCGACTGATGAGAAGCACAGAAGCTTAACTTTAGCCGCGAAACTACAAGGTCCTACAAGTTATGGAGAGCGACGCGGAGATGGAAAGGGCAAGATTGATATACACACTTATCCACGGGTAAGGAACTTTGGAGGAGTACTGCATTGTACAAAAACGCACTAAAATGTGGAGAAACATGTAAATATTACAAATCCATAAAGTTGTAATTTCGCTAACGAATTTTTCAAACCTTTATGAAACCCAGAATTTACGTGGATGCTGTTGGCAATAGGGAATTCTAAGTTTCTTTATCCACCATCTTTTATGGATGACAAGCGCATGCGTTCTTAATTACAACGTCACTTCCAAATATTTGGCACTTAATGTTTATTCGACACGGCAAAACAATTCTAGAGTCACTCTCCTCCGGTAAACAAGGAATCGAACTTCGAATCCGTCTCCCGTCCCAGTTTCAACCGAGCCGAACCATTAGCGCTTAATGTAAATATGGCTTAATTAAAGCACACTCGTTTTACACGACTATTTACTGGTATCGCACAGGTCATGGGTTCGAACCCCTTTGAAGCCTCGGATTTTTCTGTGCTTTCTTTGCAACTGTTGATTAATTACTGTGAAGTTCACTTTCAATAGACCATTTCTAATAAAAAATCTAAACAACCTTGGGTTGTTATGAAATATTGGCACTAAAATAAGCACTGCCACTACTTCAGAGAGCATGCAAAACTGAGTACGTTTGTAAGATTTGAGGAGAATAACTCCAAATGTCGCGAAGTTACAGAGGTTGAAATTAAGAGTTTTGTTTCATATTAAGGACATCAGGACTGACTAGCCTCGTTTTCATGTTTCTGGAGAGTTTCAAACGTTGATTGATTTGTAAATATATATTATTCCATTATCAAAGTGCTACATGCTGCTAACACGAACTAGCTATTTCACATAAGCTAGTGAATTGTTCAGAAAATATTAAATATCACAATTTTGCAAATATGCACTTTCAATAAGCTCCTTCTAGCCGAGATCAGAATACCCCCAGTGTTTTGCCCCGAGTCACGGCTGACTGACAAAATATAAAGGTGGTGAAACGTGAACTAAATTATCATAATTAAACCAGCTGGGTGTACGCTGAATGTATAAATAGTCTTTACTACTATATACCTATTTGAAAAATGGCTGCCATTTTTATATTTCATCGAAATCGATTCTACATCAAGCAAATAGTTGAATATTAAAATAGTTATTGATTTGAGTGTTGCGTCTATAGGTTATAAATGTTACTATCATATGACCCGTACGGCCTCGCCCGCGCTTTCTTTTCAAAACCATTTACAGAAGTCACGTGATGAGGGCCAGACGTGTATGGCGTGAGCAGGCCGGAAAAAGCCGTACGGCCCTACACAATTTCTGTCTTGCTGTTTTGCGGTTGTTCTACAAACAAATATGGCCATATGATAAAACAAACCTATTGACTGAGTTAGGTCGGGCCGGACGGGAAAATATTTGGTTCTCGGTCATTTTGCACTGCGCTCGGTCCGTACGTCATGACCTCGAGCCAAATATTTTCCCCTCCGGCACGACCACTCAATCAATAAGAACCTAGTATTTCGTATATGCTAATGATGTGATGTAAAATAGGGAAGTTACTGTCATTCAATTTATTTCTCCTTAGTGACTCACTAATATAGAAGATTGGATTTAATGTTCAGAATTGTTTGAACATTTTGCCTTTTCAATTTGTTTTTAAGCTTTTGAGATTTCTCCATTTGAAAAAAGTATTCATAACTTTTTTTCTGTTTTGGCTAGCAAAACTATGTTGAGACTAAGCTTTGTGATGTGTTGGTAAATACTTTAATGTGCAACTACGACGAAAATGTACCATTTCGATGTGCCACTAATTCAGTGTTAATAGGTCAATCAGTGTTAGAAATATCTGAAAGAGTAAAAAATATTCCAAAATGGGCAAGTTAAATCACAAAATTATAGGAGAGTTTACCGGTAAAATCCTGTCCGCCATTACTGGAAGCCGGTCTCATTATTCAGCAGAAGTGATGTTATACACTTAACCACGTCGCGCGAAATAGTGTGCATAAAAACGTAACCAACCTCGCAAAGATAAATATAACTTTGCTATGATCTTGTGTACGTGAAGGCGTTTTTAGTAGAAATATGTCTTCAAGGAGTTGTGTTGTGCAGGTGAGCGTTGAGCTTATGACAGCACCTCCGCTGAATAACCCTTTGTTTTAAGCTGAACAAAGGGAACGGCCTCCAGTAATGGGGACGTTTGGATTCAATGTTCGGAGTTAAAAAAATAGGACTTCCGCTTGTCGTATCGAAACACGATTTCAACTGGTAATAATCACTTTATAAATATGCAAAAAGACATTGATATGTCAAAATTTGATGGCTGGGGAACTTTAAATCAGTTGAAGTTCTAGTCACTTTTATTGTAAGAAAGCTATATGCCTTTCAAGTTTTGTCAGCGTTAGTAGTTAGAAATTTATATCCCAACATTTTCACCATTTTCATGACTAAATGTCCACTTCATCGAAATCCGTCTCATATTCCAGCAGTCTGAAAAAATCGTTAAACAAATCAATTACATTTTTAGTGTTCAAGGCCTCAATAAAAAAAAGTGGAGTTTAATTAATTTAACTGTTCTCTGTAGTGAGTTGGGCTTGAAAGAAACAATGACGCGTTAAGGCGCTGTTACGAGGTAACGTTTCATCCAACTTATGGATACGAGAAATGGATCAATCCCGGTTTCTCGTAGACGCAACACCCAAATCAAGAAATATTCTACCGTTGGACTATCCACTTCATGTACAATCGATATCAAAGATAACTGGCTAGGGCTTACATGCACTTTAATCATGAATTGAACGATGCATATCCAAGGGAGAGGTGGGTGGGTAATTACCAGAAAACGGGATTGAGCCCCGAGAAATTGGGTAGAACGATATAATAAGTTCTACATTTCGCAAACGTTGAAACATTTGACCCTCGTGCAACTTGCTTATCAAGGGTTTGTGTGACCAGCCAATAAAAATGTTCATGTCGTAAATTATGTAACCGTACCAGTCCTCTCCGGTCACCTTCGCGAGGCAAGTTGCATGTTGGGATATGGAACATTTTCCCTTTCATGCAACTGCAGCGCATCGCTTTAATTCAGCCGATGTGAGACAAGTTAAAATGAGAATAGCACAGTGTCACATCGCCTTTAACGTATAAGGAAGGGACATAGGATTAACACTAATTAATATTGATCAAAAGAAATCAACATAGAAATGTACGTCACAGTAAAGAGATACTTTAATTTGCTCTTTTAGCATAAAAAAATTAGTTATACGCCGTATAATACATATGTGCATGTTATTATTCTTGTAGCTCAAGGTCTTTACGAGCCCATGCAGTGTAACAAAACTGAAACAATCGAAATTAAAGTGTCTTGATGATATTGATTTGTGATTAGCCGGTTACCTGGAGGGAGGTACTCTCTCTATCTCCCTCGCTCTCTATCGCTCTCGCTCTCTCTCCCTCTCTATCTCACTATCTCACTATGGCGCGCTCTCTCTCTCTCCCTCTCTATCTCTCTATCGCGCTCTCTCTCTCCCTCTCTATCTCCCTCTCTCTCTATCGCTCTCTCTCTCTCCCTCTCTATCTCGCTATCTCTCTATCTCTCTATCTCTCTATCTATCTCTCTATCTCTCTATCTCTCTATCTCCCTATCTCTCTCGCTCTCTCACTCTCTCTCTCACTCTCTCTCTATCGCTCTCGCTCTCTCTCACTCTCTCTCTATCGCTCTCGCTCTCTCTCTCCATCTCACTATCTCTCTATCGCTCTCGCTCTCTCTCAAGTTCTATACATGGAATCTCTGTTACCTTGGGTACCAGAGGTTCTACTGCCTCTCTACGCCAAAGCTACGGCGCGATGAGAAGGCGCGGTGCTACTAACGACCATTATGAAAACACACGAGCGAGAAAACAAACATCTGGCAGCAAGAGTAAGTCTCTGCCTAAAAGGATCGTCATTTTCAGATGAGAAAAATAATACAGTTTCAAAGCTCGGGTTGAGCTTAATATACTACAATTAAGGTTTCGCTACCAATTCGATTAAATACTTTAACATCCAACATCCACCTCAGCTCGTTTTCCCAGAGTCCAGTACTAGTCCGATGAGATGAATGATTTTCAGGCTATGAAAGTAATCTATAAGCCAAATTTTTAATCATTAAAATCGATTCTACATCAAGTAAATATGTGAATATATATAGTATTTTTTTCTTGATTTGAGTGTTACGTCTATGAGTTATAAAGGTTTATATTTCGAATATGCTAATTACGTGATGTCATAGTAGGCCTCCTTTATTGTACGAAAACGTGCTGGTAGAGATTTAAAAAAAATTCTACACATCCATCTTAATTTTGGGCCTGATATTAGTGATTTTCCCAAATATTTTGTATAAATCAGAAATAGTCTCATTCACATGGAGAACACAATGACCTTTATTTTGACCTCTTCTGATGTCAGAGCCGATTAGCATATTGGAAATAGAAACCTCAAAAACCCACAGCTGCAACACTCAAATCAAGAAATAGTTTAGTATTCACCTATTTACTTGATGTAGAAAGTGAGTGAGTCACACGATTTCCCCAACCGTCCCGATAACTCATTTCTGCGCATGCGCGCATTCACGGGTTGAAAAGCTTTGTAATATAGCCATAAGTTTTCCATTTATAACGTGTGGCTTCATTGGTTGATTTATGGTCACCTGACACGTAACAAAACAAACTGTTTTTGGCGCGAGCAACAATGTAACAATGCACGAAGTGTTGCTCGCTGGAGTCGTGTGCGCCACCGGCTAGCTAAAGGCGGGAAATATTTCTTTAATAAAAACGTATAGATCTTCATGAAAAGCTTACCTTTTCCGTCGAAAGAAAGCGTTTAAAATGGAACCAGCTGCAAAAGAAACAATTTACATATGTATCAAGCGCGCGCGAGAGAATTTGGTAGCTAAAAAAGATGCAAGAAAGAAACAAACCGTAGAGAAGTTGGTAGCGTTGGTAGTTGGTTAGCTCAGTGGTTAAGCTACGGTCTGTTGAGCGAGAGGTCGCGGATTCAAGCCCCGGCTGGACCAATACTCAGGGTCTTAAAATAACTGAGTAGAAGGTCCTGCCTTTCTGAAACAACTGCACATGGTTAGACCTTCATGCCTTCTTGGATAAGGACGTAAAATCGTAGGACTATAGTGTCCCCAATTAGTCGCAAAACTAAATACATTTGACACTTAAATAAAGTTACTTACTTACTTGTGACCAAAAGCAGCTTGTTACCGAAGAGAAGAACACAAAACTCGCTTGTATCAGGTAGCAAAACGTATGTCTATATAACAAAACACTTAATGAATGGTCCCTCGGGAGACCAGTGAGTTTTATTTCCCTCGATTCTCCATGTTTCTCTTGACTGGCGTCTCGGGAAACATCGAGATTCTTTAGAAACAAAACTCACTGTTTCCCTCGGGGCCAGTCATTAAGTGTATATTGTTATATAGCCATACGGTTTCCAGATATAACGTGCGCCCTCATTGGTTGATTTATGGTCACAAGACAAGTAACAAATCAAACTGTTTCCCGCGCGGGCAACAATTCCCAGTTGTTGTCCGTCACGTGATCACATCGTGATAACTGGCTAGTTAAAAGGCGGGAAATATTAGTTTGCCAAAACATCTAGATCTTCATCAAAAGCTTTAGTTACCTTTTGCGTCGAAAGAAAGCTTATAAAATGGAACCAGCTCCATGCAAAGAAACAATTTACATCTTTATGAAGGGTAAGAGAAAGAAATCGGTAGCCAAAAGAATGATGCAAAAAAAAGAAACAAAACGCTACTAAAAAGGTCGTAGCGACGCTGGTAGCGTGCTGTGTCGAAAAGCAGCTTCCAGAATAGAAGACGACAAACCTCGCTTGTATCAGGTAGTAAAACATTTAATGACTGGTCGCTCGGGAAACCGGCATCTTGGGAAACACCGAGTGTCTCGCGAAACAAAACTCACTGTTTCCCTTGGGGCCAGTCGGCAAGTCAAATAAGTGTATATTGCATGTTACATAGCCATAGGTTTTTCAGAGACAACGCACGCTCTCATTGGCTGATTCAGGATCACGTGGCAGTTATCAAAATCCAATATATCGCGTGATCACATCGTGACAGAAAATGGTGTGATGTGTCGTGCGCACTGGCTAGCTAAAGGCGGGAAACATTTGTTTACCAAAACGTCTACAAGTAGATCTTTATCAAAAGCTGACCATTTTTCGTCGAATGAAAGCATTCAAATAGAAACCAGCTCGAAAGAAAAAAATACATCTGTATCAAGCGCGAAAGAGAGAAATTGGTAGTCACAAAAGGATGCAAGAGCGATGCTGCCAGTGTTTTGTGTTGAAAAGCAGCTTCCCGAACGGAAGACGACAAACCTCGCTCGTATCGGGTAGGTCCTGTATCTATGCAAAACTTTGCCTCTAGTAAAACGTATGTCCATATAACACTGTCCCCTATGGGTGGGATGGGTGGCGCAGTGTGTTAACACTCGCCTCTCACCGCTGTGGCCCGAGTTTGTGAGTTCGAGTTGGTGCCATATGTGAATTCAGTTTGTTTGTTGTGTTGTTCTCTCCCTTGCCACGAGGTTATTCTTCGGGTTCTCCAGTTTCCTCTCTCCGTAAAAATCAACATGTGAGTTTGAGAGTAGTAGGTATGAAATTATATGAATGTAGTGGGGAGCGTGTGTGGAGTAGAAAGCAAGCCCTCGCCAGGTATGCTGGAATGCATATATAGCCTGCTATAACAAAAATAATATTTATTTTGCTATCAGCAATCATACGGTGTGATCAGGTATTATTTTATACTTATTTAATTAAACATCTTTTAAACGTATTTAAGCTCTGGCAGGGTATGAATGGGGTATTATATTGGGTACACTATTTAAAGTTGTAATCGTTTACAGGGTATGGAATTTTCTAAATTTCTTCTCTTAAACAGGGTCAGGGTTTGTGAGTCTCAGCGGCACTCCTCTACCCAAAGTACGAATGCACTTTATTTTTTTACTTTAAAGTGCATATGACGCGAAAATTAAGTTGATCTAATTTTAAGATGCTTTCGAAATGAGCAATAATGACATTTTCCGTTTCAGATATATTCAAGTTTTTCTAATATGCAAATGAGCTGACCTATCACAAAATGAAGAACATCTCTGCAAATATTGGGTAAAAAACTATTGAAACTTTGCACAATGTGGTATTTTGGAAAATACACATCATTGTATAAAATATATTGTTGCCATGGAAACACTCTGGCCCCAGGCTTCCTCTACAAATAACACGAAAGTTCCAAATGTCTCCTTTGTCAAACACATTTTTTTGGTGTGGATCCATAATAAGATTTGGAACAATGTAGGCATTGTATGTGAGAAGTTTAAGCAACTTATTTTGTATAACAAGGAATTTTATGTTCAAGGTGAAAGGTGCGTGGGGCCATGAGTGTTTCCATGGCAACACCATAATTTGCACAATGATGTGTACTTTCCATAGTGCCATGCATGTGCAAAGTTTCAATAGTTTTTACTCAATATTTGCAGATATGTTCTTCATTGTGTGATTTGTCTCCAAGCTGTGCAACCAACATGACGTTATAGGTCTTCTCATTTGCATTATTACAAAAACATGAATCTCTCTGAAACGAGATAAGATTTTGATAAACGGAAAATGTCATTATTCATCATTTCGAAAGTATTTTAAAATTAAATTAACTTAATTTTCGCTTCATATGCACTTTAATAATTACATACACTTATATTGTGTTACACTCATTGTTGGGAAGGCTTTACTTAAGATCCAATCAAAGCGGGATGATACCAAATTATGCCGGTGTGATTGACAGATCACTCATTGCATGCGTGGACTGATCGCCTGATGTGCTTTAGCTATTTCGTGCAAGTCTTTAAGTTGATTGGCATCGAGCGAGCGGAGAACACCTGAGTGGAAGACGTTCTCTGCTAGGTGGGTGGCGGTAAGTGTAAAGTATTGGTTCCTCATTCCGTTTTGCTCCCCTCCCCTCTTCCCCTTGGATAGCCTCGTTAACAGGCTATATTTCGTTCCTTAGTGTACAGTATAATAAACGGTAGTGAAAACAATGTGGCAATGAAATGAAAAAATAGATCCCGTTTTTATTTTATTTGATTAAATTCTAGGATTACCTTAGCCATTTTGTGCAATTAAAAATCAATTTGGAGAGTGCGGACATATATTGTTTTCGTATGGAAGTCGGGCTCAATTGCCAAAATCAGGCGACAATTTGTATGCCGTTAAAGTTATGGTAATCACATGCGTGACGTCACTTGGTCTGTGCATTTATATTCGTCCCATATATACTACAAAATAAGTGCATTATTTTGGCCAGTTTTCAATTTAAACAAATCTTACTTTGAGAAACCTTGAAGATGGCTATAATTTTTCTTATACAATCCTTGCAGTCAGCCATATTTTTACTTTGGTGAATATAAATGTGGACCAAGTGACGTCACGCATGTAATTAGCATAACTTTAACGGCAATTATGCCTGACTTCGATGCGAAATAAAATTATATTCGCGCTCTCCAAATTGATTTTTAACTGATTGCACAAAATGGCTAAGGGAAGCCTAGAATTTAATAAAATAAAATAAAAACGGGCTCGATTTTTTCATGTCATTGGCACTTTAACTAAGTCAATACATTTCACAGCGTCTTTTGTTACATTTTTTAAACAACTATAGTTGGGTAAATTATTCAGAATATAATGCTTTAATTTTTGATAACTCGAATCCCAGCTTCTTTGTGGAAGCTTCAGAATGATTGTACCACCTTTGCGGAAATGACCTTAAAGTTGATATCCTTATTAATTTGAAAACTCCAAGGTTTTTTGTGATTTAAACATACTTGAATTTAGAAAATATTGCACCACAAAATCCGTACTTTTATTTGTTATTTGTAGGAGTGCAGGTGCTGATATCAAAGCGATTAAACAAAGGAATTAATATTTAGTCACCTTTTAATAGTATTTTTGATCATAATCTAGTGTATGGTTAACAATAGCTTTCTAGTTTCTATTATATTTTCTGAGTGCAAAGCATAAATTGAATGCCAACTTTTTTTTTCACATCAATAATAAATGAACCGTATCGCACAACACTGAGTAAGTACCAGCGATGGATGAGAAACAGCGAAAGAAAGCCGAATCTCACCGAGAGATTCATGTAATAAATACTATTTATGAAGAACATTACAAAAGGGTCGGGATTGTGTTTACAAATGCCTTTTGTTTCGGAGTTGAAAATCGAAAAACAGTTTATTTAGTTCCTCAAACTTTACCCAGCTAAAAAATTGCCAGACCTATTTTTCTGATTTCGAATTCGTTTATTTTTATATATTTTTATTTGAGGGAAAAACTTTGAGTTCACCTGAACTTAATACTGAACTAAAAATCTGCTATGAAATTTGACGGTACCGTAATCATATTGTGAATGTTGATTTATTGAGCAGCACTGCCTCGAAGAAGTCAACTGATAACTAAGTCTCTGTAAACACTAGTGTCATGGTCTTATCAAGTAAGAGTTAAATAGGGAACGCTAAACGCCATGGGAAGCGTGAGTTAGCCTTCTGCCAATTGCCAGCACTGACGTCGGTGGTCTCACATATTTTGACGTCTGTATACTATTAATTATTGGATTTCGGGTTAGAGAACGACACACAATTGGTCCTTTGCAGCTGGTGGTCAATCAGACAGAATTGGTGCTAGCACAACATGGATGCCAGTATTGAAAGAGCGAACCAACGTCGGTAACCCATGTAAGTTTTAGGTTTATATCTTTAAAACTGAGGCAAGGGCACTTTTTAAATCTCAAAATTGAACGGAATTGATGAGATACGGCTAGCACTTTGTTTCGTATACACACTCTCCCTTTCAATTTCACTGAAAAATAACTTACCCTTCTTCCGGTTAATCTATTGACTAAAATATGAGTATATAAATAAGGGCACAGGTAATGGTATCTAATTATGAAATAACATACAAGCTTTCCGACTGACTGATGGTCCCCAGTTTAATGGCTCTGCTTGCTATGTATGCTAACCGACTCTGACTACATTTCGGTTTTCAGCTAATTCAGAAAGCGAGTAGACTGAAAAGGTGCACCACTAGCGATCGCTAAATATCAGCAACAGCCATGCCTTGTATGATTATTATATAGCAGACATCACATTTTCGATTTTAATTCCAAGGAACTAGCTGTACCATTAAATATTTAGTGATCAGTCCCTTTCAGTATTTTCGCGTAATGGCTTTTTCTCAACAACATTTTTTGAAAGAGCTATACAATATCCTTTGAGGAACAACAAATTTAAAAATTAACATCTGTTAACTTTTATAATAAAAACATAACGAAATATGTAATAACGTTTACCAAAAAATGTAATAAAAGTGTACCGCAAAATGTAATAAGAGTTATTTACGCAAAATGTAATAAGAAAGATAACGCAAATATAATAGCACAAAATGTAATAATATATCAGACTTCCAAATCAAACTTTCAAAGGCATGCTTTATACATGACTATTGAACTGAGATCGAATCACATCATAGATCGTTGCCAGAGTTTTGTTCCCTAAATTACCATGCCATGCGTTCAAAGGTTGGTTAAATACTATCTTATAGATGTGAATGATATGGAAGTTGCATTAAATGAAAAAAAATCACTTGCAGGTTACTTGCGATAATGCACATGAAATAATAAATTTGCATTGTGACACTTGTTTGTCAAAATAATCATTGGATAACATAATTCGATATATATATATATATATAGGTATATAGGTAAGCGGAATGTTTAATGTGCTTAGACTGTGCATACTTTTGAAGGTTAAAGGGATACCCGAGTGAAAAACACATTTGGGCTCAAAAGCATCTTTCAGATGTACTTTGTTCAGAAAATGTATTAAAATTTGATCAAAGGTTTTTAGTATTAAGAACGAGCACCTCAAAGTTGGCCCCACGAAGACATGGGCGCCGCCATCTTTGTTTGCATTTACGGAAGTGACGTCACTTCGTCCCACCAGCGTTCTCACTCTCTCACTTATTAGGTGTTTTTAGGATGATAAACGCCTTAACTGTACCTCACATACATTGTAGTTCTTATACTTATTCAGAAGTCACTCGAGTCTTTTAAGCCATGTTGTTTTGCTGTTATTAAATAGCAGTTACGAGACCTTGTTGTTCGTCTGATAATTTCTCGCCTTCCCAATGCTTTTCTTCCTCCTCCCAGTCTTCTGAACTTTTCTCATAATGTCGTCTTCATCATAATTCCGGTTTCTGTAAGAATGCCTCTGCAATCTTGATGAAAATATATCCACTTTAATTCCGAGCGTGTGAAAATCATACAAAGACAAGTAGCCGCGATACGCTGGTGGGACGAAGTGACGTCACTTCCGTAAATGCAAACAAAGATGGCGGCGCCCATGTCTTCGCGGGGCCAACTTTGAGGTGCTCGTTCTTAATACTAAAAACGTTTGATCAAATTTTAATACATTTTCTGAACAAAGAACATGTTGAAGATTCTTTTGAGCCCCAATGTGTTTTTCACTCGGGTATCCCTTTAAAGTGCAACTAACCACTTTTGCAATTTTTATACATATAAATCTTTGAAAGGTTTTGAGTACTTCTGCTAAGAAATTTTTGGTTTACAGAGAATACTCTATGTTCTATGCGTGTTTGAAATGGTGAAAATTTGACCTTTCCTGACCCATGACCGCGTAAGAAAATGACTGGGTCGATTCTTGATCTTACGTCACCTCATTAATGCATTATTCTCCATGGCGCCTTTCTATCACAACAACATCGATATATAGAGAATATACACAGTATGTGAGTTGTTAGTAAAGAAAACAGGTATTTTAGACAAAATACTAAATATTTATTCAAATTATTGCAAAGCCAAAAGACTTGAAGGACGTAATATCAAGAATCGACCCAGTCTTTTTCTTACGCCGTCATGGGTCAGGAAAGTTCAAATTTTCACCATTTCAAACATGCATCGAACATAGAGTATTCCCTGTAAGCCAAAAATTTCTTCGCAGGAGTACTCAAAACGTTTCAAAGTTTTATATGTATAAAATTGCAAAAGGGGTTAGTTGCACTTTAACATTAATTTGGTGGAATGTTCTCTTTTGATATTACTGTTTCACAAGTTATTATGCTGATATCTATTTAACTGGTTTTGTGAAATCACTCTACATGGTGGGTACATAAGACATGAAATCGGAAGGGGTCTAATAACTTTCTATTTTTTATCCAATTAGCTTGAAATTTTGTGATGTAATATATCTCATTTACAAAATGCTATGTTTTTTATTTTCCTGTTTTAAGGATTTGTGTCTTACATGTACGTGTCCACCATGCTAACATAAAATTTTAACCAAGTAAATTAAATGAACCACAACTTTGCTGTACACAAACAAAGCCACTCTATTGTATACAAGTATTATAAAATGATAATGTCCAGTAAAGAATGGTGAAATAAGGAAAATCATTGCTGAAATTATAATTTAAAAATGTATGGTCTTTTACAGGTACATGTGTAATAGTCGGCAAAAAAATGGCTATAGCACTCTTAGCTTGACCTAAATCCCATATACCAATTATCTGGTGCTTCATATGCTGCCCTGATCATGCACACTACAGATGCAGGAAGCACTCGCCTGTTCGGCCCTCGACCTAATTTCCACAGAACAAACTGTCGATAACCAGCCTTTCGGAAACTCCATGGAGAAATTAAATGCGTCTGTTCGAATGTTGCACCTAGCTTTAATGCACACTTCGAGAATGTCTCAATAGAGGCAAATGTTGGAGAATGGCTGGTTATAAGGATATAATGTATCTGACATGCTTGCAACAAACATTCTATTCTTCAGTGGGCACTGTCTGCAGACTCCACACTTCCACCATGGCAATCTGGGATGGGGGGTCTTGAGGCTCATCTGGTTCATGTAAGGCTGTGCACACATTTTTTATGAAATCCAAGCTGCCTCTACCCATATTGTAGTCTCGCTCGCAGCCTTTCTTAGTGTCAGGAAGCCCGACACTAAGAATGGCTGCGAGCGAGACTACCCATATTGAGGAGCTTCCTTTCCTTGCAGGCTCAAGGGTATTGGTGTAGTGACAAGATGCCTATTTAAACCTTTCAATATAATAAATACAGTTTTAAACAAAAATGTGAGGAAAACTAATGATCTAAGGGGTGGACAATTATAAATCCGTTGAGGGGGAATGGGGGGGGGGGGGGGGGGGGGGGAGACACATTTTTTTTAGCTGAGAGCTCTGCACAAAATGTTTTTAAACTAATTTTTGTTTTATATTTGCAAATTTATACATCTACCAGAGGCTTACCCAGGTTTTTAAAATCTGTTGGCCCACACGATTGTAGCCTGCAGAAAAAGTTGCCTCTGTTCAGGGGCCAAATGCATCTGTGTTGGGGGGCTCTCGTTTGACCCCGGATTTGCCTGCTCCCCTGGGAATTTTTTAGATTTCGCCTCCCATAAATGCCTTCACTTTCAGGTCATGTTTTAAATTGAAAATTCACTTGTAATAAGACAATTTGGCTAAACAAATTCAACATACAATGACAGATTGAATAGCCTAATTTGAGATTTGTCTAGTAGCATTCCCTTGTTATTTATACTTTGAATTCAAATCATTCAATACCGGCTGCATCCATTGTTCTCTATAGCAACTCTGCCATCAAAGTCTGCAGTGTGTGTTTTAAAGTTTGTTTCCACATTGCTAATGGCGATTACAATTGGAGGTTATGGTAAACATCAATAGGTACAATGAGGATAATTAAAGAAATATAATAAGTTATCATTTGCAGTGAACAAAGTAGCTGAAGGCTTTAGAGTTGTCCACTGCTTATATGTAAATAACAGATAACTGAGTATAATTGGTATTACTTAACAGAATAGGGCAACACCTAATGCGAGTTTGGAGGTGGGCATGCTAGAGGCACCCAGTAAAAGTTGACATTTTGCCTGGAAATGCTTCTAAATTATGCCAAGTAGGGTTATGATAAATTCGTGATAAATTTACACTGCCTAAAATCCCCCCTCTTTGGTGTCACAATAATATATTGATTTTTTTCTGTGCATCAAATATGGGGGGGGGGGGGAAGGGGGAGGAATATCCCCCACCCTTTGCCCCCCCCCCCCCCCCCCCCTTTTTCCTATTTTTTAATTATGCAGCTATAATTGATGTGATGGTTTAGGTAGTTTTTAGAATTCATATAACCAATTTTGACCTTTAAAAAGATAAACCTTTCACATGCTTGTATTAATATATATTTGTCTCAGTTCCCTTGAACGACTTTTTGGGAGCGTCTTGGTGCTTGCAGGAATTTTTTTCAGACTATTTTTCCTTGCTCAAATTTTTTGTCTGGGATTACCACCCTCCCCGGATTTCCTTATGGTCCACGCCTAATAAGGTACAGTTTATCAGACAATAGTGCTGGATAAAGATGCACAAAAGAAGCAAAGTTCAACCAGTTCAACACACAATAGCAAGATAGAAAAGTATCAAACGGGGCACAACTGTATAATAAGGAGACCAAACCACTTTATTTGCGGAACATTCAGACAAAACAATAATTTTGGCAGTCCAACAAGCTGCAAGCAACTGTTTTTGTCACTTCAGACAGCAACCAGACTTGAAACGTCGACTTTGGTAATAAATAACTAAAGCAAAACATGACCTGAACTGGTGATAAAAAACATGAAGAGCAAACCTTGATTTCACGTTCGGAGATTATTGTCAAGAGTTCGAACCGTGTCACCCCATCCGCAATTCGCTCGCTTTCATATTTGCCTTTACAAGAACATCTCGCCCTATCCGTCCTCGCTACTATATCCTCGACGATCTCCTGTAACGGTTAAGCCAAAGTTAAACCAGAGAACAGGGGAACACCCAATGCAATCACAAAACATATTCAGACAAAATAACTAAATCACAAGACGAGTTTGTACAAACCTCCATCTCGTCCATCTCTTTTGTTCTTTCCGCTATCAACGACCCATAGCGATTCCTTGGCTCATCTTCTTCCACATCTAACATCGAATAGTCTGAATAACTGGATGATTCTGCCATATTCCAAGCCGGAATTCCAAGTCTATCTGCTTTGTCACTGGAAAACAGCTGAGCTAGCGCGCCACGAGCGACTTCAATCTTAGCGCGCTTGTCACAAAACAAAAGCAGCCTCGTTTTGAAGCAACCACAACAATAACAAAGCCGCAAAGCATGCTAGGCGAGAGACCTGGGCCTTTAAGTAATGCTAGCTAGGCTATAGAGCATGAACGGCAAAGGAACGTGTTAATTTTCTATTCTTCTTTCTCGTAATTCTCGAGGACACTCATACATTCAATCGAAAACCACCGAAGTTTTAGTTCATTTTTAAACAAACTAACTACATGGTTTGATCTCGAAAAATATCGTATATGAGGAAAACCAGTTTTCAAATTTGTGATTCAAAGATATTTTGCATTTATCCCTTTCCCATTAGCCTGCTGTGCAGACGCATTTTTCACTCTTCTGCACAGCAGGCTACATTCCCATTGGCTAGACAGTGTTTTATTTACGTTTTCACAGTAAATATGGCCAACAGCATTAATAGTTTCCTATATTTTATGCTTGCAAATTTGAATGTGAACATCTCAAACGGCCGAGCGCTTAAGGCATATTGAAGCAAAATGGTATGTGAGGACTGTCTTTTGCTATAGTTCTTAGCTAGACCAGTCATTACCTAAATACATGTGGTATATTTATGTATCCTTAATAAATCCCTCAAATACTTACATACAAATACAGTAAGAAAGGCTTTAACTTCTTCATATTTTTCTTCTTCTTATTATTATTATTGTCTTTGACGAAAATTCTAGTACAAATCTGAATTATACCATGAGTATCCAAGTATTAGTATCCCACTTATCAGTTACGAAGTATCTAAAACATATTTTTAATCTCTTCCATCGCATCGTTTTTTTACTACATTTCTACATTATTTGGTTAATGATTCGATGTCTTGACTGTAAAACGTAAAATCGATTTAATTATAGCAATCTCCGTAATGGGTGCCATCTGTTCTCTTATTAGGTACTTCAATCGTGAGCATCTTGTACGACGACATTGAAGTTCTGGTAGAAGACTTCGGAAATAATTTGAAATCACAAGGGTATTTATCGATGAAGAACTTTAATTAAGCAATATAACACACTTTCCATGTCTTTGTTCTCTTATATAAACACGCGGGATATGTTGGGAGAACAAAGAAAAACTTCAAAATCACGAGCCGCCAGCTAGGTGAGTGATTTTCATGTTTTTCTGCGTTTTCCCAACATAGCCCGAGTGTTTATATATGAGAACAAAGACATGGAAAGAGTGTTATGTTGCTTATCTAAAATAACGAACAGGAAAAACACGAGAGATAAATCTTACGCACGCAATATCAGAAGATCAATTCTCCTAACAGTAGCAGTTGTTAGTCCGACGGTGAGATTGCACAGCACGGGAAATATGCAAGGCAGAACTGGGAGAAACGAATGCATGCTCTGTGTCAGTGTGTGGCTCTATTTTGAAAATATCTGCTTCAACATTACCCGAAAAGAATAACTCGGAATTCAAAACATTTTTGGGCGGATATTTAAGCCATAAGAGATAAGGCATTCAAGGAGTAGAGGACTTGAACGGGGTGTTTTTGTCGCTGAATGTTTCCCGTCCCCGTTAAACTTTGGAGCAGGTTTTAGATGAATGAACTTTTATATTCTCCAAACCCAATGAAAAGATCTAGCTGTTGGGACTTTCCTTCCAATGAGATGAGGCTAAGATTGCAAAGTAAGAGGGAAAAGCTGATTAAATCAACAAGTTTTGAATTGATTGCACAACTTCACAACTGTCGCACGTGAGTTTGCAAAATTCTGATTTTCTTTTCATGTTTAGTTGTTCAAAAAATGGCAAAGAGAATGCTGAAAACCTTATCTGAATTAACTAAGACCAAGTAGGGTGAATGATAACAGATTGCCTTATAAAATAAACATTACGATAAAAGAGTAATGTTATTTTATGTCAAGGAAGTGTCAAATGTATGCAGGATAGGGTAGGGATAGCTATTGCAATTATGTTACCAATCAGAGGAAGGGGGCGTTCCCATCTATAGGTTGTTAAGAGCATGTTATGCCATACAGGCGGCCCTTCCTACTCTGACCACTCAGCTTTGCGGCAACATCAATTTCTAGATACCTAAGGCGAAAATTTTCAGGCAAGTTTTACTTTCCACTCCTTATTGTTTGTTTTACTTAATATTGGTAGTTTATTGTTCCTCTGATGAGTTTGTGTGACATAGTCATGGCTGCACGGCGCGTTTTGATTCTCGGTCACTCTTATACGCCGTCTGCATCAGTTCATTAGCCGCAATCCTATCGAGTATGATATAAATTTGCACATTTCGGAACCACATGTTATCAAATGGCATGGCGTCGGAGGTCGTACCGTGGATAAAACCATCCAGTACGATCTCTACGTGGTGGAGGAGTTCTCCCCCGATGTAGTTATCATTCAGCTTGGGACGAATGATCTGATACAGCGCTCGCCTCAGCTAGTCGGTTCTGAACTTGAGGACCTTGTGCGCCTATTACATGGCGAATACAACGTCAAATTAATTTGTGTGTGCCAGACTATTCGCCGCGATTCAGCGGAGGAATTTAACATGCACGTGGGCCTTTTGACCAGGCATTTAAGGGTGGTCTTAGAGCCCATCCCTTATGCTATGGTTTGGGGCCATAATGGATTTTGGAGCGGGCGCGTAATGTTTTTCTTGCTCGGGATGGAGTCCACCTCAACAGTAGTGGACAACATAAGCTTTACCGTAGTCTTAGAGGGGCAATGCTAAAATCTATGCGATCTAGCCTTTCGTGCTGATAGCAGCTATAGTGACGATAACACGTGTTTCAATATTTGGCTACTGTGTATTTGTTTTGTCTCCAGTTTCCGTGTATAATGATTGCCTATAGCCGTTGTCAGATGTTATATAATTTATATTGGTGCCAACCATTTGTATAACACGTTCAGTCGCTGCCAGGTTTATCTTGTGTACAGCGTTGGATTGGCTGGATGTATACTATTGTATGAACTGTGTCAACCCTTTAATAAGTCGTGGCCAAATAATGGCATGGCATTGGTTGTACCCTATGATACACTGGCTCTGGCATTTAAGGTTCTTTTAGTGCCGCTGGTAGAAACCACAGGAGTGTACAACCCATGTCGGCCACCTACTGGTTAAGGTGTGCTCTATTGCGCTCGGTTACTGACCATGCACTTGGTTTTTGGGTAACTTGGCTTGACCATTGTTATAACCAAAAGCAATTTCAATCACTGTATACCAACTATGTCGAGGTATTTACTTTCGTATTACTAGCATTTTGGCGTTGCCTCACTAAAGATATTGCGAAACTTAGCGCGCGACAGCTGTCGATTATTAACATGCTTCTGATCTTTAGTATTTTAGCATTATCGATTAGATATGCCTTCTTCGAAGCGTGTGCGTACCTCAGCCTCGGGAACAGCAAAGCGACAATCCAAGCGCCTGCGAAAAAAGTAACCCCTGTAGCATTGCAGTGCCGGGCATTCTTACTCCACCCCTAGATCCGCTGTCGGATTGGTTTCACTGGACATACAGGCACTCACTGCAACTAACTACATAGCTGTGGCACAAGCAGTCAAGCAGGACTTGGAGGACCGGACCGCCCCGATAACCCCCAGCAGAATCAAGGCACGAATCTGGGCGAACGAATATATTGATTTTGGCGGTCTGCTCTCTCTGTCTTTAATGAAGAGCGCTATTTTCTTTCCTTTTCGCCCTCAGCGAGTTCTACGGCCCAGACCCAGCTTACGTTAGAGCCTTGCCAACCTTCTAAGAAAATTCAGAGTCTAAATCAATTGCTCTCGCTATTTAACACCTATGTAGCTATTTATTCCGTGAAATTTCCCGAAGAGCCACCGACCCTAATGAAGTACTGCGAAATTATTCGCGATATTTCAGTCAAACCGGGGGATTGGGCCTTTTACGAGGAACAATTTCGGCTGATAAGACTATCCGCCCCCGATAAATACCCTTGGGATGCTATTCATTGGGAAATATGGCTAAAGGCAGTCACAATTAATTTTCGGATACATCAGTCTGACACTGATAAGGCCTCCATGCGCTATCGGTTTCGCAAGCCAACCAGTACCCAGTTTCCAAAGGGCACGTGCTGGAATTTCAATGCCGGAAGATTCTGTGGCGGCTGCAAAATCGAGCATGTGCTGAGTATGTGCTTTAAGTGTGGGTCACAACACCCTGCAAGCCCGTTCTCGGTCAATGCTCAACAACATGCCGGCACTCCACATAACAGAGCAACGCCTCCAACTAGGCAGGCAGTTCAGCAAGCCGGAAACTCCCGTAAAGGCTCAGCGCCTCGAATTTATTCTCGGCGACTATCCTTCCTTTCAGAAGCATTTTCTAGTTAGCGGTTTCTCTGTGGGTTTTCACATTAGTTTTGTAGGAGAGCGGCGTTGTTTGGAATTTCCTAATCTCAAAAGCTCTCTCGCACAACCGGATGTCGTTATCGCAAAGTTAAACAAGGAATGCGAAGCTGGTAGAATCGTGGTGCCTTTTCTCATTCCACCTTTCAATAACTTTCATTACTTCCGGTTAGGCATAGTTCCCAAGAAAGCCCCTTCTGAATTTCGTTTAATTCACCATCTGGCCTATCCGACAGGTGCTTCGGTTGAACAGGCGGGGGTTGGTTGTTTTATGGCTAAAACAGCTGTTAAATCAGCATTCCGAAGACTACCCCGAAGACTACCCTTTGTTGGGCATGAAATGGGACAATTTGTACTATTTTGACAAATGTCTTCCCATGGGTTGCTCCTCTTCGTGTGCCATATTTGAGGCTTTTAGTTCTGCGCTAGAATGGTTATCGATACACCTAGGAGCCTCCGGGGTGTTGCACATTTTGGATGTCTTCCTATTCATTGCGAAGAGCGAGGAGAAGTGCAAGGCCGATCTGAATAACTTTATCCGCATGTGCGATTATCTCGGGGTCCCCCTAGCTCAGGAAAAACTGTCGGTCCCGATACCACTTTGCAATTCTCGGGTATTACACTTGACTCGGTTAAGCAGGAAGCCAGACTTCCAGCTGATAAGCTTCAAAAATGCCGCACGCTGTTACAAAGTTTTGTATACACGGCGCAAAGTAACGCTTAGGTAACTGCAGTCTTTGATAGGACTATTAAATTTTACATGCACGGTTATAGTGCCGGGCTTTCCTCCGGCGTATGACCAAGGGAGTGTTACGCCCTAATCACCGTATTAGGCTGAACAAAGAAACTAAATCGATTTCATGGTATGGCTCACTTTTTTAAGAGAATTTAACGGGAGACCTTTCTTTTTTACCGGGCGATGGGTAACTTCCTATTTTCTCGAGTTATTTACTAATGCGGCTGGTTCGAAGGGCTACGGTGCTATTTTTGGTAACCATTGGTTTTACGGGGCTTGGCCTAGATCGTGGCAAACGATTAATATCACTTTCTTAGAGCTTTTTCTCATCGTGCTCGCATTACACATTTGGGGGTCTCAGATGACTAACAGATGTGGTGACGCGGCCGTGGTGGAGATTATCAACCGACAGACATCCAAACATAACTTAGTCATGATCTTAGTACGCGATTTAGTCCTAACTTCACTCAAATACAACATAATGTTTCGCGCACGCCATATTCTCGGTATCCACAATATTGGCGCCGATCTTATTTCCCAATTTGAGGTAGCACAGTTCAAAAGATTTGCTCCCGAAGCGGACGAGCTGCCGACACAAGTGCCCGAGAGCCTTCAGCCGGAGAGTTGGTTAACAAGAGCCCATCTGGGCTTTCACTCGGGCCACATGAGAATGAAGATGAAATACACTTTCATTTGAAATCCTTTTAGTAATAACCAAAGGGAATAATTATTAGCTAAATTTAGCAGTCTTTCGGTGTGGCCGGTAGCGCGGTGACTTTCATTCTCTGCTCCCCTAGTATATATGTAATTTAATATTTTTGTTTTTCTCGTATGTAAATTAAAGAAGTTGACCTTTCAATTTAAATACTACTTATTCATGTAACACACGTTTACAATTTAGTCTGCTGTTCTGTTATACTGCAGGTTCCGAGTACTAATTAATATATGATTGTCTCAAATGTATGTTAATATTTGTACCATATTATAAGTTGTATCCTGTCCATCCTGTGATGGAGCTATAGCTATGTCAATGTGTGTGCCTCTATGTAACTTTTTCTGCTATTCTTTCTATACATGATGAGCCATTACGAGTCCATATTGGTATTTGTTAGATTGAAGATTATTAACTGAAATGCCTGTTGGATCTCTAATTAAAAGATTTACCCTCAATCCCAATACTTCAGTCTGCTCATTATATTACAGAACTATAAAGGGAATTGTTGGAAGCCTTTAATTTCTCGAACCAAAACCGCGGCCTTGAGAGTTTACCTTGAGAGTTGAATATTGCTTGGGTCATCATTAATTATTCTGTGCTGAGTCTCTATTTCTGGCTTCGTGTTGGCGATCGAGAATGTTGCTCTCACAGTTCAGGAGTTCAGAGGTCTTCCGACTTCGATAGAGGATAGTAACCCATAACTGCTCAACCACCGTATATATATTTGCTAGTAAATCGCTATATTTCGCTATAAATCAGCTATTCAGTATACCTGTTTAGCTATAGTATAACGTACACAGGTCTCGATACGAGATCGGTAAACATTATTTTAGTGTTTGCGCTGGTATGTATTATGATCGAGAGTAAAATGAAATGTAGCATAAAACCTACGAAACGTAACACAAACAATAATAGCTTCCGCAGAATTGCACTGGAGAGAAAACTATTAGTGCCACGAGTGCGCGTATACAATTAATACATAATTTAATGCATGCGCAGAAATTTTGCTGCATGAAACAAAACAAAAATAACGGCCTGCCACAGGCAGCCCGAATAATAACCTAAAGGACATACTTGGTTTAGCTTTGTCGTCGGGGTCACAGAAAAACTACCAACGAGCGTGGGTGGTCTTTAACCAGTTTTATGAACGTTTCTAACGTTCTTCCTTGTCGGTTTTGCCATTATGTGCAGCCTCGCTAGCTCTTTCCATTTCGTATCTTCGTGCAAAGAAATTAGCACCATCTGCCATTACATCCTACTTATCGGCGATTGGCTATGTACATAAGACAAAAGGTTTTCATGACCCGACGAAAGCATTTCTGATACATAAGATGTTGACTGCTGTGGGCCGTGAGCGCACACCGGATATTAGATTACCCATCTCGAGACCGGTGCTCCACGAGTTTACACCAACTCTTCGGCCTCTCAATTAACGCACTCTTTTCACAGCAATGTTTTTAATTGCCTTTTATGGGTTCTTTAGGATCGGAAAATAGCGACCAAGAGCACGAATTATACACATTTGGTAGTCCAATTAAAGGATGTTACCTTCCTTAGGCAAAATCACAAAAAATCAAACATAATACGGATAACCGACCTTTTGATATACACCTTGCTCGGGAGGATTTTTTGCCCTTTTGTCCTGTACAAGGTCTAATAGACTATTGTAAAGTTAGAGGAACCAAGCTCGGGCCACTATTCTGTAAACTAGACAGCCCGTTACGGTTAGCCGTTTTAATACAGAGCTGATTTTCGACCTCCCTTAGTGTAAACAGGCCCTAATGTTGTAATAACATGTTTACCTTAGGGGCCCTGTGTTCTCTTATGTCGCCTGTACCTTCGGGTCACGCCCTCACCTTACTGCAATATATCTAATATTGCTACCAGTCTCGGAAAATGCAAATCTTCATATGACACCAACATATTTTCGTTTGTTTGTTGCTGCCGCAGCAAGCGAGCCTGAAGTTCTGGCTTGATCTTTTGTGGTCTGGACACAAGCAGGTACAAAAGCCATAGCTTCCGAACTGGGGCAGCTTGTCACGCCGCCGACAACGGTCTCTCGGATGCGCAGATACGCACTCTCGGTCGCTGGAAATCTGACGTATTTAAACTTTACATCAGATCCGAAACTCTGCACGCAACTGATTGATATCAGATAGATGTATATCAAGTAGAAAGGAACAATATTGTAGGTCAGTCATGTGCTGCTATTGCATTGATTGCCCTCAGTTAGCTTAATTGGGACATTGAAGGTAATAAATTGCGTCGGTTCGTGTTTCTTTTTAAAGATGCGAATACTGCCCGAAAACAGTTCGCCACTACGGGGACACAAGCGTTATTTCATTAATTATTCATTACGAAGTAGTAACTTATTAATATGTGATAGGTAATGAATCCTCCACATGATTAATATTCAGACGCCATTATTGAATAGGCAATGCGTCCTCCACCTTCTTTCGCCTTCCTCCAATTTTCTCCACCAACGTAGATCGGGTCCATAATCGCATATAATACTACTGTGTATATCTTCACTTCAAAGGTGTACGTTTTCACTTCAAAGGCGTACGACTTCGATTTGTCCTACGTACTTGCCGCGCAAGGATTTCACTAATTCTTGTTTAGATATCACCACACTAAGCAAGGTATTGTGTAAAGTAGCTACAAATTATTCAAAAAACTAAATAATATCATCCACCATCATAAGGTGACTCCATGTATTGTTTATAAAAAAGGTGCTCAGGGCAATATAGTATACCAGATTAGAAAGTCAATTAAGTAAAGGCAAAGACTTGAATTTATAATTCAACAAAAACTACTATTATTATTTATATGTTGTTTAATTTAAAAGACATCATCATACTCGAAATACTTACTGGTTATGTCATGGTTTTCTATGGAATACTGGTTAATATTTCACGAGAAATTTGTGTTATTTAGTATACAACGAGCCTTTAGGCAAGTATACTAAAATATTATGAATTTCGCGTGACATTTTCGCCAGTATTCCATAGAAAACCCTGAGATCAGATAACCATATTATCCGATAAATACCACTGAGATAAATACCAGATCACAGATGAACCGTTATAATTTACAAGTTGCAGAACTACTGCTATTATTCACTCTATATGTCTAGAATAACTGTAAATGGTCATACTGATAGACAAGCTGTTCCCATCTCGGCTTCCTGCCACTCAGAAAAAAACTTGAAAAACGTTGATAAATTTGAATAAAAAAAACTAACCTGCTGTGTTAGCCTTTCATTTTGTCTCTTTATTTATTGCTTACATTTTCAAATATTATTTCATTACTCTTCACGATCAAGTCACAGGGTGTTTCTGGCAAGGCAATGGTTGCATGAAATACTGTTTATTGAACTTTATACTGTGTTACATTTTAGGAGCAACAGGCTTTATTTTAAACAAATATTTTGATAAACTTGAGATAATGGCAAATAACCTTAATGATCAGGACCTACAGACTAAGCTGAACTTAAAAGAACAGGAACAATATGAGATGCACGGATCGAGAAAGGAAACAGAAATCAGCTGTTGAAGTACAGAACGACTAATAGTCTACGATTATGTCAAGATCCCAGGATTTAGTGAGCTATGCACGACCTGAAATGTCTTCAGTTGATGTGAAAGACATTCATGCAAGCACAAGCAAAGTACCAGATGGCTTGCCTGAAGATGACTTTGTTCATGATAATCGGCAGAGTGAAAACTCCGCTTTTACACAAAGGGAACAAGTCTGTGATGTTGAACAGCAGTATGAAATACCTGTCGACAACACAAACGCCAAACAAGAAACCTTGTCTAGTTCTGTGCTAAACAGCGAGTGGTATGATGACAACACAAAAGAAAGTCACAGCGCGATGCCAACTAGATATGTGGACTTACTTGTCGAATTAAACTCTGATAAAATGGCTGGAAAAGCTGGGGAGGACTCCCGTCATTGGCAACACAAGGAAACACTTGTTGAGAGTGAAAGAGAGGAACGAAGAGCACAGGACAAACAAGAGGCCGTTGAAGCTTTGCAACAGGTAAAGAAGCCTGATGGTAAAACAACATGTGATAACAGTGCCAGGCCGAACAACGAGATTGAACTAAACTCTTTAAATACAGTTACACTAGACACTGGCAAAGATGGAGGTAAGAGAGTAGAACAAGGGGTTGATAATCCCACATGCGAGAAAGAAAAGGAGACATCTACTGAGCAACAGGAAGAACCGATTTATGAAACAATTCCTGAAACCCCTGAGCCAGAGTATATAACGATTCTTCCTTCTCCTGCTGAGTGTCCTTCTGGAAGGGAACAAGTTGTACATAAGTGTTGTACAAGAAGAGTCGTCTTAGGATCAGTTCTGTCTGGAGTATGTGTCCTGGGAATTGTTATTGCAGTCTCTGTACTACTGACTACAAATAATGGTTATGCACCACCATCAGCATGTAAGTCAACGCTTTTAATCAATTTTGAGATAATAATTATAATTATAATATTGGAAACAAAAATCTGTAATTTTTAGAATAAATTAAGCGTGTTAAAACCGTTAACGCTCATGGATATTTATTCAGTTAAACTACTCGTCTGGTAATTTTGTGCATTCATGCTTTGCGCGACCGCAACTCCATTCAGCTAGAAGAGAGTGGAACAGTCGACCCTATAACTGCAATCCAAACTCACACTTAGGTTTAGGTTGGTCATGAAACTTGCAAATTAAGTGCTCGATTTCTACTGAAATATAAGACACACAAGTCATTTTCAATCGGCTTCTCGTAGACCCTAAAATAACCTTTAAAGTGATTCTTCAAGCTTCCCAAACGGTTAGAAAAAAACCTGTACATTTTTTAAGAAACTGTAAAAAGTTGAACTAAAACGGCATTTCGTGCCACTTATGATAACGTTTGTAGAAGCTGATTTGTCTATTGACAATTATCAAGTAGCGTGGTGTTGAGTACAATGGGAGGCTTAATTATCAACTGCATTTAGTTGCTTGGATACCAGTTTTATTAGCAAAAGAAAAGAGAACCTGACATTATTTCACATTCTGATTCTAAAAGTATATCATGATTGATAATAATATCGCAGCTCCGTTTCAAGATTGCACTTCCCCGAGCCTGTTCATCGGGCTATGGATCCACGTAAGGAAACCATCCTCGTGTGTACGACATTTAAAATACGAGTTTAGCGCGGTTTTCGAACAAACCTGAACTTGAATCGCGAGTATTGATTACCGTTTTTTTAACAACTATTCCAAACGTTTCTGGCAAAACTAAAGGTCAGTCTTAGCTAGTGATTCTGCGTGTCTTATATTTGGATTCTGTGTGTGCCTACCTAACCCAACAGCCAGCTTCTGTCATTTAAAAAAAAACGCGGACTTTATTCGCCATTGCTTTAAATATATGATAAGTTCCTTCAACCTGGAAATACACCGGCAAAACTGCGCATTGTGACGTAGAGTAACGATATATCTAAGCACGCGCCTGGCTTTTGTTAAAACGCTGCATTCGTTACTCGATGCTATACGCAGGTACTAGACTATAGTTCCGTTCAGCTTAGCTACATCTTCCAAGAATCTGTATTCAGACTTATTTCCGATGCGATGTGAACACGCCGTGAAAAAAAGTGAGAGCATGAGGATTAAGCCGAAGGGGTTTGTCGTTTTGCATGTGGATAAACTATTCTTTCGCTCTTTCATTCCATTGACCTGGTTTGACGAACTTGTATTGGATTGACTTTCACACTTAAAGTGCCCCTACGATAATATTTTGACATATCAATTTTTTCTCATATTCGTAAAGTAGAGTGGCTATATTATTACCAGTTCAAAGCGTTTTTCGATACGACGACGGGAAGTCTTATTTTTTGAACTCCGAATCTTGAATTTTACATCCGCCATTACGCGAACCCGTTCCTGTGGGCGAGGAATGCCTGGTCATTTTTTAGGGTACGTGACGTCATACACTTAAGGTTATCGTATACCTTCAGGGTACTGTTCCGGATAAAATTAAGTAGCGTCTCGAATATTCGTCGTATTTAGATAAATTATACCTCATTTAAAGCCTATAAAATTGGCTACAACGATATACCTAAGGTTTGTAATTTTGATAAAAGTGCGATTTTTAAATAAACTTCTTTTCCGAACAAGCGAGTTGGTTTCCAAGAGTTCCAACTCCACGGCAATTTAATGAATTTAAGATCTGTTTGCTTTTCTGGACTCCCACTGACCTTGTTTACGAAACTGTGTCGGCGATTGTGGAAATTCGAAGCCGTTCTGAAGATATTTTGGTCTTCGTGAAACTACTAACGCGGAATCCAAGTATAGATGCGGGAATCGCTCTCAGTGCCTCTCTTTTAAAAATTAAAACAATCGCCGACACGGGTTTTTTAGCTGATATAAATTGCGAACAATCTGTTGGAGCTTTTTTCAAACTATGTTTAGAACGAAAATAGAAAGTCAAGAAAACGCTCTGAAATTAGCCGGCCGGCGAGACTGATTCTATCAACCAGTGACTGGGAAATGTCACAGTCAAAACTTCCCACAACACGTGTGGCTACTTTTCCCATACAAACCTTCACGCGAACTAGCATATGTAGTAAGAAAGTGTACCATCTTCCCGCTTTGAAAAGCAAACAAAACGTTTTGAATAGAGTTTGTGCATTGTACAGGACTGTAGCAATTTAACGAACCACAAAGCTGGCATTTCGCTACATGAATAATTCAAGCCTTTAGTTGAGTACCAAGAATACGGTTTGTAATTCTCTTCAAGCCTCATGCAAGGATGGTTTGTGTACGTTTTGAGGACAGAAGCTTGTAAGACCGTAGTAGTATAGATTGACCGAAAAATAAGCGGCTACGTTTGCTGAGAACATAGTTTATCATAAATAACTCATATTGCTGTTTCCTATAAACAGATAAACCTATCGATGTAGTATTCCTTTTAATTTACTGCTAATTTTATTTTCAAGACAATAAACCACAGAAGAAACCACCAATATTATTTCATGAAGTACCTTGTTTCAGTTGTTTGTGTGTCAAACAGAAACGGGGGGCGCGAAGTTTGGTTCTGTGATAGCCACTGTAAAAGCTGCAGATCAGTCAGTTTCAATACATTGTTTTAGTCTCTAGTAAATTCTTATCATTCACGATTTCATGTTAGACAAGAGAGCGATTTAATTTTATAGCAATTACATTGTATTTTAGAATGTAGATTCGTCGGAAAATCCGTATTTCCGGGACTCAGATAATTCTCGATTTCGCTCATTTACGAACTAGCAATCCGGGTTTCACTATAAACAATGAACAAACTTAGGACTTATAAACTGCTGATCACTACCTTAGTGATTTATCCGCTGAATTCTCCCTGTAGCCCGGATCCAGCTAGTAACAGCACAACCTGAAAGCCGAACCAGGGAAAATACCCTGGGGAAAATTACCCCTAAAAGATAAGAAACCTCTGCTAGCTAGCACTACTTACTGGCAGGCCACTTCCCAGTATTCATTCGTCCAGCTTTCAACTCGGTCACCAGCGGCTCTATTTCCCCTAAATCATCAACATCCGGCAATAAATTTAAACAGAAAGACACATTACTATGTTCTGAAGAATCTGATGCAGATTTTAGGTCGTTATTTACTAAACCACAGCAAAATTCGCAGTGTGAGTTTGTCGACAACATAAGAAGAAATGTATGGGTTCGAAGCAACTTGAGAACGATGCGTTAAGTGTATGACGTCACATACGCTAAAAATGACTAGGCATTCCTCGCCCACGGGAACGGATTCGAGTAATGGCGGACGTGATTTTGACGGTAAACTCTCTTTAAAATGTGTGGTCTAATTGGCCCCATTCAAACTTTTTTCACTGATTTGGATATTTCTGCCACTGTTTGTTCTTATGGAATACAAAAAAGTGGCAAAAGAAATGGTCAAATTTCGTCGTAGTGGCACTTTAAGATCGGGTTGAGACTAGTAACTCCCAAAGCTCATTTATTTAAACCAATCGTAGGGTAATCCTCTAACTCATTAATATATTTAATGTATTCCAAAACCCTAACAAAGCCCATTCTGGGCGATGAAACTATGGCCGAGGGATTCAACTGTTCAACTTCGTGCCAATGCTCCAGAAGTAGTACACACTTTCCTCGCGCACTGATAAATCATGCTTGCGAACTTTTTAAATTTCATTCAAAAACTCATGAATAATTAACGAGCATTTTGTCCAATCAGATGAAGCAAATCGGTCACGTGCATGCTCCTTTATACCTGATACAATCTCATCATTCTGAAAAGCATGCGGGGGGATTTGAATTCTATCCCACGGGGAAACGGGGTTCATGATTGAGACAATGGTTAAACACCTTCCAACTCTTGGAATTTCTATTGATGTTTCAGCTAGCTTTCTCATTGAATTGCTAATTCGGATGAACATTTTATATAAATATACTAATGAACATGA
Source organism: Actinernus sp. WN-2022 (assembly GCA_030867875.1). Lineage (NCBI taxonomy): Eukaryota > Metazoa > Cnidaria > Anthozoa > Actiniaria > Actinernidae > Actinernus > Actinernus sp. WN-2022. The sequence goes on from JAOWCC010001210.1 coordinate 35,498,218, forward strand.
CATTTTATATAAAGTTTCATCCTTATTAAGAATTCACTGATAAATAATAATAATAATAAAAACATTTATATAGCGCTATATTCACGAATTGTTCATAGCACTTTACACTACTATATTAAAAACCTAAAATATTGGATAGAATAGTTAATGTCAAGTAAATTAAAGTCAATACAAATATATATCTACATATAGATAGATAACTAATGATCGTTACTAATATGCTTCCTTGAATAAGTAAGTCTTCAATTTAGATTTGAATAAATTAACTGATATGCTCTGCCTAATATCCAGAGGTAACTTATTCCAGAGCTTAGGGCCCGCGACCGAAAGGGCTCGATCTCCATAGGTTTTAAGCTTTGCAGTAGGTTCAACAAGCAAATTCTGCGATGTGGATCTAAGAAGACGCGGTGATATCCTATACCTAAATAATTTACTAATATAACAAGGCGCAAACCGTTCAGTCCTTTATAAAATAGCAGAAGCATTTCAAAAGTAATGCGAAATCGTACAGGAAGCCAGGGCAGATCGATCAGCTTAGGTGTTATATGGTCATACTTTCTCGTTAAGGTTACTATGCGCGCCGCAGAGTTCTGGACTAGTTGGAGTCTATCTAACAAATACTTGGGAAGGCCATACAACAAAGAATTATAATTATCTAATTTAGAACTAATGAAAGCATGAATGAGTATTTCAGCCGTTTCCTGAGACAGGAATTTCCTAATCTTGGAGATATTCCACAAGTGATAGTAGCATGATTTACATAAAGACCCAAAGATATCAAAAAGTACACGAAACATAAGGTACCAGATAATAAATTTTGCACTAAATTTACTAATATCAGCAGACTACCGAGATGCACAGATAATATTTTTAAAACGAAGTTATCCAACTACCATTACTTGTTTACCGAGCCACTGTTTAGTTCCAGTTATTAAACCAAACTCAAAGCCGTAAAATAATAAAAAACGTGCATTAAACTTACAAACATTCTCGTCATGTGAGTCACATCGTTTTCCAAGTCTTGAACTTTATCGATGTCAACCATGACACCAAATCCTTCAAGTGCAGGTTATTCTTGCCATTGTTCTTTGCCATACAATTCTTTCAGCATTGCGAAACGCCTCTTCAAACAACATAGTATGGTAATTTATTCATGTCATTCCCTTGAGATGTTCGTAATCGCAGGCGGTGATTACTCGAATATTTTGCATGGCGTTGTGAATACAAAGGTTCAATGGTTCATAAAGCAACCATTATAAGTTTTTGAAACCGTTTAATAAACTCGCAGCACGTGTTTTGTCAGGTCTAAAACTCTCGGGCTGCACTCTCGAGGTTTAAACCTGATAAAACACTGCTTCTCGTTTATTAAACAGTATTTACATTTGAATGGGGGAAATAAGACAAAGAAACCATGCACCGAACGTCGAGCGAGCATTATGTAGTTACCAGTTTCTGGGCCGAGATAATTTATTCCGAAAGGGTGCCACACCAGCCAGGTCACCAAAAATCTCGATTTCTTTAGCCTGGGAAAGCACAGGTAACCCACACATAACCACAGGAAGGCTCTGAACACTCGCTGTAGGTCGAGGAACTATTTGGCGATCGGCGGAGTTCACGAAATCGGTCAGGGCTGTTTACATGCATTTCTGCGAACTGCTCGAAGGTCAGGCGGTCGTTGTACGACTCGAGGCTTGTGTCACTTTTGTGCCCTGTTACAGCACGGATATGGCGGTTCTTTAAGTTCATCGCAGACAAAACACTCACTGTGGTTGATCTGACGGAGTGGTTTGTATAGGCAGGGTTGATTTCAGCTCGGAGACACATGTTTTTCATCATGTTATCGAGCATATTGTGGCCGAGAGGGATTAAGAGCTGTACCAAACTTCAGTTTGCGAAGGGCTAAACTTAGAACCTGTCAAAGGTTGCTGGAACAGTGCTGGACATTTAGGATTCAAATGTGAGAGAAACTTCTTCAGGACAGCCACTGGACAGCGAAGGGAGCCTTTGTTTGCAAACATTTTCCCATTCGACGGGTCGACGGTGCCGTCTAAACCACCCTGGTGATTTTTGGTTGCGAGGACGCCTCCAGGACTATTACGGTTGATTTCGAAATATTTATGACCTGAATCTGGAGTTAAATTAAGCTTGAACGATGAAGGACTCAGCTGTCTCTGGTTTTCTCGTCCACAGCGGCCAAAATAAAATGTAACGAAGAACCACGCTGTTTGTTGTAGCTTCGCCGGATCAACTCAAATAACTTAAGGCCTGGATTTTCGTCCTTAACAGACCCCCAGCAGAGATTTTAAAGATCTTCAATTCTCTGTCGATATATTTCTATGTAAGTTGTCCAAAATATGAAAATACCTAATATTTGACTTTCTTAATCAGATGGAAGTCTCCTTTAGTGTCACGTGACATTCCCCAGTTGGTGACGTCATAAAACGAGTTCTTTGAAATGGGGGAGGTTTACACAGGAAAAGTTGGCTTTGTTTTGCTCTCACGCTGCTTCAAATGACTATTGCATTGCATTTGCGCCTTTTAAGGTGGTATCGGTCACTTATATTATAAGATATTTTACTTTTTACTATGTCACGTGACCTGTTTCCTTTAATCAATTACTTCCGTTATGATCTGGACATGATTAAAAGGCGCATCGTTCAAGCCCTTATTATGAGTCATAGAAGAATGAAGAAAAAAGATTCATTTAAGTTCACTTTACGTACCCCGTTTTTGTCCCAAGATTTCAACCGTTAACGGTCGTTTTCAAGTCACGTGACACCACTTTGAAAGACACAAGTAGTTCATATTGTTACAAATACCGATAACAAACAGCCTACCGAGTTTCACATAGATTGGATGGAAGCCTCCCTTTAAATAAAAATATGTCAAATTAACAGGCGAGTCAGGCCTTAATATGCTTGAGAATGGACGTGCAGTCGACAAGCTCGGCTGCGTTGTACAACTTTGTTATCGCTTCCTTCGTCAATGGTGGCTTGTGTTGCGTAGGACGAATTTGTCCAGACTTGCTAAAATTCTTCAAGAAGGAATTCAAGGCTTTATTAGCTTATGTAAACTCTGGGCTGCTGATAATCGAGAACGGCTTATTGTTGTCATTTCGGAGAAAGCGCTCAATGGCCGCCCGTATCGAGGTAAGCGTTGCCTTGTTATAGTAACTATGGTCCTTCTTTCTCGCCGACAAGTGAAACTTTCTCAGACATTTGTTCAGCTCGTCTACTTCCATGTCTACAATACTTGTTGAAAACTCATCTTGCTGTGAAACCACTCTAAAATACAAAATTATTTGTGTCAAAAGTGCAAAAAACAGTTGCAACTTCAGACAAAAACAAGCCAATGTCTTAGCTTTTCATCTTTTAAGTCGTGTTATTCGTGGCCTATAATGTTTTCTTACCTTGAAACACCTTCATCCCGTATTTAGTAGCTTTTTTGTGTTATCTGGTACTGCTTGTTTTTCAATTTCTCGAATATCTTCCTCTGAAATTATCGCAAAACGCAAGTTTTCAGCGGCCATTCTGTTGCTGGATGAATAGCCCATGTTTCGGAGGTAGCTATTGTTTATTAGTATAAACCAACTAGTGGCGACTATTACAAATCCTGCATTCTGATTGGCTACCCTACTATAGGTCTATTTGTGATAGCCCATGGTGGAGGAAAACCGCACGCATTTTCACGAAGTAATAGCAGTTTTTCAACTCAATTTATTTATTTCGATTATTTTCTACTGTCCGACTAGTTAGTTTATACTAAAAAAATTAGACCTCTCGCCCTCATGGGCTACGAGTTAAATAGCATGGGCTATTGACTCGTAGCCCATTCAGGCTGCGGGTCTAATTGTTAAATATCTACTGTTTGCGAATCAATGAGATTGCGCGTTCTTAGGAGGTTGTCGAGTTGGTATATACTAAATTATAATATACCGTACAACTAGCTTGGAAGCCAGAGGGATCCTTCTACAGGAAGTACCTTGTTAGATTTGCCGCTTTTTATATATTCAATTTATATATATATTTACTTTAATTTCATCAGTGAATATAGAGATCCCCGTGCTCTGATTGGTCGAGAATTACGTCATACGTCGCTATATTCACCTGCAGAGCGCCTGGAGGTGAATATAACATACAAGGCATTTACCAAAATGGCCACTCGCATATTTACCGATGTTTCTCACAAAGAAATAAATAGTATGAAAGGAAAAGCTTTTCCAAAATCCACCAAAGAAGCAACTAAATGAGTATGGCTAAACTTGAAGGTTTTTTTTAATCCATAAGCCTTTACGAAACAAAGTTTACTTACGAGTTTCGCGTTGAATTTATGCGGTCCTCATGAATCACAAACATTCACAAGGAAATAACGTCTACTTATAGCAATAAATAACACAACGAGACCTTGTCCTACAAATTTGGAAACGGTTCGACTCAAAAATAGTGTACTTACCTGAATTATATTCCTCGCGGTTCTTGATAGAAAAAAAACAAGTTCTAGTTTCATTCAGGGAGCCGGTTTCTTCTAATATGCTTTTCTCTCGCCGCTCTCCTTGTATGTTCAAGCTTTATCTCATACCGAAATCATTTATCTCGAATTCGTCTCGGTAAATATTCACCAATAGTCACTTCGACTTCAGTGAATAATTGGTAAATATCGCATACAAATATTGAAGCTAAATATTTAGTATTTAAGTTTGGATTTTATGCCAATAAGTCACAATTTAGGTCACCTAGTAAAATTGTTTCTTTATTTTCTGTACCAAGGTTCCAAACAGCTTGAAAAAAAGTATTATCTGAGTCGAGAGGGATATAATTCACACAAGAATCAGGTGGCCTGTAGCACGTGATAATTGTAAAGGTTTTACTATTCCGTTTGTATATATCAACACAGATTGTTTCAATTCCATCAATAATATTTTGCCGATTTAGATAATTTATGCTACTTCTGATGTACGAGACAACCCCACCCCAATTCCTATCTCTGTCACACCCTAACATTTCGTAGTTCGTGCATAATGTTCTTCAGATGCCTCCGTTCGTCTACTGTCAAAGCAATTTATACATTCTTTAGTTGGAAATGTCTTGTTTCGGAATGGATTAAAGGAATAATTCCGAATGTGAACTTTCATCTTTACACGGTAGCTGCTAGCGTTGGAATGGTAGCCTTGAGCTCTAAGCTCGTACAACATTTCTCCCTCCATGATTTCGATAAAAATATAGCGAGAACAGTATAACTGAACGGAGTTCAAATTTGGGTGATGCGTTAGTACAAGTGAGCATTCGTTGGTTGAATCCAGTACCTCAAACAATAGGGTCTATTATAAGGTCAGAGGGGCATCGTTAATACGCAATAGGCTTGTTTTGACTTGTCCGAATCCTAGAGGCGAACTACCTCCCCTAAGTTACTTATAACTATTCGTTGCTCACTATTTCCTCGCCCTCTCCTCATTAACTTATAAATTATTAATTGCCTACTATTATTATCATTCATTATTCATTGCGCACTATTTCCTCCCATCATCATTAACTTATTAATGATTCATTACTCACTACTATTGTTTCATTAATTATTCATTACGAAGTAGTAACTTATTAATATGTGATAGGTAATGAATCCTCGACGTAATTAATATTCAGACGCCATTATTGAATAGGCAATGCGTCCTCCACCTTCTTTCGCCTTCCTCCAATTTTCTCCTCCAACGTAGATCGGGTCCATAACCGCATATAATACTACTGTGTATATCTTCACTTCAAAGGTGTACGTTTTCACTTCAAAGGCGTACGACTTCGATTTGTCCTACGTACTTGCCGCGCAAGGATTTCACTAATTCTTGTTTAGATATCACCACACTAAGCAAGGTCTTGTGTAAAGTAGCTACAAATTATTCAAAAAACTAAATAATATCATCCACCATCATAAGGTGACTTCATGAATTGTTTATAAAAAAAAGTGCTCAGGGCAATATAGTATACCACATTAGAAAGTCAATTAAGTAAAGGCAAAGACTTGAATTTATAATTCAACAAAAACTACTATTATTATTTATATGTTGTTTAATTTAAAAGACATCATCATACTCGAAAGACTTACTGGTTATGTCATGGTTTTCTATGGAATACGGGTTAATATTTCATGAGAAAGTTGTTCTATTTGGTATACAACGAGCCTTTAGGTAAGTTGTATACTAAAATTATATGAATTTCGCGTGACATTTTCGCCAGTATTCGATAGAAAACCCTGAGATCAGATAACCATATTATCCGATAAATACCACTGAGATAAATACCAGATCACAGATGAACCGTTATAATTTACAAGTTGCAGAACTACTGTTATTATTCACTCTATATGTCTAGAATAACTGTAAATGGTCATACTGATAGACAAGCTGTTCCCATCTCGGCTTCCTGCCACTCAGAAAAAACTTGAAAAACGTTGATAAATTTGAATAAAAAAAACTAACCTGATGTTTTAGCCTTTCATTTTGTCTCTTTATTTATTGCTTACATTTTCAAATATTATTTCATTACTCTTCACGATCAAGTCACAGGGTGTTTCTGGCAAGGCAATGGTTGCATGAAATACTGTTTATTGAACGTTATACTGTGTTACATTTTAGGAGCAACAGGCTTTATTTAAAACAAATATTTTGATAAACTTGAGATAATTGGCAAATAACCTTAATGATCAGGACCTACAGACTAAGCTGAACTTAAAATAACAGGAACAATATGAGATGCACGGATCGAGAAAGGAAACAGAAATCAGCTGTTGAAGTACAGAACGACTAATATTCTACGATTATGTCAAGATCCCAGGATTTAGGGAGCTATGCACGACCTGAAATGTCTTCAGTTGATGTGAAAGACGACATTCAAGTAAGCACAATCAAAGTAACAGATGGCTTGCCTGAAGATGACTTTGTTCATGATAATCGGCAGAGTGAAAACTCCGCTTTTACACAAAGGGAACAAATCTGTGATGTTGAACAGCAGTATGAAATACCTGTCGACAACACAAACGCCAAACAAGAAACCTTGTCTAGTTCTGTACTAAACTGCGAGTGGTATGATGACAACACAAAAGAAAGTCACAGCGCGATGCCAACTAGATATGTGGACTTACTTGTCGAATTAAACTCTGATAAAATGGCTGGAAAAGCTGGGGAGGACTCCCGTCATTGGCAACACAAGGAAACACTTGTTGAGAGTGAAAGAGAGGAACGAAGAGCACAGGACAAACAAGAGGCCGTTGAAGCTTTGCAACAGGTAAAGAAGCCTGATGGTAAAACAACATGTGATAACAGTGCCAGGCCGAACAACGAGATTGAACTAAACTCTTTAAATACAGTTACACTAGACACTGGCAAAGATGGAGGTAAGAGAGTAGAATAAGGGGTTGACAATCCCACATGCGAGAAAGAAAAGGAGACATCTACTGAGCAACAGGACGAACCGATTGATGAAACAATTCCTGAAACCCCTGAGCCAGAGTATATAACGATTCTTCCTTCTCCTGCTGAGTGTTCTTCTGGAAGGGAACAAGTTGTACATAAGTGTTGTACAAGAAGAGTCGTCTTAGGATCAGTTCTGTCTGGAGTATGTGTCCTGGGAATTGTTATCGCAGTCTCTGTACTACTGACTACAAATAATGGTTATGCACCACCATCAGCATGTAAGTCAACGCTTTTAATCAATTTTGAGGTAATAATTATAATTATAATATTGGAAACAAAAATCTGTAATTTTTAGAATAAAGCGTGTTAAAACCGTTAACGCGAATGGATATTTATTCAGTTAAACTACACGTCTGGTAATTTTGTGCATTCATGCTTTGCGCGACCGCAACTCCATTCAGCTAGGAGAGAGTGGAACAGTCAACCCTATAACTCATTGTGCAATCCAAACTCACACTTAGGTTTAGGTTGGTCATGAAACTTGCAAATTAAGTGCTCGATTTCTACTGAAATATAAGACGCACAAGTCATTTTCAATCGGCTTCTCGTAGACTCTAAAATAACCTTTAAAATGATTCTTCAAGCTTCCCAAACGGTTAGAAAAAAACCTGTACATTTGTTAAGAAACTGTAAAAAGTTGAACTAAAACGGCATTTCGTGCCACTTATGATAACGTTTGTAGAAGCTGATTTGTCTATTGACAATTATCAAGTAGCGTGGTGTTGAGTAAAATGGGAGGCTTAATTATCAACTGCATTTAGTTGCTTGGATACCAGTTTTATTAGCAAAAGAAAAGAGAACCTGACATTATTTCACATTCTGATTCTAAAAGTATATCATGATTGATAATAATATCGCAGCTCCGTTTCAAGATTGCACTTCCCCGAGCCTGTTCATCGGGCTATGGATCCACGTAAGGGAACCATCCTCGTGTGTACGACATTTAAAATACGAGTTTAGCGCGGTTTTCGAACAAACCTGAACTTGAATCGCGAGTATAGATTACCGTTTTTTTAACAACTATTCCAAACGTTTCCGGCAAAACTAAAGGTCAGTCTTAGCTAGTGATTCTGCGTGTCTTATATTTGGATTCTGTGTGTGCCTACCTAATCCAACAGCCAGCTTCTGTAATTTAAAAAAAAAGCGGACTTTAATCGCGATTGCTTTAAATATATGATAAGCCCCTTCAACCTGGAAATACACCGGCAAAACTGCGCATTATGACGTAGATTAACGATATATCTAAGCACGCGCCTGACTTTTGTTAAAACGTTGCATTCGATACTCGATGCTATACGCAGGTACTAGACTAGAGTTCCGTTCAGCTTAGCTACATCTTCCAAGAATCTGTATTGAGACTTATTTGCGATACGATATATATGAAAACGACTGGGAGAAAATTGAGAACGGCTTGGAACAGTGTTAGCCGGTTTGCCGACCGGCTTTTTTACCGCTTCGGCAACTAGCTCAGTTTTCTTAGTGGGTGATTTTTGTGGATCCGATTTTGTTTGACTTCTATAGGATATGGATAAGCTTGGATAACATCTCATTTCAAATCTACATCTTCCAAGAATCTGTATTCAGACTTAATTCCGATGCGATGTGAACACGCCGTGAAAAAAATTGAGAGCATAAGGTTTAAGCCGAAGGGGTTTGTCGTTTTGCATGTGGATAATCTATTATTTCGCTCTTTCATTCCATTGACCTGGTTTGACGAACTTGTATTGGATTGACTTTCACACTTAATATCGGGTTGAGACTAGTAACTCCCAAAGCTCATTTATTTAAACCAATTGTAGGGTAATCTTAAAACTCATTAATATATTTAATGTATTCCAAAAACTCGAAGTATCCCTCTAACAAAGCCCATTCTGGGCGATGAAACTATGGCCGAGGGATTCAACTGTTTAACTTCGTGCCAATGCCCCAGAAGTAGTACACACTTTCCTCGCGCACTGATAAATCGTGCTTGCGAAATTTTTAAATTTCATTCAAAAACTCATGAATAATTAACGACATTTTGTCCAATCAGATGAAGCAAATCAGTCACGTGCATGCTCCTTTATACCTGATAAAATCTCATCATTCTGAAAAGCATGCGGGGGGATTTGAATTCTGTCCCACGGGGAAACGGGGTTCATGATTGAGACAATGGATAAGCACCTTCCAACTCTTGGAATTTCTATTGATGTTTCAGCTTTCTCATTGAATTGCTAATTCGGATGAACATTTTATATAAATATACTAATGAACATGAAATTTTATATAAAGTTTCATCCTTATTAAGAATTCACTGATAAAGACCCAAAGATATCAAAAAGTACACGAAACATAAGGTACCAGATAATAAATTTTGCACTAAATTTACTAATATCAGCAGACTACCGAGATGCACAGATAATATTTTTAAAACGAAGTTATCCAACTACCATTACTTGTTTAGTTCCAGTTATTAAACCAAACTCTAAGCCGTAAAATAATAAAAAACGTGCATTAAACTTACAAACATTCTCGTCATGTGAGTCACATCGTTTTCCAAGTCTTGAACTTTATCGATGTCAACCATGACACCAAATCCTTCAAGTGCAGGTTATTCTTGCCATTGTTCTTTGCCATACAATTCTTTCAGCATTGCGAAACGCCTCTTCAAACAACATAGTATGGTAATTTCTTCATGTCATTCCCTTGAGATGTTCGTAATCGCAGGCGGTGATTACTCGAATATTTTGCATGGCGTTGTGAATACAAAGGTTCAATGGTTCATAAAGCAACCATTATAAGTTTTTGAAACCGTTTAATAAACTCGCAGCACGTGTTTTGTCAGGTCTAAAACTCTCGGGCTGCACTCTCGAGGTTTAAACCTGATAAAACACTGCTTCTCGTTTATTAAACAGTATTTACATTTGAATGGGGGAAATAAGACAAAGAAACCATGCACCGAACATCGAGCGAGCATTATGTAGTTCCCAGTTTCTCGGCCGAGATAATTTATTCCGAAAGGGTGCCACACCAGCAGGTCACCAAAAATCTCGATTTCTTTAGCCTGGGAAAGCACAGGTAACCCACACATAACCACAGGGAACCCAGCGCAAGGTTAGGATGCGTTCTCCTTCGTCGAACGCAATTACGTCTGCACGCACGCATTACATTTCCCGGTACATATGCACGTGCATCTCAACTACACATGCACTTTTTACTTTAGTTATATGCCCGTGAATCTCTTCGTATTTAATTATTGGGAGCTCCGCTCATAGGCTTGCCTATATATATACTGTATTTATATATATATATATATATATACAGTCAATGCCAAAAAGGTTGTCCAGCAGAACATAATATAATACTATAATATCCATTGTTTTGGGCTATTGTCTAGACCAAGACAATAGGCCAAAACAATGGATATTAAAGTATTATATTATGTTCTGCTGGACAACCTTTTTGGCATTGACTGTATATATATATATATATATATATATTATAATATACCGTACAACTAGCTTGGAAGCCAGAGGGATCCTTCTACAGGAAGTACATTGTTAGATTTGCCGCTTTTTATATATTCAATTTATATATATATTTAGTATAATTTCATCAGTGAATATAGAGATCCCCGTGCTCTGATTGGTCGAGAATTACGTCATACGTCGCTATATTCACCTGCAGAGCGCCTGGAGGTGAATATAACATACAAGGCATTTACCAAAATGGCCACTCGCATATTTACCGCTGTTTCTCACAAAGTATAAATAGTATGAAAGGAAAAGCTTTTCCAAATTCCACCAAAGAAGCAACTAAATGAGTATGGCTAAACTTGAAGGTTTTTTTTAATCCATAAGCCTTTACAAACAAAGTTTACTTCGACTTCAGTGAATAATTGGTAAATATCGCATACAAATATTGAAGCTAAATATTTAGTATTTAAGTTTGGATTTTATGCCAATAAGTCACAATTTAGGTCACCTAGTAAAATTGTTTCTTTATTTACCGTACCAAGGTTTCAAACAGCTTGAAAAAAAGTATTATCTGAGTCGAGAGGGATATAATTCACACAAGAATCAGGTGGCCTGTAGCACGTGATAATTGTAAAGGTTTTACTGTTCGGTTTGTATATATCAACACAGATTGTTTCAATCCCATCAATAATATTTTGCCGATTTAGATAATTTATGCTACTTCTGATGTACGAGACAACCCCACCCCAATTCCTATCTCTGTCACACCCTTAAATTTCGTAGTTCATGCATAATGTTCTTCAGATGCCTCCATTCGTCTACTGTCAAAGCAATTTATACATTCTTTGGTTGGAAATGTCTTGTTTCGGAATGGGTTAAAGGAATACTTCCGAATGTGAACTTTCATCTTTACACGGTAGCTGCTAGCGTTGGAATGGTAGCCTTGAGCTCTAAGCTCGTACAACATTTCTCCCTCCATGATTTCGATAAAAATATAGCGAGAACAGTATAACTGAACGGAGTTCAAATTTGGGTGATGCGTTAGTACAAGTGAGCATTCGTTGGTTGAATCCAGTACCTCAAACAATAGGGTCTATTATAAGGTCAGAGGGGCATCGTTAATACGCAATAGGCTTGTTTTGACTTGTCCGAATCCTAGAGGCGAACTACCTCCCCTAAGTTACTTATAACTATTCATTGCTCACTATTTCCTCCCCTCATCATTAACTTATTAATTATTCATTGCTCACTACTATTGTTTCATTAATTATTCATTATGATTTAGTAACTTATTAATATGTGATAGGTAATGAATCCTCGACATAATTAATATTCAGCCGCCATTATTGAATAGGCAATGCGTATTCCACCTTCTTTCGCCTTCCTCCAATTTTCTCCTCCAACGTAGATCGGGTCCATAACCGCATATAATACTACTGTGCATATCTTCACTTCAAAGGTGTACGTTTTCACTTCAAAGGCGTACGACTTCGATTTGTCCTACGTACTTGCCGCGCAAGGATTTCACTAATTCTTGTTTAGATATCACCACACTAAGCAAGGTCTTGTGTAAAGTAGCTACAAATTATTCAAAAAACTAAATAATATCATCCACCATCATAAGGTGACTTCATGTATTGTTTATAAAAAAGGTGCTCAGGGCAATATAGTATACCACATTAGAAAGTCAATTAAGTAAAGGCAAAGACTTGAATTTATAATTCAACAAAAACTACTATTATTATTTATATGTTGTTTAATTTAAAAGACATCATCATACTCGAAATACTTACTGGTTATGTCATGGTTTTCTATGGAATACGGGTGAATATTTCACGAGAAAGTTGTGCTATTTGGTATACAACGAGACTTTAGGTAAGTTGTATACTAAAATTATATAAATTTCGCGTGAAATTTTCGCCAGTATTCGATAGAAAACCCTGAGATCAGATAACCATATTATCCGATAAATACCACTAAGATAAATACCAGATCACAGATGAACCGTTATAATTTACAAGTTGCAGAACTACTGCTATTATTCACTCTATATGTCTAGAATAACTGTAAATGGTCATACTGATAGACAAGCTGTTCCCATCTCGGCTTCCTGCCACTCAGAAAAAAACTTGAAAAACGTGATAAATTTGAATAAAAAAAACTAACCTGCTGTTTTAGCCTTTCATTTTTGTCTCTTTATTTTTTGCTTACATTTTTAAATATTATTTCATTACTCTTTCACGATCAAGTCACAGGGTGTTTCTGGCAAGGCAATGGTTGCATGAAATACTGTTTATTGAACTTTAAACTGTGTTACATTTTAGGAGCAACATGCTTTATTTAAAACAAATATTTTGATAAACTTGAGATAATGGCAAATAACCTTAATGATCAGGACCTACAGACTAAGCTGAACTTAAAAGAACAGGAACAATATGAGATGCACGGATCGAGAAAGGAAACGTAAATCATCTGTCGAAGTACAGAACGACTTAATAGTCTACGATTATGTCAAGATCCCAGGATTTAGGGAGCTATGCACAACCTGAAATGTCTTCAGTTGATGTGAAAGACATTCATGTAAGCACAAGCAAAGTACCAGATGGCTTGCCTGAAGATGACTTTGTTCATGATAATCGGCAGAGCTCGAGTGAAAACTCCGCTTTTACACAAAGGGAACAAGTCTGTGATGTTGAACAGCAGTATGAAATACCTGTCGACAACACAAACGCCAAACCAGAAACCTTGTCTAGTTCTGTGCTAAACACAAAAGAAAGTCACAGCGCGATGCCAACTAGATATAGGGACTTACTTGTTGAATTAAACTCTGATAAAAGGGCTGGAAAAGCTGGGGAGGACTCCAGTCATTGGCAACACAAGGAAACACTTGTTGAGAGTGAAAGAGAGGAACGAAGAGCACAGGACAAACAAGAGGCCGTTGAAGCTTTGAAACAGGTAAAGAAGCCTGCTGGTAAAACAACATGTGATAACAGTGCCAGGCCGAACAACGAGATTGAACTAATCTCGTTAAATACAGTTACACTAGACACTGACAAAGATGGAGGTACGAGAGTAGAACAAGGGGCTGCCAATCTCACATCCGAGAAAGAAAACGAGACATCTACTGAGCAACAGGAAGAAGCGATTTATGAAACAATTCCTGAACCCTCTGAGCCAGAGTATATAACGATTCTTCCTTCTCCTGCTGAGTGTTCTTCTGGAGGGGAACAAGTTGTACATAAGTGCTGTACAAGAAGAGTCGTCTTAGGATCAGTTCTGTCTGGTATATGTGTCCTGGGAATTGTTATCGCAGTCTCTGTACTACTGACTAAGAATAATGGTTATGCACCACCATCAGCATGTAAGTCAACGCTTTTAATCAATTTTGAGGTAATAATTATAATTATAATATTGGAAACAAAAATCTGTAATTTTTAGAATAAAGCGTGTTAAAACCGTTAACGCTCATGGATATTTATTCAGTTAAACTACTCGTCTGGTAATTTTGTGAATTCATGCTTTGCGCGACCGCAACTCCATTCAGCTAGAAGAGAGTGGAACAGTCAACCCTATAACTGCAATCCAAAGTCACACTTAGGTTTAGCTAGGTTGGTCATGAAACTTGAAAATGAAGTGCTTTTTGCTAACTAACTAACTAATTGATTATACGTATTTATATATATATATATATTAATTTATTGTACGACCGCTGACATAACTCGAAAATATATTTTTTCATTGAGTTGCGCAGCGACGAAGCCCAATACGAAAACTATATTTTCTTCCAACGCCTGCAATATAATTCGGTATAGGCGTCTCAAAATCGCAGTTACTTTCGTATCGCGATTCAGCGGTTAAGTCGGGAATTGTTAAAAAAAGGAATGAAGCACCAAACTTATGCTGATCGTAATTTCAATTCTCAAAAGGTGCCTAGTATATCTATAGCAACGGTTTCACGGCTTGAGTGGAGAAAACGTGTTTTGAAATCTCTTCAAAAAGTGTGAAAATTGTACTTTTAGTGGATAAGAGTGATTTCTGACGGAAACTACAATGCCAACCTTACCTTTAAGATTGAATAATTCGTATCTTGTAATTTACAGTGTTTTGAAGGTAAAACTGTAGAAATCTTGCTGTTGAACAAACGACTTTTGAACTTGACCTGGAAGCCATGTAACTGCAAGAGCTCGCGCAAGAGCCAATCAGACACTAATACCATGTTATATTGGCGTCTCAAAAGTAAACAAAATGATAAGTGAATCGTGATACAAATATATATCGCTAGAGAGGATCCTTGTAACGTTTTGGTAGAACTATTTAAGGCAAGGACTATTAAATAGATTTATGTTACACCGAGAGCCTTTCTTTAAGAGTAATGTTGTTTGATGTTGTTCTAAAGATGTGGAGAGATGCACATGGGGGAGACATTCCTGTCACGTGAATGCTTCCTGTACAAACACTGCTGAAGCATATAACTGCACCTGCAATACTGGATTTGTTGGGAATGGCACTTACTGCAAGGGTAAGAAGTGTTACATATATCTGCTTAATCAACATTAAACCGACGTCCCCATGTACACGTTTGCTTATGAACATTGAGGTCAGTTTTATGTATTTTGGCGTATTGTTTTCACCCATACACACGATAACGCTAGAAACCATCCGGAACGTTTAAGGTAGAGACTGCGCATGTGCAGACAGATCATTCTGTTTGACTCGAAAACCAACGTTTTCGTCGTCTATACGAAAAACGATAGACCTCAATTTTCAAAAATCTAAACCTCAGTTGGAAAGCGTTTTCGATAAAAAACAATCACAGCTTTTTATTGTTTTACGAAAATGACCCTGTGAATCGAAAACCTTTAAACTTGAATTTTAGAAAACTTGCCTTATGAAAGTTAAGATGATTTTATAAAGAATAGATTACTATATACTATAATACTCATGAAACGCTTAGTTGTTCCTGTTTCTTTATTTGTAGATCAGGAATTTGGAACGAAAATGGTAATTTGGTTGAACAAAATCCCACACGGCTTGAAACAATAAAAACTATTTATCCAATAACGGGTCACATTTATGACAACGTGATACGAAATCCCTATTGTTAATTTGAAAAAGAAAGTGAGTAAAGCGATTCATTTGTGTGACTAACAATAATTTACTTTTCTAGATCGATACAAGAGAACATTGAAGACAATTGTTTGCTATTCGGGAATTATAAAACCCGCTAGACGTATAAATGATGTATTCCATGCATGTCGAGAAACATATTTAAAACAAAATAACATGGCTGTCATTAATTACTCGATTTATACTTCATGGTAGTGTTTCGTTCCATATAGTCTCCCTGCATAATCATTTTCTCTACTGTTTTACAATATTATGCAGGGAGACTATATGGAACGAAACACTACCATGAAGTATATACCAATTATTCCTTAAAATATGCAGTAAAAGGTGCTCCAATGTTTTTCGTAAAAGCTAGATAGCTTTAATTGGTCACCTCAATTCTGCAGCCTTGGCTAGTATTAATATATATTCTAAAAATTGTTTGATGTGTTCTTAAAGATGTAGATAGATGCACATGGGGGAAACATTCCTGTCACGTGAACGCTTCCTGTACAAACACTGCTGAAGCATATAACTGCACCTGCAATACTGGATTTGTTGGGAATGGCAGTAACTGCAAGGGTAAGACGTGTTACATATATCTGCTTAATGAACATTAAACCGCCGTCCACATGTACACGTTTGCACGGAGGTCTGTGTTATTTATTTTGGCCTTCATTCGACAGCTAATTTTTTTCACCCCTCCACATGAAAACGCTAGTAACCATCCGAAACGTTAGAGGCAAAGACTGTGCACGTGCAGACAGGTAATTCTGATGGACTTCAGGAGTGTTTTGGAAAACTCACGTTTTCGTCGTCCATACGGAAAACGATAGACTTCCATTTTCAAAAAAATATACTGCAGTTATAACGCGTTTTCGATTAACACAATCACAACTTTTTATTGGTTTACGAAAATAGTCCTCTTAATTGAAAACCTTTAAACTTGGATTTTAGAAAACTTACCATATAAAACTTGAAACTTACGAAGATTTTGTAACACAACAGATTAAAATATAAACTATAATATTCATGAAATGCTTATTTGTTAATGTTTCTTTATTGTGTATCAGCAATTTGCAGTGAATTTGTAACAGAAATGGTAATCTGGTTAAAAAAACACAAGGCTATAGAAATAATAAAAACTAGTAATCCAGTAACGGTTACAGCAGGTTTCACGGAGATATACTATTGTTAATTAGAAAAAGAAAATGAGTAAAGCGATAATTTATTTGTGTCATCAGGATTTACTTTAGTAAATCGATGCTAGAAAAAATTGAAGACAAGTGCTTGCTATTCAGGAATTATAAAATCCGCTAGTGCAAAATATGTACGTATTCCATGTCCCAAAAAATAATCATAAACAACATAACATGCCTTCATTAATTATTCCTTCGAAAATGCATGCATAGTTAATTAGAATTTTGTCCAATCAGATGAAGCAAACAAATCACGTGCGTGCTCCGTTATACTTGGTAAAACGATAGGATCTTTATACGACTTTTCACTGTACGAGTGTGGCCCTTTATAATACTTCATGGCTGGGGCCTTTTTCCTTTGTTCAAGAAATTACTAATAGGCCTCAGCCATGAAGTTTTATATAGGGCCACACTTGTACAGTGAAAAGTCGTATAAAGACCCTCCTAGTCAATCCTTATAAAACCAAGGTTTTCACCATGAGTCTTTATAAAGACTAACACTTTTAAAAGAAGCCTTACGAGTAATATTAGTTCATAACATGAGGCTTATAGGGTTGCTCAACCAACGGTGTAAGTGCAATGACTCGAGGAGCTCGAAAACAAAGATCCCTTGGCTCACAGGTATTCACACGCAATCGGCCTAACATTATGGAACCCAAATTTTCGCTCCGTATACCAACTGCGCATGCCAGTGACGCACACCGTAGCTATACACAAGTAAATCATCGATTTTGTTCTAAATTTCTGAAAATTATTACGTTTTGAAGCCATTCAATAAACTCGCAGTACGTGTTTTATGCGATCTAAATATACTCGGGCTACGCCCTCGTGTTTTTAAATCTGATAAAGTATTGCTGCTCGTTTATTAAACATTACTTAAAATATGCTGTATAGGTTACTCCACTTTTTTTCTTATAAGATAGATAATTTGGTCACTTGCATTATGCAGCCTTGGCTAGCATTAATATATATTTTAATATACTAATAATAGTTAAAGTCGTGTTTACTTTTATATTTAGATGGTGCATTAAATGACTACTCGACCAAGAAAGAAAATACAGATAGTCCTGCCATCTTAACAGATGTCCAGGCATCATTTATGTTCACATGGTCAACGCCTAAATGTATATCTGGGAATTGCTAATACTTTTTAAGTTGTGATTTATATTACTTGCTTTTCTGATGTCCAAAATTCTCACTAAACAATAAATCCAAAGCACAACTTGGTTTTAACAGTTCATTCTATCAGGATCCTCTTTTCCCAACAAAAAAGTGAATCTTCTAAACTTTAACGCATTTGTTTTGAATTTTCTTAGATGCCAACGAGTGTTCTAGCAACCCTTGTAAGAATAGCGCATATTGTACCGACCAGTTAAATGGATACACATGTATATGTGCTACTGGTTACACGGGAATCAACTGCGAAACAGGTAACAACTACATTCTAAAGATAATAATGTTCTGTTTGGTGCTATAATGAAAGAGGAAGCCGGATTTTGAGAAGGATATATATAAGTGGGTAATATTTTTCCAGACACTTCCCGCGATCTTTGGTCAGTGGTTATTGTCACCAGGTATGGGAAATTCCCCAGAGTCTTCACCGGCAACCAACCGCTGATCAGACACCGCGAAGACTGTTGGCACGAGATTGATAAGTGAGCAGAATACATATATATAGAATCAAGATAATGAACTTGTAACTTCTAATTTGTCTTTAGTGCTGATCCTCTGGCCAGCAGGGAAGTACGGTCTACCCATGGCCAATATTGGATGTCCATCTACCAAAGGGTTTCCATGGGAGAGTGGATGGCGGTATGAAGACCTGGAGGATGACCATAGCTACGTTGAACGCTCAACGAATCTTCATCTACGATCCAAATTTGACGACGGAGACATCAAGACTCATTACTGCATTAAAACGAATGTACTGGACGATAATAAAAGGCCTAACTGGCCGAGAGGTATGTGACTGGGTCAGCCATGTGATCACACATACATCATCATCATAGTATCACTGCAATGGAGAACATATATATATATATCACCCATGTATTCACAAAAGGGGGTCTTAGGTGCTAAGGGTCCTTTTGTGAAAACATGGCAGATCTTGTGTGCGTTTAGCCTTAAAAGCCAGTGACTCGTGTTTTTGCCGTTTTCTTGAAAGGGCAAATGACAGTTCACGACTTTTCTGGCCTTTCTTTCCAATAATTGATCTCTAGGTATTTTATGTGGGTCTGACGTATGGCGCAACGATTTGCTTAGTGAAATATGTACATTTCCCACTTTTGTTTTTATGAAAACGTTGAAAAGTGATTTACTGGCTTTTAAAGACAACAGGTACACATTAATTTACTTTTGTAACCTAAATTTCAAAGTGGCGCCATTTCTCGAGCTTTTAATGGATTTCGATGCACTATACGGCAATACAACGTTCTCGTCCTGTAGATTAAGCTTAATATATGGAATTTTGCCGTATTTTGAGTAGAAATGTCAGAAAAAATGTTTTCTAACCTAACCTTAAACTCTCAAAGTTACTTGTGTAACCTCAAATTTAAAGTGGCGCTATTTCTCGAGCTTTTAATGGATTTCGATGCAGTACACGGCAATACAACGTTCTCGTCCTGTAAATTAGGCTTAATCGATGGCATTTTGCCGTATTTTGAGTAGAAATGTCAGAAAATTTATTTTTTCTAACCTAACCTTAATCTCTCAAAGTTACTTGTGTAACCTCAATTTCAAAGTGGCGCCATTTCTCGAGCTTTTAATGGATTTCGATGCACTACACGGCAATACAACGTTCTCTTCCTGTAGATTAAGATTAATTATGGAATTTTACTGTATTTTGAGTAAAAATACCAGAAAATCACTTTTTTCTAACCTAACCCTAACCTCTAGCTCTCAATTAAAGAAATTATGGGATATATCTAACACAAGTAAATAAAGGGATATAAAGGCCAGAAAAGTCTTAAACTGTCATTTGCCGGCCTTTCACGAAAACGGCAAAAACACGAGTTATACTGGCTTTTAAAGCTAAAGACACACAAGATCACCCATGTTTTCACAAAAGGGGGTATTAGGTTCTAAGCTAGGGTCCTTTTGTGAAAATACGGCAGATATATTTATATATATATATAATCAGAATAAAGGTGAAAGAGAAAAATATGCCCTGAATGGGATTCGAACCCACGGCCTCGGTACACTAGTCCGATGTGTTAACCACTACACCATCAGGACGACCACGCTGGAAACGCAGCCGACTTTAGTTATTTGTGGTACCGTGTGTTTTCCCAGGCTTTTTCTCTTTCGGGTTCGGGACGGGAAAGACCATAACTTCTCAACTAAGCTTTCAACCTAAGGATCATTATTGATTCACAGGCACATATGGTACCACAAATAACCAAAGTCGGCTGCGTTTCTAGCGTGGTCGTCCTGATGGTGTAGTGGTTAACACATCGGACTAGTGTACCGAGGCCGTGGGTTCGAATCCCATTCAGGGCATATTTTTTCTCTTTCACCTTTATTCTGATTATTAATATTAGGGACGGGTTTCTTCTCTCTATATACTTAATATATATATATATATACAGCAAATTGCAAAAATTATGAGGCTTCCAACTTTTCAACATATCAACATATCGGGTGCATTGTGGGAACGATTTCCCGTTACTGTCCCGCACTGAAACCAAATGCGACAATGGATACGTATACGTACTGTTAATGCCCAACTAATGGTTTTGGATGTAGTAACTAAACCAACTTTTCCCAGTACTAAACATCTTTTAAATGTCATATTTATTTTTAAAAGCATCATCTCAGCAATAATCAGCAATAATCTCCGCAGTTATGAGCGCGTATATTATTGTCGCGGTTCGTGACTAGCGCGCTAGCTGTTTGGAACGTCTAGCCCAGCTAGCAGAGCACTAGATGAAGTAAATAGAAATATATTTTTCTATTATTAGCCTCATTATCTAAGGTGCAGACAATTTCAAGCCCTTCTTACGAAAAGCCTTCCAACCTTCACCAACAATATCGGGCCGTGTTCAACAAACAATAACATACAAAGGAGATACTGAAATGTAAATTCAAGGTACGCACGAATTTCTAGACTTAGGAAGCAATTATTTCTAAATCATTTTGTTTTAATCCAATGGCAATATTTGTCCAAAAATAGCAGTAAGCAATGCGAAAAATGAAATCATTTGTGAATTTTAAAAATCATGATTCATTGGAAGGTTTGATATTTGATCGTTATAACATGCTTAGTAATTATCATATTTTCGCTAATATGCTAATGTTTTCGTTTGCAGTGTTAACATTTTCATAACTAATAAAACCTTAGGGAACAAACTTTTACTTCTGAAATAACCTTTGAACCTTCTTGGATGATAAAGTAGGAAAGCACGGCTTTATTTACATGTATTTCCGTCTAGTACTCTCAGCTTTAGCCAGCGCGCTAGTCACGAACCGCGACAATAATAAAAAAATAACTCATCTACGCGCTCATAACTGCAGAGATTATTGCCGGATGATGGTTTTAAAAATAAATACATTTAAAAGCTGTTTAGTACTGGGAAAATTTCGTTTAGTTACTACAGCCAAAACGCTTAGATGGGCATTGACAGTACGTATACGTAGCCATTGTCGCGTCGGTCTCTGTGCGGGACAGTAACGGGAAATCGTTCCCACAATGCACCCGATATATTGATATGTTTATATGTTGGACACCTCATAATTTTTGCAATTCGCTGTATAGATATATATATATCAGCCGCGTGCACAATTTCTGCCCCCCCCCCCCCCCCATAAATATTATATACTTATATCGGTTGCGTCATGGGTAATCCAAAAATGTGCTTTTCAGACATTTTTGAAACAAGAAATATGTCAGGTAGGAATGAAAAATGTACGAGTAAAACATTGTTAGATCATATGGGCTCAACAGTTGAAGAATACAAGTTTTATTTTCAGTTTTAGCTGTACTAATTTATTCCATGCGTTTGCCACTGGCCAGGCGACCGAAACGCTGATTTTAATTAACTTTACTTTCTCCATGTCTCACTAGCTAAGTTTAACTCTATTTCCCTGAATGAGGCTAAAGTATTCACTAAATTGATTTCAAATCTTGGAGCCTAAGTTTAAGCATATTATCAATAGGGACTTTAAGAAACCAGGACGGCGACGGCAGTGACGACGGGACACAGAAAAGTGTTTTATCCCGAAATTTGTTGTTTCCTTTTTCTTTTATTCGCCTTTAATTATTTTTCACATCCAAATTTTTCGAAAAATATGATAAGCAAAGTTCATTTCACGCCGAACGAAAGACGGAGTGATTTACTTTTTGACGTTCGCGTTCTCTATGAAACGTAAAACGTATCGTTTTCACGTTGTGTTTTTTTGCAGACAACGGTACGTTGAAATGTAGGCGATTGCATGCATTTTCATGTACAGTTATTGTATTTTTTAATTGAGGCTATTGTTTTATGCCGTCGTCCTAGACGTTGCCGCCGTGGTTTCTTAAACTCCCTAATGTGAAACACGTTCTATTTTATCTTATGGTACATAGTTCGACGTGTGCGATTCTACCAAACAAACAACCAAATTAATTAAACATGTACACAGCGCAGCTAAAAACAATTTTTTTTATGAAGTCCGCAAATGCGGTTACAAAAATTGAAAAGGAAAGAAAGATCAGAACCGAAGTTATTTTAATCTGTTTAAATTATCGGACCAGAATTAAATAGTTTTGGTTTTGTGTCTAATTTCGTGTTACAAAAAAATTACAATTCAGTCATCAGTTAAACTCACATTAAGACTTATTCATAAGTAAATATATTATTTACTTGGCCTCCCTAGGTTGTAAAATTATTGGTATTCCCAAAAATCATTCAAATAAATAAATAAATAAATTATTAAAATAAATCAACTGATACACAGTTTGATTAAATCTTAACCATTTTATATAGCTTAAAATTTATCTCGCGTACAGTTCTAAAGTTGTTAAATGCAAGATGTCAGAATTTCATTAAATATGCATCGCGAAAAGCAAAACGCGTACGGAAACTGGCCGCATTCAATTCTGAATAACATAAAATATGTTTGATCCATACTTCATATGCGAAATAATTACTTCGCAAAAAAAAAGAAAACTGAATTGTGTTCCCAGAGAAATTGCAGCTCTTTTGCAAATTTTAAACATTTTAGCTACGTTTGGCTTTGGTTCAGTTTGTTTGGCAGAATTGCAAACGTGGTCGAACTACCATTGATAACATAAAATAGAACGTGTTTCAAATTTATAATTAACTTAAACTTAGGCTCCAAGATTTGAAAGCAATTTAGTGAATACTTCAGCCACGATTAGGGAAAGAGAATAAACCTAGCTAGTGCGACGTGGATAAAGTAAAGTTCAGAATACAGCGAGTTCCTTGAATTCATATCAGCGTTTCGGTCGCGTCGACCGTACCCAGTGGCAGACGCATGGAAAAATTAGTACAACTAAAACTGAAAATAAAACTTGTTTTCTTCAACTGATGGGCCCATATGATCTAAAAATGTTTAACTCGTTCATTTTTCATTCCTACCTGATATATTTTTGGTTATAAAAATGTCTGAAAAGCACATTTTTGGATTACCCATGTGTGAAAATCTGATGATTTTTGAATTACGTTCCGGCCCGGAACGAAGTTCTCAGAGCGGTGAAATATCGATTTTTAAATATACTTCCATCTGTGTACTTTTTGAAGTCATCCTTGCCTCCTTTGGTCATATATGGAAATGTACAATTATCTTAAATATGTTTTAGTTATTTGTTTATTCAAAATTAGTGGTTGCGGACTGCAACACAACTAAAACAAAAAATCATAAGTGCTGCTTACCGGCGGTGACTACTCTGAATACAGCAGCCGAAAAACGCAAGAAATTGAAAGCTTTTTGGCATTCCACCCAGAAGCGAAGAGGGTTTGGATATCCAGTAGAGTTCACGAAACACATGGCAACTTTTCAAGTCATATTATAAATGATATGGCATTTTCAACAGCGATACGAAGAAATATATGTCGACAGCATAGAAACGAGGCTGAAATTGTATGAACCGACCGGAGTACAAAGACTGTACGAAAGTTTGCTAAAACCTTTCTTTGCTGGTTAAAGAATCTCATGAACTCAAACGCGATAGCCTTGTGAGCAATCGACATACATATGAAGCTATACAAGTTATTATCGACTACATACGAGTCAAAACATCGAACTGCTATGAAACCGCTAGTCTGTTTACGCACTTTCGTGACAAGCGAAATGTTCTACTTTCGACACACGGTCGCTAAACTGTATGAAATCTCCAAGAATAAATCCGTAATGTCGGGATCCGTAAGAGGATCTTGTGACTAATAGACTTTCGTATAAAGCTCTAAAAGTTATTATCCTTAGCATGAAAATTCCGAGAACAAACACTATGAAACCGCTACTCACTTGACGCACTTATCTAGTTTCGACATATGCTCGCTAAAGTGAACGAAATCTTCGCTAAATCCCTAATGTCCAAACAAATAGGGAAAACTGAGAGAGGAGATCCTTGTGACCAATCGACATATATACGAAGCTCCAGCGTGCTCTTAATGATCTAGCTTCGAGATTGATCTGATTATGTCGTCGCTATATTCGTTTTTCATTTTTCCAATTTATCCTGGCCATCGTTTTATTTCAGATTAATTATTACTGTTGTGGTTTATTACCTTTGATGGATATAACCTCAACTATAAATGTATGTCATTGTTACCATATATGCATTTACAATGAAGTTATTGAATTTCAAAGCGGCTGTGTTTACGCACATAGTTAAAATGTATCCCACACACTTGTGTAGTGTATTCCAATTTTTCCTATCAAATTGAGCTTGCTCTGATAACCAATTTATTATAAAATTTAAAAATATAGACCAACCGACATGCTTTGCACGCTATACACCTCATGCATAAAGGCGTGGTCTCTGTATTTTAACAGTTTAGCCACATGTTCAATGTATGAATACAACCTCCTTGCCATGCGAACGAGCATACCAACATTGGTAATTCTGTAGAATTTGAGTGTTATAGCATAAAAATGCTGTAAAGTTACAGCGATTTGAAATTAGAAATATTTGTTTGAGAAAAACCGTGTAGGCCTTTACAGCCTCGCTTTCATGTATTTCCTGCATTGAAAATGGCAATAACTCGACAGCAATTTGAAACATTGCTTTGAAACTGTGGTCAATTACTAATTTAGGTACGATCTTTCATGTGGTAGCAATAGTTTCGCTGTACACATTAATCTTCCAATGTATGCAAATTAAGTGGCGGCCATCATGAATGAGGTTTATGGCCGCCATTTCTCACAGTTGAAAATTAGTTTTCCTGTTTAGTTTGATAGTTTCAGGAAGCGGATTTTTTTTTTTTTAAAGCCTGCTGTGCATAGCGATTGGGCCATATTATTCAAAGAATGCAGAGGTGTAGCACAAAAGTCATTAATGCCGTCTTTCGTCCAAAGGTCAGTACTGCATCTTCAGGAAAGGAAACAGTTGTCCTTCAGGCCTATCATCAGGCTGGATTAAATGGGATGATGAAAACACTTATAACTCCAACAACAAAAACGGAATTCTACCAGATGGTACATACGACAAAGACACTCTCATTTATTTCTGCTGCAGAACTGATGGACGGAAAGACGAGCCATTAATTCTCCCTACAACTGATCCGTTTTATCTTCTAGCGTACGGTACGAATACTTGTCAACAGGTACATGTAAGAGCACAGATCGTTATTTTCACCATATTTTGTTGAATACATTCTCGCTTATTTCCTTGCTCTGACACAAATAATTTTACAATTCCTAATACAACTTCTGTTAACGGCCTGTCTATTTTTTTTTCTTCAAAAGGTCAAGTTTGCCATATCAAGCATGGAATGGTTACGTTTTAACACAGAGGATACGAGAAATAGAAATGCGTATGGTAATGAACATCCTCTCAGAGCTGGTCACACTGGACTAAGTGATGCTCACCGGCACGCGTTGTTCTACTGCTATTACACCAGTAAGTTATAATAGAGCTCTCAAGGTGTGAAAATATAAACTAGCTACGCCAACGTAGCTCCAGATTTGCCATTTATCACTTATTTACAGGATTTAATAGCCAAATTCTTCAAAACCGTACGCTTATTTTCACGCTTTCTTTCCCAGGATCAACAACTAATTCTTTATACCAGGAAAGAAAATACTGAACATCCAGGGACCCAATAATTAAATGCTCTTAGATCAGTTTTCTGCAGAGATTTTTGGTACATGCGCCCGCTCATTACTCCGACCGCGTAAGCGGGTCCGATTCTTAAAATGCCTTTCTTTCTTTCTTTCTTTCTTCTATCGTCTACAGAAAAAAAAACAATACGGGCGCGCACCGCTAACCATATGGGTTGGAGACGCTTTGAACAAGCGATAAACCAGTAGACATGCGCATTGACGTTACATATTTGTTTCACACAGTTTGCAGCACATCATATCATCACATAATAATTACAAAAGAGCGAATATGAAATTAGCAACGCGTGAGACTCCAAGATGCTATAAATTCCTTGTAACTACACTCTAACCTTATGATTCTTGTAAAGGAACTATTGTTGACCAAAAAATACATGAACCTTTAAAAGCACATTCGAACAATGACGACATTCGAACCCTGATGTGCCTAAACATATCTAATGTAAAGTTATCGAAATACAATCTCGGGTTAGATTTCTTCAGGCACGTTCAGATAACGGAGGTCAAAGCTATTAGACAAGTCGAGACGAGTTGGCTGATAACAAATTAAAGTTAATGACAGGATCAAGAGATCGATTTCGCCCAAAAATAAATAATATCAGGCTCATATTTCTTCTCTCGTATGCAAAGGTTGATCAACTAAAACCATAGGCTTTCCAGACTTCACGTATGTACATTCAAACGTTCATGTTTACACTTCGTGGCACTGTCGGTAAAGTAAATTAGCCAGCATAAGGATGGTTTATAAAATGATTCCCGTAGACAGGCTACACTTTTTATGCACAGCTACAGAGAGTTATTTACACAATGACAGTATGCATGAATTAAATTGTGTGGTCTTTGCATTTGAGAGCTTTCACGAGTAGCGAGAAACTCACAGGCGAATATACCTGTTATTTCTACGTTTATTTCTACATTTACCTATGTTACAATACTAAACTGAATTATCGAGGTTTTTCAATATTTTAAGTTATTACAGAATATATAAATAAACAATTATTGTGATTTAATATACCGCTAAAATTGATATAACACTGCTAATCTGCTAAACTAGCAATTCAAAGAGCAAGATTAAGCTTTGAGTGCTTCCAGAAATCACCTACAAGCCTTGTTATTGTTTGAGTTGTTATCATCGTTAGCTCCATATATAAGAAATAAATGCCTGAACCATTACAAATAGGCAAGTAGAAGTGTTTGCATTTTCTTAAAGTGACAGACGGGCGAGTTAAAGTTATATAAGTTGCCTTGAGGATGATACATAATTTTACGGAACAGTTCGCTACAAAGTTCGGATCTGCGTTCAAAAAGACTAGTATTAGTCCAGATAAATGAAGTAATTTTACACAAGAAAGCTTGAACGAGTCCATGGATAATACGAAGCGCTCTTTTCTGTATACGTTCAAGGGAGTCGTTTAGATATTCAGGTAGACTATAGTGAAAAACTTGGCAAGCGTAAAGGAGGACACACCCAGGAATGCAGTTAACATAAAACTAACTCACTAGCTGGAACATTGGCACGTTTCAATTGTAACAAAAAACATCGTTTAGACTGAGGCCTTCTTAATTGTATTGACAATGCGTGAGTTCCACTTAATACTCTTCTGGATCGTAACACCCATGACCTTACTCGATTCGCTGATCACTGACTACATCGTTGTATGTTCTTTTAAAGTGAGAGAAGGAGATTCCGAGTTCCTTGCATTTTTTAGGGTGCTGCTGAAATTTATTGTTTTTAGATCAGACTTGGACTTCATTAACAAATGATTGTGCTGAGCTATCATCTCCCTTTTTAACGATTTCATGGATGGTTATATCATCAACATACTTAAACACACCGTCAGAGGAAGGTACTTTAAGGTCGTTTGTCATGGCAATAAACAACCACAGACCCAACTTTGTTCCTTGAGGAACGCCTGTTGTTAAAGATTTCCATTCTGAGTTGCAGTCTTTAGCAAGCTTTACCCTCTAAAACATGTCACTTAAAAAGCCGCATATCCAGTTGACAACATATGGGTTGATACCGTACGTGCACAGTTTACTGACGAGGAGGGTGTGGTCAATAAGATCAAAGGGGCAAATCCACACGAGACATGATGAAAATGAAAATTTCAAATCTATTATTTTTTAGCAAACTTTATTTTAGTTAAGAGCAGACGTCTTGGTCTATCAGATACAAGTGAGATATTGTGAATGTTGGCCACGCCCGCACCGTGAGAGCCTTGTTTAAGCACATTCCCAAAATGTAATGGCCGCAACTAATTTTTGTGTAATGTCCGCAACGCATATTTAAAGCCAATAAAAACTACTACAGTGAGCTTTGTTGAACTTTATCATTATAGTTGGGAACTCTGGTTATTAACAAGTTCAGAAAGTCCATTTGTTTTCTTGGAACTCCTCACAACTCACAGGAATAAAAAAATTAAAAAGTTGACTCAAATAAGTGGTTGTTTTTGCTGTAATGTCCGCAACAGACATTTAGATATTAATTAAAAAAGAGTAATGACAGGAAATTATATATTTTTTTAATTGAAAATAGAGAGGCCCACCTAAGGTGTGCTATGTATAAATTTAAGCAGCACAGCTATTTTAAATTAAGTTTGGGAAGCATTTGTAATCTGACTTTTGGTCTCTGAATGTAATGTCCGCAACGTGGAATTGCCCAAAGGCTTTTCTATAGTCGAGAACAAATACTCTCACATTAGCGTCAGTACCGCCAGTAGCTTTAGATCAGTGGTGCACCATATGGATTAGAGCGTGGCTTCTAGACAAACGTGGAATACACCCGTATTGATCAGTTCCTGTGTGATTTAAGACATCCGGCTTAACATGGGAGTGGGCTACGTAGTCTTCTGTTACTTTCGCTAAAGTCGAGGTTAGACAGATGGGCCTAATATATTTGGCAACGCCTTCTATCTGTATGGTTTTATGGATGGGCGTGACATTGGCACATTTCCATATGTGGGGAAGTGCTTCTTCATAAAGGGATGAGTTAATTATTGAAGTCACAGCTGCCGCTAGGACCCAGCGGAGTGAGATAGTGTCCCGGTCGCTTGATTTATTTGGACTTATGTTGTTTATAATTTAGTCGGGCAGCTACAGTTTCAAGCGATACAGCTCGTCTAATGGCATCAGTGGTGTCAAGTGAGTTGATAGCATCTAATGGTTGGAAGGTCTGTTGTAGTTTGGTACATGTCGTTTGGTACATGTCGTTTTGGATCCAGACATACCACACAGCCGTCTGCACTCACTCCACCATTTTTTTTAATCTGTTTCATTAAGCTGTTTGACTTTTGATTGATAGTATCTTGGCTTGCACCGTTTACGCTCTTTATTCGCTCGGTTTCGATAAAACCGGAAAAGAGGAGGATTGTATTGATTGAGAGTTTTGATAAGTTCATGACGTACCGACTGCGTGAGATAGGAGAATTTATGTTTTGATGATCGTAATAAACCCGCGATTTTCCTTTGTTGTATTTTCTATGGATTATTTTACAAAAGAAATAGAAAACGTTTTCTTGTTCTTAAATGCAAATAGCTTCAACAAACTAGGATTC
Source organism: Actinernus sp. WN-2022 (assembly GCA_030867875.1). Classification (NCBI taxonomy): domain Eukaryota; kingdom Metazoa; phylum Cnidaria; class Anthozoa; order Actiniaria; family Actinernidae; genus Actinernus; species Actinernus sp. WN-2022. The sequence continues at coordinate 35,528,276 of JAOWCC010001210.1, forward strand.
ATATCTTTTAAAAAAATATCAAAGGTGTTTAGAAAAACCCGGTCCGAGTTAAAGCTGCGTGTAGCTTCTTGTTTGTTCTACGACAAGACACCAGTGAGCTGTCAAACTCATGGAGCAATTTTCAAGTGAATGTTTACATTCCAATATTAATCTGACAGCTGATTAACAGAAGCATGACCTCAAGCGTATTAAATATATTAGGGAGCGATTCAGCATCGCCAGAAAAACACGCCACGGCCGATTGTGCAATATCAATTTTCGGCTCAGAAGTCAGCAAGCACATTTCATATAAATTACGAGAAAAGTATGGGGAAAACGCTTATTTTTGACTCAAATTATTACAGAGCTAGTGTGAGAATTGGCGAGAAAAGAGCTTACTTACTGTTTATAACTTGGATTCTGAGGTGGAATATACTGTATTTTGCAAAATGTCTATGCCAGGCGCTCTGAACGAAGGGTTCATCTTCGCCACTAAACGCCATTAGAGCAGCTGTGGATTCCTTTGAGGTTTCGTTTTTGCAGTTGAATATTTCGATCTTGAATAAACCGGTAGAATCCTACATCTTTATACGCTAAATCCTGTAAATTTGGCTGTTTTGAGACCATCATATATCTGGCCACGAGCGTCTAAAACACCACGAAAACATACCTATGGTCTATGGACAACTTGTTCTCTCCTTATGAAACTGCAGTGTATTTGTAACTGACCAGCAGTTATTCGAATGAATTGTCTCTTTTTTTTAATAAGCCCTTGCCGGACCTGACTATAGAGAAGAGTCTGCGATACTAGTTGTGGTCAGTGATATCTCCCATTCGTGACAGTGATGAGGCTTGCATGAGAGACAGTAAACAACATAGTGAATTGCAGTCGTAATTCTTATTGAAATCGCCCCGCCTCAGAAAATAGAGGCAGTACATGTCAACGCACTGAATAACAAGTTTTTTTTTTATAAATCTAAAGTTTAAAAAATAATTAAGTGTAAGACCTCTTTAGCTACTATTGCTACTACTGACTACAAAAATACGCGAGTCGGTAACACTCCTTTTCTTCGGAAAGTCATTTCAAATTCTTTCCGAATTTGAGTTAATTACACTGCTAGAAAATTGCAAAACTTACCGCCGTTGTATCTTCTCATTAGTTAATAAGCTGTTTATCCAGAAAGGTTTTCCTAGTTAGAACTGATCTAATTACCGAATTAACGAGCGCCGTTAGCTCAATTGAAATAGATCAGAACAAAGCACGCGAGTCGGCAACACTCCTTTATTCGGCAAAGTTCTTTCAAAATAGATGGATCGATGCGAGCATTACGGGTTATAAAAACTTACATACCACGATAATTACGTCAACTTCATTATGGTTTTCATGCATGTAAAAATCATCAGGCTATTTGGCAGTTGTTTCCAAATACGAGTCCACTCGCTGCAAGCTAAGGTAAGTTTTAAACCCGGGGGGGGGGGGGGGGGGGGGACGCAGTGCTATCTCTTAGGGGTCTTCCAAAGGTCTGCTATCTTTTAGGGGTCTCCGAGACCCAAAATTTGTGTGGCCGAGAAAAAATAGCGCTGGATCCTCGAGCATGAGACCCCACAAGTTGAATCGGTATTTACGGCTTCGAGATAGAGTTTGATCCATCCGAATATTAAAGACGAGGTTATGGGGCAGAGCTTTGTCTCTAATAAATCCAATTAACGCCATTTTCTTGTCTTTTGGAGTGCTATCTTTTAGGAGTAAAATTGTTGTGAGCCACGCCCATATTGCTATCTTTTAGGGGTGAATTTCATTTCTCACGTCGAGCACCCCCGTCTATTTTTATGGGGAGTCCCCCCCCCCCCCCCCCCCCGGGGATGTTTTAAAACTTCCCGCCGTTTTAGATCTTAATTAGTTCATTAGCTTGTTTATTCAGGAAGTTTTTACGCGAGTCGGTGACACTGACTTGAATATTCGGCAAAGTCGTTTCAAAGTAGACAGATAAACGGGTTATCAAAACCTTTAAGTATCCACAATAATTACACCATCTACATGTTGGCTTCTGGCACGAAATACTAACAACTATAAACATTCGAAGATTGACGAAGATTGTATGTTGCACTGCTCGCGCGAATGAAAATTGCAGCGTTGACCGTACCAACACGAATTTTGTCTAAGAAAAGTGAAGCGTGTATTTTAAAATAAAATTGAATTGCATGCCCTTTATACACATTACTGATAGTTTTTTTGTATTACTATTCTCCAAGTCCAATACATTACAGTAATAAAAAGAAGGAAAACATGTATTCATAACCTTTTGAAAGGTTAGAGGGAGGGGGGCGAAATCGCTAGAGGGGGGCGAGGAATGGGGGGGGGGGGGGGGAGGGGGGGAGAGGCGATTTCACTAGCGATTTCGAATTCACGGTGCCACATAGTGTAACAACGAATAAGTTGAATAGTTTTCAGAATATCTGTCAGTCTTAGATACCTATTTTCTCTTTTCAGAAAATTGTTGCTAATAGAGCAGAGAAGATGGAAAACAAAAGCAAGCTGTATGTGTAGATTTGGTCTTACAATTGCCGAACATAAATAGCTTAGTTTGTAAGTTCAGCTCTTGTTTAACTTAGTTAAGGTAATATCAGAAAGTGCCGAACATAATCAAGACATAGTTAAGCCATTCCTAAGGGCTAAACTATAGAATACCCGTTCACTCCACATAGGTCATAGAATCACAGTGCCACAGGAAATTTGCAGCCCTAGGAAATTTTCACTCCCCGGTACAAATTTCCTGTATCGGGGGTACAAATTCCTAAAAAAATTGCAACAAAAAAAACAGATTTAAGTGATTGCTCAGACGTTAATTAGCTTACCCAGGCATCAATCATAGCAGAAGTGACCTTAGAATCTCATCTATGGCTTGAACCTCGTTATTTTTTTGAAAAGTTTGTGGATAATCATAATCAGTTTTCGCTTTCAATCAGCCAAGCTTCAGGTAGGACTTCGGTTTGCACCGGGAGTGCAAATTTCTTGGGACACCGGGTCCTCCAGTCACGTTCGTTTCATCGCTTACACTGATAAGAATTCATAGACTTTGGGACTGTGGACTGCGGTCGCAGTTAATTAAATTTTAGGTACGATATCTTCAAACGGTGCCGGGTATTCTATGCGTTATTTAATAGGGACTGAGCAACAGCTGCGAGTTCAGCATGCATTTACATTCAAGAAATGCTTAGCCGAAAGTTCAGCATCGTTTGCTGAACACAATCATCAAATAGCTTAGCCGTGAGTTCAGCATTTGCTGAATATAAACAAGCAGTAACTGGTCAATAGTTTTTCTGAACACTAGGAAGGAATAAAGTTAGCATATGCTTTAAAAATATATTTTGAAGTTGCACAGAAAATAGCTGTTTTGGACACAGTAAATGTGCCAAACAAAGTACTAGCATAGTTTCTTCAAAACATTGAAATGCTTAACCTGAAAACCGTAATGGGGAAAATAAAGGTTCTAATGCTCTAAAAGTTACTTGCTGTTTTTGTGTTGTTGGTTAATCGAATAACATATATCTATCATTTAACCAACGAATTCCTCTTTGTGCAAAATATGCAAATAATTTCCATTTGCGAATTATCAACCCAACAACTAATTTCACGAGTGAAATATGTATTTGTGCTACCATAAGACAATACGTGGCAAAATAATTGATTTCGTTGGTTTAGCGATCAGCTGCGAAAGCTGGTATAACTCCATAATCGAGCAGAGTTTTTGGGCACATGGATTTGTCAAGTTGAGCAAGTTACAATTTAAATCGCCTAAAATGTAAATTTCCTTATCTTCATTGTCCACTAGCCCAATCAGCTGCTCAATGCTCAGGAACATTTCAACAGGTGCGCTAGGAGGTCTATAAATCGAAGATATAACGAACGGTCTACTCTTTGGTTTGTTTATTTCCAAGCATACTGCTTCAAGGTTTTCAGGCACTAAGGCATGAGAGACAGTAAACAACAATGTTTTAGTGTAGAAGGCGGCTCTGGTAGCTTAAAATAGAGGAAAAGTTTAAATAAAACTGAGAAAGGAGAAAAAGAAGTAAAAAATATATTTTGCGTCTGGCGTAGGAGTCGAACTCCGGTCGTTGGATGCTAAGGTCCATGCTCTAACCACTTGACCATAGAGCCGACCGACTTGTAACGCCCCTGACAATTGCTGAATGCCACTTATTTCTGGCGATGGAAGGTTTTTGTTCTAAAGCTTTTCTACATGGTCTCCCTTCTATCCTTCCCCTCCCAGGTTCCAATCTTCTTGTTTTCTCTCTTGAATCTCTACCCCTCCCCCTACGAGAGCCTGTTCACAGGCTACTCTTTCCTCTGTTTGCCGCCACGTTGAATTCCACTTGAGATATTTCCCAAGAGCCAGATTCAGCATATTTAGTGTGGCGTTAACATATTTATAAAAGCATAAACGCTTATGACTAAATTATCAAATCATAAGGAAAAACGAACTTTGACAATGAGGCTAAAACAATTGCGTTTATTTTTTGTACAGGTTGTAACTTCATTCTCAATAAAAGATGGGGCAACTTCACGTCACCAAACTTCCCCCAGGGTTATCCGTCAGGGCAGTGTTGCTCCTGGAATATCTCAGTACCTTTAGGGCTTCGAATTGTCTTGGAGTTAGTGTTGTTAACTCTTCAGTCTGGTAGCCATAATGATACTGTGCAAGTCTTTGACGGACCAGACGACACTTCACCATCCCTTGGAGTGTTCACCGGTATCCACACCCAACCCCCTACGGGTGTAATGTCGTTATCTAATGAAATGTTTGTCATCTTCACGTCATACTCGTCGAACACTAACAACGGTTTTATCGCAACATACACAAGTCTGCATAACACGAAAGGTAGGAAGGAAGTAGATTTACCACATATAGTAGGCTACTTTGAACGACCCATGCCGAGACTCATGGGAATAATATAATGTATGAAATCGCTTCCCAGATCAGTATAGCGTAAAAGTATCAATAAACGAGATGCCTGCCCCTGATCTGTTGTTTGTGTTTAATGCAGTTTAGCTATTAAATGTTTTATGCTCGTTTCAGAGTGATAAGAGTATAAAAGCCATTTGTGCCAAATGAACAATTTCGTGCCAAGAGCCTGCACGCATATCGGTCAGCGGACAGGACTCTGATATCATAAACTGTAATTAATTATTACATGTCTTATTACTTTTAGTTTAATATTTATTTTCTCTCAGTTACCAACGACTGTTCCAGTAACCCATGTCTCAACGGTGGCTTCTGTACGAACCACGTGACTGGATACACGTGCACGTGTGCTGCAGGTTATAATGGCACCAGATGTCAGTACGATACAGGTATAGGAACACGTAAAGTAATTGGGACTACTTGGATTTCTTAACTGGTTACAAAGACCCTCAACCTAAATTGGCATTTTCTCATACCGTGTTCAACTTGTATTTTCAGAGTGTAATCAACCCTTAGGAATGCAGAATGGGTACATCAAAAACTACCAACTAACAGCTTCAAGCATTTTCCATGATAATCGTTTGAGGATGGGTCCGCAGGTTGCGCGTATCAATTGGAATATGTTTTTTGGCTGGAATGCTAACCATCTTAACACCAGACAGTGGCTTCAGGTTGCTTTCTTAAGGGAAGCCAAGGTTACAGGCCTGGCAACTCAAGGATATAACAAATCCAATGTTGCTGAATGGGTCACCTCTTACCAGATGAGCTACTCGATTAAAGGAAAAGGCTGGAATATTTACAAAGAGAATGGAACTGTTAAGGTTTGCATTTAGCTTTAATATGCTCGACAAATTTGCCCATTATTAATTATTGACAACTTGAACGTGTAAATGATTTATAGAGTTGAAATTTCGAAACTGCGGCGCGGCCGGTTCGTTCTCAAATTATATCTGATGGTTGGTTTCGTTTCTACTCTTTCACATGTAAGAGCACATGCACACATAATAGTTTCTTGAACCAGGCTTTTGGAGAGTTACGTTTCATTTCAATATCATATGAAGGAACAGAAGATCAATGCATCCTTTAGTTTGTAGATTTTAAAAATGCGTTTAAAGGCGCTGTGTAACGATACTGCGCATGTGTGAAAATCTGATGATTTTAGAATTATGTTCTCGCCCGGAACGAAATTCTCAGAGCGGTGAAATACCGATTTTTAAATCGACTTTCATCAGTGTTCTTTATTAACTAATCCTTGCCTCCTTTGGTCATTTAAGGAAATGTAAGACGTGCTTAAATAAGTTTTAATTATTTGTTTATTGAAAATTAGCAAAGTGATGCTTATCAGCAAGGAAGACCGCCACTGAGTACTCTGAATACAGCAGCCGAAAAACGCAAGAAATTGGAAGCTTTTTGGCATTCCTACCAGAAGCGAAGAGGGTTTGGATGTCAAGTAGAGTTCACGAAACACATGGAAACTTTTCAAGTCATATTATAAATGATATGGCAGTTTTAAACAGCGACACGAAGAAATATATATCTACGGCTTAAAAACGGCTGAAATGATATGAACCGACCGGAGTGCAAAGACTGTACGACAAGTTAGATATAACCTTTCTTTGCTGGCAAAACAACCTCATGAACTCAAATACGATAGCCTTGTGAGCAATCGTCGTACATATGAAGCTGTAGAAGTTATTATCGAGTACATGATAGTCAAACATCGAACTGCTATGACACCGCTTGTCAGTATTCGCACTTTCGTGCACGTGATCGACAGGCGGACTTTTCTACTTTCGACACACGGTCGCTAAACTTTACGAAATCTCCAAGAATAAATCTCTAATGTCCAAACTAACGGGGAAAACTGAAAGAGAAAACCCTTGCGAGCAATCGACATACATATGAAGCTATATCAGTTATCATCGACTACATGAGAGTAAAACATCGAACTGCTATGAAACCGCTTGTGACAGTATACGCACTTTCGTGACAAGCGAACTTTTCTACTTTCGACACACGTTCGCTAAACTGTACGAAATCTCCAAGAATAAATCCCTAATGTCAAAAACTAACGGGGAAAACTGAAAGAGAAAACCCTTGCGAGCAATCGACATACATATGAAGCTATATAATTTATCATCGACTACATGTGTCAAACATCGAACTGCTATGAAACCGCTTGTGACAGTATACGCACTTTCGTGACAAGCGAACATTTCTACTTTCGACACACGGTCGCTAAACTATACGAAACTCCAAGAATGTATCCCTAATGTCCAAACTGTTCTTAGTGCCCTGCCATGACTATCTTCATCCTGGCCCCATATTAAGAAGATCATAAATCACATCAGCTCTCTAGATTCCTTCAAATGCCATTTGCAGTTGATGCCGAAGGTTCTTGTAACGATAAATATCTACCTCGCTACAAGTCCTGATACGAAAAGTACCGCCAAAAAATCCCAAGAAACAACTTAGGATGATAACTAGTGGTTTAAAAATGTGGTCGGAGCATAACTAATGGGGGAATCAGCATATGAACATCTCTGGGTTTACCGCCTTCTAGAAGCGGTTCGTCAACTGAATCGAACTTGAAAGCCTTGGCCATCGTTTTCAGTTTAAAGAAAAATACTCGGAAAAATGCTTCATTTTGTAAAAATAACCCTACAGGTACACGAAATTATAATTTGTTTACGACCTGAGCTAGTAATCGTTTGCGAGAACCTAAAGATTGCAAAGATCTTCACAGGTAAAGCAACGGGTTTCACTTTTCTCCCCATCTTTGAATACGTAGGGTGTACGCTTACAAACGATGAACTCAGGTTCGCGCATGCGTTGTGCGCGACAGTGAGCCTTTAAGAGGGAGCTAGGATAGTCAAGTTTCAGATGCCAGAACACATCCTATGAATGCATATAGTTTACTTAACATTCTAGCACCATTTAGCTTGTTGATGTAGGACATTGGAAGTGCTCTCTTTTAACAGATCTATTCAGATCCTTTGGATCGAAGCACACACGAATGTTTCCATCTTCCTTTTCAACTAAAACAATGGAGCTGACCCACTCTGTAGGGTGATGCACCTTCTCAGTTGAGCCTAATGTCTCCGTTCTCTCCAATTCGTTTGTTTTCAGTTTGGGCAGCTAGGAGTTTAAATGGGACTCTCCTTGGTGGGTGAAATACAGGGTTAATCTCTGGGTTATTTTTAATGTGGGTCTCCTCCCTCAAATTCCCCTAAGCCTTTAAAAAGATATTTCTATATTGAGCTAGCATATTTCATTCAATGCCACTCTCCGCTTTTCCAACATTTCGTACAAACTTGATCAGATTTAGCTGCTGACATGACTTTAATCCAAGTATGGCTGACAATGATCCTTTACAGGTACGGCTATGCGCATATAGTTGGTGTGCATTTGCGTTACATCACACACAAGGGCTCGTTTTCAATGTTTTCGGCGTCATTTGAACTTTTTTATTCTTAGGGCGCCATTCAAGGGTGCATTTTGAAAACTGCGCGTTTGAAGGGCGCGTTTTAATGCGCATTTTAGAGCGCGTATGAAAGACGCGTTTTAGGGTGCATTTAAGTGCGCGTATGGCGCCTTGGAGGGCGCATTTCATTTGTCTACTTTTCTTGTTTATAGAGTTATCTAATATTTGGTCTCGAATGAACTCTCGGATGAACTCTCCGTTGGACAAGGTTCTTGACGAACGTTTTGTTTTATCGAGGCTCTCCGCGAAACGGAAAGCGATATACAACAGCACGAAGTAAGTTTTACAAAACGTTTACAATCAGGAGAAAGGGAGCTTCCAGAAGAATCGCTGATCGTCATCGGTGTCCTCCAGGAAGCTTTGGTGGAAGTCAGAGAGCTTCTAATTACTTTAAGGAAGCGCCGTAATGCGACGTTATTTGCTTTGGAAGAAGTAGACCGGCTGAACATTGCTTTACATGCACGTAACGGCTCTTCGTGTTAAGATATTTAAACACATCCATACACAACAGCTCTTTTAGGAGCCACCAAATCAGAAAACGAGAACTCACATTACCGTTTAAGTAAAACCGTTCTTTTTACTTGGCTCTCATGGCAGTGCAACGTCATTAATGTGCCGAGCAATTTGTGCGGAATGACTTTTGACCCTGCAGGGTCTTCTCGGTCGAAATGGTTGAGAATCCTCTCAGCCATTTCAAGCCCAGCTAGCTGTGGAGACAAAATGTCAACGTATTCGTGCATTACCAGGATGAAAAATAAATTATGAATAAGAATATCGGGTAAATTTGTCTGACATTGAACATAATTTAGGTCTTTGAGGCACAGTTTATCGGGAGTTTATTGAGGTTTCACGGTCGTGGCCATATGGCATACTGCAAGTTAAGGTTGTTTGTGTCCAATATTTCGGCCAAAATTCTCTTTCTGAAATAGAACTAAAGATAGCTGGTAAATCATTCTGGTTTTAAAATGTTATGGCTGAAAGTAGGTGGTGTTGGCACTACGATCTCAAAGCTCATTGGTCTATGTTACTTCTCATCTCTGAGAGTGAGAGCTATAGAGCTATTTGACGTGCGAATTTCAGTCGGTTCGATCGGTGTTCAAATAACGTTTTGTTTGGGTATAAAAAAGCAAGTTGTTCCCTCACGGGGATGAATTACCTTCTACAGTTTATCAAAAATTGTGTAAAAATTGCCACAGAGCAATTCAAAGGGGGAAAAAGTGGCTGACAGTCTACAGCTCCACGGAACGGCGCTGTGAGTGAGAAATTGTTTACGTTTGGCATTGCCAGCTCAGGTGAGTCTTCACCTTCCATTTTATCAAGACAGAGAGAGAGACGTCTGCTAGCAGGGAAGTCTGACCCTTTTACCTGCATAAATCTAGGCTCAAAATATCGAGGCTAAGCTTGCAATTTCCAGTTTAGTTCGGTGTACATGTAATACCGCTTGAAGTGGTACTAAATATAGGAGCGCGTTCTTTATTTTGTCAGTCTTAATTTTTTTTAAAGATACGCAGCCGGCGGCTGGTAATTTACTTTTTAATAGCCATCACTTCATCTTTGACTAGGAGATAAGACCCAGTTTGCTTAGGCTTTTGGACAGTATCCTTCCTCTGCTAACTGATTTGATATTTCAAGGATTCACATAAGTTCCTTTACCTAATATTTTCTCATACACAGTATTTTCTCCGTTTTGTAATTACCGATTCAGTTTAGCTTTTTTCATGATTATAAAGACCTTGACATTCAACATCAGATTTCGCCATGATCTCAGGTTTTTGTACTAAGAAACAGAACCTCTGCTCGCAGGGCATGGGAAATAATGACATGATCGTGATCATGAGTTATCAAGACTTGAGTAAAGAAAAAATACTTAATTTCCAGTTCCAATCAAGGTGAAATATTACCTTTACTTATTAGTAGAACACGTTAGGCAGAACGTTTTCACCATCAATGAAAAGTTACTTTAAATATAATTATATCATTATTATTATCACTATTATTATAGGCATTATATCATTGATGATAAATATTTTCTCTTGAATAATAATTTACATGCATGTTCATGTTTTCTATATGACATAGACATAGACATAACTTTATTTGGACCTTGTAGATTAAACTACATCGGTAAATATCCAAATAACAATAATATTTATATTACCTTAATTAAGTTAAGTGAACATAGTTATATGATATGTACAACACGGGTTCAATTATTTGTTCCTAACTTCGAGACATTCGTAAATATATTTTGCCATCATTTTTTGTATCGTATTTGGGGGATTGATCATTAGTAAGAATACCTCGTCATCACTCAAGTATTTTAAGTTTCTTTTTAGGGCTTTTTCTAGGTCTTTAAAAAAAGAATTGCGTCTTGTGACATAGAACTGGCATCTTATTAAGAAATGTTTTTCGTCTTCTGGTTCATTAAAACATTTTGGACAAATTCTTTCTTCTGGTTTTTGGTAGGGCCTTTGATGTCTACCCGTTTCAATTTGAAGACAATGATTACTGATACGAAGTTTTGTTAGTGCTATTCTGTGTTTAATGTTAGATATATTGACCAGGTATTCTTCTTGATTGTGGTCTGTTTTGAATATTCTATACGTTCTAAGTTTATTACTTTGTGCCGAATCTCTGCGTTGATCATTGTGAATTTCCTCAGTCCAAGTTTGAAATTCAATATCACAGAGTCTTTGTTTCATTTGTCTAAGTGTTAGTTTCCAATCAGTACTCGTTTGAATTGCATGGTTTTCATACCAAATATAGCCATATCCCATTCTCTCAATTACATATTTGAGTTTTTCTGTCCAGCTAAGCGGGTGACTACAATAAAGACCGTCAAGTATCACCTGATCCGAAAGCTTTGTTTTATCTGACATCCTGAATTTTGACCAGAATTTGATACTTCTACTGCGTCAATTTTTATAGGTAATCTGCCTAATTCCGCTCTGCATGATTTAATGGTAGCTGTCTTATTAACTCCAAGTCATATTTTACAGAATTTAAGGTGCACCAGTTCGGCTGGGTCTTTGTCAGCTTTTTTCTTTATATCTACTGCCCATATTTCACTGCCGTACAGTAATATGGGTTTAATAAGTGTGTCAAATAATTTGATCGTTAACGTAATATCAGATCTAAAATATCTACCCATATCTCTGCGTAATTTAAACAATGCTTTGAGTGCTATTTTCTTCAATTCTTGCCTTGCTAAATCGAAGGTCCCGAGTGTGGTGAACATCAAACCTAGATATTTATATGATTTTACATTTTCCAGTTTCGTGTTATTATAATGAAATTGGTAATTATTCATTCTTTTACCATTGTTGTTAAATATCAGTATCTTATTTTTTTCTAAGTTTACACTAATCTTGGACATATTACAATAGTTATATAAGTACTGTAGCTGATTCTGTAGCCCTTTTTCAGTTTTTGACAATATGACTAAATCATCAGCATATAAGAGGCAGCTGATTTGTTGATTATGTATTTCTACTAAATCTGAATCTGGTCTATTAAATGAATCTGGTTATCAAATCGAAACTGCCCCCCCCCCCTCCCCCCCGCGTAGGGAAACCCCCTGCGCATTTAAACTTTTGAAGTTTGGGTTATTCAAATTCACCTCCCCAGGCCTAAAAGGTGGTTCAAATGTCCCATTCAATGGTCATTGGCATAGAAACGATCAGATGTCCCTACCCCCGGGATGATACTGCATTTAAAAAAAAATTTTTTTAAGACAGTTTAATAAAAATGTTATAAGCAATTTTTTAATACCTTCAACTACAGCACAAAGCTTTTGAGAGTCCCTTTTTTGAAGTCAGTCCCTTACAAAAGGAGAGTTTTGTCCTCTGAAGTCATCTAAAGTGACCTCCTGCTACAATTCCACCATAATTTTTATCTAGGAAACCATGCGGCATGTAACATGAAATAAAGACAACGTGTTCAAATTCCCTGCATCCCTCCCATCTGGTGTTAAATCCTCCCACCCCCAAGGACAGCTACTGATGTCAAATTGCCTACTCCTCGGGCATGGCAATGAGTAAATGCCTGGTAGGGGAGCATGTTAATTCCGATTTCATCGATACATAAGCAGTCGACCGGTACAAAATGTACTACAATGGTTTCTGATGAGCCAATCTAAGCTTATATACATGTATGTTGTACTAGCTACAATCTAGGTTGTGTAAAACAAACAGATCATACTACACAGCCTAATCTTATTTGGCCTCATTTTTGCAAAACATATACCAGTATATTCGGGTTTTTTTCTGCTTTTTGTCAAGACTTTTGCTATCATGTCTGATTTCTAAGCAACCAAGTCCTGAATTGCGTTGAACATGATAGTCAATGCAACAAGTTTCCTACCTTTTTATAACATACCTTTTTTGACACAGGAACAGAAGACATTCCAGCTGCTTGTTCATAATTATATAGATAGGATACAAAACCAGCATATTATTTTAACAAGAGACAAATAATTATTACATAACAATATATATAGCCTGTGTAGCAGTGCAAGGGAGGGACAGTGGAGCTCCTTGTGCTGCTATGCTGGCTAAGAACAAGATTTACATTAGCTATAGCCTGTTCAATAATACATTTAAGCAGTGGCGTAGGGAGGGGGTGGGGCAGTTGCCCCATCCCCCTCTGGCCAGTACCAGAAGAGAGATTGATAGTCATCATTGTAAATGTCCCAGAATTCATCATTTTTCCCCGCCCCAAGTTTCCCCAATTTGACGGACGTCCCTTTGTTCCTGCATTTAAGCATTAATTAGCTTTTCTATAATTCAGGTTGATTTGTCCTATGAAATAACTACATACATTGTACATGTAAATATTAATTGTTTTATTGTTCCCATTTATATTAAATTATATAATTTAAATATTTCCACATGTGTAATGCAGGTGCACAGAAAATCAACTAATGCACTTATCAGCAGCTTCCCCCAGTGGTATACCTTGGGACGATCAGGGGGATTTCAAAAGGGTGGGGGGGGGGGGACAAAGTTGACAAATTTTCCAGGGGTGGAGGAAACTTATTAGTCAAACTCACCTGGGTCACGTTTTCCTTAATATAAAATTATTATGAATTCCCCCTCCCTCATCTTGGAACTTCAAACAAAATCAAGCACTTTCCTCTACCCAGGGGCAAAACATACATCCAATCCCCTTGTATTCCCCAATATATTCCTCTTGCTGATAAGTACATAAGAAAGGTATTCTGTAAAGTAAATGATATCCTTAACAGTAAAGTCGTGAACACAGGCAGCCCAAGCACAGGATTTGTGGCTCTTACAAATCCTATTGAGAACTCTCTATATATTAAATGAAATGACAAGGCTGTACAGTCCGTTGAGCACATCAAATCGCTCGAAGGGCAATAAAGCACTCTAAATCACTTCAAACTTACTTCACATACTCCACAAAAGGACGTAACGAATGTCTATCTACATTTATTTCGGGGTGGAATTCCAAAATTGTACATTGTAGCCCTCATAAACCACATCGTTTGTGGTATCAAAAACCGCTATTTCAAAATCCAGAGACAGCGTGGGGTTTGTCAGACTCCACCACGTAACGACGACCAACCAATTAGAGCGCATTTGCCATCCGCGGGACGTCCCGCTGTCTCGGGACTAAGTTACCAGCATCCGTCTAAAACAGTCACTTGCATGGCTTCGAAATATTAGTTTAAAAGGCCGAAGATTTTGACATTCAAACTACTGGGGACTTTGAAATGTCCAAGTGATGTCCATAATAACTGAAAGAAAAACCTGCCTCTGAATGGGATGAGAACCAACTTTCTGAAATACATTAATAATTCAAGATCTGATTGGCCAACATGGAAACCCAATGAAATACCACTTGAAAATCACTAGTGTCTGGAACAGATTTTCATCACTAGCTAGTGATGAAACTTTACTTAATCTACATATTCATGAACCACTAACTACTTATATACTGATAAACTACAAGTAAGAAGTGAAGAAGTAAAGAACGACTTAGAAAGAAAAAGTGTTCCTCCGCTGGAGTTCTAACCTCGACACTTCCAACTGCTTATACTAACTCTTGGCCACTACACTACTGTGTACGGTAGTTGAAATCACTGCCAGCAATAAAGAATACATAATAAGCCATATATGGAATAATTATATACAACAGTCAAACAGTAAACAATACTTGCTAACAATGTTTGAAAAGAAGGGTTTGTAAATGTTCGGTTTAACTATTAGCATGAGAAGTCATTTCAAACTGACCCATTGTTCGTGTTTCATCAGGGGATTCCAAATATTTCGAACACAATAAAACCCACGAGGCTACGCCACGCGGGTTTCATTTGTTTTCTCAATGAAATTTCATCAACGAGTATAACCTGCATGGAACAATTTAGATAACATAACCATATAATTATGTCACAGCGAGAAACGTTGCTCATAATTCAGTTAACATCATTGAAGGTGAAACAATGTTGGTTTAATCTAGTTTGACAGTTATATTTTCCAAATTATAACCTTCAGCTTACGCAATTTTTTTTAACTAATGGTTTTTCCTTTTACTCAGATGTTTACAGGAAACAGAGACAGAAACACCATTGTAAAGCACACCCTGAGAGATTCTGTGATGGCAGTGTTTCTAAGGATGCTTCCAAAGACCTGGAATAATCACATAGGGATGAGAATGGAAGTGTATGGATGTTACATGGGGCCGCAATTGCAGGGTACATATCTAAATTGTGATGTAATGCGTTTAATCATACTTGATACTCAACATGTCAATTCTGATTAGCTGAGAGGAGTGAAATTATTACCTCAATTGCACAATTATTTGTTTGAATTGCATTTACAATCAAGGAGTGAAATCAGTAACAAGTCTGTGAAAGTTTTGACAGATTTTTTTTTTCGAAAACATTACGAAAAGACACGAATACGTCTTAAGATTAGAAAGGTTTTCTGCATTCATTGTTAACACTTGTCCTGCTGAGGTTTTAAAAGTGACTTGTTAGCTACTTTAGACTGAACACAAACCTCCCCCTAAAACAAAGGCAATAACTGCTGTCATGGAAATTTCAACTGACCTTTAATACTGAGGGCTCAACTTATTTAGCCCGCCCTTTTGCTGAAATCATCAACTCATCCAACGGACCACACAGCAAACTTTGTTCGAGGGAGCATTCAGAAATGAAGGCTTTTTAATGCATTTTTTTCATTTATTGAGTGCTGGAGGACATCATTAAGTCTGACGAAAGCTTGAATCAGCACTTTCTCAAAGAACCGAGTCTGTGCATGTTATTGTGATGTATAACGAGCTTCATTTCACACTCGTAGAATGGGCTAGGACTTTTTCTGTCACTTTAGCGTGGGCTTTATAAATGGAGGTCTGGAATATTGGACAACATTTACTTGCCATTGATTCCAATATGACGCTATTAGGTCGAAATGGCTTTAGACTTAGTATATATTTTGAAGAATGAAGATGGGGGAGTGTCCATGTCGCTGTTTGGTATGATTTCCCGGCATGCTTTGCGGTCATTATGGATGAATTTAGTTTGCTGTGAAGTGGTTTTGGACAGAATGGCTTGGTGCTAGGCAGGTTTAGGTGTTGGGAGACAGAAAGGTTAGTGCAAACATGAAACGTGCAAACATGAAACATGAAATATGCATTTTTGTGAGAAAATTTAGAATCTGAGGAGAAATTTAGGATCGGAAGTGCTACTTTAGTCTTTTTTTCTGATGTGAAATAATGTTAATTGAAGTTAACTTAAGCAAAAAAGGGAGGATGTAGATGAAATTATTCATTTTCAATATGCCTAATGCAATTCAATAGGATCATTTGTCTATAAATTATGCTGTGTAGCAATCTCAGGGCTTTCCCTTTAAACTTTGTAAGATTGAAACCCTCAAAGTAAGTAACCATTAAACAAATAGTATATTCGTCTTTAGCAGTACAAGGGCTAATACATAAACACCTGCCTATCATTTTAATCCATTTAGCAGTGTGAAGAATAGCCATATCTCATTGTCGACAACAGTAGTTACAAATGATATTTTTATATTGGCGTATGTTTCACGACCTACCGTTTCACTGAGATTCCAAATCCGTCATAGCAGAACATAGGGTGCAAATCTTCATTTTTTCACATCAGAAATAGTGCCAGAATTAGAAAGTACCTATCTGAGTGAGGACAACATAGAGACATTAGTACATGCTTTTGTCACATGTAAATTAGAAAATTGCAACTCATTACTCTATGGGCTGCCCAAATATCTTATTCAGAAATTGCAACTTGTGCACAACTGCGCAGCACGTATTGTTGTGGGCACAAATATGACCATGTTACGCAAAACATCAAGGGGCTGAAGCAACTTCACTGGGTGCCAGCATAGTTAATAGAGTGGAATGGTTATGAAACCCAGCGAAATGGTTGAGAATCCTCTCAGCCATTTCAAGCCCAGCTAGCTGTGGAGACAAAATGTCAACGTATTCGTGCATTACCAGGATGAAAAATAAATTATGAATAAGAATATCGGGTAAATTTGTCTGACATTGAACATAATTTAGGTCTTTGAGGCACAGTTTATCGGGAGTTTATTGAGGTTTCACGGTCGTGGCCATATGGCATACTGCAAGTTAAGGTTGTTTGTGTCCAATATTTCGGCCAAAATTCTCTTTCTGAAATAGAACTAAAGATAGCTGGTAAATCATTCTGGTTTTAAAATGTTATGGCTGAAAGTAGGTGGTGTTGGCACTACGATCTCAAAGCTCATTGGTCTATGTTACTTCTCATCTCTGAGAGTGAGAGCTATAGAGCTATTTGACGTGCGAATTTCAGTCGGTTCGATCGGTGTTCAAATAACGTTTTGTTTGGGTATAAAAAAGCAAGTTGTTCCCTCACGGGGATGAATTACCTTCTACAGTTTATCAAAAATTGTGTAAAAATTGCCACAGAGCAATTCAAAGGGGGAAAAAGTGGCTGACAGTCTACAGCTCCACGGAACGGCGCTGTGAGTGAGAAATTGTTTACGTTTGGCATTGCCAGCTCAGGTGAGTCTTCACCTTCCATTTTATCAAGACAGAGAGAGAGACGTCTGCTAGCAGGGAAGTCTGACCCTTTTACCTGCATAAATCTAGGCTCAAAATATCGAGGCTAAGCTTGCAATTTCCAGTTTAGTTCGGTGTACATGTAATACCGCTTGAAGTGGTACTAAATATAGGAGCGCGTTCTTTATTTTGTCAGTCTTAATTTTTTTTAAAGATACGCAGCCGGCGGCTGGTAATTTACTTTTTAATAGCCATCACTTCATCTTTGACTAGGAGATAAGACCCAGTTTGCTTAGGCTTTTGGACAGTATCCTTCCTCTGCTAACTGATTTGATATTTCAAGGATTCACATAAGTTCCTTTACCTAATATTTTCTCATACACAGTATTTTCTCCGTTTTGTAATTACCGATTCAGTTTAGCTTTTTTCATGATTATAAAGACCTTGACATTCAACATCAGATTTCGCCATGATCTCAGGTTTTTGTACTAAGAAACAGAACCTCTGCTCGCAGGGCATGGGAAATAATGACATGATCGTGATCATGAGTTATCAAGACTTGAGTAAAGAAAAAATACTTAATTTCCAGTTCCAATCAAGGTGAAATATTACCTTTACTTATTAGTAGAACACGTTAGGCAGAACGTTTTCACCATCAATGAAAAGTTACTTTAAATATAATTATATCATTATTATTATCACTATTATTATAGGCATTATATCATTGATGATAAATATTTTCTCTTGAATAATAATTTACATGCATGTTCATGTTTTCTATATGACATAGACATAGACATAACTTTATTTGGACCTTGTAGATTAAACTACATCGGTAAATATCCAAATAACAATAATATTTATATTACCTTAATTAAGTTAAGTGAACATAGTTATATGATATGTACAACACGGGTTCAATTATTTGTTCCTAACTTCGAGACATTCGTAAATATATTTTGCCATCATTTTTTGTATCGTATTTGGGGGATTGATCATTAGTAAGAATACCTCGTCATCACTCAAGTATTTTAAGTTTCTTTTTAGGGCTTTTTCTAGGTCTTTAAAAAAAGAATTGCGTCTTGTGACATAGAACTGGCATCTTATTAAGAAATGTTTTTCGTCTTCTGGTTCATTAAAACATTTTGGACAAATTCTTTCTTCTGGTTTTTGGTAGGGCCTTTGATGTCTACCCGTTTCAATTTGAAGACAATGATTACTGATACGAAGTTTTGTTAGTGCTATTCTGTGTTTAATGTTAGATATATTGACCAGGTATTCTTCTTGATTGTGGTCTGTTTTGAATATTCTATACGTTCTAAGTTTATTACTTTGTGCCGAATCTCTGCGTTGATCATTGTGAATTTCCTCAGTCCAAGTTTGAAATTCAATATCACAGAGTCTTTGTTTCATTTGTCTAAGTGTTAGTTTCCAATCAGTACTCGTTTGAATTGCATGGTTTTCATACCAAATATAGCCATATCCCATTCTCTCAATTACATATTTGAGTTTTTCTGTCCAGCTAAGCGGGTGACTACAATAAAGACCGTCAAGTATCACCTGATCCGAAAGCTTTGTTTTATCTGACATCCTGAATTTTGACCAGAATTTGATACTTCTACTGCGTCAATTTTTATAGGTAATCTGCCTAATTCCGCTCTGCATGATTTAATGGTAGCTGTCTTATTAACTCCAAGTCATATTTTACAGAATTTAAGGTGCACCAGTTCGGCTGGGTCTTTGTCAGCTTTTTTCTTTATATCTACTGCCCATATTTCACTGCCGTACAGTAATATGGGTTTAATAAGTGTGTCAAATAATTTGATCGTTAACGTAATATCAGATCTAAAATATCTACCCATATCTCTGCGTAATTTAAACAATGCTTTGAGTGCTATTTTCTTCAATTCTTGCCTTGCTAAATCGAAGGTCCCGAGTGTGGTGAACATCAAACCTAGATATTTATATGATTTTACATTTTCCAGTTTCGTGTTATTATAATGAAATTGGTAATTATTCATTCTTTTACCATTGTTGTTAAATATCAGTATCTTATTTTTTTCTAAGTTTACACTAATCTTGGACATATTACAATAGTTATATAAGTACTGTAGCTGATTCTGTAGCCCTTTTTCAGTTTTTGACAATATGACTAAATCATCAGCATATAAGAGGCAGCTGATTTGTTGATTATGTATTTCTACTAAATCTGAATCTGGTCTATTAAATGAATCTGGTTATCAAATCGAAACTGCCCCCCCCCCCCCTCCCCCCCGCGTAGGGAAACCCCCTGCGCATTTAAACTTTTGAAGTTTGGGTTATTCAAATTCACCTCCCCAGGCCTAAAAGGTGGTTCAAATGTCCCATTCAATGGTCATTGGCATAGAAACGATCAGATGTCCCTACCCCCGGGATGATACTGCATTTAAAAAAAAATTTTTTTAAGACAGTTTAATAAAAATGTTATAAGCAATTTTTTAATACCTTCAACTACAGCACAAAGCTTTTGAGAGTCCCTTTTTTGAAGTCAGTCCCTTACAAAAGGAGAGTTTTGTCCTCTGAAGTCATCTAAAGTGACCTCCTGCTACAATTCCACCATAATTTTTATCTAGGAAACCATGCGGCATGTAACATGAAATAAAGACAACGTGTTCAAATTCCCTGCATCCCTCCCATCTGGTGTTAAATCCTCCCACCCCCAAGGACAGCTACTGATGTCAAATTGCCTACTCCTCGGGCATGGCAATGAGTAAATGCCTGGTAGGGGAGCATGTTAATTCCGATTTCATCGATACATAAGCAGTCGACCGGTACAAAATGTACTACAATGGTTTCTGATGAGCCAATCTAAGCTTATATACATGTATGTTGTACTAGCTACAATCTAGGTTGTGTAAAACAAACAGATCATACTACACAGCCTAATCTTATTTGGCCTCATTTTTGCAAAACATATACCAGTATATTCGGGTTTTTTTCTGCTTTTTGTCAAGACTTTTGCTATCATGTCTGATTTCTAAGCAACCAAGTCCTGAATTGCGTTGAACATGATAGTCAATGCAACAAGTTTCCTACCTTTTTATAACATACCTTTTTTGACACAGGAACAGAAGACATTCCAGCTGCTTGTTCATAATTATATAGATAGGATACAAAACCAGCATATTATTTTAACAAGAGACAAATAATTATTACATAACAATATATATAGCCTGTGTAGCAGTGCAAGGGAGGGACAGTGGAGCTCCTTGTGCTGCTATGCTGGCTAAGAACAAGATTTACATTAGCTATAGCCTGTTCAATAATACATTTAAGCAGTGGCGTAGGGAGGGGGTGGGGCAGTTGCCCCATCCCCCTCTGGCCAGTACCAGAAGAGAGATTGATAGTCATCATTGTAAATGTCCCAGAATTCATCATTTTTCCCCGCCCCAAGTTTCCCCAATTTGACGGACGTCCCTTTGTTCCTGCATTTAAGCATTAATTAGCTTTTCTATAATTCAGGTTGATTTGTCCTATGAAATAACTACATACATTGTACATGTAAATATTAATTGTTTTATTGTTCCCATTTATATTAAATTATATAATTTAAATATTTCCACATGTGTAATGCAGGTGCACAGAAAATCAACTAATGCACTTATCAGCAGCTTCCCCCAGTGGTATACCTTGGGACGATCAGGGGGATTTCAAAAGGGTGGGGGGGGGGGGACAAAGTTGACAAATTTTCCAGGGGTGGAGGAAACTTATTAGTCAAACTCACCTGGGTCACGTTTTCCTTAATATAAAATTATTATGAATTCCCCCTCCCTCATCTTGGAACTTCAAACAAAATCAAGCACTTTCCTCTACCCAGGGGCAAAACATACATCCAATCCCCTTGTATTCCCCAATATATTCCTCTTGCTGATAAGTACATAAGAAAGGTATTCTGTAAAGTAAATGATATCCTTAACAGTAAAGTCGTGAACACAGGCAGCCCAAGCACAGGATTTGTGGCTCTTACAAATCCTATTGAGAACTCTCTATATATTAAATGAAATGACAAGGCTGTACAGTCCGTTGAGCACATCAAATCGCTCGAAGGGCAATAAAGCACTCTAAATCACTTCAAACTTACTTCACATACTCCACAAAAGGACGTAACGAATGTCTATCTACATTTATTTCGGGGTGGAATTCCAAAATTGTACATTGTAGCCCTCATAAACCACATCGTTTGTGGTATCAAAAACCGCTATTTCAAAATCCAGAGACAGCGTGGGGTTTGTCAGACTCCACCACGTAACGACGACCAACCAATTAGAGCGCATTTGCCATCCGCGGGACGTCCCGCTGTCTCGGGACTAAGTTACCAGCATCCGTCTAAAACAGTCACTTGCATGGCTTCGAAATATTAGTTTAAAAGGCCGAAGATTTTGACATTCAAACTACTGGGGACTTTGAAATGTCCAAGTGATGTCCATAATAACTGAAAGAAAAACCTGCCTCTGAATGGGATGAGAACCAACTTTCTGAAATACATTAATAATTCAAGATCTGATTGGCCAACATGGAAACCCAATGAAATACCACTTGAAAATCACTAGTGTCTGGAACAGATTTTCATCACTAGCTAGTGATGAAACTTTACTTAATCTACATATTCATGAACCACTAACTACTTATATACTGATAAACTACAAGTAAGAAGTGAAGAAGTAAAGAACGACTTAGAAAGAAAAAGTGTTCCTCCGCTGGAGTTCTAACCTCGACACTTCCAACTGCTTATACTAACTCTTGGCCACTACACTACTGTGTACGGTAGTTGAAATCACTGCCAGCAATAAAGAATACATAATAAGCCATATATGGAATAATTATATACAACAGTCAAACAGTAAACAATACTTGCTAACAATGTTTGAAAAGAAGGGTTTGTAAATGTTCGGTTTAACTATTAGCATGAGAAGTCATTTCAAACTGACCCATTGTTCGTGTTTCATCAGGGGATTCCAAATATTTCGAACACAATAAAACCCACGAGGCTACGCCACGCGGGTTTCATTTGTTTTCTCAATGAAATTTCATCAACGAGTATAACCTGCATGGAACAATTTAGATAACATAACCATATAATTATGTCACAGCGAGAAACGTTGCTCATAATTCAGTTAACATCATTGAAGGTGAAACAATGTTGGTTTAATCTAGTTTGACAGTTATATTTTCCAAATTATAACCTTCAGCTTACGCAATTTTTTTTAACTAATGGTTTTTCCTTTTACTCAGATGTTTACAGGAAACAGAGACAGAAACACCATTGTAAAGCACACCCTGAGAGATTCTGTGATGGCAGTGTTTCTAAGGATGCTTCCAAAGACCTGGAATAATCACATAGGGATGAGAATGGAAGTGTATGGATGTTACATGGGGCCGCAATTGCAGGGTACATATCTAAATTGTGATGTAATGCGTTTAATCATACTTGATACTCAACATGTCAATTCTGATTAGCTGAGAGGAGTGAAATTATTACCTCAATTGCACAATTATTTGTTTGAATTGCATTTACAATCAAGGAGTGAAATCAGTAACAAGTCTGTGAAAGTTTTGACAGATTTTTTTTTTCGAAAACATTACGAAAAGACACGAATACGTCTTAAGATTAGAAAGGTTTTCTGCATTCATTGTTAACACTTGTCCTGCTGAGGTTTTAAAAGTGACTTGTTAGCTACTTTAGACTGAACACAAACCTCCCCCTAAAACAAAGGCAATAACTGCTGTCATGGAAATTTCAACTGACCTTTAATACTGAGGGCTCAACTTATTTAGCCCGCCCTTTTGCTGAAATCATCAACTCATCCAACGGACCACACAGCAAACTTTGTTCGAGGGAGCATTCAGAAATGAAGGCTTTTTAATGCATTTTTTTCATTTATTGAGTGCTGGAGGACATCATTAAGTCTGACGAAAGCTTGAATCAGCACTTTCTCAAAGAACCGAGTCTGTGCATGTTATTGTGATGTATAACGAGCTTCATTTCACACTCGTAGAATGGGCTAGGACTTTTTCTGTCACTTTAGCGTGGGCTTTATAAATGGAGGTCTGGAATATTGGACAACATTTACTTGCCATTGATTCCAATATGACGCTATTAGGTCGAAATGGCTTTAGACTTAGTATATATTTTGAAGAATGAAGATGGGGGAGTGTCCATGTCGCTGTTTGGTATGATTTCCCGGCATGCTTTGCGGTCATTATGGATGAATTTAGTTTGCTGTGAAGTGGTTTTGGACAGAATGGCTTGGTGCTAGGCAGGTTTAGGTGTTGGGAGACAGAAAGGTTAGTGCAAACATGAAACGTGCAAACATGAAACATGAAATATGCATTTTTGTGAGAAAATTTAGAATCTGAGGAGAAATTTAGGATCGGAAGTGCTACTTTAGTCTTTTTTTCTGATGTGAAATAATGTTAATTGAAGTTAACTTAAGCAAAAAAGGGAGGATGTAGATGAAATTATTCATTTTCAATATGCCTAATGCAATTCAATAGGATCATTTGTCTATAAATTATGCTGTGTAGCAATCTCAGGGCTTTCCCTTTAAACTTTGTAAGATTGAAACCCTCAAAGTAAGTAACCATTAAACAAATAGTATATTCGTCTTTAGCAGTACAAGGGCTAATACATAAACACCTGCCTATCATTTTAATCCATTTAGCAGTGTGAAGAATAGCCATATCTCATTGTCGACAACAGTAGTTACAAATGATATTTTTATATTGGCGTATGTTTCACGACCTACCGTTTCACTGAGATTCCAAATCCGTCATAGCAGAACATAGGGTGCAAATCTTCATTTTTTCACATCAGAAATAGTGCCAGAATTAGAAAGTACCTATCTGAGTGAGGACAACATAGAGACATTAGTACATGCTTTTGTCACATGTAAATTAGAAAATTGCAACTCATTACTCTATGGGCTGCCCAAATATCTTATTCAGAAATTGCAACTTGTGCACAACTGCGCAGCACGTATTGTTGTGGGCACAAATATGACCATGTTACGCAAAACATCAAGGGGCTGAAGCAACTTCACTGGGTGCCAGCATAGTTAATAGAGTGGAATGGTTATGAAACCCAGCGACCTTCTTTGTTATATGTCTTTGTTAGCTTTTTTCAACCACTACCGTGCACAAAACACAATAGAAATTTCAATGTGTTAATCAATCAGCCAATAGAAACGTGTGAGTTCAGTCGTTCAGGGGACGCTAATGAACTATGACCCTGCACAATCTTTTGTCTTGCCCCCTTCCAACATAAATCGTAGCGCCTTTGTTAGCCTCTTTGAAGTTTGCCGGGTTTCATAACCATTCCACTCTATTAACTATGGTGCCAGTAAAAGAAATAATATGTTTTTAAATCTTACTTCTTACACATAAAGCACTTAATAACCATGCAGGCTCTTTTATATCAGATATATGTTAGATATTTATATTCCTGTTCGTATGCTTAGGTCGTTCTCTAAGTTACTGCTTGCAATCTTAATAGTTATGGCGATAAAGCTTTTTCAGTCGCTGCACCAAGACTATGGAATGAACTCCCACTTCATATTAGATGAAGTTCATCATTACTCAGTTTTAAATCTAGTTTAAATACATTTTTATTTAATCGAGTTTTTAATTGATATTGTCTACCACTATTAGTCTGAAGTTAATTTACATTATTCATATTTTTATAATAATTAGTAGGATTTTTATATCATTAATTGTAAATCATAAAGTTGTATTTATATTATTTTAAGCTTATAAATTGTAAAAGCGCCATAAAACGTTTTAGGATTATGGAGATCTAGTAGTTCACAATTTATTATTATAAAAAAAAAAATATTCTAACAAAATCTTTAATAAGCTATATCAAAAGCATTTGATTTCTAAACATTGAACTTTCATTGTGTTCTAGAAAAATAGCAGTCAACAGAATAGATTAACTGATAGCTCTACATTACTAGAGCGTAGTGCTGTAAATACTCCGAGTGTACAGTTGTAATTTAACTGTAACCAGGTTATATTAGGAGACACCTTCCAACAGGACAGCAGATACTCTACCCATGTAAAAACCAAGCTTATCAAGCCTAATAAGTGCCTGTACGTTCTCAGATCTTTAAGGAAAGAGGGATATAATCGATCTGAAATAGACTTGCTTTTAATAGTATTGTACTACCTGTCATAGCTTATGCTCTATCTGTATATGGTGCTACCGAATCTCACCTTACTCCGGTGCAATGTTTTTTTATTTAAACATATAATGATGTGTTTACCCCAAAAGTACAATTAAATGACTTATCTAGGGGGTTCACACTAGATATTGTACATTCTTTTTTACGCGAACAGACACACACAAAAAAACACCACAATTAATAATAAAATAAAGTAATTAAACATAAGTCACAGAGAAACGATTTGTAGATAAAATAAAGCTTTGAACTTTGCAAAAAAAACGACAATTTATATCAAAATCAAAATCTTTAACGCCGTTCAGAATAAACTCCATTTTTTCCTTGTCGCTGCTCTGTGACCATTTCTCACCCAGTAACTGTGCAGCAGAGGCAAAAAAGGAAGTTCGTTGGGCAGCGTAACGGGGACACAATATAAAATAATGCTTAGGTGTTTCTTTAGCTAGTCAACAAAAACTATTTAATTTGGACGGACATCGACCTTTGTCAATCATGCCGCGTTTCAGGTCTACCAAATACAATCTAAGAACAAAGTCCAGCTATATGCCTAAAATCAACACCAACCGTTTTAAGAACTCTTTTATAAATCGCTAATTTTTTTTAAATATAACTTGGCTTCATAGTTTTTTTATATTGTATATTCTCATCTCGTATAATATTGTTCTTATCAATGAATGTAACATAATATATGTATTTTTATCTTTTTGACACAACAAAGACTATTATTATTATTTTTATAACCAGTTAACACGCATGTTTCATCCATTGAGTAATGTATCCGCTCTCTTTATTCTTATGTATGTATAGCTCTTTACTTTTGTGTGGAATAAACCTTTGAAACTTTGATTTATAACAAAATCACTGGGCGTATGTATAAAAAAAGGATGTGTTTCTTACTTTCATTTATTTCATGTGCAATTTTTCACAGGTTCTACTGCAATGAATATTGTCATAGAGAAAATGGTATAATACTATGATATAATACTATAGTTTTTTACTACCCTAGATCCACGCTGTACAACAGCCGGTTGGAAGGTGTTTAACGGCTCGTGCTACTTGAGCAGCAGTGTTTATAAAACACACCGAAACATGGCCCGCGCTATCTGTATGAGCTGGGGAGCTGATCTTGTGAAGATTACTTCAACAGCAGAAAATGACTTCGTGCTTGGCCTCACCAACAATTCTACCAACTTGAAACAGGTAAAACTAAATGTCATTTTATTTCAAGTCCTGTTGTTGTTGTTTCTTCATGTTAGACTGCTAGCAAGTCCCTTCTACTGCGCATTTTTTTTAGAATGGCTAAACATGGTTCCAGATGGTTGACGATGGCTAAACATGGTTCCAGATGGTTAACGATGACTAGACATGGTTCCAGATGGTTAACGATGGCTAGACATGGTTCCAGATGGTTGACGATGGCTAAACATGGTTCCAGATGGTTAACGATGACTAGACATGGTTCCAGATGGTTAACGATGGCTAGACATGGTTCCAGATGGTTAACGATGACTAGACATGGTTCCAGATGGTTAACGATGGCGAGACATGACTGGACATGTTTAGCCATTCTAAAGAAAATGCGCAGTAGAAGGGACTTTCTATCAGTCTAATTTCATGTTATCTCGTACATCTTGTGAGAAAAAAACTTAAAAGTAATATCTATTGAGTGTCGGAACAAATTTGAATCATTATGGTTTTACACGTTTAAGGTATCAGGAGCCCTTTATGCGATCATTTTTGTGAAAAAAATATTATTGATTTTTTAGAATGTTCAAAGTGAATTCTACAGTTTAGTGAAAATAAAATTCCAAAACATTTTATTTTCAACGAGAAATTACGGCGAAAAGAAATATGGACGGGAAAGCAGGCTGTCAACGGCTTATTAGCAGTTGTGAAGCGTTCTCATGGAAACCGCAAAAAAACACGTGAACTTTTATAAATAAACACGAAACACGCTCACTCGTCTAGCTCATCTTGAAGCCGTTGAGTTGCAAATATTAATTTACGTTTCACACAGAAATCATATCGAAAATATAGTTTTATAATACATTTTATATATAGCTCAATTCGTAATTTGAAGCTAGCTGCCTTAGGGCGGGCTTATGTTCGTTCAGTCTTCCGTGAAGAAACGAAAGTCGACTCTGACGGAAAGCGATCTTGGCTCATATTATAACCAAGATAATCAGTGGGCAGAAGTTGGAGATTCTGCAAAGTCAATTCCAAGTTGAAAGAGTGCAAGTGCCCATAAACTTCGCCCCGAAGTTTCGACTGTAACTTCGCCTTCGATAGCCGAAGACGAAGAACAACAGAAACCTAACACAATCTTCCGTAACAGTTATTGTACTGGTTTGGCTGTTTCTCTACGCTTTCTTCTTCTTTGCCTTCTCTGTGCACTGTGAAATACCATGACAATGGTAACGCTAAAATTGAACTTGTCTACTGCGATATTCAAACCGAAGATATCGCACCGAAGAGCTAACTTATCGTGGTCTGCGTAGTCCTTCACAGAAGCGCGCAAAATCGCATGCAGCCTTTCATGAACAACATGGTATCGTGTTCCCCTATACCTACTGCTCAACATCAAATACTGGAAAAATGACATTCTTAATGACAGATAAGTTAATTGTGTCAACAAACCTCAGTGGGATGCCAGAAAACTTTGAAACCATTTTTTTACGGCGTTATAAATGCAAGTTTTGTAGCATGTATTCGAAGCTCCTGTCCCTCTAGATTTTAATAGATCGGATTGAAAATTGGCATATGGCTAGATCAATATGTTGACAAATAAAGGTGCCTCAGTTTCTTTATGCGTTGTTTTGTTCTTGAGATACTTTCATGTTTTGTTCTTCAACCCCTAAAAAAGGTGTTCCGGATCTTTGCAGTTGATTATTTTCGCGATGGAATAAGATATCAGAAAACTGAGACACCCTTTTTAGATCAATATCTCTACTTCATGAAGGTCGTTTCGGCGCGGATTTCCGTCAAATTCCCGAGGGACAGGAGCTCCAGGTATAAGGTATGGTCAAATTGGATTAAAATCACAATAATTAAAAGAGTATTTACTAATGAGGAAAATCAAGCTGTTTTCTAGAATCTATGTTTATTAAGCTTTCAGAAAATATATACTTTGTAGGGGTTTTCTTGAATTTAACGCGCGCAATTGAAAGTTTTCGGGAAGCGCTCTTGAAGGGCTCCTGATACCTTAAACATGCATGGTTCTTTTTCATATATGTATTACATGGGAGCCCAGCAATGATAAATTGTTGTTATATTAATTCCTCAAACATTATCTGTATATCGTATTTCTCTTTTCACTTGTTTTGAATTACTTTGATTATTTATATTTGTATCCAACAAAGCATGTGTTTGTTTCTACTAATTGACTAAAATTTCCTAAACGACTTATTTTTACTATGCATATTAGGACGGGTTTATATGTAGAAATGAGGTCTACTCCCTGATCTAAGTTTTCGGTTTCTCGTGTAAACGGTCAGTTAACTGTTAGTGGTTTATAAAGAAATGTACGAACAGTTGGTTCACCCGGGATGATTAGGGTGAAAGAGAGGAAGGACATAAGGGTCCCCATCTGTAATCTTTTTTCCACATGAACAGGGACAGTTTTACCATTACTCGTACTACAGAGTAATTTTTGGGAGACTGGAAGCTATTGAACCATACGTTTGTCACTTTCAAATTTAGCTATCAAATCATAAACTAATATATTGGCGAAACGGTTCAGTTTTTATCACTCTTCCTGAACGTGTTCTAGTACTCGACGCCATTCTGCGAGGAAACATTCACGGTTTCCAAATCTGGAATATATTGACCATATATGGAATACGACAGGGAGCTATCATGGATTACACGTTTCTCGAAAATGCTTTTGATATGCTGACATAACATGACGGAAATGACAGCAAAGTCGTGCATGGTGTATACAGATCGAAGTATTGATTGTAAATTGAAAGCACATCACAGGGCATCATGATCATGATTTGGCAAAAATACAATTCTCTCTAAGTAACAAAACAAAACTACTTCGTTATAACTGAGTGTTTCTTCTTTTCACAAGGTATGGATCGGTTTGTATCGGGCCAGTTCTGATACACCATACCGCTGGACAGATGGTACTACTGTCACTTATTCCAACTGGCGGTTTGGTGAGCGGAATATTCCAAGTAAGCCATGTGTCATGATGTATACAGACCCCTCTCGCACTGATTCCAAGTTCAGGAAAGGTTCTTGGAAGAATGAGGCTTGCAATACTGGAAATAATGGATATGTATGCCAAACACATATCCATAATTAAACTGGGAAAAGTGTAGAATTCGATGTTTTGATAAATACATTTATCACACGAACCGTACGACCCTGCGCGTGCATACTTTGGAAAACAATCTACAAAAGTTACGTGATAGGAGCCGTACTTGTTTGTCTTGATCGAGCTGGAGAACAGGAGACCTTCACCTCTCAAAACCTTGCATTTTATTGGACCCCATTTGGGTTGCACAAATAATTCCATTGATTTAGGGTTTATATTGTTTCAGGGTAGGCTATTGTGCATGTTTGGATAGCCAGTACTAGCTAACTAGTTCAGGTTACGAGGATATAAAGGCCGCCCCTGGAGAAAGGCGTCCGGCCCTAGTCGATTGTTTTTCTTGTTTTTCTTGTTTTTCTTGTTTTTCTTGTTTTTCTTGTTTTTCTTGTTTTTCTTGTTTTTCTTGTTTTTCTTGTTTTTCTTCTTGAGCCCTAGCCAGTTATTAATGATTTAAAGGTCAAAGTGGAAAACAAAATGACCGACATAGGAACAATATATATTAACGTCTGCCATTTTCGTTTGTTAAGGAATCAAATTGCAATGACGTCATTTAAGGCAGAAGCGAATTCTAGTTTATTTTGCTCGATTTTTATGTCATCTCCACTTATTAAAATATATTTCAATAAGATTGCAAGCATAAAATGTCTGACGCCTGAAAAACGACTTTAAAAAAAATTCAATGTTATAACTCAATTCATGTTCACATTATTAGCAAAATTTGACGTAATGACGTAATTTCAAGGATTTGTAATGGATTTAAAAGCAATATTACGAGCGTAAATCGCCCAAAAAAGGGTTGAACAAGATTTAAAATACTTTACTGCACCCAAATCAACGATTCCTGGCCAGGGCTCATCAGCACTTTAAAAGTGTTCATATGATAAACACTTATTGACGGAGTTAGATCGGGTCGAAGGTGGACCATATTTGGCTCTTCGTCAATTTGTACGGATCTCGCTGCACTCAGTTCGTACATCGTAACCGCGAACCAAATATTTTCCCGTTCGGCCCTACCGGCACTCAGTCAATATGTATCTAAGAGGCATGTTATGTTCGGTTTGTACCAAGAGGTTCCTTACAAGGATTATGTGATATATTTTCTCCGAGAGCGACGACGCACAAGGTAAACATGTATCACATATCTCATGCAGGGCGGAAGGCGGATACATTTCTTATTTCTCATATGGCTAAGTTTTCGGAAAAGCATGTAACTGAGACATTCTCTTTTTCAAGCATACAATTGATCGATACAAAAATTGTGCCACCTTCTTGAAAGAAAATCAAATTGGTCGGGTGCTCATTCCGTATATAGAAGGAGTTTTGGTCACCTGTCAGTTTTCCCTATTCAGGAAAAAATTGCGGCTGATGAGAAGCACAGAAGCTTAACTTTAGACGCGAAACTACAAGTTATGGAGACGGAAATGGCCAGATTGAGATACACACTTACCGACGGGTAAGGAACTTTGGAGGAGTACTGCATTGTACAAACACGGACTAAAATGTGGAGAAACATGTAAATATTACAAATCCAGAAAGTTCTAAGTAAGATTTACGTTTCACTAACGAATTTTTCAAACATTTATCAAACCCAGAATTTACGTATAGGAGTTATAAGTTTCTTTATCAACCATATTTTATGGATGACAAGCGCATGCATTCTTGATTACAACGTCACTTTCAAATATTTGGCACTTAATGGTTATTCAGAACGGCAAAACAATTCTAGAGTCACTCTCCTCCGGTAAACAAGGAAGCGAACTTCGAATCCGTCTCCCGTCCAGTTTCATCCGAGCCGAACCAATAGCGCTTAGTGTAAATATGGATTAATTAAAGCACACTCGTTTTTACAAGACTATTTACTGGTATCGCACATGTCATATATGGGTTCGAACCCCTTTGAAGCCTCAGATTTTTCTGGGCTTTCTTTGCAACTGCTTAAGTTGATTAATTACTGTGAAGGTCACTTTCAATAGACCCATTCTAAAAAAATGTCTAAACAACCTGGGGTTGTTATGAAATATTTGCACTAAAATAGGCACTACCTCATCAGAGAGCATACAAAACCAGGAGCCCATTACCAGGAGCGTGCATCTCCCAGATTAGGTCTGTCCAACAGCAGATCAGACGATGTAGCTAATTTTAGCTTTGTGTTTCCCGTGAGAAGAAACAAAGGCCGTCACTTTTAATCAATCAGGTTGCAAGGTAAAATTAGTTAACACGGTTGAAACTGCTAAAAATACTAAAGCGCATGAGAACAAAAGACAACGTAATCGTATACCAGAACTTCGCGACAATAATTAGCCACAACGTCTACTGTGCTGTGTGCGCTACCCATCACATAGGTACGCTCCTGGTAATGGGCTCCTGTCAAAACTGAGTACGCTTGTAAGATTTAAGGAGCATACATGTATAACTCCAAGTGTCGCGAAGTTACAGAGGTTGAAATTAAGAGTTTTGTTTGAGAACTGACTAGCCTCGTTTTCATGTTTCTTGAGAGTTTCAAACGTTGATTGATTTGTAAATATATATTCTTTCATTATCAAAGTGCTACATGCTGCTAACACGAACTTGCTATTTCACATAGGCTAGTGAATTGTTCAGAAAATATTTAATATCGATTTTTTGCAAATATGCACTTTCAATAAGGCACCTTCTGAGGCGATATCAAAATACCCCCAGTTTTTTGCCCCGAGTCACCGCTGACTGACAAAATATAAAGGTGGTGAAACGTACGTCACCTAAATTATCATAATTAAACCAGCTGAATGTATAAATAGTCTTTACTACTATATACCTATTTGAAAAATGCCTGCCATTTTTATATTTGATCGAAATCGATTCTACATCAAGCAAATAGTTGAATATTAAAACGGTCTTTGATTTGAGTGTTGCGTCTATAGGTTATAAATGTTACTATCATATGACCCGAACGGATTCGCGCGCGCTTTCCTTTTAAAACCATTTACAAAAGTCACGTGATGATTGCCGGACGTGTATGGCGTGAGCGGGCCGGAAAAAGCCTTCTGGCCCTACACAATGTTTTCTTGCTGTTTTGCGGTTGTTCTACAAACAAATATGGTCATACGATAAAAAAAAAATATTGACTGAGTTTGGCCGGGTCGGACGGGAAAATATCTGGTTCTCGGTCATTTTGTACTGCGCTCGGTCCGTACGTCATGACCTCGAGCCAAATATTTTACCCTCCGGCACGACCACTCAGTCAATAAGTACCTATTATTTCGTATATGCTAATGATGTGATGTAAAATAGGGAAGTTTCTGTCATTCAAATTATTTCTCCTTAGTGACTCACTAATATAGAAGATTAGATTTAATGTTCAGAATTGTTTGAAAATTATTTATTTTCAATTTGTTTTTAAGCATTTGAGATTTCTGCATTTGAAAAAAAGTATGCATGACTTTTTTGTTCTGTTTTGGCTAGCAAAACTCTGTTAGGACTAAGCTTTGTGATGTGTTGGTAAATACTTTAATGTGCAGCTACGACGAAAATTTACCATTTCGATGTGCCAATAATTCAGTGTCAATAGGTCAATCAGTGTTAGAAATATTTGAAAGAGTAAAAAATATTGGAAAATGGGCAAGTTCAATCACAAAAGGTTAGGAGAGTTTACCGGTAAAATCATGTCCGCCATTACTGGTAGCCGTTCTCATTATTCAGCGGAAGTGATGTTATACACTTATCCACGTTGCGCGAAATAGTGTGCATAAAAAAGTAGCCAACCTCGCAAAGATAAATATAACCTTGCTCTGATCTTGTGTACGTGAAGACGTTTTTAGTAGAAATATATCTCCAAGGAGTTGTGTTGTGCAGGCGAGGGTTGAGCATATGATATCACTTCCGCTGAATAACCCTTTGTGTTAAGCTGAACAAAGGGAACGGCCTCCAGTAATGGAGGACGTTGGGATACAATATTCGGAGTTAAAAAAATAGGACTTCCTCTTGTCATATCGAAAAACGATTTAAACTGGTAATAATTACTTTATGAATATGCAAAAATACATTGATATGTCAAAATTTGATCGTAGAGGAACTTTAAATCAGTTGAAGTTCTAGTCACGTTTATTGTAAGAAAGCTATATGGCTTTCAAGTTTTGTCAACGTTAGTAGTTAGAAATTTATAGCCCAACATTTTAACCATTTTCATGAAAATCTGTCTCCTTTTCCAGCAGTCTCAACAAAATCGTAAAAAAATAAATTATATTTTTAGTGTTCAAGGCCTAAATTAACTTAATTTAACTGTTCTCTGTAGTGAGTTGGGCTTGAAAGAAACAATGACGCGTTAAGGCGCTGTTACGAGGTAACGTTTCATCCAACTTATGGATACGAGAAATGGATCAATCCCGGTTTCTCGTAGACGCAACACCCAAATCAAGAAATATTCTACCGTTGGACTATCCACTTCATGTACAATCGATATCAAAGATAACTGGCTAGGGCTTACATGCACTTTAATCATGAATTGAACGATGCATATCCAAGGGAGAGGTGGGTGGGTAATTACCAGAAAACGGGATTGAGCCCCGAGAAATTGGGTAGAACGATATAATAAGTTCTACATTTCGCAAACGTTGAAACATTTGACCCTCGTGCAACTTGCTTATCAAGGGTTTGTGTGACCAGCCAATAAAAATGTTCATGTCGTAAATTATGTAACCGTACCAGTCCTCTCCGGTCACCTTCGCGAGGCAAGTTGCATGTTGGGATATGGAACATTTTCCCTTTCATGCAACTGCAGCGCATCGCTTTAATTCAGCCGATGTGAGACAAGTTAAAATGAGAATAGCACAGTGTCACATCGCCTTTAACGTACAAGGAAGGGACATAGGATTAACACTAATTAATATTGATCAAAAGAAATCAACATAGAAATGTACGTCACAGTAAAGAGATACTTTAATTTGCTCTTTTAGCATAAAAAAATTAGTTATACGCCGTATAATACATATGTGCATGTTATTATTCTTGTAGCTCAAGGTCTTTACGAGCCCATGCAGTGTAACAAAACTGAAACAATCGAAATTAAAGTGTCTTGATGATATTGATTTGTGATTAGCCGGTTACCTGGAGGGAGGTACTCTCTCTATCTCCCTCGCTCTCTATCGCTCTCGCTCTCTCTCCCTCTCTATCTCACTATCTCACTATCGCGCGCTCTCTCTCTCTCCCTCTCTATCTCTCTATCGCGCTCTCTCTCTCTCTCCCTCTCTATCTCACTCTCTCTCTATCGCTATCGCTCTCTCTCTCCCTCTCTATCTCGCTATTTCTCTATCTCTCGATCTATCTCTCTATCTCTCCATCTCTCTATCTCTCTATCTCCCTATCTCACTCGCTCTCTCACTCTCTCTCTCACTCTCTCTCTATCGCTCTCGCTCTCTCTCTCCATCTCACTATCTCTCTATCGCTCTCGCTCTCTCTCAAGTTCTATACATGGAATCTCTGTTACCTTGGGTACCAGAGGTTCTACTGCCTCTCTACGCCAAAGCTACGGCGCGATGAGAAGGCGCGGTGCTACTAACGACCATTATGAAAACACACGAGCGAGAAAACAAACATCTGGCAGCAAGAGTAAGTCTCTGCCTAAAAGGATCGTCATTTTCAGATGAGAAAATTATAGAGTTTCAAAGCTCGGGATGAGCTTAATATACTACAATTAAGGTTTCGCTACCAATTCGATTAAATACAGCAGCCTTTAAACCAACCTCCACCTCAGCTCGTTTTCCCAGAGTCCAGTACTAGTCCGATGAGATGAATGCTTTTCAGGCTATCAAAGTAATCTATAAGCCCAATTTTTAATCATTAAAATCGATTCTACATCAAGTAAATATGTGAATATATATAGTATTTTTTTCTTGATTTGAGTGTTACGTCTATGAGTTATAAAGGTTTATAGTTCGAATATGCTAATTATGTGATGCCACAGGAGGCCTCCTTTATTGTACGAAAACGTGCTGGTAGAGATTAATATTTTTTTCTACACAGCCATCTTAATTTTGGGCCTTATATTAGTAATTTTCACAAATATTTTGTATAAATCAGAAATAGTCTCATTCACATGGAGAACACAATGACCTTTATGTTGACCTCCTCTGATGTCAGAGCCGATTAGCATATTGGAAATAGAAACCTCAAAAACCCACAGACGCAACACTCAAATCAAGAAATAGTTTAGTATTCACCTATTTACTTGATGTAGAAAGTGAGTGAGTCACACGATTTCCCCAACCGTCCCGATAACTCATTTCTGCGCATGCGCGCATTCACGGGTTGAAAAGCTTTGTAATATAGCCATAAGTATTCCATTTATAACGTGTGTGGCTTCATTGGTTGATTTATGGTCACCTGACACGTAACTAAACAAACTGTTTTCCGCGCGGGCAACAATGTAACAATGCACGAATTGTTGCTCGCTGGAGTCGTGTGCGCCACCGGCTAGCTAAAGGCGGGAAATTTTTCTTTAATAAAAACGTATAGATCTTCATCAAAAGCTTACCTTTTCCGTCGAAAGAAAGCGTTTAAAATGGAACCAGCTGCAAAGAAACAATGTACATATGTATCAATCGTAGGAATAGTGTCCCCAATTAGTTGCAAAGCTAAATACATTTGACACTTAAATAAAGTTACTTAATTACTTGTGTCCAAAAGCAGCTTGTTACCGAAGAGAAGAAGACAAAACTCGCTTGTATCAGGTAGCAAAACGTATGTCTATATAACAAAACACTTAATGACTGGTCCCTCGGGAAACCAGTGAGTTTTATTTCCCTCGACTCTCCACGTTTCCCTTGACTGGCGTCTCGGGAAACATCGGGATTCTTTAGAAACAAAACTCACTGTTTCCCTCGGGGCCAGTCATTAAGTGCATATTGTTATATAACCATACGGTTTCCAGATATAACGTGCGCCCTCATTGGTTGACTTATGGTAACAAGACAAGTAACAAATCAAACTGTTTCCCACGCGGGCAACAATTCCCAGTTGTTGTCCGTCACGTGATCACATCGTGATAACTGGCTAGTTAAAAGGCGGGAAGTATTAGTTTGCCAAAACATCTAGATATTCATCAAAAGCTTACCTTTTGCGTCGAAAGAAAGCGTTTAAAATGGAACCAGCTCCATGCAAAGAAACAATTTACATCTTTATGAAGGGTGAGAGAAAGAAATCGGTAGCCAAAAGAATGATGCAAGAAAACGAAACAAAACGCTACTAAAAAGGTCGTAGCGACGCTGGTAGCGTGCTGTGTCGAAAAGCAGCTTCCAGAATAGAAGACGACAAACCTCGCTTGTATCAGGTAGTAACACATTTAATGACTGGTCGCTCGGGAACCGGCATCTCGGGAAACATCGAGAGTATCGCGAAACAAAACTCACTGTTTCCCTCGGGCCAGTCGGCCAATCAAATAATTGTATATTGCATGTTACATAGCCATAAGTTTTTCAGACACAACGCACGCTCTCATTGGCTGATTCAGGACACGTGGCAGTTATCAAAATCCAATATATCGCGTGATCACATCGTGACAGAAGATGGTGTGATGTGTCGTGCGCACTGGCTAGCTAAAGGCGGGAAATATTTGTTTACCAAATGCAATACGTCTACATGTAGATATCTGTATCAAGCGCGAAAGAGAGGAATTGGTAGCCACAAAAGGATGCAAGAGCGACGCTGCCAGTGTTTTGTGTTGAAAAGCAGCTTCCCGAAGAAAAGACGAGAAATCTCGCTCGTATCAGGTAGGTCCTGTATCTATGCAAAACTTTGCCTCTAGTAAAACGTATGTCCATATAACACTGTCCCCTATGGGTGGCATGGGTGGCGCAGTATGTTAACACTCGCCCCTCACCTCTGCGGCCCGAGTTTGTGAGTTCGAGTTGGTGCCATATGTGAATTCAGTTTGTTTGTTGTGTTGTTCTCTCCCTTGCCACGAGGTTATTCTTCGGGTTCTCCAGTTTCCTCTCTCCGTAAAAATCAACATGTGTGTTTGAGAGTAGTAGGTATGAAATTATATTAATGTAGTGGGGAGCGTGTGTGGAGTAGAAAGCAAGCCCTCGCCAGGTATGCTGGAATGCATAGCCTGCTATAACAAAAATAATATTTATTTTGCTATCAGCAATCATACGGTGTGATCAGGTATTATTTTATACTTATTTAATTAAACATCTTTTAAACTTATTTAAGCTCTGGCAGGGTATGAATGGGGTATTATATTGGGTACACTATTTACAGTTGTAATCTTATACAGGGTATTGAATTTTCTAAATTTCTTCTCTTAAACAGGGTCAGGGTTTGTGAGTCTCAGCGGCACTTCTCTACCCAAAGTACGAATGCACTTTATTTTTTTTACTTTAAAGTGCATATGACGCGAAAATTAAGTTGATCTAATTTTAAGATGCTTTCGAAATGAGCAATAATGACATTTTCCGTTTCAGATATATTCAAGTTTTTCTAATATGCAAATGAGATGACCTATCACAAAATGAAGAACATCTCTGCAAATATTGGGTAAAAAACTATTGAAACTTTGCACAATGTGGTATTTTGGAAAATACACATCATTGTATAAAATATATTGTTGCCATGGAAACACTCTGGCCCCAGGCTTCCTCTACAAATAACACGAAAGTCCCAAATGTCTCCTTTGTCAAACATTTTTTTGGTGTGGATCCATAATAAGATTTGGAACAATGTAGGCATTGTAGGTGAGAAGTTTAAGCAACTTATTTTGTATAACAAGGAATTTTATGTTCAAGGTGAAAGGTGCGTGGGGCCATGAGTGTTTCCATGGCATCACCATAATTTGCACAATGATGTGTACTTTCCATAGTGCCATGCATGTGCAAAGTTTCAATAGTTTTTACCCAATATTTGCAGATATGTTCTTCATTTTGTGATTTGTCTCCAAGCTGTGCAACCAACATGACGTTATAGGTCTTCTCATTTGCATTATTACAAAAACATGAATCTCTCTGAAACGAGATAAGATTTTGATAAACGGAAAATGTCATTATTCATCATTTCGAAAGTGTTTTAAAATTAGATTAACTTAATTTTCGCTTCATATGCACTTTAATAATTACATACACTTATATTGTGTTACACTAGCTCATTGTTGGGAAGCCGGGCTTTTCTTAAGATCCAATCAAAGCGGGATGATACCAAATTATGCCGGTGTGATTGACAGATCACTCATTGCATGCGTGGACTGATCGCCTGATGTGCTTTAGCTATTTTGTGCAAGTCTTTAAGTTGATTGGCATCGAGCGAGCGGAGAACACCTGAGTGGAAGACGTTCTCTGCTAGGTGGGTGGCGGTAAGTGTAAAGTATTGGTTCCTCATTTCGTTTAGCTCCCCTCCCCTCTTCCCCTTGGATAGCCTCGTTAACAGGCTATATTTCGTTCCTCAGTGTACAGTATAATAAACGGTAGTGAAAACAATGTGGCAATGAAATGAAAAAATAGATCCCGTTTTTATTTTATTTGATTAAATTCTAGGATTACCTTAGCCATTTTGTGCAATTAAAAATCAATTTGGAGAGCGCGGACATATATTGTTTTCGTATGGAAGTCGGGCTCAATTGCCAAAATTAGGCGACAATTTGTATGCCGTTAAAGTTATGGAAATCACATGCGTGACGTCACTTGGTCTGCGCATTTATATTCGTCCCATATATACTACAAAATAAGTGCATTATTTTGGCCAGTTTTCAATTTAAACAAATCTTACTTTGAGAAACCTTGAAGATGGCTATAATTTTTCTTTTACAATCCTTGCAGTCAGCCATATTTTTACATTGGTGAATATAAATGTAGGACCAAGTGACGTCACGCATGTAATTAGCATAACTTTAACGGTAGTTATGCCTGACTTCGATGCGAAATAAAATTATATTCGAGTTCTCCAAATTGATTTTTAACTGATTGCACAAAATGGCTAAGGGAAGCCTAGAATTTAATAAAATAAAATAAAAACGGGCTCGATTTTTTCATGTCATTGGCACTTTAAGTAAGTCAATACATTTCACAGCGTCTTTTGTTACATTTTTTAAACAACTATAGTTGGGTAAATTATTCAGAATATAATGCTTTAATTTTTGATAACTCGAATCCCAGCTTCTTTGTGGAAGCTTCAGAATGATTGTACCACCTTTGCGGAAATGACCTTAAAGTTGATATCCTTATTAATTTGAAAACTCCAAGGTTTTTTGTGATTTAATCTTACTTGAATTTAGAAAATATTGCACCACAAAATCCGTACTTTTATTTGTTATTTGTAGGAGTGCAGGTGCTGATATCAAAGCGATTAAACAAAGGAATTAATATTTAGTCACCTTTTAATAGTATTTTTGATCATAATCTAGTGTATGGTTAACAATAGCTTTCTAGTTTCTATTATATTTTCTGAGTGCAAAGCATAAATTGAATGCCAACTGTTTTTTTTCCACATCAATAATAAATGAACCGTATCGCACAACACTGAGTAAGTGCCAGCGATGGATGAGAAACAGCGAAAGAAAGGCGAATCTCACCCAGAGATTCATGTAATAAATACTATTTATGAAGAACATTACAAAAGGGTCGGGATTGTGTTTACAAATGCCTTTTGTTTCGGAGTTGAAAATCGAAAAACAGTTTATTTAGTTCTTCAAACTTTACCCAGCTAAAAAATACCAGACCTATTTTTCTGATTTCGAATTCGTTTATTTTTATATATTTTTATTTGAGGGAAAAACTTTGAGTTCACCTGAACTTAATACTGAACTTAAAATCTGCTATGAAATTTGACGGTACCGTAATCATATTGTGAATGTTGATTTAATGAGCAGCACTGCCTCGAAGAAGTCAACTGATAACTAAGTCTCTGTAAACACTAGTGTCATGGTCTTATCAAGTAAGAGTTAAATAGGGAACGCGAAACGCCATGGGAAGCGTGAGTTAGCCTTCTGCCAATTGCCAGCACTGACGTCGGTTGTCTCACATATTTTGACGTCTGTATACTATTAATTATTGGATTTCGGGTTAGAGAACGACACACAATTGGTCCTTTGCAGCTGGTGGTCAATCAGACAGAATTGGTGCTAGCACAACATGGATGCCAGTATTGAAAGAGCGAACCAACGTCGGTAACCCATGTAAGTTTTAGATTTATATCTTTAAAACTGAGGCAAGGGCACTTTTTAAATCTCAAAATTTAACGGAGTTGATGAGATACGGCTAGCACTTTGTTTCGTATACAAACTCTTCCTTTCAATTTCACTGAAAATTAACTTACCCTTCTGCCGGTTAATCTATTGACTAAAATATGAGTATATAAATAAGGGCACAGGTAATGGTATCTAATTATGAAATAACATACAAGCTTTCCGACTGACTGATGGTCCCCAGTTTAATGGCTCTGCTTGCTATGTATGCTAACCGACTCTGACTACATTTCGGTTTTCAGCTAATTCAGAAAGCGAGTAGACCGAAAAGGTGCACCACTAGCGATCGCTAAATATCAGCAACAGCCATGCCTGGTATGATTATTATATAGCAGAAATCACATTTTCGATTTTAGTTCCAAGGAACTAGCTGTACCATTAAATATTTAGTGATCAGTCCCTTTCAGTATTTTCGCGTAATGGCTTTTTCTCAACAACATTTTTTGAAAGAGCTATACAATATCCTTTGAAGAACAACAAATTTAAAAATTAACATCTGTTAACTTTTATAATAAAAACATAACGAAATATGTAATAACGTTTACCAAAAAATGTAATAAAAGTGTACCGCAAAATGTAATAAGAGTTATTTACGCAAAATGTAATAAGAAAGATAACGCAAATATAATAGCACAAAATGTAATAATATATCAGACTTCCAAATCAAACTTTCAAAGGCATGCTTTATACATGACTATTGAACTGAGATCGAATCACATCATAGATCGTTGCCAGAGTTTTGTTCCCTAAATTACCATGCAATGCGTTCAAAGGTTGGTTAAATAATATCTTATAGATGTGAATGATATTGAAGTTGCACTAAATAAATAAAACATCACTTACAGGTTACTTGCGATAATGCACATGAAAAACAAAATTTGCATTGTGACACTTGTTTGTCAAAATATTCATTGGATAACATAATTCGATATATATAGGTAAGCGGAATATTTAATGTGCTTAGACTGTTCATACTTTTCAAGGTTAACATAGAAATAAAACATTAATTTCGTGGTATGTTCTCTTTTTGATATTACTGTTTCACAAATAAATGGATGCAGCGAAAATGGTTTGAGTAGTTTGAGTACACGTACAATGTATATATTCTGGTACAAGTGGACATTTTTCCTTTCTTAAGACAAATTCAGTAAAAGTGGTGAACAGTATAACCCTTTTTTATAGAAGCTTCCTGTTTAGCCATAAAATAAAGATCTCACAAATCACATTATTC
This sequence comes from Actinernus sp. WN-2022, assembly GCA_030867875.1. NCBI lineage: Eukaryota > Metazoa > Cnidaria > Anthozoa > Actiniaria > Actinernidae > Actinernus > Actinernus sp. WN-2022. The sequence continues at coordinate 35,570,710 of JAOWCC010001210.1, forward strand.
AGTGTTATGATTACAATAAAATATTTCATGGCAGCGCTTCGCTGAAAAGAAAATTTGATTTCGTATCTGCAATATTTATAATGTATGACTTAAACCGACAATACTATTAACCGTACCATAGATAAATAAATAGAGATCCGCTACTTTAATGTTAGCTCGAGAGCAACAGTTAGCTGAAAACTGCATTAAATGTATTACAAGACTATCTCTCGACATTTTAACTGAGATAGGTATCTCGCTGTCAAACGCCCACATAGAAGTTATATATATTTACCTTGTAGTTTTGCTATCTGACACTTTTCCCCAACTTAATTTGAAAGGTCCTTCTTCAGAACATCAAAAGACAGGTTGAGTTCTTCATTTTCTTAAATGTATATCATTTAACTCAGATGTGACCTGCCAAACGATTTCAGCCACAGCGGTAGTTATGGAATATAAGAACTGGATGTATGCCGCCATCTTACTTCTCACAGGTGCGTGTAACATATCCTTCACTTATCATTTAATTGTCTAACAAATGTTAATACAGTACTTTCTTTGCTTCTTTATAACACTTTTATGTTTCTTTAAAGAAATTGTAACATATATAATCAACTGTTTTTGTAATAAGTATCACGCCTTCGTCATCGAAAAGTCACTAAAAAGTACTCTAAGTTATAATTAGGTTCCTGTCAAAATTTTATTGAATCAAAATCCATACGTTTTGATGCATTTTCCACAGCTCTTGATGTAGAAGCATCGATTCACTGCTCAAGACCGTGGAGAAGACAGGCAGGAATCTGTTTCTTTCCCAGCGATTATAGGGTTACCTACAAAGTCGCCAGCGCAAATTGTTCTTCGTACAGTGGTCATCTGCTATACATGTCTGATAACAAGGTCAACTGGCAGTTCTTTGTGTCAATGTTGGACGTCGTCGACATGCAAGCGTCTGTTTCTGTTTCTGGTTACTTTATCGGACTTGTAAAACGTAACTCCAGTGAACTTTGGTGGACTTGGGAAAATGGCATCCGCCATGCCAAGTCTTCCTCGATATTATATTTCAACCAGTCTATACTTGATTGCGCTATCTTAAGAAGATTCCAGAGAAACAGCAAAATCCTCATGGCTGTTAATTGTAGCGATAATTACAAATACATATGTCAGAAGGAATTCAATGGTGAGTTGAAATAAATCTGTTTAGTTCCTTGAATCTTGGAAAAATAATTGCAACATTATAAAAACATGTACCAATTCTTATTAACATGATGACACTCGCAATGAAAATATTTGCTTTTTTATATATACTCTTGCAGGACCTTATAAGGTCTCCTTCACATATTATTAATGTAGCTCTTAAATATTCCCTGACTCCATTAAATCGATGAAGAATTTGCAAAATGGTGTCACTAGCTAGAATATTCCGTAAAAAAACTTTTTGAACCTGCATATCAGCCTAATACGATAACGTCTCCTTCTATTTAGAGTTCTCGGCTTTCCGATTCAGTGAAGGTGAAAATAACTTGATATCTGGAAAGAGCTTCGTTCGCATACAATAATCTTTTGTATTATAATTGTTCTTCAGCGGTTGAATTCCTGATTCGAAGAACTCGCCTTTTTTAGATTACATTGTATCTTAATTTGCAACTTTTGTTTTGATGTTTTCCTGCTTATCAAAAATATTTGTATGTAATATCATAAAGCAACTGGTTATTGTTTTTTGATTACCTTTACCAAACGATTTATGTTATTTATGTAATCAGGATCAAGTGCAAGAACAAGTACAAGTACAAAATCAAGTTTGACCAACTTGGTTTCGCCAACCACGCAGGCACAAAATATTTCAGAACCGAGTTCCGCTCTTGAACTTGTAAGTCATAATAACCAATTCAACTAGTATTTAATCGAAACAGAGGTCTTGGAGCGATTGGCAACAAAATCTAACGATAAATCCATAAGTTAACATTAAATTTATTGTGAAATGACATTGTTTATTCTGCTTAGGTCATTTAATATTTATATTCTACCGAGAGGAGTTCATTAATGACACTCAATCTGCACGTACGCGTCATCAAAGCTGTGTGTTGTCATAAGCTAAGGCCCATCTCCCATTGATAGCTGCGGTCTATAAAAGGGAAATGCACGCTTCCAACGTGTCATTAGTAAGAAAGCCATAATGAAAGACCTTGGCGCTTTCAATAAATCAACCCCGGCTTGAACTGCACGGTACTCATAATGGAAGAACAAATCCCTCTCTCTGTTCCTCTTGCCATCCAACAGACTATTGAGTAATATCAAGATAAGGCCAGTGCCGCAGCAAGAGCAGGCCGAGCAGTTGGGATAGTTGAACGAGTCACAGTTTCACATTGACGCGTGCATGGGAGTGGTTTCAATGCTTACTTATGTACCAATTTCAAAGTGTGGCCTGAAATGGTTGATGTCATCGAAACTTTAGGACTGGCAAGATTTGGTCCGTGATCGGGACTGATATTCAATTGATTAACATTCCACATTCGGCAATTCGTCGAAGTTTGTACAATACGTGTATGATCTGTTCATGTTTCTATTTCTTCTGTTCTTTATTAAAACTGATATAAATTTTGTGAAATGGACTAATGGTATGTTGTAATGTAAGGGGTATATTTTAACATTACCAGACGTCCATACTTCTGACATGACACAACTTGGTGTTATAGGTTTCCAATTTCGTTAAATACATCTCGCAGTTGGACAGCGGAGAACACTCCACTTTAAAGGTGAGATATTCTGAGGAACGAGATCTTTTTTTCTCCCTGTTTATTTTCGGAGGTGAGTAAGTCCAATAAATAATAATTTTTAATTCCATTTCTCATATAACAACCTGAAGGGTAAGAGAATTTGGTGAAAAAGTGGTATCAGAAGATTAAAAATAACTTCTAACATAGCAAGATTCAGTATGACTTTTGTATATCTGTTTTCAGACGGCCATTAAGAAGATGGACGTCTTACTTGACTTGCTGCAAAGAGCTACTGACATCAGAAATGCTTCTCACCTTATTATGATGGCAGTCAGCACTTTAGAGAAATTTGCTGTATCGTACGGTGTAAAACAACTCGATCAAACATTTGTGAACACAAATGAAAGTACCCCTGGATTAGGTAAGTTGTAACTTTAAAGCCTATATCCTGGCCATCGAGTGAACATAGGAACATATGAATAAAATCCTGTAATCACTGAATCGCTCGCATTGGCCAAAATAGTTCACGTGGTACACTGGCTTTCAATGGACGGATATTAGGATGGCCATACTTTCTAAGTGGTATCTCTCAGTTTCAGGGTGATGCCCCTAGTTTGAAAAGGAATGAGAGAACTTCATGATCATTCCCTTTTGTAGAATCAGATATTAGGAGATAAAATAACTAACAGTTGCCAAATGTACTCCCAATGAACACCAAAACGTCTACAAATTATGCGACTGATGATGTATTTCACGGTAAATACAAAGTACCACTGAACCCATGCATCTCAAACCTAACAACTGTTGCTAGTTTTGAGATGGCTTATTAAGAGATGGTCCTCAAAATAACACAGTTGCCCTGAAAGCTTTGCTTCTCGGCCAAGGCTTCATTTTTCAGACCATCTCTCAGACTCGGATATTATCCGCCGAGGAGGCGGCGTGGACGTTTGGTTAACACGGCGGACTCGCTAATCCTGAGTGGCTTTTCCCCGTGCGCTCGACCTCGTCAACTGGAATTCTTATTCTGTTTAGTTTAAAGTGCCTATAAGCCCTAGCCAGAAATCATTTATTTGGGCGCAATAAAGTGTTATAAATCTTGGTCAACCATTTTTCGGCGATTTATGGTCGTATATAGTATTGCTATAAAAACATTTCAAATCCTTGAAAGGACGTCAATTAAGGGCGTTATGCTAATGAGTTGAAAATGAATTGAGTCATAACTTTTAATTTCTTCATTAAAACATTTGTTTTTTTAGGTGTCAGACTTTCGATACTTACAATCTTAGAAAATAATATTTTAATAAGTGGAGCTGACATACAAACAGAGCAAAAGGAACTTTATATAGAATATCCCTTAAATGACGTCATTGAAATTTGATTCCTTGATAAACGAAATTGGCAGACTACAATTATTATTTTTCCTATGTCGGTCATTTTGTTTACCAGTTTGACTATTAAATCAAAGGTAACTGGATAGGGCTTATAGGCACTTTAAACACAGCAACATCAGCTTTTATTACTGCAGTTAAACGCAGCGTGTATACATAAGTGCTATTTATTTTTAGTATATACCACACCAGTGAATATCACTTTTCGCGCGGTCTGATTGGCTACTCAAACAGTGAATATGATTTCATATTCGCCTCCGAGCGAAGCAGCGATCACCTTGCGCGAGTTTTTGTCCATTTGACAGAAAATAAAATAACTATTTGGTGCTGGCTATTCATCTGCAATGTGGTATATAAGCGGGTCGGTAAATATCCACCACTATTCACCTCTACTTCGGTGAATAATTGTTAAATATCAGTCGCCAGAAGGGGTTTATTTACTAAATAACTATCAACATGGTGAATTTTTCTTCTACAGATTTGCACCTGACCATGATGAACAAGAGAAACAAACGTAACTTCCAATTTCCACACAATATTTATTTAGATGAGCAGGATGTTCGAGTAACTTTGCCGCGAGAAAACTTCGATGATGGCGGTAGGTTTGACTCGACGTACGTGAGTATTTGCTGGGTTGTGCTTTGACTGAATATTTTAAGTTTCGCTGATTTCAGTCTACTTTGTAATGCAGCTAACATTTAATTTATTCAAAATAAAAACCTGTGGTAAGACGTACAGGTTGAGTTCAATTATAGAACCTGGTCTTCCCTCTTCTCACGCCAGTAAACTCGATTTCGCATATATTACTATATATTTTTTGTTTTATAAAGATTAGGTTGAATTATCAAAAGCCAAATCTTTCAAAAGCCAAATCCAATTCAGTGTCAGTTTGATCCCACCTTGGACAGTTCTAAAAGTGCAACAATATTGAAGAAAGATACGTAAGCTCTTTTAATAAGAGAATGATGCTAATTTTACAAGTAAACAGTTTGCCGATAAACTGAATCCGGATATGGTTATGTAGTCCGTTCTGCATTTCGTTTCCTATTGCGTTACCCTCAAGCATGTTAAGACCTGGTTTATTTAACGGAAAATAGATTTACGTTAAACAATGTTTTCTGACAGAAATAACAGTTTAAACAAAATGTAATTACAACATAATACTAATATCCACTTCCTTAAATTTGTTAATTGGATGGTTGTCGTATCACGTGAACGATAACGTCATAATTACATATGATCTTTTAAGTCAAATGCGGCTGCAACGATAACATATGAATATAAAGTAATCCTGCTAAAATATTAATCCTCCCGCAGTGTTTCAGACCACACTTAGAAAACACGACTATCATGTAAGGATAAGGAGATATTGAGGGTGCAAAATGTCACGTGACCTATTTTGCATATTTTCGCCTTAATCACTCGTTAACGAAACATTGTAGTGATCTTTTCTAAGTTGATTTAGGTAAAGGGCTTCAGCCTTAACTAAACACATCCACTCATCCTAGCTGTTTTAAACTCGGAGCCGCGTTTTTGATTTACTGATTCTGTGTTATAAGTCACGTGACAGACCACGTGACACGTTTTACTACACAAACCACTTAAGGTAGTCAAGAATAGCGATATATATTATCGTACGAAACTTGGTGTACTTACCACACTCGGCTGTGCTTAAATAAGGAAAACTGTTTTTACCCGAAATTTGACCTCTGAACCATGTCTTAACATGCTTGAGCCTTTCGCGTTTTTTTATGCTAATTTTAGAAGTAAACAGTTTGCCGATAAACTGAATCCGGATATGGTTATGTAGTCCGTTCTGCACTTCGTTTCCTATTGCGTTGCCGTTCGCGTTTTTTTTTATGGAATTCAGAACAGAATTCAGAACTGGCTGGTTAGCGTTCGGGCGCGACTGGGTATTGTTTGTGTGGGCTCTCTGTCGGTGGTGTCTCTGCCCGTGGCTGCCACCTGCGTACCTTGGGCTGGAGTGTGTGGTGGGGGTAGTACTCCCCAGTAGGATCACCCTCGCGCTCCAAGCCAAGTGCTAAACGGTTCTAAGGTCATAGTAGCAAGGCCCTCGTCAACCTTGCAGCGCCAGGCTTTCGTATCTTCCTGGGGCAACTTCGCGGTTAGCTCATGGATCAGAGAAGCTACGAACGGTGACTCGCAGTAGCTGTACCTCTTCAGGACGGACAGATGGCTTCTCGGACGGTCGACAAGGGACTGGAAGTTCGCTGCGACGTCTTCTCCGTCTTTTCCACTGATGTACGCCAACTGTTTGACTGCCTGCAAATGCGCAGCTTGTAGGACGGTTGTGTGCCCGTACCGGTCTCGCAACAACATCAGGGCTTCTGCATAGCCTTTATTGGCTGGGAAAAGACCGGCGATTACCTGATCGCACTCTTTGGTGAGTTTCGTATGCAGGAATCCCATTTTCACCTCCGATGACATTCTTGCATTGTGTACCATGGCTTTGAAAAGACTGCTCCACGCCAACCACTGCAGTGGATCACCGTCGTATACAGGCACGTGGGCTTTCACCGATATCTTGCCTGGGGCCGCTGCCTCACGTTTGGTTCGAGAGTGTTGCGAAATTCTAGAATACAGTCCTCCGGACTCTCCCGGTCGCGGCCTGTTGGAGACTGGGACTCTCTAACTGGTTGGACATGCCTCAGGTAGGCTTTGGTTTTTTCTTGGTATCCGATCTCTTGACTTAATCGTAGCACAGGTGAGGCGGGACGTGAACCCTGCACATACGAGTATGCAAGAGCCGATTGTTTTTCGGCCTCTTCGGCTTCCCTTTGCAGCGCCTCCGCTTCAGCCCTTTTTTCGCACGCTATTTCTGCCAAGCGGGCAGCTTCTTAGCGCCTTTTTTCTACTAATTGCAGTTCTAATTTGTGCCTGCGCAATTCCTCTTGCGCCTCATTTGCTCCTATTTGGGGTACTGGGTAGAGGTCGCCGGGGCCCGGACTAGTGTCGGATATAGAAGATGCCTCATCTGCTCTTTCAGTCAAGTGATCATGAATTGCCCCAATAATGTTATTCATCTCTAACCTGATATCCGCTAGCTTGAGGGCATCACCAACAAACGCTTCTTCATCGTCTACGAGGTTTTCCAATTCCGAGTGCAAAAATAAAATATCCTCGAATTTCTGTGAAATGTCGCCTGCAATTCGGTTCAAAACTCTTCGGCTACCCCTGTTTTTCATTATGTTTCAGTATCGCCGAGTTAGTATATCTCGTGACTATACCCCTGGCAGCGCGTCTCTTGACCCTAATAGCTTTAACTCGTTTTGCAAGATTCTTATCAGCTATTGATGTATTCCCCAGGTCAACATGAATTTCCTGCTGTGTTCCACTCATACCGGGCATATCGCTTATCCTGGTTATGCTTTGCTCAACCACGCAATCCTTTTCGGTATTTTCCCCTGAACCAACAGAACCCGTTTTTGAGTCTTTATTTCCTGACATATTGACTTATCAATGTCTGGTTTGGCTGAAGTTTATGTATTTCCCACGGACATCCGGCTCGAAGAACCAATTAATGTTCTCGCGAATAGTCCTCGTTACTTATTAAGGTCGAACGAACTAAACACGCCTTTTTGTGTTGGGACTGTATATATTATAGACCAAGAAGAACACAATGTTCCAGTTTTCAACGGTTTATTTCACACGCTGTAAGCAACATTTAAAATAACTAGAGTTAAGATGATAAATTAAGAATAAGTAAGGTCATAACTATTTCCATGACTATTATCTAAACGGCATTGAAGCATGATTCTGCATGTTGTAATGTTTCTCCGTAGAAGTGACCGAGAGAGGCAAATATGTAATACAAAGGCGTAACAATGCTAAAAGGCTTACTCAACTATAATCAACAGAAAGAACAAGACTCTCACCGTTCGGTTATGTTCCCTAACTCCTCTTCCAGGGAGTTGAATCCTTCCAAGTTTTCTACGGCTCCGCAATATACACTACTACACTAATTTTTTAAAATACGCTCATTCACGCCACACGCACACGTCACTCATGCTAAACTTGAGTACCTCATTACTTCGTTGTGAGTATCAGGCAAGTCTTATTGCCAATTGTCACGCTCGTCGCTCCATCAGCTTTTCTGGATGTAAAAACAAGTTATAAACCAACTAGTTCATTTGAAGAGAAGATTGTGTAGTCTACCAGGCACTGGAATACAAGCCACGGCATAATCTTGTAGCCATGAAGATGATCCGGCCTTTTGTGGAATAATTATAAAACACAAATACGCTGTCCCTGCATCTCGAACTACATAAATCCTCTAGGATCTCCTACTGGAATTAGCACTCAAGTAATATTAAATTCATTACCCTACGGCTTCCAAGGCAATCGTAAACGCGCATACTCTGTGGATCGTTTTATGATTAACCAAATTTGTCAAAAACTCGCGAATTCGGCCGGTACACCGCTGACCCGAATAAAATTCTACCAAAAACACTGAGGAACTTTTAATTAGCTTCTGCTTTGAATCCATAACAATAGTTATGAGAACCTTGCTGACATGCATGGTTATTTAATTATAAAATAATTCCTAAATCTAAACGTTTTTTTACGTTTTGTAGATACTGTTGTCGTAGTTGTGGTGTACAATAATCTTCATCAGTTTTTTTCTGGAAATCAAGAAATATTGGGGGAAAGGTATGTATTACTATTTACCTCGTTTTATCTATGCATTATATAGATATTACTTAATGGAAAGTGCTGGCGTATGGTATTTACGCACGAGTTAGTTTTCACGCGAGGTACGAGCGAGTGAGTTTTGTGTGTAAATTAATAAAGTGTGTAAATACCATACAAAAGCACTTTTCATCTTGTAATTTGTTTATTACATACATACTGAGATTTTTCTCCAGTATCAAACAGGTTTTATTTATAGGTCTTGTCATTGAACACGTACATTTGTAGCTTTCAATTTTTTTGTTTTGCATTTCGTATCCGACTCAACGTAGACTACAATTTATGCTCGATACAATCAAAATGGAAAGAAAATCTTACTTTCTAAACTGACATCAGCCTTGAAATAGTTTTCAACATCAATATGAAACTGTCTTTGATTCAACAAATAAAGTTTACAAGTTTACATCGTCAATAGATTAGTATACCTGCTTTTGTCCAAGTTGTTTGCTACGACGGTTTCCAGACATCTCCACGGCTTGTAGGTTTTCTCTGCTCACAGAATATTTACGATTTTTCAAATGTCGATGGTCTATGGAAGTTGAAATCACTCCACGAAGGATTGAAAGCTCGTAATCTTCGCCCTATTTTCTTTTGACACTAAGAATGATTTCACATAGATTATCTCAATATCCGTTGAGTTCTTTCGGTAGAATTTCGCTTCTTCTTCATCAACCTTGAAATAGTTTTCAACATCAATATGAAGCTGTCTTTGATTCAACAAATAAAGTTTACAAATTTACATCGTCAATAGATTAGTATACCTGCTTTTGTCCAAGTTGTTTGCTACGACGGTTTCCAGACATCTCCACGGCTCGTAAGTTTTCTCTGCTCACAGAATATTTACGATTTTTCAAATGTCGATGGTCTATGGAAGTTGAAATCACTCCACGAAGGATTGAAAGCTCGTAATCTTCGCCGTATTTTCTTTTGACACTAAGAATGATTTCACATAGATTATCTCAATATCTGTTGAGTTCTTTCGGTAGAATTTCGCTTCTTCTTTGTCTCTTTGAGTAACTTTTACGGCTGTTTCTCTACGTTTTTGCTCTTGTGATTTTGTTTTCTTGTTCGATAATATATTCCTCAATTGACTTGGAAGTTTTAACATCGTTATTTGGCTGTTTACAGGTCAATATTACATTATTTTTAAAAAAAGTCAAAACCTCCAACTTTCGTAGTGAATGCAAGTGGCGCCTCCGATCTTAAGTCCAGTTTGAAAATCCCTATATGTTTTGGCAGGTGTTTTCTGATTGGACGAAACGCTTTTCGCAGTGTGAAAAATTCGTTTCGCGATTCTGATTGGCTAAGGAAAATTGTGAAGTGGGTTTTCGCATGAGTGATTCCATTCGTAAATCTCAGTATGTATGTGATAAGGTAAACATCGTATTCAGAAAAAAATGTATTTCAGGTGAACCTGAAAGTTACGGATCAATCTCGGTTTCTGGGAAACCCCCACCCCTCCCCCACACTTTAAACCTAACTTTTAATGGTTAATCATTAATAGAACGATGCATATCCAAGGGAGGGGTGGGTGGATAGTTTGCCAAAAACCGGGATTGTGCCAAAATTACAAGGCTGATCGTCACAATGTGAAGACAATCGATCGAAATTGCAACGTATTACTGATAATATTCTTTAGTAATGGTTATAATGTATCTGTGAAATACGTAAACAAACCCGTGAACAATTTATGAGGCGATTAGCCAACCAGCGCCTCACTATTTGGTCACATGATCGATGAACCTTGAAATCCCGTATACCGACTCTCGGCGGTACTTTAAATCCATTTCCAGTCCATGGAATATCCGGCAAATAAGTATAATTTGAAATTTCCTCGACTGGACATGGGATTCAATTTATTCAGTTGAAGCTAATTTATTTATGTACCCGAGAGACCACATCGCTACAAATCATCACTCCCTTCTAATAAACTTAACAAAGCTATATATAAAGGTTGCATTCAGCCTTGTTTGAGAAGTCATTATAAGGCCTCTCATTCGGATTTGACATGGTTTCCAAGTACTAACAATCAGTTCCAGTCCTCGAGAGCGCCTCGGACTGGATTTATTTGCTCATATTATGAAATCCCGGCAAGTACTTAATGGCGGGCTTTAAATATATATTACATCCCATTTATAATTAATATTAATTAAATAAATACATAAATAAATCAACAAACGAACAAACAAGCACATAAATAAATAAATAAATAAATAAATAACACATTTGTGTTTTGATGACTTTTGTAGCGACGAAGTTCACGAGTGCTACAAAAGTAAATTGTGGTATATATTCATTATTCACTTGACTATAATTACAATGTTGACTGAAATACTGGATTCAAGAGGTTCAGTTTTAAATTATTTAAACTGGAAAATATTTTCATTGATTTCCCAAGAAAAGAGGCCTCGTCTATTCATTTCTCGTACACACTGTTGGTTATTTGCCAATAATTTTGTATGAAATTTTAAAGTGCCCCTACGATCAAATTTCTAGATTGTGATGTTTTTACGTATTTTTATAGTGAAGTTGCTATATTTTTTCCTGTTCAAACTGTTAACGTTTTCGATATGACGACGGGAACGCTTATTTAATTTGTGGGGTCCGAATCTTGAGTTTTTATATCGGACATTACCCGAACCCGTTGCTGTGACAGGGCTAATTAATTTTCAGCAGCAGTGACGTCATTTTGCTCAACTCAGCAACATGCGAAGCTACTGTTCACACAAACCTTCTCGCGAACTTCTAAGTAAAGTGTAACGTTTTACTATTTTTTTTAGCAAACGAAAGAAAATAACGAAGTTTTGAATATAAATATTCCTTTAAAAGAGCGACGTCTTGAGAAAATGATGTCACACAGCAAACCGCTAGACGAAAATCGCAAACTATTTGGAATACACGTGATTTTGACGGTAAACTCTCCACAAAATTCACAGTTTAAGTTGGTCTTTTGAAAATATTGTACACTGATTTGGAGCTTTCCACCACTGCATGTGTGTCCTTTTGGAAGACAACATATGCCAAACGAAATGGTCAAATTTCGTCGTAGTGGAACTTTAACTTGAGTCAACGTTGTGATTTTGTAAATTGTATATTATTTTAGTCATTTAGATGTCAAATACAAATTATCATTTTGATATTTTTCAGATTGCGTAGTTTAAAAATGTTGTTTTGCCATTGTCGATTTACTTCCTGATCATTTCCAAAGTTTATACTGTGAACAATAACATTTCAACTTTTTTTATAGTAACCATGTCGTAAGCACGAAGATAATATCCCTGGTATTACAACCTGGTTCATTGAAGAACTTAAGAAAGAATGTCACCTTCACTTTGAAAAACATTAAGGTAAACGGCATGCAAAGTCAATTTAAGTAATGATTCAGCTAAGAACTATAGCAGAATCCATTGTTCTGCGGTAATGAGCCTCCCTCGCATAGGATTATCGTGTGTTCTAGAAAATAAATACACTGGGCGATAGGGATAAATACTTTGAAATAAGGCATGACGTCATCACGAGGGGTCATGAATATTCAATGAGGTTTGAATAATGATTCAGCTAAGAACTTAGCAGAATCCATTGTTCTGCGGTAATGAGCCTGCCTCACATAGCATTCTCATGTGTTGTAGATAGGGATTATTATTATTCTGAAATAAAGTTTGTAGAAAGTGCTTGTTTCATTCCATTTTAATGAGAAAATCTTTTCCAACCTATAGGAATTGCCGAACACAAAAGCTACGAAACTGGCACATTTGATAAGGTTCCTCACCTACGATTTCCTTTATAAACGACATATGGAACCACCATGTAAATCATTTCATCCAACTTTAATAAAATCAGAGAAAATTGTACTTCTCTCTTACTTTTTGGATGATTTTTATGTTTAAACCAATAAAATCAAGAATTTTAACAATACAAAATTAGCACCTCAATGCATTCCTTTGCCGTTGGTGCTATCGTTCTTATATGAAACAATACTTAATTTGTAATTGGAGAAATTCTTATGTTAACTTATCCTTGCATCTTTATTTTATTCCATCAGTGTAGGTCTATGATCAAATCTCTCAGAAGAATATGCGCATTTTGGGACTTTATCGAAAGGTATAAAAATATCATTAATTAACATTTAGCGAAGTTATTCTTATTCCTTGATACTTATTCGTCAATCGAATATTATGAGTGTAATCTTATTAACAAGATAAACGTTTATGAACACAATAACACAATCATAATGTTCAGCAGCTTTTCACACAACAGACGTGTTAGAAATCCTAGCCTAGCTAGATTATTCTTACTTACTATGATCCTTCTAGATGATCTTAAAATATGACGCAAATGCAAGCAGAGCTGTAGCCAGGGGGACTCAACATGTTAAGGCCTGCCTCATTTAACGGAAAATAGATTTTCGTAAATAAATGTTTCTAAAAGTAACAGCAGTTTAAACAAAAATTTAATAACACAATAATACTAATATCCACTTCCTTGAAGAAAATGTTATAAAATATAAAAAGAAAGAGCGGCATAGCCTAACCCATAATAAATTATCCGGTATAATAACTTCTTATTAATATAATTTCGTCAATAATAGACATATCACAGAGCCGGGAGGGGGTAAGTAACAAATGATGTATCTGATTGAGCTTTTCCATTGACTTGTTTTGATCACAATGTTAGCTTGAAGAATATTTCACTGCAGGGGTACCAAAACCGCTCCGACTGTGTTTCTTAGCCTCATAATGCAGGAAATTCCATTTAAGAGACCTGAGATTTCGCATATAAGGCGCACGTTAGGTCTCTAGGGAAATGAATGGTATTCCTTAAAAATACAGGAATCGCGATGTTACAGTACATTTAGTTCCGGTTTGACTGCTTCCAGGATTTAAAATTGTTTTTATCCATATCGATTTCACAATAATAACAGAACAACCAATGGAGGTAGATGGTCAGAAGAAGGTTGCACTTTGGTTAAGTCTGACAACATCAGTACTGAATGCAGCTGCAATCACCTCACTAACTTTGCAGTCCTCATACAAGTGTCCAATGGTTATCAGGTAATTCAACATCTCATTGTTTGATCATATACTAAACACTAAACCAGTAAGCAGTTTCTGTGTCTGCATAATGTTACGTAAACACAGTAAATGTTTCCTGAGTAAAGTTTAATCAATTCCAATTACGAACCAATAATGTCCGTGTTTACATAGGGTCACCAAAAAATAAGGTACGACTAACTCAAATTAATAATGAAATACTCTTCGTTTGCATCTTTATATCGTCAGAGGCACTATTGCTCTTGTCGAACGGTAATTCAGACTGTGAATTCCCCATGGCTTGGATGACCACGCGGCCCTGTCTTCAGAAATGGGCCGTAAACGAACCACTGAGGATGTAAACATTTCTAGCAGTGACCATCCCCTGTGTCGGCAAATGAGGTCGACATAGCTTGATACCCTAGGGCTGAATAGCGAATGAGACCCCAACTCCCTAGTTGATACAACGTAACCAAGTTCCGAAACCACTGAATCCGAAACTACAGTGTCGTCGTATTTATTTCCAACCCATATGAACTATGTTATGTGATGCAATTATTTATAAATTCATATTATCGTACGTTACAATAATTGTTTATCTCCAGGTTTCTTCTTTGGATAATGAAATATTGGCGATTCTAACATACGCAGGCCTCGGTCTGTCATTACTTGGATCCACACTTACGTTCCTGGCTTATATGATTTTAACGTAAGTTCGGCACTAGTTACTTCACTTTAACCTATTGTATTGTTGTGTTTGTTGTTTTACATTGTTTACTTTCATATACAAAACAGTAGTATTATATGTATGGTTCGACCCAGATTGGTAATGGTGAGGAAGAGTGAGGGTGATGGTGAGGGTGAGTGTGAGAGTGAGGATTAGGGTTAGGGTGAGAGTAAGGGTGAGAGTGAGGGTGAGAATGGGAGTGAGGAGTAGGAGAAAATAGAGCGCAATGAATAATTAATGAGTAATAATAGTGCACAATGAATAATTAATGAGTAAAATCGTAAGCAATGAATAATTAATGAGTAATATGGAGTATGATAAATATTAATATGTTACTAGGGGAAACGATCAATATTAAGTAATGGTTCGCGTAAGAACAGGAGCACTCAACGGCCAGGAATCCACAAAGGTGTTATTTTTTCTATTGTTGAAACTTGATATCTCATTGGTTGACAACATGAAACTTGATATCTCATTGGTTAAACAGAAATAAACCTCCTAAAAATAGGAAAGAACTCTGATTTCATAATAGTTTTTAAAGAAAATGATTGAAGCGGACAGTATGTAACTATGTAAAGAGAGAGAAAGAAATCCTATGTGGGTAACATTGAAATAGTTTATAATATCTCCGCTTTTGTTTTAGTGTCTTTCTATTGGCTGAATTTGTTTTGGAATCAAAAACATATACACAACGAGCGATTTCATGCATTTTAATTTGATTAACATTAATACCACTGGTCAAGAGATATCTTTAGAAAAAAAATGACCATTTTTTTATGTGGGTTTAGTGAAATCACATTCATTGCCTTGATCTTGCTCCAGTTCTTATACGAACCATTACTTAATAAGTAAATTTTGGAGTATGACCAATATTAATAAGTTACT
Source organism: Actinernus sp. WN-2022 (assembly GCA_030867875.1). Lineage (NCBI taxonomy): Eukaryota > Metazoa > Cnidaria > Anthozoa > Actiniaria > Actinernidae > Actinernus > Actinernus sp. WN-2022. The sequence continues at coordinate 35,586,143 of JAOWCC010001210.1, forward strand.
GGTTGCCTAGGTGCTTGACGAATTCTTCTAGGGTTCGGGCAAGTCTGAGCAAGCCTATTGTGTATTAACAATACCCCTCTGATCCTACAGAACCCCTACAGAATCCCTAAACTTTCTTTATTATTTTCCTTACAGTTATTAACTGCGCTATCTCTCGTAAGATAATTCTGAATTCAGAATATTTCTAAAAAATCAAAATACTCGGAACAATATTTTATTGATTCAAAACATCTGTTAGTTTACAATTCATTTTTCTCTTATTGAGTTCCAAGTCTCCTCTTTCTCAGTTCTTGGGTTAATATGCTGTGCGCGTTACAATGATTTACACCGCTTTATGATTTGTTTCATTGAATGTTTTGTGAGTGGAAATTATTGTTGACAAATGCTACAGACGATTGTGTTTTTACCAACGAGAGGAAAGTACAAAACATTATGCTATAGACACTTGGGACATCCGAAAATAATAATGTTTACATTAAAGCATTGATTATCACACAAATTAGAACGTTCATTGGCTTCTTCACTATTGCCGTCAGGCTCTTCTTCGATTTCATCGTCTTCATCCGAACCCTCCTCGCCAGATTCAAATTTGCTTTCTTCCTCGCTAACGCCCACGGTGCCGGCAAGCCCTGAATGCATGCCCGCCACATGCAAACCCTCAACGCCTGCCGGGCTCCCCGAGCGCTGTCTCTATATAATTATATATCCTAAAGCTCTCAAATCTCATATCAGTTTCAAGCATGTCTCGCATTATAAAGAAGAATAAAGGCCTTCTTCGTCCCCTAGCTTCTTGTCCAAACCATCAAGGCCAATTTATCCTCGAAACAGCAACTCCAAGCGAAGCATAACATCCTTAAGAATTATATACCTATATAAGTGAACAAGATAAAGCCATGCTGATTCCACATAGGAAGTAGCTATATACTAGTGCCGATGCCAGCGTTCCTTTTAAGGTAAGGAACAGATGGGGGTGGATTTAAAAACAGTTGCTAGCCCATATTCTCGCAGGTATTTTGATGGTATAAATAAGATACTCTCGCGGGGTCTTCCAAAGTTATTTGCTATCAAGTCAGTCAGTCAGCATGAAGAGAACTAGCGATTCGGCACATGAAGAAAGTACTAAAGGCTTGAGCAGTGAGGTTGAGGACGAAAAGGAACCAATAATTAAAATTGTTTTATATTAACTTCCGAAAGCAGTTTCCTATCAAGAGGCCACGAATTTATTTCACAGTATGGCCTCTTCTATAAGGATATTCTATTTTGGACGCCAGGGGGAGAACTGGTTCGCAACAAGCGTAGAATTCCCGTGACGAATATAGCGGACCTCGTAGAATATGGTTTACTTCCCTACACAACAGGGATACGAGGCGATACCCACACACGTAAAGTTAACGTATTTTTACGTGAGTTCAGATACGATATTTATCAGTGCTGGAAATCCTTGTAAAACATTGTAGTTTATAGAATAAGCAGCTTTTAAACATGTTTAAGCTTTGCTGTTAATGGGGTATTTTTCTCCCCATATAATTTATTTACAATGCGGGGATACGCGGGGGGGAAACCATTGTCTCCATTCAAGACGAGGCTAGAGCCCTACTGCCATCAAACGTTCAGTCATTTCTTTTGTTCTATATTAATTGTGGGTATTCAACGTTAATTTTGTTTACAGTGATCATAGATCTCAACAGTCTCAAATCCGCATTAATCTTGTGGTTGCGCTTTGGTCAGCACATCTTCTCTTCTTGACTGGAATAGAAGCAACAAATTACACGGTAAAAAAACCTTATAATAAATTATAATTTATATTACGGGAGCATCCTAAGAACGCGCTATTTCAGTGGCTGCTCAGCGTGCTTGCTTTTCTTATAATGCACGCTCGAGAATTTATCTCCGTATAGATCGAATATTATATTATACTAGCAGGGACCGGTGGAGCTTACGTGAAATCAACAAATTAAATATCATAATTATAGTAACGTAGTCTAGCCGGCTGACCGACTCCTGACACAATGCAATGCCGCTAGATTGTGTACTGGAGGTTTTTATGCACTTGTCAATGTTTAGCCCCAGGGGAGGGGGGAGGGGCATACCCAGGGATATTTGACATTTCACCTCATTTTCATGTCAAATTTCCTGCCCAGGGGAGAAGTGTTGGTGTCAAATACCCTTTCTCACTGGGAAAAGATGCAGTGGTAACACTGTTAATATGAACTCAAGTCGTCAAACTGCCCCTCCCTTGAGATCCCAAATTATGTCAAATTCCCTACCCATGGAAGAGGGGGTGCAATCAAATCCCCTGGATATGCCCCCCCCCCCCCCCTGGGGCTAAACAATGACAAGTGCATTAGCCAGGGTGTTCATGTAGTATTTTGATAAAAAAGGCAATAATACCTTAAGGATCTCAATTAATTTCTCAAACCGATTAACACAATTTTCTTATATACCTATTGTCGAAAAAGTGCCAAAACTGACGGTCACAGGCAGCTCGAGTCATGAATTCGTGTGACGAAAACAAATATGGTCGCCGAAAGAGCATTGATCGAAGCAGGAAAACAGAATAAAAACAATAATCAAAAGCCAAGTTATTTGAATGTATGGTTGTAGTGAGTTTATGGTCTGAAGAGCCTACGATAGTTGGGCTAAGAAACAATATTTTTTTTATATCTAAGAAAACAGGAAACCACAGAGAACATACATGGACAAAATATCTTGCTGTTAGACACACCATAGAGTTGTAAGATAAAAAAATGAACAGCCTTTTCAACGGACAGCATTTCTAACTGTGTTTGAATACCTGGTCTTACCTCGTTCGGTCGTTTGACTTCGGCCGCTTCGCCTGGCGATAGGTTTTCCCTAAAACATTCCCGTAAACTCGATGGCTTGCTCGCCCAGGTTTTCCCCAAAATCGATTCCCCTAGACTCGATGGCTTGCTCGCCCAGGTTTTCCCTTAAACAGATTCCCGTAAACTCGATGGCTTTCCTCAAATGCAACCGTTGGGCTATCTGTGGCTGTCACTTTTTGCCGCCATGCGCGCGCGTCCTCCATATTAGGATATCGATGGAGCTTGGGAAAGAGCGTTACACACACACACACACTTAGCGTATTATTAAATAAGATAAAAAAATAAGATCGTTACTCTATGTTCTATATCAAAATAATGCACTTTCAACGTCTCGAAAAGCTGGGCATTCGCGTTCCGCTCGTTCATCCACAGCTTTTCAAGACCTCGAGCGTGCATTATTACTCGGGCCAGGCCTTTGGCTACCCGAGTCTAGGTTTCCGTTTTCATTTTCTTTTACTTTTTCTTTTTATTCTCCGTCTCAATTGCGATTCTTGCGCACATATTTTATTGAAGTGGCATTCAACAAGTTGGCTGTAATGCGAACAAAGTTTTCGGCCATTCTCAGCCATTATTTTGCTGAAACCAAAGGTTTCTTTCACTGAAATGGCAAGATGTTGAGTTTTTCTAGGGCTGACAGGGGTTTTACGGAATTATATTTGAATCGAAATTTCTCATATTTGACGAAAGGAGATCTGGCGTGCACTGAAATACAATAATTAGAACTGACATTCGTAAGTAAAAGCATAAAACTTACCACTTACCAGCTTGAAGTGTCGTAATGTATTCGTTCCACTCAAAATTAAAAGTAATGGCTTCAAATGGAGTAATCAATAGGCAGATTTCTCAGTTCATGGAGCTGACATTATGCCTGTTTCAGCCAGGAGTACTTTAAAAAAATTCGGGAATGAAGATTCATCTCGCAGATTGGACAATCGCCTTATCTTCGAACTATAAAAGGTAAATTACCCGAATGATCCAGATACTTAGTGGATTATCGAATGTTTCTTTGTGGCCTGATGTTATAAACTTCAGTCTTCTGCAAGACGAGGGAATGAACACTGGCACTACTACATGTATTTTGAAAATGGTGGTTGACAATACAGCTGATATGGAAATTATTAGACAATTATTAAGTCCTGCAACTTGACTACTCAAAGAACAAAATATTGCATTTCTTTCAACAGCACCCAAGTTTGTTATAATTCTAAAGATCCTCAGGGAACTATTATTGACAAGAAAGTACAAAAGTAATATTAAACTACAGACTGAATTGAAAGAACTTGTCGCTGAAAATATGTGTGTTGGCTAGTTTGACATGTGACTACTTCGACGTGAAGGACATAAAATATTAGTTGTTACATGTATGCTAGCTACTTTTTCAGCTGTGCTTGGACCATGAAGTTCAGTAGAAATTATCAATCGATGAATTCTAAAAAGCAATTGATTTCTGCCGGAAAATGCTGAAAAGTATGGGTTGGTAAAGCCTGTTAAAAAGAATATTATTATTAATGTTTTCTAAAAGACACATAAAAGCAGCCATTGTAAATGAAGCATTAGCGGTTTTAGAGCTCTTGCTGATTATGAAGAATATGTAAATTTATTCTTAACAGAAACAAATAAGGGAATTTAAACGTGTAACAGCGGCCCCATGCTGCAGTGAATAAAAAGTACCATATTTGGAATATACAGTCTAGCAGTCTAGCGTGTCATTTTTATTCACTGAATAATAGAGCCAAATATGGACAACTCGTTTCAACTCCTTTATTGTTTATGTTGATATCTTATCTAAATCATATGACTAAGTATTTATCACTATTTATAATCTAAATATTTATAGGTTGGAGCAACATAATTAAGAACATGCACTTTTATTGGCTGCTCGGCGTGCTTGATTTTCTTTCAGAATACATGCTCGAATTTCTTTCTGTGCAGATCGAGATTTATATTACAAAACAAATAGAAGATTGTTCCGCTATGTCCTATAACAAAATAATGCACTTTCAATGTCATGAAAAGCTGCTAAATACACACGCATTCTGCTCATGTATCCACAGTTTTTCAAGACCTCGAGCGTGCATTATTTTGTTTTTGAACATGGAGAATCATATTTTATGTGTTACATATTGTTGACTATAATTTTAAATATTAGATTATATTGTATTTTATTGTATACTGATGTATCAGTTAATAAAGTAGGTGTGCCAGTAGTGAATCAATTATCTGTCTCCCCTACTGGACCTAGCGCAAACTATGCATGTCACAAAAAGTACACATTCAAGGCAAGAACTCCATGACCAATTCACCTAGTCCTAGGTGTAGCCCGAGTTAAGGCCACACAGTTTTGTTATAGAACGTAGAGAACCATCTTTTAATTGTTAAATAACAAAAAACATGTACAATTAATTCAAAGTAGAAATCATTATCAAAAATGTTAAATCTGAACTTGATACTTAATTTAGGATCGTCCGTGCATTAATGTAAGCTTTGACGCTATGAAATGTAGTATCGTTCATCATTCTGTTCCCTGTTTATATTCTGATTTAAATGATTGAATTTTTGATACTTTTCTAGGGAGTGTGCATCACGGTTGGTGCTTTGATGCAGTTCTTCTTTCTTGCCTCCCTGTGTTGGATGTTGATGGAAGGTGTGCAACTCTACATGCAGATTGTGAGAGTCTACAATGCTGAAATGAAGATGTTGGTCTGCTATTGCTTTGCTTGGGGTAAGTAGGCGGTTTTCTCGTAATTAGCTGACCGACAAACAAACAAATTAAACGAGTATCAAGACTAGCTATTGCAAAAAAGAAAACAATATATTTCAGGGTTTAAGAGACAGATGTGAGTGCTTTATCGACAAATACAGACACGCGCTGACTGTACGATGAACGAAAAATAATGAATACTGCACGAGGCCGATGGCCGAATGCAGCAGTATGAAGAAATTTTGAGTTCATCGTACATTCAGTAAGTGACCATATTTTTCGATAAAGCACAAACATAAAGTCTCTAACATTTTAATATTCAAACTGGGTGCACTGTCAGCAGTGAGTTTCAATTGAAATCATAAAGAAGTCAAATATTACGGATGAATAAAATCATTTTTTGCGGAAATATCTCCACAAAGGAATGACTTTTAATATCCATCTAAGTATAGAACTTTGCAAATAATAATTGACTTTGACGTTGGGTCAGTGAAGTTGACCGAATGAAAACACAGACAAAGCGAAGCAGCCTTGCGAGCTCAATTGAATCAGTATAATTGTACATTTTAACTCGAAAGCATTTCTCTTAGAGCCACGTATTCAAATATCAAGTATTTAGCCGGCTTAATTCCTAGACAGCCTATTTACTTTAATAGTTTCTTTCATTCGATGACTAACCTGCAGGTTCCACTGAATAAAAATCAATAAACCAGCCTCCATGTGCTCGGCTTCGATGCCAACATTTTCCAAAATGAAAAATCCTGTGTTTTCGAACCATCCGCTGAATTCTCGCTTCATTTCCTCCTCTTCTTGACAGAGTAAGGTCCCGGAAATAAAGCCTACAAGATTGTTGTAGAAACTTTTGTTCACTGCCACATATGTTGACTTGTTGTACTTACAGCGCTTGAAAATCATATATTTCCAACGAGCGATTATGCAAATATGTTCGCCTCAAAATATAATCCTGCCGTTACCTTTCTAGAAATTGTGTGCATTTTCACTGTTAAATATGCGATTGGAATGAGGTTTTCCAAGCCATTAAAACTCGTTATAGCGAAGCCGGGGTGTCTCACATGTATCAGGTCTCCCTTCCCGTAGGAAAGAGAACATCTGGATAGAGTGCTTTGTTCACCAATAATGAACTCTCATTAGCCAATCACCTGCTTGGATTTTGAACAATGTACGGAATTTGAATATTAAAAGCTTATACGTAAATTGTATTGAGTGTATTATTACAGCGATATCAATCATGATAAAGAAAAGGCAACAATAATAATATAATTATTTCCTTGTAATCCGGCCAAGGAAACAACAAAAGAAGAAATTGAAAAAAAAAGACGACACAAACTACATTCTGATGCTAAGAAGAGGTGGTCTGAATCTCTGTTGTCTTGTCAATTGTTCCAGAGATGACCAGATATTTCTCAAATGATAAAATTGATAAAATGAGTGTTTCTTTTTCTTAAGCCCCATTTACACAACATTCATTTTGGGACCGGCACTCTTGATTGGCACGACAAAAATCAGGAGTGCCTATAATTTAGCGTACGGCACACGGAGAAAACCAAGAGTACTGGTCCCAAACGTATCGGCCGGCAGGCCCAAATTTAAACGTGGCGCGCCCAAAATGAATGTTGTGTAAATCGGGCTTTAGTGAGACATTAATAAATTGATGTTATACTGTGTCAGTGCGAGAGACATCCATACTACATGACGTAACACTTAACACTTAAAAGTTGCAAACTTGAAATTAAAATTAATACTTTACTTTTTATACGTTATCTAATAGGCTTTCCTGCAATAATGGTTGGAGTGTCTCTTTCTATTGCAAGCAATAATGTTAAAGGCATCCGTGGTTACATTCACGACACGATGTGAGTAGGAAAACATTTCAACAGAAATGATAAGTTACTATAGATCGATTATTTTCTACTTTAATCTTCATTTGTTGCTATACTAATTATGGCAATAACAATAATAATAATAATAATAGCGCCTGTTAATATATGCAATCTCTTCTAAGCAACAACCAAACTCATTATTCGAATCAAAACATACGTACAAGTCATGTCGTTCGAATTCGTTTTTAACAGTATGTTTTCTTGTTTTAAGCTGCTGGATTTCGTACAGCAAACACCTAGCTTGGACGTTCGCTGGTCCCGTGGCATTTATCATTATCGTAAGTTTAATAAGTATATATTATATCACTACAGCATAATATACCGAGTTTTACGCTCGACACATATGTGATATCTATATTTTATTACAAGGCTGGGACGTCACAGATTCATGTACCACTCGGTACACTCTTTCTTTCTTACCATTTTTTTATTTTTAACATGTAATTTTGTAGTGTGCAAAAAGTGTAAAATAAACTTCAGTCTCGATTGTGGTTATTGCTCGAACGTCGTGCGAATTAATTTGTTTTCGAAATCAAAAACTGTCTCAATGGATTTCATCGAATCTATTTTCGATAACGCCGTAGTTTATTCGTTAAGCATAGCTACACCATTATAACCACAATTCATTTCGGTGTTGGTATGTCCTATGTGCTATATGTATGCTGTTTGTCCTATGCCTTATTGACTATCTAATAGAGAAACCTTCAGCTAAATGTACAAGGATATATATGATGTCAGTATAAGCATGCCAGGCTTTGCTACTGTTGAAATAATGACACGAATACAGAATATTTAAGTTATCCCATAAATTTATGTATGAAACTCTTTTTTTTTTCTAGACGAATATCTGGCTCTTCATCAGCGTCTTAAAAGAAATATCCCGAATGAAGAAGATTCATCCAAGATCTCGCAGACTTGACACCATCAGGCAATTTTGTTATATTGATTAAAAAACATCATAAAATATATTAGAAAATAGTCACACTCACTCAGCCTATCAGTGCTCAGTATTGTAGGGCCCTAAACCAGGAGCCCATAACCACGAGCGTCCATCCCGTATACTAGGCCCTGATAACCAGGAGCGTCCATCCCGCATACTAGGCCCTGATAACCAGGAGCGTCCATCCCGTATACTAGGCCAATGTCACAGCGTTTTCACAAGTTAGGTTATTTTTAGAACGGTTTCCCGATATTCTTGGATTGCAATAATTCCTAAGGGAATAAAATCACAAAAGCGTAGCAGCCATGTTGTTTGGTATAACAAAGGTAGCTAATGACGCATCTTTTGTTCCGCCACGGTGCAACCCATTAATTGGCGGGGAAAATAATCTAAAAATACCCCAACTTGTAAAAACGCTGTGACAACTATAAAGGGCATATGGACGTTCCTGGTTATGGGCTCCTACCCAAACTCAAGTCTGTTCAGGCATGGGTTATTGCATAGATATGCTAATTATATGTTAAATATGACTATTATTCGTTACTCTGTAATTTCTATGCTTGATGCCGGAAATGATTTTAAGTGGTTGGTTGCCATGGCAACCCAAGTTAAGGGGACACTGTAAGAATTTCTTTTTTCCCGAAATGTGGGGTACATAGCACCTTTGAACATATAGAACGTAAGCACAGATTTCTAACAATCAGACCAATCCACTGCTTTTGTTATCCTCGAATTACGTGACTGTGGATTTCCTTTATTATCTCAGCTAATTTGATAGGTTAGTTGGCAACCATTCGGGGCAAAGATAAATTCGTTCTAACCACACCACATCGCACCAAGATGGCCGCCCAACAACAACAACGGCAAACTGAGATATCCTTTCCAGTGTGCACTGCGACGGCGGGGTTTTGATAGAGTCTATGACCAATACCAGACCACCCGAATTACAAATGATCATTAAGGACCAAGCGAGCACATGAACAAAATGTTATTTTCGGAAATCATACTGTGCAATAATTCAGAATATCCTGTGTGCTTTTTTTTCAATTTCTTAGGCGGTTAGACAATGAACATTCGTGATTTGTTTTTAATTTACAGTCGCTAGATCCCTCCCATTGATAGAAGGCTACTCGGGAATGCTAGGGACTCCTATAAATCATTCGCATCCATTGTGTAACCCTTACTTAATATTGTTCAGGATGTTTATGTTTATGTCATGCTGCTCTTATCTGTTGACACTGTTGAAAAGCAAAAAGTAAAATATGTCAGGTATTTTTCTGACTGGAAAGGAAACAAGTATTGACGGCATTTAGAGGGCGCAACATATTTAACTCGATTGCTCTTTTTATTAATTTGTAGGCGTAATCTTAAAGCGTGTATGGTTTTGTTTCCCCTTCTTGGTGTCACGTGGTGCGTGGGATTCCTAAATATGGTATACACAGGAGTGGTTGCTAAGTATTTCTTCACAGTACTGAACTCTACACAGGTATGTTACCATGACCTCTAAATGTTTATTATACATTATTATAACGTGTACTTGGTTCGCCCTTCAAAAACTCTAGCCCTTGTGTAACAAGCAGGTATGCATGAGAAAATCAGAATAGACGAGTTATGGAAAAAGGTTTAAGAAATATAGCTTTCGTTTGAAAACTATTAGGGTCTGTTACTCTCTAGAGAGTGCATTTTTAGTTTTCATTTTATCTAGATAACGGTGTTTTACTTTTCATCTTTAGGGGTTATTTATCTTTCTATTCCATTGTGTTGGAAACAGCGAGGTAAGTAATTAAAGTAAAGTCACTTTATTTATAGAGGGTAACAAGTTTACCGCTGACACAAAGCTCAGTAATCTTTCATATGGCACTCTGTCGACTTAACCTACGGTAAACTTTATATCCTCATCCAATAAATAGTTTGGACCAGAAAGTAGCAGCTGCACCATCTATAACCATATGCACATTATTTTAGAATGACGTTGAAGTTCGGAAATAATAGAAGTCAAGAAATGTTAGAAAAATAAAGGATTGATAGAGATCGAATTACCAAAAAAACATGTTGTTCATTGCTGTAGTTATACAGTTGGATTTGAGACAACATCCTCGAAACTGCAAATTATAGATTTTGAAGGAAGACCAAATTCAAACCTAGGAAGTATCAAGTTCATAATTATATAGAGGATATTACAATGTGGTGCGAAGATATAAAGTTTATCATCGTGAGTACAGTTAAAACATTTCACGAGTAAGCGTAGCAGGACTTTTGTATTATTCTTTTTATTATATGGACACTTAAACTGCTCTAAGAACTAGTTTCTATTCATTTTACTTACTGTCAGTACAAACGTCATTCTGATCTTTCTTTAATAATTATTTATGGCCCTCTTAGCTCTTCATTGCAGCGGAGAAAATCCTTAAATAGATTTAGATAATATGCAGGACTTTTGTATTATTCTTTTTATTATATGGACACTTAAACTGCTTTAAGAACTCGTTTCTATTCATTTTACTTACTTTCAGTACAAACGTCATTCTGATCTTTCTTGATTAATTATTTCTGGCCCTCTTACTGAGTTCTTCATTGCAGTGGAGAAAATCCCAAAATAGATTTAGATAATATGTTGCGTTTTTGCATGGCATTTTAATATTCCTGCTGCTCGTCAGCAGCCATGTTTGTAGTTAAAAATGCGGCAAACGTGACGTCATCGATTTTTCACTAATGACTAAATGGAAAATACGTAACTCAAGACCCGGATGTAATTTAGTATGAGTATTACGAGTGGTTTATTTCTCAGTAAAACACTCCCGTCCATATAATAAACAAAATAAGAAAATGATAGTAGTGGGTGTAATTTGTCTCATTATTCACATTTTTCATTGATTCCCGTCTTTTTCACTAAAAATAGATCATGGCATCCTTCAAACGAAAGTTTCGTCACTCTCATTCAGTAGCAGACAGCAACGCGTCCTCGAATCCCGCGGGATCAGTGAATGTACTTCCTGCTGTAGCAAACTGAGAGTCGATGGAACACATCAGCTGGTGCTAAGAAATCATAAATCAACCCAATCGACCTGAAGAATCCTTGATGCTTAAACTCCACTGAGAAAACAAAGAACACTAATAATAACAATCATATAATATGACAATATGGTACAACTGCATTTTTTTCAGTTTAATTTCTAAATTGACTTTTATGGCTAATAAATATTGCCTATGCATGAATACAACAACCAATCAGAGTTCCTAATCTGTACCATGTGTGGTCATTTGAAACCCTTAAGCTTGTAAAATACATTTCTCTATATTTTAAATTATTTCAAAGTCTTGTTAAGAACAAATAATGCATGCATAAAATATAAAAAATATGCAAGTAATAATTAATGAGAAGCGTAGAAGCATATTTAACACCAGAAGGATCTAAACTCTTGAATAAAAGTTTTAGTAGTGTTCACACATAACCGTTTTCAAAAATATCAGATTACGTTGTTACTGAAAATGCATTAAAAGCTTGTTAATCCACATGATCATTTTCGAATCGCTTCATATACACCGACGAAAACGCTAAAAATGATCTGTAAAGCTAAAGGCAGAGACTGCGCATGCGACTGCGCAGGCTAGTACATGTATGACATCACTCGAGCGTTTTCGAAAACATTTGTTTTCGACGTCCACAGAAAAAAGAAATACCTTCGCTTATAAAAAAACTCAATTTTAGAGAGCGCTTTTTAAAAGTTGCGTTTTCGATGTAAAAGATCACACCATTGCATCGTTTACGGAAGGCGGAAACGCTTTTTTTAAACGGTGTTCATACAAAGACGTACAATGTATGCATGTACAAAGTGTTAATATATTAAAATTAAAGATGGCTAGCATTTCGTAATAGGCCAGTCCCACGGTTCTGTGCGTGTATTAAATTTCGGGCTTTCTCGCTTGGAAACGAGGCAAAATTGTACTGGCGGCCCACCGACCCGATACCGACAATGGCGACAGTATGGAAAACGTTTTGATATGTGTGAATCCTCGGGTAGAATAGGGCAATCCATTACCTGAAAAAAATGAGGGATCCTTAAATATCTACTAAGAGGTCTTGGTGATATTTTTTAATGATTTTGGGCTGGAATATGCCGCTACAATAGTACAGATTACAGGAACAATAATGCGTGACTAACAAATATAAGCTGAAAATGATGAAAGGGGCGAATTCCAGCACATATTAGTGCTTGTTAAACACGAAGTTCCGGTATAAAAGGGTTAGTCCCTCCAATTTCTTGAAATTCGAAATTCAAATTGCAGAGCAGTGAAGAAAGCAAGCTAGCACAGCAATCCTGCTGTTAGGACGCTATATTTTCCAGGGTTAAAATAATTATCACATCAGCCATAATAAAATGGAACAGAGATAAGATAGTTGTCGAGTTGACTGCCCATGGTATTTCGTGACTGTTTAGAATTCCGTAGCCCTTAATCTGAAGTATAATATTTATGTATTTAGATTTTTGAATTTCGCGTGATAAGCAATCGGTAAGGAGTATCACATAGATGTTCCCTGTGCAAAGGCTGAGTGACAACTGAATGGAACAAACCTCTGGGCCCCCTTTTTATACCGGACCTTCGTATGGAGACGACGTAGAGCATGACTAGAGTTAATATTGTGACAAAGCAAACGATTAGCCCCGACCCTTTAGAACAAACATATCGTCTTCAATACTCTGAGCCCCATCCACACGTAAACGTTTTCATTTGAAAACGTTATTATTTCATCGAAAAAGCAATGAAACGTTTCCCGTCCACACGAAAACGCTAAAATGAAACGCTAAAGTAAGAGACAGCATGCACAATGGGAATATTTCTTTTTTCGATTGACGTTTACAAAAAAACATCCGGTTTAACCGGTCCACATGAAGAATCAAAAGCGTCCCGTTTCCAAAAATAACCACTTTGAAAAGAGTTTTCAAAATGATGTGTTTTCGTTGATTCTGACAGAGGGCTTGAAGCAAGTTTTTCGATTGATCGCTCTGAAAGGCTATGATTGTTCTAGTTATTATTATGAAAATGATAATTTGATAAAATAGAAAATATCAGATCGAGGAGAGCTAAAAAGTGGTGTCCAGATAAAAATAAAGAGAACAAGGTAAAGAAAGTAACCTTGTCGAGACTCGAACCCATGAACTTAAGAACGCTGAGCGCGGGCTCTGCCGTCTGGGCTATTTAACAATTATAATCCACCGATAAATGTTCGCTTGCTCTCATTGGCCAAAATGAGTCATGTGGTATACTTTCACAGGGCGGCTGTCAGGTCAATATTGCCCGGTTTCGAAGTGATATCCTATAGCTTCAAGGTGATATCCGCCAAGTTGGAACAGGAATTGCAGAACTTCATTCATTTTTTCAGTAGAATACCATGATGAGAACATATATAAATAACTGGTGCAAAATGCACTCCAAATAAATAAAATGCCCAAAAGTCTAAAATTCTTACAACTCAATGAGTAAGCTATACCTGCACTATTCCCTACTAAAGTCTAGTCTTGTTAAGTTATCTGTACAATGTTCAGCCTGAAGAAAAGGAGAACATCGTACAACCACAAATTCAGCAACAACTTGAGCCGTTTGCCGTCGTCTGTCGCTGACTGTGTTATAATAAATGAGATTATATCACTCAGTTCAGTTACCACATGTCCATTATTTAAGTCCTAAAGCAGTTCCAGTGACGCCTTGTAAAAAATCACTCCAACAGCATAAGAAAATTCAGTCTAATTTGCCATCTCGAAATCTTAACATAATCACTTACTTAACTTACTTAACTTAGATTGCAGGATATTAATTGGATTATTCGCAAGCTGTATCGGAAGTCAGATAACCCGTAATCCGGCGATATAGGCTTTTGTACGCAATGACTGATATCAATAATGGTGACTGCTCCTGCAGTGTTTAAGCAGAGGTATTTTGAGTCGATCCAACTAAACTTTTTGTTGTAACGCAATTCTGAAAAAAATTATTCGGTGCACAGTGTATATCATGTTTGACACACATCTGCTTGATTTCCAAATACACTAGTTATCCATTGGGTGCCTATGTTATGGCCAGTCCCAGCTAGCCTGTGAACATGCTCTTCCCCACCCTTCTCCTTCACAGGTTAGTCGTAGCTGACGTTACGAGTCCTCTCAGAGCGAAAAAAGTTTATATAAACGAAGGGCTAACGCTCGAAACGTCAGCGGTAACTGGCTTCCCGCGACTACAGTAAGTATACCCTCCTCTGTACTCATCTTCACCATAAATTGTTGTTATTTTACAATAGCTTTATTGGAGAGCGTTCGTAGTCTCTAGCAATTATATTATATCGAAGAAATATGTTGAAGTAAAAAAGATAAAATACGGATTAGTCATGGGTTTTATTTCAACCTTAGTAAAATAAAGATAAAATTATTCCCTTCAAGGTAATGCCATCAAAAAATGATGTTGAAATTTACTTTGTTTTAACTTCGCCTAGTTGTTCCCCAAGGAATGCCTCTCTCAAAATCCAATAAAAATTGGGAGTTTTGCGTGAACTAGCTGCAATTTAAAGTGATATAGAGGTCCCACAGCATAAATATGTGAAATGTCAGCAAGAGTAAACAGCAGCAATTAACTGCTAGGTATAACTGTTCATAGTGAATAAATGAATGTATTTTATGGCAGCTCAGTGAGCGGGCAAGATAACTCTGCATGATGCAATCTGATTGGTTGCTCAGCGGGAAATATATTTCCACCTTGCTCGCTCAGGATTTTCCAAATTACATTGTAGGTTTGTAAACAAATAGCGATAAAACCCATATATTTTGAAAGAAACTAAACAAAAACTCATTTGCCACGATGAAGGCAAATACCAATTTAAAATATATTTCTGCTTCTCCATTTTTCAGCTAAAATTCAACTTTTTAGGGATATTAAGTTTTTTCCGACTCTTGTGAGTTCGAGAAATCGATGAAAACAACTTCAGCAAAAACGACTGAATTGAATGACTCAGGAATATTAAGGCCTGGGTAGCAAGAATGACCACACTCCTTAGAAGTAAAAGGGTGGTCTACTTTCGCTTGGTTGTTCCCGATAACATTGAGTTCGCAATATCTCATGTAGAATCCCATAGCACGACTCAAACTCGCGCGTTGATTGGATAACGAAGCGTTTAATATTTTGTGGAATTCAATGGTTTGAAAGCTGTATTCAACGATGTACAGGAAGCCCGCGTGTAAATATTTTGTATATTTTTATTATCGCGAAAAGAGAGAAATCATGTTAAAATTACAAACCAGGACTTCACAAAGTTAACAGTAGTCAAAGAACGTGACAATTGTATATCTTTTATTCCGTTTTTCACGAGAAATGATATGTTTTGGCGCTCGACTGAACAAGAAGAAACCGACTCTAATACGAGGAATCGACAAAAACAACTGCAGCAAAAATATGTGATTTGGAACGGAAAAGCTGCGGCTTCCTGGATTTGCTGATTTAATTCATGTAATATTCACACAGAGAAGCTAATTATATAAATTACTGAAAACAGTAAAAACAGGACGAAAAGCACGGCTACAGAACGGTACTACAATCGTGTACAATGAAAATTTTGGAAACGGGTGGACTGAACACAAGTAACATTCAACAGTTTAAAAACAGGCTTATTTATTGTGAGACATAAATGGAGCATTAACATTTGGTAATTTGCTTATAAAGTAAGGAACACTTACAAGTTTGTGCGTATACTTGTGCAGTAGCTCTTCGGTTTGTCAGGGTTTAGATTTTCACTTATCGACAACTGGTTTCAACAGGCTGTCGGATTTCTAAAGCTTTCACTTGTAAACATTCACAATTTTGTCTCCAGTTAATGCACTTTCGCTTTCTTAGTAAAGATTAGATCGAAATTAAGTGTACCTAAATAAAATACAGGTGTTTTCAGTTTTGATGTCGGAAAACCAAATTTTGTGAGCAACGACTGCAGTTTTAGTTGAACCTCGTGTGAGTTTCAGTCTAGCCTTTATTCGATTACAGTAAAATACTCGCCAAATTAAAACACTCTACCTTCATCCCAGAGGCTTTTTTCAAATTTCCATAAATTAAAGTTCAAAGGTCATATTACATGCGCAGTAGATATGCGCATTGCAAAACAGTGGAATCAACAATAAACTGAAGAACTTCCAGTTGATATCAAGGTAATGTTACTATGTATTACTAAGCACTGATTAGTATTGTTCTTATCCCGTAATCAAGAAGTTGGTATAAGCGACTTTATTTCAGTGTCATTGAATTGTCCTCTAACCAGTTAATTGACCGATTTGGCTTGTACATTTGTTGTTCCAATTCGGGTCACTTGATCATGACTTTTCCCTTGAGTAATGTTTTCTTTTTTTTTTTATCCAAACAGGAAATGTACACATTCTGAATTGGGACAACAAATGTACAAGCTAAATCGGTATATTGCGCGCACCTCTATAAGTATTGTTTGTAACATATTGGCAAGCGATTTGCCGCTCTTGTCTGACCCGACGTGAATGTCAACGCATAAGTAGTTGGATACCAAACAATGTTTTCATGGGTAGCACCTTTTCCTCATTACCTAAAATAAAGACCAATTCAACATCTCTTTCTGGGAAATGTGTAAATATAAAAAAGGGTTTCTTTATTTCAAATTTTCCTTCCAGAGCAAAATATTAATATGCTAAATGCAGATAGATGTTTCAAACTATACTCAAACTGCGACAGTCTACGTATAGGTATAGGAGTTCGATTTGCTAATCTATATCAACTTGTTCTGTATTTTTTTAGAATTTGTCATGTTTATGTCAATATTCAGGTGTCATGTTGTTCAGGTTATTTTACATTCTAAAATGATCTAGAAATACAATTGCTTGCTTAAATAACTTTTTTTTTCAATTATCTAATTAATAATTTACCGAGAAAAAATCGAAGATTGGCATAAAACGCATAATGTTAATATTGCTTTTCGTATTAAACTTTAGGGAAATGACCACAACAGTGGGCATATAATTTATTTTATAAGAATCCGCGGAAATCCAAAAAGACAAAGTCTATGAATTTCTGACAGTAGCAACTAAGAGCTGATTATAATAAGGTATGCTACTTTTTGTTTCGCCGCCGGCGGGGAGTTTTGACTGACGTTTAAGTCGATCGCTAGCCCTTCATCAGCTAGAGCATAAAATATTCAAACGAAGGGCTACTAGCGCTATAAACATTACTAGTTGCAACTCCCTTACCATGGCTGCAGTATATAAGCATATGCATACTCTGATCGATTCTTAGTTGATCTAGTACCAGTGGTAATCTTCCCACCGACACACACTAGTTTTTCTGTACAGAAACTCTAGACTTCATTGATTGCTTGAATTTTGAACTTTTTATTGTTATTTTAACATTGTAATTGTAAGTTTTCTTTTCTGTAAAATCAACAAGATCAACAAGTTAATTCATTTTAAAAATGTTCCTTGCAGAACAAAGCTACACATACTTAACACAGTTAGAATGATAAAACTATGATGTCAAGCTCTAAAGGACTACCAGTCTAGGAGTTCCATTTGCTATTGGATATCAATATTTTCTATTATGATATTTCTTGAATATTTTTGTATTGTTATTATTAACAGCTTAGGCCTAGAAGTCGAAAATCGAAGTATACTGAATGTCTTCCCATTCAGAAGAAGCGCGGCATGTTAGGATAAGGGTTTTCAACAATTCCCAAACTGATTACAGGGATAGAAGGTTACAATATGTGTATTAGGCACAAACGTTTTCAATACGTTTACCATCTGTTCCGCAGCTTCAGCAGATCACGTCATATTTAGAACAGGCAGTTCATGCGTGAACATTCACCTCGAAACACGTACCAAAGATATCTTGCTTCGACTATATTTTCACTAGAAGAGACAAACGCTAACAACACTTGGAAGGCTTTTTGCTGTCGGATACTTAGTAAGCTTTATTATATTGTTATTTATCTTATTTATGTTCTACGGTTCATTTTGCATTCTACTGGACATTAAGTATTTTAAAGTACAAAATACCGAAGAGAAGAATGGCAGGTCTTCTTGGTGTTTTTGCAGATTCAAATACCAAGAACAGCCAAACCCTTTGCTTTCTCTCTTTTTAAATATTTTGAGGTTTCTTGAATTTGAAACATTTCATGAGCTTTCAGTCGTATATCAGTAAACAGAGTAAACGCCGGGAAAAGAGAGAGCTTGTAAACCTTACCTTACATATAGTCTGGAGAAAATGGTGTATTTCGATGATGAATTCCAACAATATTCTCCTAGCAGTTCTCTGTCTACTTCTATTGCCACCTTATTGTTGAATACTACATGGTAAACGACTGGTGAATTTTAAGATATAGATTTCGTACTATGAGGGTTATTCTTGCGACAGGTCGCTTTTAAATAAGTCTTTGATTCTCTCATTTACTTCTTTATGTAATCTGTTAATTCATAATCGCTATTTTTCTTTCTCACCATATCACTAGGGTTATGTTCTATTCACACTTAACTGAATCACTTATTTACCAGTCTAGTTATTTACTGTTGGTCCCCGTTCTCTCTGATAATCTAAATTACCATAAATTATTGAGTTATTTTACAAGAGCTTTATTGGTTAGCGTTTGAGCTCTTGAGCAATTATGTTAAAGAAATATATTGAAATAAAAGATGATTAATAATATTTTAATTTATTTCATCCTAAAAGACTAAAACGCTTCCACTTACCAACAAACAAGAACTTCCAGTTGAGATCAAGGTCGTGTTAGTATTTCATTACTAATTACTGAGTCTGTTAATTAGCATTGTTCTTATCTTTGTTACCAAGGTGATCTGATAGACGTGTACGGCGGCTGGTTTAATCCCATAATCAAGAAGTAGGTATAACACGACTTTATTTCAGTGTCATGTCTTCTTACCCGCTATTTGCGCTCACCTCTATAAATATTGTTTGTAATACTGCAAACGATTTGCCTCTCTTGTCTGAGAAGACGTGAATGTCAACGCATTGTATGTAGTTGGATACCAAACTATGTTTTCGTGGGTAGCACCTTCTCCTCATTATTTAAACACCAAAGTCTCTTTCTCATATACGTCTTGATATATAAAACAGTTTCTTTATTTCAAATTAGCCTTGCAGAGATAAAAATTAAAATGCTAAATGCAGGCAGATGTTTCAAACCGTATACTCAAACTGTGACGGTCTACTTACTAATCTATATCAACTTTTTCTGTATTTTACTTATATTTTTCATGTTTACGTCGATATTAAGGTGCCATGTCATTCAGCTTATTTTATAGTCTAAGACCGATCTAGAAATACAATTGCTTGCTAATTAATGTGTTTTTTTCCGTTATGTTATTATTAATTTGCCGAGGAAATGTCCACGTTTGTCATAAAAACGCAAAATTTTAATGCTGCTTTTCGTACTAAACTTTCAAGGAAATTATCACAACTACTACAACACTGTGGATATATCCATGAATTTCTGATATTAGCAACTAGAGCTGATTATAATAAGGTAGGCTACTTTTTGTTTCGCCGCGGGAAGAGTCACCACTGACGTTCAAGTCTAGCGCTCGCCCTTCATCAGAGCATTAAATATTCAAACGAAGGTCTACTAGCGCTAGAAACGTTACTAGCTGCAACTTGCTTCTTACAGCTGCAGTAAGCATACCAGTTAATCTAATACCAGTCTTTATCTTCCCCGAGACGCCGACACTAATTTTTCTGTGACATGAATTCTCCATTGATTGCATGCATTTCTGAACTGTTCATTGTTTATTATAACATTGCACCAGTTAAAGCGTCAACTTCAGTTCTTCAATTTAGGAGAGCTCTTAAGTCTAAGTTACTAGCTTCTTGTATATTATTTCGACTGAATTCAATGTAATTTCAATTAATCATTAATCTTAGATATAATAGTTTTACATGTACGCAATTTTATCGATAAGTATTTAAACAAATTTATAGTTTCTCCTAGTTTAAATTATTTTAATTTAATTGTAAATTCCCTTCTGGGAACTTATACTAAAGATATGTATGTATGTATGTATGTATTGTAAGTTTTCTTTTCTGTAAAATATGTAGATCAACAAGTTTCTTCATTTTAATTTTTTTTAATGCATCACAAAAGAAAATAAATATACGTAACATAGTTACAATTATAAAGCTATGCTGTCAAGCTCTGTAGATCTACCACTGGGCCATTCCACATGCAGTATTTGGGACATGGAACTCTGAATTCTTAATTACTGAAACCTTCCAAGATCATTGTATTTTTTCATTATATAATACTAAAGTATAAAAAAATATGATTTTGAAATGTCGGCACACTCCTATAATTAATTAGCTGAAATACAAAATTGCCTGTCACGGAGGGGAAAACCACAAAAAACCTATGAGCTACTTGCTTTATGTCAAAAAACAAATAAAAAATATCAGGACACACAGTCAGTCTTCACATGCACTAATAGAGAAAGCAAAAATAATTTCAGTTGCTGTTAAGGGGATGTTGCTATAGATCGTCCAAGAGGGAATTTTCCCCTCCGTGACAAAATTTTGTATAAAAGTTTTGATATTTCCAAAACAGTCAAAACAAAATTCACAATATTTTATAAACTTCTGAGTTCAAGTTCATTACAATAATATAAATGAAAAAAGATATTAACTGCAAGTTTTCTTTGTTCTATTTCAATAATAACAAGTGTTACGGAGGGGAAAATGATGTCCCCTCCGTGACATCGAACATTAAAAATAATATCTCCCTGGGTATTTTACAAAACATTTTGAAATTCATCACACCTAAAGAGATATTGAAAATGGAATGCATGATGGTTCAAAAGTTGGTTTAAATTCAAGTATCTAATTGTTAGGCAGCTTTCAATCTTGTGATTTTCCCGCGACATGCAAATTACTGTGGAATTGCCCCACTCGGAGTTCCATTTGCTATTGCATGAATATCAATATTTTCTATTACGTTATTTCTTGAATATAATATTTCTATTGTATTTACAGTTCAAGCCTAGAAGTCGAAAATCGCAGTACACTGAATGTTTTACCATTAAGGAAAACTGATGCATGTTATATACAAAAGCCCATCTGGGCTTTTACTCGGGCCACTATATATATATACATTCAATGCAGCCAGACACTCTTTTAGGTGAGCACACACCAGGATACGTTTTGCATGTCCCCTAGTATGTCCCACCTTTATGGAGGAAGGGGTACTTATTACTCGGGCGGCCAAAGGCCTGGCCCGAGTAATAAGGGTTTTCCTGCCAAAAATGCCCAAACCATGGCGAACAATTTCGTACAACATGGCGCCCCGCATGCGTTGTGAAGGCTTCTGCAATGAATATCATGTAAAAGAAGACTGCATTTTGACTTACCTGGTGTCTTTTAAGTCTTGTAGTTTTTTTAAAAAACAATAAAGTCAACCTCCACAAGTTTCCTTCTTCATTAAACTGGTCGTACTATGTTCTCATTCTGCAACTACCATTCGTTTTTACGTATAAACCGGTGGGAATGTCAGAAATAGTTCACAAAATCGCCACATTCGCCATACTTTGCTATCAGTCTCCCCAAATCGTTGCCGTACTTTTCTAAAGTTCACTTTAAGCAGAACCGCTCGCTGGTGTCCACAAGTTCCAATCACTTTGGTACGTTCTCCCCTTCGTATATGTCCTAAAAAGACCAGCAAAAACTTTAATTTGTTTTACCTGGTTCCAAATCAAATCAAAATACGCTCTCAGATCAGAGGAAGAATACAGCTTCCCGTTGCCGCGAAAATTTAAAGGGATAGCGTGCGTTAGCCAAGAAACAGGCTTGTCTTCTTCTTGTTGTTTTCTGTACAATATTTCCGCCATTTTGAATGAATTGTAACCTCTCAATATCCTTGGTAACCTCTCCCTTCGTTATTAGTTTACAATGTTGCTATAGTTACAAATGAGGAGTCAGGAATGTCGGACGAAACAAAAGAATGTTCGATCGATTACGCAATAAATGTAGTAATATGTGACCCTGATTTCAGTTATGCTGCCAGAGATTTGAAAACAAACCCAATATTAGCGATTAATATTCCTTATCCTTTGTTGAAAGAGTGGCATAAAGAAATTTCGGAGGACAACTTGAAAGGCCCTGCCCAGGACTATATCACGCTTCTAGAGAATGGTATCCCTTGCAATTTCTTTTACTTCACGGATAACATAATCAAAAGAAAGGAAATCGACCAGAATTTGGCAAGGATAGCGGGATCTGTCACCCAACTGTACAAGAAGACAAAAGGCAGACGTCGGAGAGCATTGAACGATAGAGTGAGAAAGTTTCACGTATTCGAAGGTCAGACGAAATCTGTGGAAGATCTCAGCCGAGAAATCAGTCGACTCGAAGATGAGATTGAAGAATGGAAAAGGGACTACACGAACTAAACGAGAAGGAGAAACTGTACAACGAAATGTTGGACGCGATCGCTCAAAAGGAAATAATTATTGAGCATATGCATTCCACAAACATCGAGCTTGAAAACTATGTAAGTGACCTAGAAAAGTTGGCGGATGCTCAAGCACCATACAAAGGGAAACCTCTCTCTTCTTGTCAAAACAAAGGAAGAACTGTTAAAAAGTTGTTGTCCCGAGCCGAAAGTGCTCTTTGGTTTTGTAAGTCTTTTGGATTGGAGGTTAAGATCATTGCAGTAAAGGAGACAGAAACTGAGGTAAGACACACGATTCCTTTCAGCTCGGCCTCAGCATCTGCCCATGCCCGAAATCTGTAAATTCCAACAGCTGATCATGAGAAGCAGACGAAATACAATTCGCTTCCTGGTGAAGAAAAGGAGCAGATAGAGAATATTATTTTCCTTTTGGACAAGTTTTGTGTTGGGGACGCATTTTATCATGAACTCTCTATTGTTGTTGATGGCCTTCCACGATCCTATCTCATTCAACAATGCAGAACCGAGCTCGACAAGGTATGTCATATCGATTGTTTGCCAGGGAAAACCCCAGGGGCCAAAGTCCACTCTGTGAAAGGCTTAATAGAGGAGCATGTGGGAGACTGGTTAAAGGATAACCCAAGTTTAAACTATGAAAATGAAAAAATAAAAATAAAAATCATCGGTGATGGAGCAAGGATGACCAGAAATTCTAATTTTGTTCTTCTTTCGTTTTCAATTTTGCAAACTGGAGAGAGTGTAATGACAGCTAAAGGGAACAGAACAATACCAATTTTCAATGGAAAAGAAGATCACAACACGTTACAAGAATCATTTGGAGGTATCTTCTCTGAAATTAATAAGTTGATTGCTGAAAGCAAAATAGTTGTTAATGAAAGGGAAATTGAGACTTTTTTTTTCTTGGAGGTGATTATAAGTACATTCTCCTTATGCTGGGCTTAAATATTCTTGTGCTTGGTGCAAGATCCATAAAATCGACCGATGGAAAATGGACCATGCTTACAGTCACTATAACTGTTTTCCCCTGGCTAGAACTCTAGAGGAAATAAAAGAAATGTCAAGGAGGGCTAAAGAAAACTATGGTTGTAAGTATGAGCCTTTCCTTAATATCGAGGTTGATCACATCATAGTTGATGAACTTCATCTGTTACTTAGGGTTACAGATGTTTTGACTGAGAATTTAGTTAATGAATGCCTAGATTGGGATCACGAGGAGGAGATCGATAAAAGGAGGGGTCAGAAGAAGGGCATTCACCTCAACAAACTGGTAAGCACCATTAGATCTTGTGGTATTTCATTTGATGTCTGGGAGAAAAAGAATGCAGATAGCCTGAGACTGGTAACTTAGTGAAGGCATTATGGGAATCTTTTGTCTCATTGTATATGCATATTAGTAATTAGGATCCCACACCTAGTCCTGTCGAGTTTAGGCTAGTGGCAAAAGATTGGATCACAGACTTTCTCACTCTTCGAGGAGAAATGGGTGGTTAAGAAAGGCGACGCGTCACACCCTACATGCATATCATGGTAGCCCATATTCCTCAGTTCCTCGAGCATTTCAAGACTGTGAAGATTTTCACTGGCCAGGGTGTGGAGAAGAACAATGATGTAGCAAGATCTATAGTACTCAGAAAATCAAACAAATGGGACTCAATTGGGGATGTACTCGAGACAGGAATCTAGGCAGTGGCTATTGGAGACCAGAGAACGGGAAAGAAGACCCTACCAGAAAAAGAACACAGAGTACTGGGCGGCAGACATCAGAAAGAAAAGGAAATGTAACCCCCCCCCCCCCCCCCCCCTCAGAGTCAGGAGAAAGTACTGGTACCCCAGAAGATATATCAACAAACCTAATGGACTTTGAAAAGATGACGGTCTCCCAACTAAAGGAAGAGCTAAAGAAAAAAGGTGTAAAAGGCATCTCCAAGAAATCCAAGCAAGAGTTAATAAGATTCCTTCAAAATAGTGTTGATTAATAACTATTATCTGTAGTTTCACTTGAAGCATACATGTGTATACATAAGGTACCGGTCATTACTTATTGAGGGGTTGAGGGGGAGGGAGGTTCCCAGAGAAAAATTGATTGTGACCCACTCCCTTAATTAGTTTATGTACCCCCAGACTTGATTTAAGATGTGACAACAGGGGATATGCCTCCCATATAATCCTCTTCTTGTTTCTGCAGTGACCAGCTGCAACTGAAGACCTTGGTGGAAAAAGGGTGTAAGCGACTCTGGATCATATTCTAAATTCTCCTTCAAAATCTTTGTTTTCTAAGGGATAATTTAGAATGTGATCAGGAGTCACGTATGCCCTTTTTCCGCCGAGGTATTCAATTATCTGTGTTTTCTCAGCTATTGATTTCATGACATGATTATATTTTGTGTCAAATACCTTGCATAGGTAATTCCAAACACACAAATGGTTAATCATTTGTGCAAGAACAGAATTATCTCAAATGAAAATTGATCCCACCTTAACAAAAAAGTAGATTAAAGAAACAAAGTACCAACACCATTTATTACAACAAGAGGACACATTTTCATTCCTTTTTTGCTATAAATACCTCTACTACATAATTTAAATTTATTTATGTAGACAGCTTAAATTTTTAGAAAGCAAAGCTTCGAGTCTTTTATATTTGAACAAAAAACTTTCCCGTTTAAAAAAGGATAAATTTGCCATTACATGTGTATATTGGCAAAACAGTTTGTGAAATTGAACTGTATAATCATTATGAACAGCATGAAAAGGCTTATATTATGTACACATTTCCAAAGCAAAGCCCACTTTGTTTAAAAAATAATACATAGAATGTAACTTTTATGGGGCCTTTGCATCAAATAAGGTATTTATATTACATTTGTATGATATTTGTAAGATACATTTCTATTATATTTATAAAACTATTTATTACATTTGTATCATATATATTAATTAACAAGATATTTACATGATATTTAATATCAGTTGAAGATGTATAAATATTACAGTTATAATATTCATATTCTATGACAGTGAATTTAACTGCTACATGTATTGTGTATGTGAATATACATGTACATGCAATGCAGTGATACATGTATATAAGAAATATAAAGCACAATATTAAACTTCATTAATGAATTCACTATTGACATCCATGGGTCAATTTCCCTTCTTTTGAATACAATACATTGTTAACAAAATATTTCACATTTCATTTTTGTAAAAGAGATAGACAGTTGGCAGTTAAGCCCAACTGCTTTTATATGGACAACCCTGCCTAAGCATATGGATGGGAATCAAACCATTTACATGTAAGATGCAACTAATTTATCATGAGGTACATGCACTACATGAAACAACTCTGCAAACTGAGAGGTAAAGTGGATGACTAGTTCCTGTAAAAATTAGTGTGAGTCTGCATTGGCAGGGAAGATAAACACTGGTGTAATCAACTATGAGTCAATTATGGTATGCTAACCACCAAAGAAAGAGAGTGGCAGCTGACATTTCACTGAAGTGCTAGCCTTATGTCATGGGAAGCTTGGATGGCGCAAGTGGTAAGCACTTCGCCTCTGTGACCTGGGTTAGATTCTCGATCACAGGGTCATGTGAGTTGAGTTTGTTGATATAGCTCACCCTTGCTTCGAGGGATTTTCTCTGGGTTCTCCAGTTTTCCTAGTTTTACAAAAATCCACACGCCAAATTCCAGAGCCAGACAGTACCGCTTGGAACAAGCCACAGTAATGGCTTACCCAACAATGCAAAACACGAGAACGAGCAATACAAAAAACAATAGAGCTACAGTTAATGGGTCCAATCAGAATACAGGTCTGGAGCATCACTGTATTACTCAAATTCCAATTCGATATGTGGATTAGCTGGGTCCTGACATTAATCAGCCCTGATGGTTGTTTCAGGTCCATTAACATCCATTGACTTTTATGTGTGAATTAATGAGAAAAGCAAAACGCACGAGATGGACCATACACCATAAGGGACAAAGTATTATTTTTTGGTGGGGGCATATGAGCAACTGCCTACGGGGAAACATTTTTTTTCAACGCTGCAAGCAATATATTTCAAATAATTATTCCTTGAAAACAATTTATTTTAAGGTCTCAGCCTCTGTAAACCTTTTTGTCAACTTTTCTCCCTCAACTTTCTCTTGGCCGCCATTTTGGATTTGGTTCACCGCGCAACCGCACTGCGCCCACGGTTACAACCGCTGTCTGTACGAAATTGTTCGCCATGTTGATTACAGGGTTAGAAGGGTAACATATTTGTATTAGGCACAAACATGTTCAATACGTTTACCATCTGTTCTCAGCTTCAGCAGATCACTTGACCACGGGATATTATATTTAGAACAGGCAGTTCATACATGCATGAACATTCACCTCGAAATACTGCAGAAAGAGATATTGCTCTGAATTTATTTTCTGATTGGAAGAGACAAATGCTATCAACACTTGGAAGGCTTTTTGACGTCGGATACTTACTTACAGTAAGTTTCGTTAGATTGTTATTTATGTTCTACTGGAAAGTATTTAGAAGTCAAAAATACTGAAGAGAAGAATTGCAGGTTTTCTTGATGTTTTTGCCGTTGGGAGAGGAAAAGGAAAATTTAAACACCAAAAAACAGCCAAAACCTTTGCTCTGCCTATTTTTAAATATTTTGGCGTATCTTGAATTAGAAACATTTCATGAGCTTTCAGTCGTATATTAGTAAACAGAGTAAACTAAGTCTTTGGTTCTCTCGTTTACCTCCTTTTATATTCAGTTAATTCATAATTGCTATTTTTCTTTCTAACCATATCACTATAGGGTTATGATTTTCTATTCACACTTAACTGATTATTTAACTGATTATTTACCAGTCTTAAATATTGCTTGTAATATGGCGAGCTATTTGCCGCTCTTGTCTGAAAAGACGTGAATGTCAACCAATTCTTGGGATGCAATCATTCCTAAGGGAATACAATCACAAAAGCGTAGGGCCATCTTGGTTGGTAGGAACAAAAGAAGCAAATGTGGTTTCTTTTGTTCCTATCAACCAACATGGCCGCCAGTGCAACCCACCAATAGACCGATTTAGCTTGTACATTTGTTATCCCAATTCAGGTCACCTGACTTTGCCCTTGAGCAAAGTTTTCTTGTTTTTCTGTATCCCAAGAGGAAATGTACGAATTCCTCTAACTGGAAAACAAAGCACTGAATCCTCTGGAGAGCTGTCACATGTTCTGAATTGGTACAACAAATGTTAAATCGGTTTATTAGTAGTTGGATTTCATAGACAGTATATTTTCTTTATTTGGATTTTGTAAGAACCTTAAACATGACAGTTTTGGTCAGCCGAACATCAAATGACTTTAAAGCTAACGCTACTTTGCTTTCTAGCATCTTATTTTAGTCTAATTCCAAAGAGAAATAGTTTGGTGTCGGCAAGAATGTGGATTAATGATGTGTTTATAGATAGATATATAGATAGATAGATAGATAGATAGATAGATAGATAGATAGATAGATAGATAGATAGATAGATATAAACTTTATTTAAACACGGTAGTTTTAACAGTAACTAAGACTGGTTTACATAAAAGCCGTGTGTAAAAATCTATACATCAACATTAAATGATATTATTACATTCCATTAAAATCTTCTAAAAACGCCAGAGTCAGTTCTTTTAGCGTTCGTGTACGATATATTAAACTATAGTAATTGTAATTGTAAGAGAGTAAATTATAAGGCGTCAAAGAAGCAGGGAGGTAGACCATTTAGCTTAGTTTTAAATGTATTTAACGATTTGCTAGTCCTCAGGTCTTCTGTTAAATTATTCCAAATATGTGCTCCTCTGTAGCCGAATGGCTTTTTACCATAATTCGTTTTGGGGAGGGACAGTTGGAATTTTGATGACGAACCTCTTGTTTTATATGGTGTATGAACCCTATTAAATTTGTGTATTAAATACCCAGGCGCTTGGTTATTATAGATCTTAAACATTTCTATTGCTAAAAGTTTGCGCCTGCGTATTATTAATCTGTCCCAACCCAGTTCGTGAAGTATTGGGCCAGAGCTAGAATCGAAACTAGACTGTGTTATTATTCTAGCAGCCCTATTTTGGAGTTTTTGGAGTTTATTTGCGAGTTCAGTACCCAGGCTCTCCCAAACTATGCTGCAATAATAAAATTTAGGTTGAATAAATGAGTGGTACATAGTCTTGAGGGAGGACATGGGCAAGTAGGGCCGTTTCTGTTCGCTTTCCCTTTTGTGTTTTGTCTTTTATCCCAGATAAAAAACTCGACAGCCAACAACTGCTGAATCAATATGTACGATCTTAATTCTGTAGTTTCTTTAGTAATATTTTCGTATCGACAAAAGTGGTGAACAATATTTTGATGATTCGAAATTACTAAAAATAGACTGATTGGAGTAGGCTACAAAACAGAATATATATGATGACCAAACTGGAAGACCTTTGTATAAAATATATATAAAGTGCTCTGTGTATAAAATATACAGTAACTACAAATGGGAAAGCTAGCGCTATGGCTCTGAAAGATATTGGGAGCCTTTCTGTTCTGAGTAGGAGAAAACGTTTTGTGAATTAAGCCCTTGCCGTGGGAAAGTTATTTACTCGTATGACTATACTGGAAGCGTTTATTTAACGGTTTGTCAAGCTATGTTGTGTTTTTGAAGAAAGTTCCAAACTCCGCTGGAACACAAAATGCTAATGACCTGGTGTGCAAATAGCGATGTTCACTGCACGTCATCATTGTCATTAATATGCCAACCAGAGATCCACTAGCTAGTTCCTGACACAAAGCGGTCGCTATTACGAGTATGTGAAATCAGCTGAAACTCTGCTGTCAATCTTTATAATAATAATAATAATAAATTGATGATGATGATGATTTATTGCCATTATCTCCACTAGGTACGTGGCTCTTCACCTGCCAAACTATTCTACAATAACTTACATGTATAATACTAATGATAAAATACAAAAGTATTCGATTACACAATAATTACACACACGTCACAATTACACCGCAATAATCAATTACACAATGATTACACACAATTACAATGCACTAATAAGTCTATTTAAATCCAAAATTAAGTCCAATTCAAATATATTTAAGTCTTAAAGAGGGACATTAGCCACTTTAAGATCCAGAGCGATAATTACGTCTATCACAACGGTACTAAACAATATCTACAAAATACACGATAACTGTACGATAAAATGCATATATAGTTAAAAACAATAATGGTGATGCGTCTAGTAAATAATAAGGTGGTAGTGAAACGAGAGTGCGAGAAAGAGAAAATAATGTTTGAATTCCATACAACGAGCTATTTACATCTTGGAAAGACGTTTTATGTACATTGTAGCATTCCGGATGTCAGTCAAGTACGGTTGACTTTTTAGATGTTGCTTCTCTACCTGATAAGGAAATAAAACGAATGAAATCAATGTTTCTATTTTATTCATAGAACCTGCCCAGAAACATGAGGTGGCGTAACCAGTTCATCACGACGCTATATTTGGTGTTCACAACAACTGTGATAGCACATATGGATGGTTCAAGTAAGTTGGTATGACAACCGAATAAACAATGTCTACAGACAGGAACTACTGTTAATGTTTGCACAGGGCCATAACATGCCATCGATCTCATAAATTGAAAGGAGAAAGCATCGATAATATCACTTCATTTTCCGGGAAATTTTTTAAGGTATGCTTCACCGCCATTTGAGACTGTCGGGAATTAAATTTAAAGATAGACCTGTTGGCAAGGTGAGTGTGACAGAAACGTCGCTATTTGGCTAATGCGGACCGAAAGTGTAAGAGCAGAAGTTATGAAGGTCGTGACTATTCCGTAAGGCTTATATCACCTGGGCAACAGATGTGGGGTAAAATGGTACAGTGGAACCCCGATTTAACGAAGTGCCAGGAGAATGGGGAAATTGGTTCGTTAAATCGGGGTTTCGTTAAATCGAGAACCCCAATATAACGAATCTGTTGAAAACTGACCAAAAGCCTCATTAATTCGGGGTATAGTTAATAATTAATTTGCCGTAATGTTAGACGGTGTCTCTAACACCGTGATAGCGCTGCACTCCCCAACATTTCCGCGTCTGGACGTTATACTGTACTTATAGCACTCGTGATTTATTAATATCTGTACGTACGTAGCTACTGTACAACAGTAGTCGAGTCATCTTCTGTGGCATGATAACATTTATTCGTTATATCGGGGTAAATTTTACATTCGGGCTTATAGATTGTGTTAAATATATCGGGTATTTCGTTAAATCCGGGTTCTTTCCCATACATTTTACTGTAACTCTGGTCGGACTGAATACATTTGTGCGTTAAATCGGGGACTTCGTTAAATCGGAGTTCGTGAAATCGGGGTTTTACTGTATAGTTACTCATTTTAGATCGATTTTGGTCGATTTTGTAGTTATATCGTGAGAGGTTTTTCATAATAATTAAAAAGCTCCTTCGAGATTGAATTTCATGAATGTGAGATAACGATAAAGTATGTATTATAATACTGAAATAAATCGAACTGATAATACAATAGATGTTGCTGTGGTATTTAATTAATTATCGCCAAATATTCCGGTCATTACGAGTCTGCGGTACGTCAGCGGTTTTCCCTGTGAATGCACTTATTTTCACATACCGGAGGCTTTTGACACTGTCAATACTTAAAATCTTTCAAAGTTGTAGCTATTAAGAACGTCGGAAATTTGGAAATTAGTGATTTTACGCTCCTGTCATGCGGTTTTGGTTTTCGTGCGAAATTTTGCCTCAAGTGCAATGTTCGGAGGTTTAACTGCTGACCAAATTTACCGTTTTTACAGCTATTCCATAATTAACTGCATGCTGGGATAGCAGAGGTTTGGGTGTAGAGTTTGATACCAAATATGTAAACCTTCGAGCATTTTTTCTCGATAAAATCACACTAAGATTCTCATCGATTCACGAATCGGAAACAGCTACGACGGATGGAGCATCGTGTTGGATTTTAGTGTAAGAACATTTGATCTAGCCAACACACTTTATTATTGTAATTGTATGATTTAATGACCCTTGTGACTGGCTTCGAATTTACATTTATCTATGGTAAATAAAAAAGATGTATAGCTCAATAAACGTTCAATGTTCAGTTTGTAGCGACTTTACGGGAAAACGGATATAGGAAATCTTAATGGCTTGAGTGTATACTTTTGGATTACGAACGAGAACCAGGTCTAGTATGTGTATACAGTCCGGCAAATTTAGTAATCGATATTGGTATAGAGATATGAACTTGTCAACTTTGAGTTTAGCGGTGTTTTTGCTTGTTCATATGAAGGATTGTGTGGCGACTTTCTTCGTTAGTAGAGCACAGTGGAAAGGACATATGAGGCGCCGTTTTGGACATTATTACGAACAGTATAAATAGATCCGTAACTTCAAATATTCATGGCAAACGTTTTATTGCGTGTAGTTAGATTACGTTCTTAATGCCAAATGTAAAAAACATGCTAAACTTTTTTTCGTACACTTAATTTTCTTGTATAACCATGGCAAACTTAAAACAAACGTGCTATACTAGACTGACACATTCGGAACACAATACAAATATACGTGGTCTTTCTCAAATATACATGCTAAACTTTTCATTCCGTATGGTATGATGCACCGCGCGCTTCACATGCAAACACACTAGTACCTAGGTCTCGCGCGGCTATCTCGCCTCGTGATCTTTCTTGTTCTGTGGCTGCTTCAAGTTGGCTGATCGTCCAGAGAATTTCAGAGAAGCACTAAGCAACATAGCACGCCAAGCCAGATTGCTGCTGGCCGGAAATGCCAAGTACGCGTGCAGCAGAAAAACTCACATCAGTTGTAAGCTTTCGTGTAACTATTTGTCCATAGCAGGACTTAACGAAATTGAACCCTGTACAGTACCCTGTAAATCAGGGAACAGCTCCCTCATCTTTGCTCCAAGATCTTCCTCATCCATTGACTTGTCCAGAGGAAATCAGTGCACAACATACCCGTCATTTTCGAGGTGACAACGGGGTTGATGTGTCGGCATAGCTTTTGTGCAGGAAGAGGGAAGCAGCACACAATCTTTATATACTATAGACCCTATGCATAATTTCTGGTGACTTGTATGTCAACGAGGCTGGTAGGTCCTCTGGAATGTTGAAATTGAAGCGCTCAGGGAGATGTGTGAAATGCACTGAACATATGTTCAGTGAAACAATGCCATTATTTTGCTATGCTATACCAGCCTCGTTGACATGCAAGTCACCAGGACTTATGCAGTCTCTTCTTCGAAGGCGGATTTTTGTATACGTAACAGTTCTAGTCGAGGCTATCCCGATCAGTCGACAATTAAATGTCGGAAATGAGCGAACTAGCTCTGCAGCTGCTGCTCTAGCCGGTCTTCAGTGGCGTTGTACATGGCTGATTCGTAGTTGTGTTTATTGTGCTGGTACTGCTAATACTGGAACGAACTCTGCTCGATCGGCAGTACACTTCTATTGCTATAATTACCCAGCAGCAATCTGGCTTGGTGGGCGATGTTGCTTAGTGCTTCTCTGAAATTCTCTGGACGATCAGCCACTTTGATCTTGAAACAGCCACAGAACAAGAAAGATCACGAGGCGAGTTAGCCGCGCGAGACCTAGGTACTAGTGTGTTTGCATGTGAAGCGCGCGGTGCATCATACCATACGGAATGAAAAGTTTAGCATGTATATTTGAGAAAGACCACGTATATTTGTATTGTGTTCCGAATGTGTCAGTCTAGTATAGCACGTTTGTTTTAAGTTTGCCATGGTTATACAAGAAAATTAAGTGTACGAAAAAAAGTTTAGCATGTTTTTTACATTTGGCATTAAAAACGTAATCTAACTACACGCAATAAAACGTTTGCCATGAATATTTGAAGTTACGGATCTATTTATACTGTTCGTAATAATGTCCAAAACGGCGCCCCATAAGGACAAGCATAACACCAGCAATTGATCTAATTTTTTGCAACAATCAGATTAGTTTGGCTTGTATACTGGACTGCTGGTCCGGTAAGGTGAGAATATTTATTATGTTCGCTTGTATTTGCAAAATTGTGAAGTCGTTCCATACATTCTTTGTAAAATCGGAGGATATGTTAGAGTCATTTATGGTAGAAACCGCTTATGTACCGCGGGGGCAATGTCCGTAATTGTTGGCGATGGTTACATGGTTCGGTCTTCTTTGTTCTTTCTGGGGAATATATCTGATATTTTCACATCACGCTTCAGTTTCTTTGTTCTTTGCGGGGAAATATATATTTTCCCCTTGCATTTTAATATATGTTCGTTGCATTTTAACATATATTTCCCTCGACTTATTCCCTTACACGTTTCCTAGTACTTACGGAATTCGGCAAAGGAATGTTTTCTTTTTTCTTCGGTAAACATATTTATCATTCGCTCAGATGTAACGCAACGCTGCTTGGGACTCGCTTTGTAAACCAAACTATAGGGGGTTTAGGCAAAAGTTTGTCTTTAAAATTCTTAGATTGCAAGTAAATGAATGTTATTCTCCTTACTTTGCTGACAGTTTTACTTTTTAAAGTAACGAAATCGGTTTTGAACATCAAAATAATTGAAATTTTTCTTTAAAAAAAATTGCTTTTGTCTATATCTTAATCTTATATATGGCCTTTGTATCCGAGAGTTTCCGGCAGCACTACTGTGACATACAGTAAACGCAATACACTTTATTATATAACTTTGGAACTAGTAGAGGTATCTCAATCAAACTTCTAAGAAGGTAACTTTAGAACTAGGGCTGAAGTAGAGGGTAAATTTAGCAGGCCTAATCTGGGTCCTTAGGTCGCCTTATGAGCCTTATGTCGCCTTATGTCGACCAATGTCGCCCTATGTCGCCTTATGTTGCTCTATATTGGCTTATGATATAATATGAAATTACACATTTTGCTTAAATAACTGGTAATTATAAAACTATATTTAGACTGTAAGTTTTTTTTTTTTAATAATTATTAATGAATACAAATTTATGTATCTCTACACCTACATTGTATATCAGTTGTATTTACTAAACCTTACGACCCCCCGCCCCCCACCCCGAGGTCCCACTGCCATTACGTACCTTACCCCAGTAAATTTCACATTTGCTCTTCATAGTTGAGAACCCCATAAGGTACACATTTGCCTATACGACCGACTAAAAAGAACTGCAACTAATTATGTTAATGTATCTATACACAGCTAATAATAACCTAAACAAGGATCTGTACCATAAAAGGGCATTGCTCTACCTCTTTCACACTTGAAAAAAATAGGTACCTGAGGGATAGGTATTGGGAAAGGTATTGGGATGATTGGAAGAGTATTGTCATGGTTGTGTTCATTATAGGTAGGGGCACACCGCGGCAAAACGTCACGCGCATGCGTATTTGCTATTTCTTGTCCGCGCGCGGCCGCCCCCAGTTTCCCGCGAAAACTGAAATGAAACAACAGGCACATGCCGTGATTTTAACGGTTCTGCTTAAAAGTATTCATTTGTGAACTGTTTTGTCAAAAACTAAGAAAACTACTTAAGAGGGCATCCATGTGAAAACCATGCACCCTGAAAATATGAGTCTACATGGTACATCTCAGATTTTGTTCATATTTTGCACATATGTTACTATTGGCCTGGCATTAGACTTGGTAGAATATTTTGGAAAAATTCCAAAAACTGTAAGAGATATGGGGGTCAGTACGAACTGCCTCGGTTTGAGGGGTATTTCCACTATGTATTTTTAGTCATGTTTACAGAATATTTTTGAACAAACCATATAAGCTATATACACAAAACGTTTCTACAGCATAAACACGACCAATTGCAATTTAATTATGATATAAGTGCCAACAAATATTCAGTATTCAAGGAGTAAGGCTTTCATGTACAAGTGACTTCCAAAATTATTTTTCAAAAAGTCAAATTTTAGGGTAAAATGACATTCGAATACTATCGATGCGGCGAAATTGTAGAAGATGAGAGAGTTATTATTTTGTAGATCAGTCATTTGGAAATACAACTGGGGACTAAAAAGTTTGTAAAGTTTATTCAGCTTAGGAGCAGTGAGGCCAAAGTAACATACTCCCAACGCCCGGGTCCAACGTAAATAAACAATCAACGCCAGATGCAATCTGTATCGTGTGCAGAATAACGGGACAAATAACGGACAGGAATGAGAAACATAGCCCTAAAATAACTGGGTGATAAATTTATTTGTCACTTATGCCTATGGTTTTGCAATAAACAACAACTAATTAACAATCAACTTCAAAATAAGAGAAATTAGTAATACGAAGGATGAATCAGCGATAAATGCATACCTGATTCTAGCCTTATTTGTGCTCTCCTCCCCAGCTCTGTCATGGTCTCGAAGCCACAACTTACGATAATTATCTTCTTGTCGATTTTACACCGAAAGAACATTTACCCATTATAGTTTATACAGATGGCTTTGTAGCATCCGCCATTTTATTTAGGACTAGAACCCAGTCTGCTGTTGTGCACCACAGGTAGCCCGAACACATATGTGTACATTCCATGTGGAATATTGGAAGAAAAAACTCTCTACCGTTGAATCAGCCTTTCCTTTCTTGTCTATTTATATATATATATTGCTGATCAGATCCCTACACGCTAGGAGATCCGGTGTTTTATCATTTCGTCTGTGGTGCCCAACATATATACCAGAGTGGGTAATTTATATTGAAATATTTATGAATCTCATGAAACAGAACTGGAAATAATCATAATGCACTACTTAATACATCTACATAATTTTGTTTGCAAAACTTTAATTTTTTCAAGGTGATTATAGGTTAAAATTACCCATGATGCACCTGATATATGTAACTGTTATGGGGTCAAATGTTTGCATACATTCATACACAAGGTCACAACAATGAATTATAAATGATTTCTAACATCCCGTGCATATATCCTGTATATTCACACGACCCACATACGGCCATCCCAATAAAATGTTCCGTTTCCAATCGCCAGACCGACCCAATTTTTTTTGGAAAAGTTAACAAAAATACAAAGCTTGACATTGACCCAATTTTTGGGAAAAGTTAAAAAAAAAAATTGAAGAACATACTTTCATACTACACCTCTTTTCCTAGCTCTCTACGTATTTGCATTTTATTGGGATGGCCTAATCAGCTGTGTCGGTGCCGAACTGGAGCGCAGTGCCATCCTGGAAAGCGAAGTTCAGAAATGTCTGACGTATGTTGCTATTGCTACAAACTATCTTAGAAAAGGGTTCAGAAAACATCTGGGTGAACGATGAAACATATTGTGTGGATCGTGACAGACTTTATCCAGACCTGAATTACGCTGGATTTACATATACATGTATGTGCGGGGCGCTTGTTCAGACACACGGTAAGCCACGCAGTTTACAAGCATGAGTAGTTATGTTAGTTATCTTCCCATTAATGCGGCTGACCAACAAGCACTGAGGGTGGTCACTGCCAGATATTTGTTTAATGTCCAAAGTGGTTCCTTAGCGTCCTGTGATACACAGCTGCTGATCAATACGAGCGTCGTGAGATGCAATCTCGTTGCCAGAGCCCGCGATCATTGGACCAGCGCCAAGATACTGGCCAAAAGATCGCGGGTTATGAGAACGAGATTGCGTGAGACGGGACCGCCATTTTTACGTGATCATCCGATCGAGGCACGAGGGATCGAAAAGGCGTAGGCGCGAACACTGCGCTTCTCTGTTTCTCTTAATGTTTCCTGGGTGGCTAATTGAACGAGCAGGAAGCATACAAATGTTTTGCTGCACGGGTGGATATACGAGGAAACGTTGTTGCCGAAAAAAAACTAACGAATGCGCACTGTGTCAAATTGTCTTGCCGGTGGGATCTGGGTTTGTGTTGCTAAGAAACACATATGCTGTGTGTCACTGGAGCCTAGTAAACATTGTTTTCCTCTATAGCCAACGTGAAAACATTGTTGCGGAAGCAAATTTTGCCTCATCGAAACAAAAAAAATGTCTTTGAAATGCTTCAGAAAAATGTTTTCCTTCCTGGAAGATTGTTTTTTTTTGCGCAAATTTTCCCGCGGACTTTGACTCGTTTTTACAGACAAATGTATGGAAAACTAAATCCACGATTGCATGCTTCCCAGCACAGCTACATCCCTCAAATTTCGATCAATTAATCTTTTACCTGGTATCTTAAGTTTGTATCTGAAGAATATTTCAGAAATTCGATTTTACGGATTTTATTTGTCATCGGATTCCCATACAAACACTGTATTTCGCGCCATGTTTACACCCCTTTCAAAATGTCGGAATTATAATAAACCGCGAACTGGTCTATTACCTTAAAACTGTAAAGAAATACGTTATTCTTTGTGTACGAGGTTTGTAGTTTCTCAGCTGTAGGATGTCCGGTGTCCGCGGGGAACAGGATATCAGGACACGTGACTTGTCCCTTCGTGTGTACCGACCTTTACGTCTGCGAGCGGGCGAGGCGCGCGGCGTGATTTTTTTTTCACTTGTGTGGGTTGTTCTTTTATCTTTTGTTTTCCATATTGATTTTCTTTGTTTTTTTTATGCAACGAGCTCCGCTATAAAGAGATACGAGGACGACAGTAACAAATCGCATACAAGTGTATCACAGGCAGCTTTAAGCAGAGAGTGAGCTATTATGCACTAGTCTAAATCAACCCCCACTCCCCCCCCCCCTCCCCCTCCCACCCTGTCCCGGGTTGGGGGAGGAGGAGGGGGGGGGGTTACTTTGACTAGTGCATTACCTAAAATCAAAAATGAATAAAATACCCTGTCTAGACAGTACAGTACAGGTGAAAATATTTATAGATTTTATGATAATTTTACTTGACACGCGCCATCAACAACATCCGCGCCAAGTGCCAAGGCATTTCATACAATTCTTAGTAAGGGGGTCGGGACATGCCTTCAACGGTAATATAGTTGTTTTCCCTGGTAACGCCGAGAAGATATGCCACATTCCCTCGTTGAATATACACAAAATGAGCACTTGATCAAGTCCAAATCCATCTCGTGGATAGGGCGGGAAATACACGTGCAGACGTTACACGCAGTTCCTGTCACGCAATTCTTGAGATATCATTATATCACTGAAGTGATTTCATCTATTTCGGTGATACCACATTTGATTTCATGGATTATACACACATTTTGGTATTTCAACGGAACGAACAGAATATTATGCACAAGATTGAAACAAATTGAGTCCGTAACAAGGTAGTAACGACATCAGAATGGTTTCCCGTTGCTGACTCTAAACGGTTCTAACTTGGCCAACTATTCGATGAGCATATAATAAAGGGCTTCCAAGAAAACGAAACCATTAGGGTTTTTTTTATTATGAAAAGAAAACATCGTTTCTTTACAGAATAAAAACTAAAAACTTGAATAGAGAATCGGCTGAAGAACCTAAATACGACTGTACGTGCATTTCTACTTGTCACTCATTCACCCCGCTACAGAGGCTCGCAAAATTCAGAGTGACTCGCCGGATTAGAAGCTGTATTTAAAGCGTAGCGTAGTTTGAAATCCTCTATATATCATATTCAAAGAAAATTCATTGTCTTTGATCCAATCAAACAATTTTAAACGAAGATACTGCCATAAACTATGAGTACCTATTTTTCAGCTTTGACTCCGTCAAACTCGACAATAATTCAGTCACTTTAGACATCTGCATATCGGGTGATGGACTTGGTCACCCTTCAAAACTAAAATAATATTGAAAATGAATGTGCATTCGAATTCTTAAAGCAATTATTGGCAGAAAATCTGTGAAGTTCACCGTATTTTCGATTTTAATCGAAAAAAAATCGCCGTGTCGCCATATCGTCGTTTGTTTAATAACTGAACATTGCGGATTTTGAGAGTGCGTAATCTCTAACCCAGCATTAACTTTACAGAGATTTTTTTTACCAGATGCAAAGATGTATTGTAAGTCAATCTAGGAATATTTCTAAATTCAAAGAAAAGAAGGCCGCAACTCTGCAAACGGCCATTGCCAGACAGCATTTATCGGGTTTTAAAAAGACCTATTAAAGTAGCGTTAAATAAAAATCGACAGAAGCGACAAAATATAAATAAAATTAGTTGATTTTTGGTTTTAATATGCTGACGGGACTTAGTACTAAAGCAGGTAAACATATTATCTTTCTACTTAAAATCATTTGCGATTGCGACATGTTACAACATAAGGTATATTTTGCTCTGATTTTGAGCATTTCAGGGGGTCAA
Source organism: Actinernus sp. WN-2022 (assembly GCA_030867875.1). Classification (NCBI taxonomy): domain Eukaryota; kingdom Metazoa; phylum Cnidaria; class Anthozoa; order Actiniaria; family Actinernidae; genus Actinernus; species Actinernus sp. WN-2022. The sequence goes on from JAOWCC010001210.1 coordinate 35,626,304, forward strand.
ACAGTTTGATTGTCATATCTCAAAGGCCTTTTACATTTCAGCCAAACTATTTCACATGGGACATTAGCTAGTTAAGATATAAATGTGTGCCAAGTTTAAAGGAAATCGGAGAGGTGCACTGTAGACTCGTCTGCATGGTTTTCACATGGACCCTCTCTTAAAAGCTAAGCCTAAGACTTTAACAGGTTGAAGTTTTCTTAATTTGTAATTCATTGTGAGTTTACTAAGTTATAAAATTATTTACTAAAAAAGTTGAAACCCTCGGTAATTTGTATTTGATAGCAGAGCCTTCGTTCTTTTGGCCAGCGAAGCATACCGTTTTGCCGCGGTGTGAGGTAGGGGTTATTAGATGCTAGGGTAATCTCAGACAGGTTTAGTACAATGTACCTAAGATGACATGCAGGACAATTAAAGGAGGGCCTAGCTGCACTAGGTAACTGTGTCACTGAGCAGATTGTGAACATAAATAACAATAAAATTAGTAATATGCACATTCAAATCCTGGAGAGTGTTCGCTGACAGCATCAGATAAATCCTCGCTTTGTGATTGGATTACGAATGCCATACAGAATTCTCAATCTGCGTCGGTCTATTGTTTTACTGCAATATAATGGCGATGTCGATCCAAAAAGGTCCCTTGGGATTGCTAACGCTTTTCTTCAACTCTGTTGCATTGTCTAGTGCACAAGTTCATTAGACTCCAAAATTAAGATGTACATAAAGTTATTTTTAGCATGGATAATCAACTTTCCTCTGTATTTGGTACCCATGTTGTAGTTCAGTGCTCTTTAGTACTTACATAATCATACTTTTATGCAAAACAGTAGAATATGTTCTGAATAGTGAACATATCAAGGTAATTATTATAATTTATCCAACATGTCTGCCTAAATCCCCCTTGCTCGTTAATTAGTTATCGCTAGTTGAAGTTTATAACCGCCTCCCGGTTAGCTCAGTGGTTAAGCGCAGGTCTGTTGTGCGGGAGGTCGCGGGTTCAAAACCGGCCGGACCAACACTCAGGATCTTAAAATAACTGAGTAGAAGGTGCTGCCTTTGTGAAACAATTTCGTTCACGAGCTGCAAATGGTTAGACCTTCACGTCTTCTCGGATAAGGCCGTTAAATCGTAGACCCATCAGTGGATGAAGAGCCACCTCATGGAAATGCCACTGATTAATCCGTTATTAATATTATTATTATTATTACAAGTGAAAACCGCTAACGATAATCAAATGATACTAAAAATAATAATGTTATTTAATGAAAATGGGGATAGAAAATATGTCGCCGCACCCCCCTGAATTTAAATTTTCAACAAAATGATGTCAAAATTCGTGCTCTACGGCAAAAACTACTTTAGTTAACATCAATTGTGGTTCTTTATCTCCTGTTTTTATTCATTTTATTATATCTATTATATTACACAAATGGATAACGCTAACGATAATCATACAATGGTTTCCACCCCTCCCCCCTTATTTTTGTTTTTTTTGCAGATCTTACACAAAATTGGGAAAGATATGTTGTATTAGTCATGTTTAGTACCAAGACTATGGTTTTGATGCTGCAACTGTATTCAATTCCTTTATAATGGGGGAGGGTACCACTGTTATCAGGAAATGCAAATGATTTTTCACCCCTCCCCCCTCAATTTTGCAAGGTTCGCAGATTTTACCCAAAATTTTTAAAAAATAGTTTTGTTCGTTGTGTTTAATATCAAAACTATGATTTTAAAGCTTCAGCTTCATTAAATACATTTTTAAAGGGGAGGGTACCACTAGTAACAGGAAATGAATATGCTTTTCCACCCCTCCCCCCTCAGTTTTGCAAGGTTCGCATTTCTTACCCCCAAATTTGCAACCAATATGTTGTGTTCGTCGTGTTTAGTACCAAAACTATGATTTTTAAGCTTCAACTTCATTCAACCCACTTCGAAATGGGGAGGGTACCGTTATTATCAGGAAATGCATAGGATTTTACACCCCTCCCCCCTCAGTATTGCAAGGTTCGCATTTGTTACCCCAAATTTGCAACCAATATGTTGTGTTTATCGTGTTTAGTACCAAAACTATGATTTTAATGCTTAACGTTATTGAATCCAGTTCTGGACTGCGAAATAGAAAATGAAACTTGTCCCAGGATGCTTTGCGGCCAAAACCAAAAGGGCGATGATTTTTTTAAGGTAGAAAGGAACATGGTAGAGACACAGGGTTTTCACCAAAGTGTTACCCATATAAAACTGCAGGGGGTCTTCTTAATTTGATTAACATTGATGTTCAGTTCAAATAAGATATCAAATATCGCTACGTTAGTAGTTTCCAGTGGCAGAAATTTCGCTCTGAAACCTTTAAACTCATAAAATAATTTTCACAACCGCGTACTCATCATAGACGGCTTCCTTAGTTGTTCAGCTGTTTGTTTCGAAATCAGCTTTTTTTTTGGGGTGGGGGGGGGGGGGGGGGGGGGGGGGGGGGCGAGAATACGCGCGGATTTTTAATTCTTTCGAATTCGGAAACGGTTAATTCTTCACCTGACAAGAATCGCGGCCACTTTTTGTTTACGTTGAGCACACAACAAAGGTGTATTTTACAGTTTTTAGTTTTATCATTCATTATCAAATAACCCAGAGGAAACTCGCGCGCTGATTGGCTGAAAGCCGTGTTTATATGAGAGTCCATAGACATGGAAATTCGCTGGCACGCGATTGTGAATGAACTGATCAAAATGGCAAACGACAAGGAAGAATGTTTTCACCAAACGTTGACTTTCAATAATATGATTGTAATCAGCAAAACGGATATATATATTTAACAAAAATACAGCCAACCGACGAAGTTATCAAATTTGCTAACCATCCCGGCCAAGATATTTTTATTTGTGGTCCAACAAACAAAAGTCGAAACCACTTTTCGTCTAACTTATTTCGTACGGTTAAACTCCTTATAGACGAATAGAGTAAAGAAAGGAGCTAGAGACTAGAGTAGACGAGAGAGAAAAGCAAGGCAACACTCTTTCAATTGTTTTTCTCTGTCTTTTTTTATCCCAAACTAAAACTAAAATGACATCGTATTTGTCGGCGATGAAGTCACGAAATAATAAGCCTTCATATAAGGCCAATTGTGTTTGGTCTTAGATAATTCAGATAGGGTTTTTAGCTTTTCCTTGCCATTTTATGAACAACTACATGAATTTTGCAAACTCACGTGCGACAGTTGTGAAGTTGATATTTTGTTGATTTTTTCACAGAACAAAATGCGTTTTTCCCTCTTACCTTGCACTCTTAGCCTCATCTCATTGGAAGGAAAGTTCCAACAGCTAGATCTTTCCATTGAGTTTGGTGAAAATAAAAGTTCATTCAACTAAAACCTGCTTCAAAGTTCAACAGGGGAATCGTGTTTCCTCATGTACATTCTGTCATTCCGCGACAAAAACACCCAGTTCAAGTCCTCCACTCCTTGAATGCCTTTCGCCTTAAATTTCCGGGAAAGCAGGTCTTGGATTCCGAGTTAGTCTTTTCGGGGACTGTTGAAGCAGATGTTTTTTTAAATAGAGCCACACACTGACACAGAGCCAGAGGAGACAGAGCATTCCTTCGTTTCTCTCAGTTCTGTATCGGGGGATTTCCCGCGCTGTGCAAACTCACCGTCGGTCGATTTCTGACGATTGTTACGGTTAGGAGAATTGATCTTCTGATCGTGCGTGCGTACGATTTTCTCTCGTGATTTTTCTGTTCGTTATTTTATAAAAGCAATATAACACGCTTTTCATGTCTTTGTTCTCTTATATAAACACTTGGGATGTGTTGGGAGAACGCAGAAAAACTTGCGTGTTTCTTTGTTCTCCCAACATATCCCGCGTGTTTATATAAGCGAACAAAGACATGGAAAGCGTGTTATATTGCTTAATTATCAAATCATTAATAAATCTTGAAGCAAAATCAAAGGAAATTAATAAAACATCAGTGTCTTTGAATTCTACTAGAGATTTCGTCCTGATTTACATAAAGTTTTGCTTCGATTTTCTCGGCCAAAATAAGTCGTATCGGCAAAATAACTGAAGACATGACTCTACATCTAGACGTTTGATAAGTGAGATAAAGAATTCGCTTCCGATCTTTATGGGATTTACAAACTCGCTTTCAGCTCGAGTTTGTAAATCCCATAAAGATCGGAAGCGAATTCTTTATCTAGTACTTAATACTTAATATACAATAAATCTCCAATTCTGAGCAGTTTATTTCAACGATTTTTTAAATATAACAAGAGGCTGTAAGCAGCCTGTACTCGGCCAATATATATGGCATTCGAACAGAAAATGTATTAATGCAATATAATTATTCATGAAATAGAAGTGTTTTATGAAAGGGCGGCTGTGTGACTAATGCGAGTTGAGTGTTCTTAGTCAGCTGCGAAACAAAATTCACGTGTATTCAGACTTGATTTGGGGACGAAAATGTCTTTTTTTATATTTTGGGGTTAGGTTTATTAGAGGATTTGCATGGAAAAGTATAGAAAAAATGTGATTTAATACGCCGATTTGTGGGGTATTCTGCAATCATTCCGCAGGTCCCATTAAAATAGGAGAGGGGAAATAAATCAATTGAGCAATAATTTGTGATCCGATCGAACCGTGTTCTGATCGATCGATCCAAATTTTCCAAGGCGCGTTCATGAAGTCACTGACTCAGCGAATTCGACCGTTTTGAGCGATCGCGAGGCGTAAGCGTTTGATCTGAGTTCACTGTTCGCTACCGTATTGCCAGAATCACTCAGATGCAGCAATCCTTCCGTTTCCGTCTAATGTTCAGAGACGATGAACGCTACTTCTGATGAATTTATAAATGTTATACCACACACAAAACAACAACCACATTTCTATTGCGCCAGTCAGTGAATCAATTTGACAAAGAAGTCCCTAGGCCTTCTGGCTTCTGGGTTAATGGGATCCCTGTGGTGTTTAATGGCCTGTGACGTCACCGCCCAACTGTCAACCAGAATCGCCCAGCTGGGCCCAACAATTCGCAAAACTTGGGGAAGATAGTTCAAAGACTTGCATCAGGTGATAGGGAAATCACATTGAGTTTTCTTATTCTAAAATGATTGACGTTTGTGTAATTTCAAATCAGTGGTAAAACGTGGCAAAATGTAGTCGGAGTATTAAATTTAAATTATCGAATATCGTGTATTTTTTTAAGTAATTAAACTCACTTTCATTCAACAAAATACCTGCCACTTCTCTTCCAAGCCGTTCATCTTACAGATTTGGATTCGCTGCCCGATGTTAGCAAAGAAGAGAGACCGACGGCAGCAAGAGCTATCTTCACTTCAGTTACCAGTGGAATGAACTCATTGCATTGTGCTTCGTCAAACGGATAGAAGTTGTTGAGCCGTGAAACTCAACGCAGCGATATTCACCTAGAGTTGGTTCCCTCCACGCCAGGCAAAGTGCTTTTCAAATCCAAGCAAAACTCTCAAGATAAACTGAGAATCAAACCCATGCTTTGATATTTTCTCAAGCTCTTCACGAGCAAATGTATACCGAATCCGTGACCGGCATGTTAGATCGAATTCTGGTAACAGTGAGCGGTGACGTCACAAGCCATTACAAACCGCAGGGATCCCATTAACCCACTCAGACAAAATACTAAGCCAGAAGGCCTAGGGACTAGGCTGCATTAACATAATAACATTCACAGTTTTGTTTCTGAGCTGCTCATGGACTCTTACGAGATAAAATTAATATCTATGTGGGTCAAGATTTTGAGACGGGAATCAGTTCTTTTCCGATGGTACCGGCAGTCGAGTATCGAAGAGGCCCTTTAAGGCTAAATTCCGACTAAGCGACACGGCGTTGAAATGGCGACACGAAGAACATGAAATAACGATGTAGGTCTGAAATTTAAGAACATAACAGACGAAATTCCGACAGCGACATGCCCACCTTCCGAGAGTGCGACAGACAGGGGACATGCGTACCTCCCCCCTAAAAGGGCTTCATTGAATACAATATCAAAAAATATATATCTCTCTCGCCAGGAGTGTTCCTCTTCCGACATTTTATTGTCACACAACACTATAGACGGTAGAGTTATTTTTAGCATAGAGTTTCCAACGAGAAGAAACAAAGGCCGTCACTTTTAACCAATCAGGATGCACTGAAAAATAGTAATTAACACAAAAATTCTAAAGTGCAAGAGAACAAAAGAGAACGTAATCGCATACCAGAACTTCGCGGCTATAAATAGACACACCATCTACTGTGTTAGGGGCCAACACAAGGGCACAGGAACACTCCTGTGTAATATACTCTACATTATCCTCTGTCTCTGTAACCAGATTACAAAATTTAATCTACCGAGACGAACACTACTGATAATAAATCTTCGTAAAACGTTAAAATGTCAGATATGTTCATGGCATGTTGACCCTTCAAAACCCGACATGTGAATGAAACGATTTTCGAAGCAAATCCACTGAATAACTAACCTCAGTGATCTCGCGAACTTCTCGTCTGTTGGGATTCACCGATATAAATAACGACCTACATCGTTATACAAAGGAAATCAACGCAAAAGCGCTCTTGACTGACATATCACAATACAGGGAGTACACCTGGGATAATAACAAGCAAAACTCGCGCAAAATGATCGAAATCTGGCCCGAAATGCTGACCCGCTCGGCCTTGCTAGAAATCCTGACAAGAAACTCAATCCTGACTCGCGTCACCAAATGTAATTAACCCGCGAGTGTGTCGAGCGGTGTGAAATCTGAGTGGTTGATCCTGTCACGTGTTGAGCCAATTGGCGACACGAAAAATAAAATCCACTTTCGAAAATTAACTCGGGCGGCCATTGGCCAGGCCCGAGTAATTAATGTAAGAGGCAAAATTGTTTGTATTTTACGGATTATTGACAGTTTTCACGTGTCCTAATCACGTGACTAAACCCCCTATAAACTAGGGTTGAATTACGTAGAATAATTTATTCAAAACCGCGGTATCATAAGTGTTAGCCAGTGAAATGTCATTCGAACAAACACTTTCGGGAGATAACATTAATTGAGATCGCAATGCAAAGAATTACACTTTATAATATATTGTTCTGCCATAGGACGTATCTGTAATTATCCGGCTTTGAATAATTCTTCGGCCCAACCTCGCCTAGAAACAGATTACATTGAGATAGAAAATTGACAGTCCCTCATTACTCGGACCGTGTAAGCGGGTCGAGTCAAATTCCCACCCTAAAATATGCCTCATGGTCTAAAAATTACCATAAAAATGGATTTCACTTGGACAACCCCTAAAAAATATTGGATCGCCGATTTCAAACTCTAAAAAATACGACGATCACCCCTACAAGCCGAATATAGGAAGAACCCCCCCCTCAATTCATACATACTTCAAAATTAATTAATTAACCTCGCAAATTTGAAGAAATTCATATTAAAAATTAACGAAACTCGCAGTGCCTCAGCTTCAGCGGTTATTCTGGCTATAGTTCGGGTATTGCCTTGGGCAGTTTAATTTCCATCTTCGTAGACTCCTCCACAGACCCCGCTCGGCCTTCTGTTGCTTTTGATTGATGGACGACGATGCACGACCATTTATTGATTATTACCGAAATGACATTACGTTAGATTGGGTAGGAACTTCATGTAAGCAACTACGTACGTATACAATTGTTTCAAATGATCCTATAACTGGAAGGTTCATCGCGCCGTACGTACATGACATATATACCGATCTACATGCATGATGGCAATGGTCTACAGCTTCTCCGAAGCAGTAGTGAAGTCCGAAGCAGTAGACACAAAAATCCTTGAACGGTATTGGTCAACGCTCAAATGAAGTATTACTATTCATTTCTATAGAAAGTGATAAGTAAATATAGTTTTGGAATGGAAATTCTGATGGGTAGGGTGTTTCTCTAGCACCTGGAAATGGAAATGTGCATTGCTAAAGAGAACAACTTCTCATTTTAGTACCGTTTCAGATTAGCTTGTATACAGCCGTCTGTCTCCCCTCAAAACTCGGGAAGGGTCGTCTGTGCTACACTGTCGTTAATCGTGTTCCGGAATAATTTTGTATAAACTGAAAAATCGGAGGCTCTGATAAGAAACAAATGGGGCAAGATTGTGATTGGCTGTTGAACAACGGCTGCGCGAAGTTCGAAAATTTAAACTCCTCACGTACCCGACGGGCGCGCTGTATCTCATTGGCCGAGAAAAACGAGACGGTAAAAATTGTATATTTCAGATCGTTCATTTCTTATTGTTAACGGAAAATGACAAGAGGACGACGCGAAGCGGGGATATTAAAATAAATTCCCTTCTAGCATAAAAATCAATGAAAGCTTTCTTTAGGATAAATTAAGGTAGATTTATCATCGATTTATTGAACGGTAATTTCAAGGTCTTCAGTGCAGTTCAGCAAAATAACGTGAAGACAAAGCCAGAGTTTTTAAACCGAAACCGTATCAATTTTGAATCAATATAAATCTTTACTTCGCCAGCACCGACTCAAGGCGGATTCAATGTTCATAGGCACTTCCTACATATATATGGATACTTATTAAATTATGACTGGGTAGTCTAGAGATAAAAGTTACTCGTACACATTATATTCTCCACGTCCTGAAACAAGATTTTCCTAATTATTTCAGATCAAAGCATACAAAAACGCATATCAAAACACGTCCAAAACCATAATGTAGCTAACCTGAGTATCAGGCTCACAAGAAGGGAATATGGGGTAGAGACTGACACAGGCGCTACGTCATCGAGCCATCACTTTTTAAACAATGCAATTTATTTCCGGTTTTTGCATCAAAGTTGTTCGATCTCTGTAAAGAAAATTTAAGACCTTAGTATGGTACTTGTATTTCATCTGTTTATTTGTTTTGTGATTACGACTAACACAGAGTTTTGCTGCTCCTTTAATTCTCTCGAAGCTTTTGAGTTAAGTTATGTTGCCGTGGGAGTATTTTGTCAAGGCTTACAATGAATGTGCAAAATTTCGCACCATTCAAGCGACACAGCTTTGATACCATTCGCTGCAAGCCGAGAAACTTGCTGTGTTGTTATTAGCTTCAGGGGACACTGCTCGTTAAGGTTCTTTTTTGCCGACTTCCGAAAGGGGTTTGACCTTATTGACCATGGTATTTTACTAGACAAGCTTTCTAAGTTTAAGTTTCATAATTGTTTATTAAGATGGATAGCCTCGTTCTTGCAGGGTAGATCCCAATTTGTATGTATTACCTCGACACGCTCAGCATCGCATGTTCTTAATGGTGGAATACCCCAGGGAACAAAGCTAGGCCCTATCTTGTTCGCTGTTATGGTTAACGATCTCCTAGCCTCATGGGGCCCACGTGATAAGTTCGTAGATGACTTAACAGCTTTAGAAATTATTCCTAGAAACTCACCATCCTTATTAAATTTTATTATAGACGATATTCAATCTTTCGCGTTCAATAATAATATGCAGTTAAATCCTCGTAAATGTAAGGTTATGTCGATTGACTTTTTACACTACAATAGTTGCGTGATGCGACCCATTGCTACCGGCGGAAGCTATATAGAGTGCGTGAAGTCCTTCAAGCTTCTCGGGGTATTTATCTCAGAGGAACTCACGTGGGTTGTCTACTGCGATTATGTAGTCAAAAATACCAATCGGAGGCTGTATGCCCTGAGGCAACTCAAAAAGTGTGGTGTCCCTTCTGCGGACATCGTTATTATTTACTGTACAGTAATTAGATCTGTCATAGAATATGCGTGTGTCGTGTATGCCAGCCTTCCATTATACCTATCTAATGCTCTGGAAAAATATCCAGAAAAGGGCATTGTCCATCATTTTTCCGCGTATTGTGTACGGCGAAGCATTGGGAAAGGCGGGTATCTCCACTCTAGCCGATCGTCTGACTAGCGGCGTGTAATAAATTTATAAGCAACATTAAGCCGGGTAATCCCATCTACCCCCTAATACATAACAGAGTAATAAACTCATTGGCGCAGTACTCGCTGAGATCGGACAAAGGCAGTTACCCAATGGCCACTAAAACTGACCGTTTTAGCAATTTCGTAACTGTGAAATTCCAAGGTATCTCAATTTAACTTATATCATATAGTACGTATTTATTTATTTATATAATCAGTAGCCATTATTAAGTGTAATCAGCCTGTAATTCAACATACATTGCAAGAGGCGTGAATAAACTAATTATTATTATTATTATTATTATTATTATTATTATTATTAAGTGGACTGACGGCAACAATGACGTTGACGATCTTCTGTTGTTCGGTTTCCAGAACTGTTTTTGGAAACAACTGATATAAAATTTCCGCCGGCAACACTCCGAGGACACCATTCTTTCGAAAAGCAAACCTTCGAGACAAAGTTTTTGTTCCGGCTTAAGACTAATATTTGGGAAGAACTGTAAAGCGCGCCTTCCATTGCTTTTATGAAATCCATTTCATTCGTTATTACAAAATATATTTCAGATACCAAATCGTTTGTTCAAAGCAAGCTCACGCGGTGCTAGCATTTTCACATCCGGTTTTGAGTCTTATTTTTGTTATCCAATCTGCGCAACGTCCAGAATCTCGACGTTGGACACAATTGCGGTAATAGTTTTTGTGTCAGGCCTTCCTCTTCTTTTTCCTCTCTCCCCTTTCTCCATCCCCTTCTCCCTCCTCCCACTAGGCCTGATACGCAGGTTATAATGTAGCGCGAAAACACGTATTCAAGAGTAAACATATATCTAAGCCAATCAAAGGTAGCGAAGCATCACAGGAAATTCCTGATCACGTATTAGCCGATCAGGGTTCTTTCCATGAACCTTGTAAAGAACCACGTGACCTGGAACTCTATTAAAGACAGTGTAGCACAAGCTAGTAGCTCAGTTATGCCTGTCAATAGCGCTTTAGAATCGTTTAGAAACTCTTTAGTGTATTTTTAGACATTCAAGTTTTCGATTTGAAATCCGCGCGATATGACAAATGTCAGAGATCACTCAAGCGGAGCATCGCACGTTGCAGAGCTTTGAACAGAGATCTTTACTTGACAAAGGCTAATAGTCCACTTTGACGATGTTGCGCACGCATCAGAGAAAACATAGATGTGGCCTGCCAAATATTATGTGTGGCCCGCCAGTTTATAGTTATTCAGAATGTATGTGCATTGTTCTTGTTGCGTGCGCAACATCGTCAAAGGGGTTATTGACAAGTGAAGATGTTTCAACCTGGTTGAGGTCCTTTTATAGTGCGGTCCTTATTTGAAGGAGCTATGTCATGGTGTTGCGCATACATGTGTGGAGTCCGATTAGTATCTGTTAATTGACTAAAAACAGGTAAAATATCCTCCCTCAATACTAATTGAACAGTCTCCAACCATCATCACAAACAATCCAAGATAATAATTAGTATAAGGAATGTATGGGATTGTTTAGAAAATCTGAAATAACTTATGTACATCTGTCCGTTAGCTTCAGCAATTTAGTATTCTAACAGGCGAATACTGATTACTGTCTACTTGTTTGACTGCTAGAATCCCAAAGGGCTCTACCTCGGTGTAACAACCTCACAGACTGTGTCACAAAACTCTCTTTGTTAACTATGAATAATTTTGGACTTAGAATATTTTCCGAGCACCCGAAGCCGCACTTATAAATTTTACAAGGAATTGGGGAGCCTCAACTTGAAAAATAAATTGCACTGCGCTCAGCGTAGCAATCGAACTCAGGAAGATAAGATTTATAGAACGACTGACCCAACCTTACCCTAACCCTAACCCTAACCCTAACCGCTAGACCACGAGTGAATTCGCTTGGTGGTAATTGTTTCTTTCACGTATTTATATCCACTAATGATGAGTAGCTGCGTAAATTATAGTAGAGCGGATTTCAATTGACTGTCGGAAGTGACAGTTGAAGTGTTTTGGTTTTGCGTTCACTAAGCTCTCCTATTGGCTAAGAAATTAAACCAACCAATCAGAATCCAAAGTAAAACCAAACGCAAATTGGTTTTGCTTTTGCTTTGGTTTGTCATTGGCTCACAGGGAAGCCATTTATGAGTTACTTGTGATTACTCACTCCTATGATTGGCTGGCTTCAGGTAGTTTGCATTTGGTTTTACTACACTCAATAGCCCACTTCCGCGATATGCTTTACTTGTCACGCACAAAGGTTTTAATACGACGCTCCCTGCTAAATTAAATTTATTCTTTTCCCTGTGAAAAGAATAAATTTAATTTAGCACGGAGCCTCATACTGAAACCTTTGAGGTAAACCCAAAAAGAGAGAGGTTCAGAAAGTTCTAGTTGACGCGTATGAAAGGATTTGGTTTAAAACAGACGTTAATTAAGCTTTAAAGATTAACCACATTCACGAAAGAAGCCGTATTGTTTCCCAATATGTAAATACATTTTATTGTAACGTGGTAGTGATATATAGAGAAACCTCACATTATATATATTATCGAGTGACCACTTCTCGTTCATTTACGACCGCTGTATTAACTGATATCGTTTTTTTTTTTTCTTAGGATTTTTTTGCAACTTTCATCAGGATACCTGTGGATTCATTCAACCGCGATCCAACACATTTGTGTGGAAACGGCATACTAGAGACACTGGGCGTTGTAGTGACCACGCCGACAACGGTAAGCTATACTTTAAAAACCGATTGGTACTGAGAGGGGGCACGTTAGGTACTTTGCCATTATACGATTTTGGATACTTTTTTCTCCTCTTCATCTCACTGCAAAATGTGAAACCGTTTCATGCCGCCAGTGTTTTTACGTCACTTCCGCAAAGTACGACCCCAGATTAAGATTTTTGTGTGTTATTCGTCCTCAGGTTCTTCACATAACATTCATGACGTTGTAACTGAAAAACTATTCAACTACGATTACAAGTGTATTATTAGGGGTTCCAAATGCCAAGAAACAAATGGTTTTGTGGTATTTGAAATCCCCATATAAAATACGAAGAATGTTTATATGATATAACCTTGTCTTATGAATGAAAATAACACCCAGCCAATACCAGTATTAATCACGGATGATTGGCAAGTGTTATTGGCGGAGATACTTTAGCATACACTTATTGATTTCAAGGTTTTCATCGTTATTTTCTCTTCATCATTTCAATAAACATGTGTTTGTTTGAACTGAAGTGGAACCTTCCTTAATTTAAACAATAAAGACGTATGATTGTAGTTTTACTATTGTTATTATGATTCATTCATTGATTCATTGATTCATTCATTTTTGTTATCATAATCATTATCATTATTGCTGCCGCAGCGAGCGATCCTGGAGCGAGCGAGCAAGGCAGCAAATCTAATCTGTACGGGGATCAAAATCTAAATTTGCTGTTTAACCACAATGCTCTGCAACAATGGTTTTCAAACTTTAACAATGCTTTATAAATTAACCACCATCCGTTGCGAAGTTTATAAACAAGCTTGTAGCTGATGTTTTACCCGACCCTTTTGACCGGCACATATTTACGAGTCCTGTTTAGTGTAGTTTCGTTATATTTCAGAATCTTTGAGCGAATCTCACTTTTAGGTATAAAGTAAGCTAAAAGTGTTTTTTTTCTGTGACACTTGCAAGTCGCTACGATTGAGCTAGGATATTTCGGTTTCTACGATTCAGCGCTTATTCTTCTCTGTGGTCTTAATGCTAAGGGCTAAGAATATAAAGGTGCTTTGAAGAATTCGTTATTACAAATATCTTTGCTAGTCCGCGGTATTTAAGGCTTAGTATGCTTAACTACGAGTGTCCGCTTGTTTAGAAGTTTCAACCTACCTGAGTACTTCAAGTCGACCTATCCAGGATTGAGAGTGCTCAAGTATTCTATGTGGTGTTAATGCTAAGGTCCAAGAATGTAAAAGTGATTTCGAGGAATTATTTATTACAAATATCTATGCATATGGAAATTCCTAAAAGCCGTGACATGACAGAGAACAGAGCCTAGACGCTTTCTAGATACGGCGCGGTATGCTAGGTTCTGTAATTTCATGTGGGTATTTCCTTATATGGCCGCGACTTGTTCAGTAAAATTGGATCTGTTCTTATAGTTTCTCAGTTCCCAGTAATTTTCCTCCATTTTTAAAGTCCGACTGTTCCCAGCTAGTTTAATTATTAATTTAAAAAAAGAAGGACTTCTTTAACTTCGTGGTCAAGTTGTTAAGGCGCCGGATTCCCGATTCTTAGATCTCGAGTACAATTAAGTCACTCTCCGGACAGGAAAAAAGAAGAACTTGATGTAATTTTTTTTTTATGTATCACTAGTATTTAGAATAAGAAACTGTTCCTTCTCTGAAGACATTTTTCTTTAAATAAGATGTTAAATTAAGAAATCTAAACTTACTTCTTATTTTAAGCTTTCAACTAAAGTCGACAAATAGGCCCATTCAGCTGTTGCCCATTTCAGACCACGTGATAGTTCTCCAGAGAATTCAGTGCTTTGTTTTCCAATTATAGAAATTGGTTCATTTCCTCTTGCGATACAGAAAAACAAAAAAGCATTACTCAAGGGAAAAGTCACGTGGTCTGAAATGGGGCAACAAACAGGCAAGCTGAAAGGGTCTATTAAGGAGAATGCGTTGTGCTTTGATTTACCTGCGATTTTTAGGTCTAAGAATATAGCTGTTTTAGTAAAATAATGAAATTATAAACTTTAAAAGAAATCATTTTCTTCATTCTCAGTTATTGAACATCTGAAATAAAAATATAAAATTGTCATGCATGTTTTAAGTTATCGGGCGTGTTTATGTAGCCAGGGTTTAGTCATTCCTATCGATTCCTACCGATAGAATCATCTCTTAGTTATGCTGACTCATAAGACCATCATAAGAGTTGAAGGGGTTGTCTAACATTGCTCAATAAAGACCAAATCACCTGTCTCCAATTTTTTCTACAAACTGGAAGCAAAGTCCTGAAAACGAAAGCTTACTAATCAATTGACTCGATTTTATTCAACAGCTAGGTTACGCTAGTACATAACCAGAAGTCTCGATATCTCATACTTTGTCTTGGCCCACGGGTTACGGTATAATCTATTTTTAGAAAACGAGTATAAGGCGTTAATTATAAATCGATGGCCAAGTGTATTGCACCTTATTACACCAGCGACTCTGATTGGTCCAAACATGAAAGCCTTTGTTCTAAGGAAAGAACTAATGGCTGCCATTGTTTCCCCCCACGAAAGTAGTTTGAACGCCGTTCTATAAATATAGATTATACTGTAAAAACTGACGGGCCACATTTCATTGCTTATCGAGACTTCTATGGACTTCTGATTAAAGTTAATCATCATTTTATGTCCCTCAGGCTATTACATGTACATCACGGCACGGTGCGAAGCAGGAGACCGCAATGCCAGGATGGAGAAAGTCGGGCTTAGATTTGATGGAAACACCTGCATAACGTATGTGTTCGTGTACATATCCGTTTTCTTGGACTTGTACTATATCGATACTTTGTGTTGATAAACGTTACAATTGTTATGCTAAATGTACAACCATGATTTCAAAAGGCCGCTTTGTGTCAGGAACCAATGGATCTCTGGTTGGCACGTTAATGACAATGGATGACGTGCAGTAAGTATCGTTATACGTACAATACACTGCCTATCAAAAATATTCGTTTTTGATAAAAAAAGCCTCTATCAAAAAATATGAATTTTGTAATGCCAGAGTGGCAAATCAGACCTCTAAAAAGCTCAATATGAGCAATGTACAAGAATGAAAGCCAAACAAACACGTGTCCAACGCATAGTCTTACTGCGTATCATATACACCTATCTCAAAAAATCATTGATCCAATTGAACATTGAACAATGAACAACAAACATTGCAAAAATGGCATTAGTGCCATAGCAATAAATGCGTAAAGCAGTTCCTCGAACAGATGAGCCGTGAAATAATTTGTTTTTATTTGTTTATTTGCATCAAATAGACCGATTTAGCTTGTCACCTGAGATTTCCCTTGAGTAATGTTTTCTCTATCCCAAGAGGAAATGTACAAATTTCTCTAATTGGAAAACAAAGCACTGAATCCTCTTGAGAGCTGTCAGATGATCTGAATTGGAAAAACAAATGTACACGCTAAATCGGTCTATTATTGGCCTACGGCAAACGTCGAACTAGCCATGAACTTAATTCAGTCGAACCTATTAATTGTGAATAGGCTCATGGATAGTATGACGTTTGCCGCAATTGAGATCGACCCTATTTAATAGGTACGAGTCCAGCATTAGGTTCGACTAACCATGTCGGGAATTACGACTCTGATCTGGTGCGACTTTGCGGGTCTTTCTAGGTGTATCAACGTCCTGTAATAGAGGTTTTGCACCACCACGTGATGGCAGCCATGTTGGTGGCCAGAACAATGAGATTTGTTCAATCATGTGAAAAATTAAATCTCAAAGGAATAACATTCTATTGTTCTGGCCACCAACATGGCTGCCATCACGTGGTGGTGCAAAACCTCTATTCAGGACAATGAACAACTCTTTGTGGCGTTAGGGTTATTTATATTGCAGGGTATTGTTTTGCTGTAGTTGATTGTATTCTGGGGTTAGGGTTCTTTGTATTTCAGGGTATTGTTTTGCTGTAGTTCATTGTCATACACCTAGAAAGAGCCGACTTTGCGGCAAACGTCGTTCTAAACACGCGCCGAACTAAATTCATAAATTATGTAAAATAATAAATCAAGTTGTATGGATCGTGCCAAAACCGTGAAAACAATGTCTCCCATCGCCCAAATATCGCCCCCCCCCCCCCCCCCCCCCCATGTTGTTCATGCGCTGTACAAAGGCGATTTCGAAGGTGAAATGGAGGCATATCAGAAGGCATTACCACATGACGCTCAGCTTTAATGTCACAAAATGCATATGCCTAATTGAATGCGAAATGCCCATTTGTAATAAATGCTCAGTATTCGACTATTAACAGAGGTTTCATTGTGTGAAACCGCTAGAAGCACGGCTAATAACGCCACTTGCAGTAACAACCTTCGTCTCCTATACACAACACTGGGTGCTGTATAGAACAAA
This sequence comes from Actinernus sp. WN-2022, assembly GCA_030867875.1. Lineage (NCBI taxonomy): Eukaryota > Metazoa > Cnidaria > Anthozoa > Actiniaria > Actinernidae > Actinernus > Actinernus sp. WN-2022. The sequence continues at coordinate 35,643,367 of JAOWCC010001210.1, forward strand.
CAAGAGGCCCTGAGTGGCCTTTACCTCCGGCCATCTAGGTGAATACATGTAGTTTATGGAGTTCTAGCATATTTTTGTGTCATACATGGTTTGTACTAGGGGAGTCGGATAATTGATTCACTACTGATGCTCCTGATAATAATAATTCTACATTTATATAGCGCCTTAATCCTAAACGTCCAAAGGCGCTTTACATAGCTGGAAACAGGCAAGTTAATTTACAAGCACTATAAAATCTTACGATCTAATCAATAACTAAACTAATAAAAACTTTCCTTAAATAAATATGCTTTTAACTTAGCTTTGAAGACTCCCACTGAGTGGCATAACTTAATAGTAAGTGGAAACAAATTCCACAGTTTTGGCGCAATAACAGAAAGGCCCATTCTCCATAGCTCTTTAAATTGACTGTGGAACCTTCAGAATGAACTTATTGGCAGACCTAAGATTACGAGGAGGAGTATAGTACTCTACCATATTACGAATGTAGGTAGGAGCCAGATTATTTAGAGCTTTGTATGTATAAGAAGTAATATCTTATAAGTTATTCGTTTTTCTACGGGTAGCCTGTGGAGACGCTGAAGAACAGGTGAAATATGATCATACTTTCCACCACCAACAATAAGGCGAGCTGCGCAATTTTGAACTGACTGCAGTGTCTTAATTAGTAATCCGAAAGTCCACTTAGATGCGAGTTTCCAGTGTCTAGCTTACAAGTGACAAAAGCATGAACTATGATTTTTATACTACCTTCCGATAAGTACTTCTTAATTCTAGCAATATTTCTAAAACGAAAAAAGCAGCCTTATAAATAGCAGCATCCTGACGTTCTAATGACAGAGTTATCAAATATAACTGAAGGGCTGTGTGGTTAGGGCGTAAATGACTCTTGCACACATTCTAATTCTCCTTCAATTTCTTTGTTTTCTATGGAAGAATTTAGAACGTGATCAAGAATCCTTCTTCGATAGTCCTGCATGAGAACAAATACAAATCCTAACCCTACATTTTAAAAATACCCTAACCATCAGTAAACATAAGCCTTCCCGGGTAAGCCAAACCAAACCACTAAAGAAATGAACAACACAGACAAGGTAAGTTACATGTATTTTTATTACAAAATATTTCTGACAGTAGAACTTGATATCTTCTTAAATTGCTGCAATACCATCCTCAACCTAAACACAAGGAACTATGAAAAAGTCATACTTGTTTAGGAATTTTGAAAGGTTGAGTTTGATTTACCTGGATACATCCCGGGAACTTTTCTCATACATCCCTTGCTTTTATATTGAGCAATTCAATTCACCAACCACACTTTTCTCTACTGAATATCAATTTTTCCCATACTAGTTGACACAAATAATAATAAACTAATCCTTAAAGTTAATTAACATTTTACAGATTAAAGTATTTACATATGAAAAAGGAACAATTTTCAAAAATAATATCCTTATCGTTACGACTCTTAACTTTCTTGCTTGCTGTCGTTGAGGCACTTTCTTCTTCTGAAATCCTCTTTTTGTGTGACAAGAAAGGCTCTGTGGTACTTTCAAAGGCTTTGGAGATCTCTAGTTGGTCGATACATCTGGCCGTTGATAGCTCTGGAGCGACCTGATATCTCTATGGCCAGTTCGCTGCATTATAAACTTCTCCGGTATTCCCTTTTCCAAATAACCTCGTATTGCTGTGGTTGCTCTGAGACTATGGTTGGTATAGTGGCCTGCTATCCCGGCTTCTTTACACATTCCCCGTACTGTATTTCCCAGGACGTTGTGTTTTGAGTTATAAAAATATCGTCGTAATCACCATTATGATGTTTGCACTCACTTCGTTCGGACAGAACTAAACTCACTCGGTAAGATATAGAGGTTTTGCACCACCACGTGATGGCAGCCATGTTGGTGGCCAGAACAATGAGATTTGTTCAATCATGTGAAAAATTAAATCTCAAAGGAATAACATTCTATTGTTCTGGCCACCAAATTAACATGGCTGCCATCACGTGGTGGTGCAAAACCTCTATTGAACACATTAAACGAAACACACAAAAGACCAAACTCAAACCACATTGACATTCAAAATAGTAACGTGTTCACGTGCACATTGTCACTGTCCTAAAAACCCACAACTGAACATAATTTTTGTTTCACCTGACCCTTACCACATAAGCCTCTGGCTTCGGTTTGTCATGATTGTAACAATAATTCAATATGAATCGAAATAAATTGTAAATTGTAAATTGTAACAACAACATCTAACTATCACGTCCCTATTCGGAACGTTCGCAAATGCAACCGATAGATTAATCAATATTATATTGTTATTTCTTGGCTTATATCACTGAACTGTGTATGCATTGAGGAATTTGTTTGCGAACGTTCACAAAGGCAACGGATAGATTAATCAACGATATTTTGTTGTTTCTAGCTTATACACTGAAATGCGATTGCATTAAGGAATTTGTTTTATTATTTTCTCCAAGGAATCATTCACCTTGGCTTCAGCCAAACTTACTAAATATCCCTATAATGATTTAGGACCTTTTCTCCGTCTTGGTACTCGCCCAAAATCTACCTAAAAAGAGCTACATCAATGATTTTTTTGCGAAAACCTCGACAAGTATGAAATAAGACACTTAAATACCTCGAACGTCGGCAATAAGCCATATACATCCCGAGGGCCGGTATGGCTTATTGCCTCAGTTCTCGGTATTTAACTCTCACATACATGTACATGTAACTTTTCCTTTAGCTAAATAGCTTATTTAAAATTAAATATCCCTTGTGAAAATTTAGGGGATGTGTCGTTCTAGATGTGAAATAAAATCATCTATCTAGATCTGCATGCAGTTATATTTTTGTGTAGTGAGGTGACTTCAAATATTAGTGCTAGTGTTTATTTTCTACATCTTGAAGAGGCTGAAATTTATAATGAAACATGTGATATCCACTTGTTTTTTATCACCGGGGTCGCCCGTTCCCGAATTCTTATTTACTCATGCCATTAAGTGCCGAATGATAATACTAGATAATGGATAATACTAGATATTCCTTAGGTGATAATTTACATAAACCATAAATAAGAACTAATTATGGATTATTCTCCTTTCGATATTTTGCTAATCGAGTATGGGAAGAAATACTATTTAATATAAAACAATTAGGGATCTGGAACTTCAACATAGAATACAAAAAAAACAGTTGTTATTGAAGCAAGCATATAATTACTATATATAACAATTTAAGTGCCCTTAAGCTTATTTAAACTTATAGCTTAAAATATCTATATCTTACTAGTATCTTAGCTAGAATAAAAGGTACCAAATGTCCTTGGTTGACTGCACGGTTATCGGAAGCTATCATAAACGCGATTTCTACCACAAGAAGGCAAGACAGTCAAATCTCCGAGATACTGGGCAATGTTCAAGAAAACAAGAGCCTTTATAAATACAGAAATGAAGAGGTGCAAAGCCGAATATTACTCTAGGATAATAAATGAAAACTAACAAAATCACAGCACCCTTTGGAAAACACTGAATGAAGTAGTAACCTCACGTAAGCAAATCCGCCCAATTTCCTGTATAGAGAGTGATGGTATTCTGCGATCATAAATCTATAGCCACCATCTTGAATCAACATTTTCGTCAGTTGGCGTTAAGTTGGCGCAGAATTTGAAACTATGTGTTAACGTTATTTTACCTACAGCCTTAGACTTTCTCAAAGTCCTTTTTAGCCCCCCGCACGAAGGACTTTTACCACACTTGCAGCGCGCCAAATTTACCGGTTGATTTTTCAACCGGAGGCGTGGCTTATGACGTCCTAAGATTTGCCCAATCACAAAGCGTCAATTCTTCAGGCATTGTATGTTGACGTGTCAAGTCAGTCGACCGTGAATGTGGTATTTAAATTTGATTGTACTCAGAAACAGTTTGTTTGATTATGCTGCTATTGTGTGGGGCGACAAGAATAATGATACGTTAATGGCTCACTTACAACTCTTACAGAACAGAGCAGCGAAGTTATACTAGATAGGCCTAAGTTCAGCTCCGCTCCTGAGGCTCTTAAGCCTCCTTGATTTGAACTCTCTCGCAATGCGCAGAAGATCCCATCGCCTTATTGCAATGTATAAATATATAAATAATGAGATTGATTTTAATTTTAATTTTAATTTTAGAAGAACAGTACCATTCATAATTATAATACTAACCTGAGTATCAGGCTTTCAAGAAGAGAAGAGAAGACGGGGTAGAGAAAGAAAGCCGGAGACAGTCCCATTGAGAAAGGCCTTCCGCCTTCAAATAATACGTCCTCGAGCTATCACTTTTTAACCAATGAAGTTTATTTCCGGTTTTCGAGATTAACATAACTGTCATCACGCGTTTGTTGACTGTTGGCCGTATTTTTTTATCTCTGTAGAAAAAGTTTGATATGTTCTTTGGTTCGTGCTACGACTAACACAGAGTTATGTTGCTCCTTCAAGGATAACAAGCCTATAATTCTCTCGAAGCTTTTGAGTTATATTTATGTTATCGTGTGAATTGTTTTGTCAATGCGGAAAGGATTACAAGGAATGTGAAAAATTTCGCTCGTTACAAGCTGAACCTTCTTCAACTTGCTGTGTTTTTATCATCTACAGTGGACTGACCTGACTACCGGCTACAAATATGACGGTTACGATCTTTGTTTCCTCCTGTTGTTCGCCGGTTTCCAGAACTGTGAGAAGATCTTAATTGGGAATCAACTGGAATAAAATTCCCGCCGGTAACATACTCCGAGGATGTCCATTATCTTTCGAGAAACAAGCCTTCGAGACAAAGTTTTTGTGCAGGCTTACGACTAATATTTGAAGAAACTGTAAAGCGGCTGCCAATGCTTTTATGATATCCGTTTAATTCGCCATTAAAAGAGAGATTTCAGTACCAAATCGTTGCTCGCAAGTGCAGTGTTCACGGCCGTGAAGCTCGTGCGGTGATGGCGTTTTGAGTCCTTTGTTTTTTATCCAATCAGCGCAACGTCCAGAATCTAGTCGCTTGACACGGGTGTTTGAAAGGCTTTGTGTCAGGCCTTCCTTTCCTTCTTCTCCCTACCCCCCCCCCCCCTCCCCCGCCTTTCTTTTTTTCCCTCTCCCATTCTCTCTCCCCCCCTCCCGCCCCCATAGGCCTGATACTCAGGCTATTATAATACCAGAATCAGGAACAATTTCAATTTACCATACGCGAGAACTAACTGGGGAAAACAAAATTTTGGATATCATGCATCAATTGAATGGAACAATTTACCAGAGAGCCCTAGGGACTTTCAAACGTTATCATTTTTTAAATCTAGGTTGTCATGTGTATAAATTAGCTTTTATGTAAATAAGATAGGTCTTAGGTTTAGTTTTTGTAATTTTTAGCATGTATTTTTATTTGATGTTGCAGGGCCTTACTGAGAATCGCCTTTGGCGAGTTAGGCACCCTGGATAAAGATTGTCATTATTATTATAGAACTCCATTCTTCTGTTTCTGTTTTGGACAATCATTTTCACAGAAAGGCCCTTCTTAGATTCGACCAAGCGCTGTATTTCGCCATATCACTAGCCGGGGGCGAAAAATCAAATGTGCCAGCACACGCGTTAGTTCCCGTGATTTAATTAGGCGCGAGTGTATTAATATCGACATAGGTTCGACAGGAGTCGAACTGGGAGTTTATATTGATGAATATCTTCAATGGCATAATTAAATTTCACACGTCAATAATAAAGTTGCTAAAAATGTAGGTATTCTGTACAAATTAAAGAGATATCTCAACTTACTTATGCTAACAAACTTATACCATACCCTTATTTTATTTATGGAATTATGAGCTGGGGGGATTACATACAAAACTAATATCACCAAATTGTCGTCGAAACTTAATAAACGTATAAGACGCATTTTTTTTTTGCAAGTAGGCATGAGGATGTTAATCCGTATTACAAATTGTTCTAGATTCTGAAGATTGAGAACATAGTAAAAATGAAATAGCTATACTTATACAACAAATAAGAAGTCATTCTATAAATACTCCTGAATTTTTTTATGAATTCTGGTACCTGTAGTAGTATAGTCGGGATTAAATTATACCACTTTTTCTTGCACAACAAAACTCAAAAAGTGAATTCGGAAATCCACTTTTTGAGTTTTCTTGCACAACAAAAAGTAGTATAATTTTAATCCCGACTATACTACTAGGGGGTAACTAAGGGTCATTCAAAGTGTCACTAGACATTCTTGTACATAAAATCCAACTTGATAATCCTATTAGAGATATGATTACATATAGTTATATCGACATCGATTGCTCTGCAACAGCCTTACACCTAAAAATCCAAATTCGAGTATCTGTTAAAGCTATCGTAATGTATAGTTATATCGAAGGGAGAATGGCGAGACTGCGTAGTGAGCCACTTCCACGAAGTCTAGCTCGAGAGGCAGGTGCTATTCTCGATGAGAGAGATGGAATGCTCGAGGGAGTGGGGATAGGCCGCCGTACTATTCGATGGCGCTTCTTCCAAGGTGTGGCAGGAGATTTGACTCCTAGGATCAAGAAAAGTTAGTTGCAAAAGGTAACCACCAGCTTCTACCTGCGCTACAGCTACACCTATCGCATTCGCAATGTCAACGACGGGCGTGTGAGCTATTCTCCAAGACTGTCCCAGGCTCTCCATGGGTGAACATCCTAGGAGACGCAGAAGAGTGGATCAATAGCAAGGAGACAGCTCGTTTGAATCCCGACAACATCAATCGACCAAATACCCAATGGGCCTTCGTTCGTTGGATATACGTAGATGTTAAAGTTGTGATAGATCGTCAGCTTTTGTTGGGAACAGGTCCACTGCCCCAATGGCTTCGCCATAAGAAAGGAATGCTTGCCCTTGATCGATATGGCGACAACCTATGTCTTTGGCGCTGCCTTGCATGCATGAAGGAGCAAGAGTAGATAGGTGTTGCGTCAAAGCTCGAAACTTGCCCAGGACTTCTATCGCCTGACAGCGCCCACACAAGACGTTCCCAGAACTTCCATAGACCAGCTGGAGGAAGTCGAGTTGCACTTTAGAATCGGTATTCGGGTGTATGAACCCACGGAGGATGGCGCTGGCATCTGATGCGACATGCAGCTCACTACAAGCATACGATGACGATTGGGATATACGAAGGACATGCCTTCTATATCAAGGATGTCAAAAAGATAGGGCACATCTACGTATGTAATGACTGTAAGCAACGGTTCACACAGGCTTGCCACCTTCAACGCCATGCAGATCGTTGCAGTCGTGGAGAAACGAAGATTGTTTGCCCGGAAAAGTAATCACAGTACCCCAGTCGGCATACGAAAAGCCTTCTGGCCAGAGAGCACCGCTAGCAAAGTCGCTCTATGCTGGTTGGAACGCGAAGCTGAAAGGATTGGGCAACACATTCATCACGCAGCTTGTGGGCATGGTGGAGAGCATTGGATAGAAGGAGCGCCGGTCGACGGCTACGAACCTCTTTCGAAAACCATCTTCCAATTTCATGGATGCTATTTCCATGGCTGCCCGAAATGCTTCCTAGGGAAAGGAGGCTCTATCTCAAGACCTGCGAAGAACGGAGAGTCTACGTGAGGCAGGTTATGTAGTAGTGGAGGCTTGGGGTTGCTCTACAAAGAAGAAAAACAAGCCGGTTCCAACTCCAACGCAAACCGTCTATCCACATGCCATAGTTTACGATTCGAAGCCTATCTCGACACGACAAAAGGAAGACAACCAACAGACCACCTGACCATCGAAAACGTTCACGTTCCATATCAGTATCAATTGCCGACACGTACGATCGAACGCCAACCCACATCTGTCGACGCGATCCAAAAGAACTCATAGCTTCCTTCGTCGAAGAACTCCAGCAAAGAGCACAGACAATCCAAGTAGCTATGGCAAGATGGTACCGGCTCGATAAACCCAAATTCTCCTTCGACACCCTACCAAAGAAACAACAAGTGAAGATCGACGAATGGATCAGCCAAGTTCCAGTAGTGGGATTCAACTCTGGCAGGTACGATCTCAATCTGATCAGGAGCACTTCGTAGGAATCATTGCCGACACCTGTTCGAAGATCGGGTAGCAAAGAAAGCCAACACCACTATGTTTCTCTTGACTCCCGATTTCCGTTTCCTCGATGTGATGAACTACCTTGGACCTGGAACTTCCTACGAACGTTGGATCACTGCCTATGGATGCGAGTTGCAAAAGAGTTTCTTCCCATATGAGTGGTTCGACTCTCCCGACAAGTTGGATCACGTTGGATTACCAGATTATCAAGAGTGGGGTTCGAAGTTGAAAAGAGAACACCTACTATCTAGGTCAGAGTTCGAAGACTGCAAGCGCACCTTTCTCGACAAGGGAATGGAGACCTTTGCAGACTGGCCTACGATACTACAACAACCTAGATGTAGTTCCATTCCTAGAGGCACTCGAAAAGATGCGAGATTTCTATCACGAGAAAGGAGTAGACATGCTGAAAGATGCAGTGTCCATCCCAGGAGTCTCGCTACAGTTCCTGCTTCGAGGTAGTGTAGAAAGGGAGCTGAGATGTACGCTCCAAGTAAGGAAGCCTACCACATGCTGAAAGACGCTGTCGTGGGAGGTCCAAGCATAGTGTTCACCAGACTCCACGAAGCGGGAAAAACTAAGATTCGTAGTCACCAAGGTGGAACCAAGGTGTGTCGTAAGATTCTTGGATACGATGCCAACGCCCTATATCTTTCCACTATGGAATTCGAAATGCCTTGTGGAAAAGAAACGGTTGTGCACTATGACGATCCAGGTCCAGCCACCGAAGGATTCGTTGAATGTCTACGTGGTGGAACGTGGTTTGGATATGCAGAAGTAGACATCGAGATACCAAAGAAATTGTGGAAGGAATTTGAGGAGATGCCCCCCTTCTTCTACAACAAGAAAATCCCCAAGGAAGCAATTCCTCCACAAATGTTGACCTACCTTGAGAAGACTGGTAGAAAGCGCAGCGAGGAAAAGAAGCTAGTTGGGAGTCTCTCTGGAAAGAAGTTGCTACTCTATGCTCCTCTTCTACTTTGGTATCTAGACCATGGCGCAGTGATCACTGCTGTCTACCGCACGATAGACTACGAACCCAAAGAAATCTTCGGATGGTTCGTGGACCAAGTCACTGAGGCGCGACGCATGGGAGACGTAGACAAAAGTAAAGCTTTGCTGGCAGATGTGTTCAAGCTACTAGGAAACAGCGCCTATGGAAAGTTGCTCGAAGACTTGGGACGCCAAACAAATGTCACCTATACAAAAGACGAGAAGATTGTGGACAAAGCTTTGCGAAGTGTTTGGTTCGAAGACCTGGAAGAGATTGGCGAGGCATACGAACTCGAGAGTAGGAAAGACCAGATCCGAATCAAACGCCCTTTCCAAGTAGGTATCGCTGTGTACCAGCTCGCAAAGCTGCGTATGCTTGAGTTCTACTACGACTTCCTCGACAAGTACATCGATCGCAAGGACTTCGAGTACATACAGATGGACACGGACAGTGCGTACATTGCCATCTCAGGAAATAGCCTCGATGAGGTTGTAAGACCGAACTGCGAGAGGATTTCGAAGCCGAAAGGAAGGAATGGCTAGCTTGGGATGAATGGAGCAGTCGTACACCAGGACTCTTCAAACTCGAATTCGAAGGACAGCGCGCCATTGCCCTATGCTCGAAAGCCTACTACGTCGATAACGGGTGGAAGCAAGAAGTATTCCGCTAAAGGTATGTCTAGGCGGCACAACGATATTTCGTGGGATCGATTCGAAGCAGCCCTCCAGGGTAGTATCGACATAGCGAAGAACCGAGGCTTCCGACTATTGCCAGAAGGTATAACAACCTACGAACAACGGAAGCTTGGGCTATCGGCTTACTATGATAAAAGATACGTTCTTCCCGATGGAATCCACACCGAGCCAATAGAGTACGCTGTCTAGCGTCTGGGTACAAACAGAATTCCTTTTGGTGGTAGTTCCGTATCCCTAGGAACAACTTGTAGCTCTCACGAACGAATCCACGTTTGGGTGCGACCTTCTCCCCTTCTCGCTTCACAAGGTAGTACAGCACAGGCTGTCCCGAAGATACTACACTTCGCGAAATGGTGTATATCTGCAAACTCCACACAGGATCAGTAGCTCTACGTTTTTCACCTCCTTCCAATTCTCCTGGTGCATAGAGATATCGAACTAGAACGTCGAATGGTAGACGCTCTTCTCTCAATCCAACGGTGCGCGAATACGTAGGAGTCTTCAGATCTACTTGTTGCGTCACTACAGAATTCGAAGGCTCCTTTCCTGTAAGTCGAGTCACCTCACTGTTCAAGGCTTTGATAACCATTGGTAAACGAACTACCCATTCTCTACTACGCTCATCTGATCCTTCCGAAGTAAGTACCATCTCTTGTGCATATTGATACCCAAACAATCTCTCGGCTAGAGTTCTATTTGCTCGTTCGACGAAGCCTTGCGCTCTATGATTACCAGCCTCACCTCGTTGAACTTTCGTACCATGTAGTTCTAACGTTTCAGACATACGTCCCATGAATTCTCTACCAGGATCTACTTGCAACGTCTTTGGCCATTCGAGTGGACTACGTTTATAGATTCGTTCGAATGCCGCAGAAACTTCACCACTATCTTTAGATGCCAAAGGTTCGGCTTCTTTGTATCGAGAAGCTACGTCGATTACCAACTAATGCATACTTATATAGTTTCCTTCCACGTCCAGGACGATCGTGTGGTAGAAATATCAAATCAGCTTGGTGGACTTCATTTGGTTTTGATACAGTCCAATGCGGTCGTGGAATGTGTTTTGGTGGTGGTAGATATATTTGCCACATAGATTGCTTTTCCAACCAACTCCTAGCTACGTCTTCTGATGCTTTCGCTGCTACCGATAGCTTACCAATTGCCAGAGTGGCCTTTCCAATAGCCCATAGGACCATAGAAGATATTCGCAAGTTTAGAATCCATCATACATCTATACATTCTAACCTTCAACAGATAAAAAAAAAAAAAAAAGAATAAGAACCAGACCTCATTCCTTCCTTTTTTTTTTTTCGTCTTTTTTAGTAGTAACCTAGTAGTAGCTTAGTAGTAGCTTAAGTAGCTTAGTAGTAGCTTAGTAGTAGCTTTGTAGTAGCTTAAGTAGCTTAGTAGTAGCTTAAGTAGCTTACTAGTAGCTTACTAGTAGCTTACTAGTAGCTTACTAGTAGCTTACTAGTAGCTTACTAGTAGCTTACTAGTAGCTTAGTAGTAGCTTACTAGTAGCTTACTAGTAGCTTACTAGTAGCTTACTAGTAACTTAGTAGTAGCTTAGTAGTAAGCTTAGTAGTAGTACCTAGTACGTTTCTATAACCATTGACTAATAGCGTATCCAACGCCTAGCATTCCACCACCAACGTAGAGCAACTCACCAGTCTTCTGATTGTTTTGAGGGTTGGTAGTAGTCAGATAAGCGGGGTTCTTTCATCTCTTTGAGCCGTTTTAGCTCTTTACGTAACTTATCGGATCGCACTAAGGCTTCGTTGGTATCTCTTTGATCGTTGCGTGCGTTGCGTTCAAGACCTTCCTGCTCTTGTGCATAGTCGTATCCTCTTTGACGTTTGATTCTATAACGCTTCATTTCACGTGCTAGTTTTTCGGTGGCCCTATCATGTCTCTCTCGTTCTGCATCCATATCACCCTTTCCAATCATTCTAGCTAGTATACCACCACCAGTAAATGCCGTTGCATTCAAAACAGCGCCGAAAATAGACATTCCAATTGCCTGCCCCATTACGGTATGAGCTTTTGTTTCTCAAGATTTGGGTTTCTCAAGTTGTTTCTCAGATATTGTTTCGCGTATAAGCTACCAACTATCACGGCAGTCCACTTTGCGTAATTCACTAGGGAAGAAGAAGGATCGCTAAGCATAGATTCTTGGTAGTCTTTTTTACGATCCACCCAATACCAGAAGCGAGTCCAACGATTTTGGCTGCATCGGTTGTCGTCTTCATCAATTCCTTCTCCATCTAGACATATACTACTATGGTCTCGAGTCTTTAAGTGTTACTCCATGTCTAGTGCCGTTGGCTTTGCCGGAGCTGTAGGTTGTGTCGTGCTAACGGTGGCAGCTCGCGTGTTACCATCTACATACTTCTTGTACGCAAAGTACTGCCAAACAATGTAGCGCCAGTACCGATGACTGCGAGGATAGTCAGGTTTTCGATCCGACCTTTCTCTACGTCGACTTCTTTGCATGATTCGCTTTCGCGCGTCAACTCTCTCTCTGAGCTTCTTAGCGAGTTTGTTGCTTAACGCTAGTGCTTTTCCGGCTGCGACGCGCTTTGGGTTTTTTACCTTAGTTGGTACAGTCGTTGAGGATTCGCAGTTATCTGATCCGTCTGTCTGTCCTTCCATCTTGATTCGATATAGTAGGTATATGTGAGGTTCAACAGTCGTACCAGGAATGACTACGTGACCAGATATGTGGAATAGGACGCTAGCTAGAGCTACAAGGCGACCTGCTTTGAGCGATAGTAGGCCAGTCGCAGCACTGATTTCGTTGCGGACTAGAGGGTCTTCTTGTAGGTCCTTGATCAGTGCTTCTTGAGAATCTATTGGTACTAGGTAGGCAACTAGGCGGTAGCTAGACGTGTCACACCGTCGACTAAACCTTTCGTTACTTGCTGAGCTAGGACGGCCTGATACCTCCTATACAACTTGTCTATTTCTTTCTCAGAAGTCTAGAGATGTCTCCTAGAGAAAAGTTCTTACCTAAGTATTCTTTCGTTACGCTGTTGCGCTAAGATCGAAAGTGATTCACGATTGTCTGATGTGACGTCTAGGACGGTTGGTGTGGGTCTGTTACGTCCTCACCGAATATCTCGAGTATATCTTTATCCATGATAATATGTTGTAGGTGCTGGGAGCTCTAACACTACCTCGAAAGGATGGCGTAGACAGAAGCACATGCGAGCGAACTTATGGGATCCAAGTATCGTTCGTAACTCTTTGCATTCTTGCGAGCCTCCATAATCCTCAAATATCCTTTTACCATCTACAGCCGATGCTGTATGAAATGCTACTACGATAGCTAAGTTCTCGCGGAAGGGTTTACATATGCTCGTTAGTTGTTGGGACAGCACCCAAACGGAAGCCCTATATGTCGTGCAGAAAAGGCTAAGTCCACTAGCTTGTCAGTTTCGTTCTTGACGTCCTTCGATGCGGCGCAATCATCGAGAATCAATAGAGTATTGGTACCTGACCAAAATGTTGTGCAAATACTCAAAGTAGCATCGATGGCATCCTGTGGTGGTGACATGACGAAGAAACGAGGATCTCGATTTGCGAATCCACGATAAGTTTTGTTGTGAGCATACGTAGGACAAATCAGTACTATGTAATCGAACTTACCACGAAATGATCCACGAAGTTGTTCTATGAGAAACACAGTCTTCCCACAATTCGTTGGACCGACTATGAGTGCGTTGAACGGTACGTGCTCTACGAGAGAATCCATCAGTATAATATACTCTGCAGAGATCTGTTCAATATCGTGACCTGAGCATCCGCAAGGACATAGATGTGCATTTTCACATTTCCACTTCCCTTCGCAGTTCTATGTATGCGAATGTCGATGTCCCTTTCCACTGGCGGTTTGTGCCAAGCCAATCACCATGAACGGTGGAATCTTTTGCTGTGCGACAATCGATTAGGATAGCGAATCTATTTTCAAAGAACTTCTTTGGAGTCATGGAAGTATTGGGTGTACCAAACCAACCTCTTGCAGCCTCCCAGAAATCTAGGGGAAGCATGCCGCTTGGAAAGAGTCTGTTGGGAATCCCATTGACATCTACTTCTACCTTCAAAATATCGGGATTCGAGAATGCTTCACTATCTCGCGTGCCAATGGTAGGTGGATCTATGAATAGTAGAAGTAGTCCAGCAAAGGATCGTCGTGGAACATTAACGTTTTGAGATATCAAAGTATCAGATGTTTTAGCGATATCTACTGTCTTGAAGTGAACAGCGTAGTTGTATAGGAGTGCAGCACCTATTTCGTACTTGTGAAGTGCACTACTAGCCAGCGTTTCGTTCCTGATTGCTTCGTATTCTAGTTGGATGTTGGTAAGTTGGTATGTACCTATCTTCGTCGTATCCGATCCAATTACGACCTCGTTGGCAGACGCTAGAGTCAACTCGAATGTAATGGTATTTTCTAAGGCATATGGATATAGAACTCCATGTTGTGTCAGAATGTCAACATCTAATGGAATCCTATACTTGGAACCACATGCAGCTAGGAGCGCGTTGTCTGCAGCAGACGAAGTACTTGCGTCACCAGCTTTCGATCGTAGCTTGTTTACGTTCTCTGATTGAATGCCTTGTTGTACTCTAGATTCTCTCTCCTGCATAGATAGGTATACATCGGAGTACGTTTGTAGGAGGTCTGGCCTGACAAGGTCTTCTACTGTTTCAGCTCCCATCCTACAGATTCTACGCATGACCAAGCAGCGTCCAATGTTCGAAACGACTCTGTTATTTGCATGTCCACCAGATAGTACTATGTCGACCAATAGCGCTAAGCTACCAGGTACTAGTACTACACCTTCTGCTAGCTTTGGGACTTCTACGTATAGAGTCTCACCTGGATTGGCAGATGATCGAGCGAAAGTTTTCCTATACAAGTCTCGCGGAGCCTTGAGTGCATGAGGCTCTCTTCGTACTTGTGTGGGATCCAACTTTGATGAGATCATGTTGAATATAACTATATATATAGTTACGTTTAACATGGACGTTGATACCGCAGAGGAAAGACCTGGTGAAGCTGAAGGAGGTGGAGACTACGATGACGATGATACTATCAATGTGGATGAGGAGTGGGATGCAACATTTCCAGAAGAGTCAGGAGAAATGGTCCCAATGAAAACCAGACGCGCCTACAGCAAAGAAGGCGCTAGACCAAAGGATCAGGAAACCTCGTTTTCTAGAGAAGATGACGATTACTTCGACGAACTCATCGACTCGAAAGACTCGAACGTTTCTAGAAATGAAAGAATCCTGGAGAGGCTGGAGGAAGAGAAAGTCCCAAAGTATACCGATCGAGGCGTAGTCTTCAAACAGGGTTTATCGGAAAATGCGAGACAGGATATATTCGAGACTGTCTGGGAAAAATACCACGATGTGGGAATTCGAGGCACGCTTGAGGTTGCAACCCTGCCTGATGGTAGAGTCGCTATCAAAGAGTATGGAAGTAAAGAAAAAGAGATTCCCATGACCACCACGAAAGGTGAGTTATATAAGAAGATGGGAAAAGGTCTCAAAAGAGTCTTAGGACCTTCGAGGGAAGAAATGGTAGAAGAAGTCATAGTAGCTCGAAACCAATTGAGTGAGAGGATCGAACAAAATGAAGAAATACTCGAAGACCCTACGTCTACCGAAACTCAGAAAGAAAACGCTACTAATGAAATAAAGACCGATCAGGAGGAGCAAGCAGTCCTAGAACGAATAGAAGAAGCTATATTAGAACGGATGTCACTTAGGGATCGTATAAGAATCATCTTTAAGAAGTATGGGGTCAGTATAATTAGCGTGGTAGCTGCGGTAAGTACTGTGATCGGCGTAATAGTTTCCAATCTGACGAAGGCAGTTTCCGCGATAGTACCGGGATTTGGAGATGCTGCCAAAGCAGCTGCCAAAACAACTGTCAAAGGCTTAAAAGCAATGGGCAAAAAGTTAGAGGAGATTCTACCTAAGATGATTGGACCAATTGTGAGTTTCATATTCAGTATGGCTGCTGACGTTGTTGGAGTCTTAGCAAACAACCTTTGGTTGTTAATCGTAGCAGCAGTGGTCTTCGTAGTGGAGCAATACAAACGCCGTTAACGAAACAACGTCCATGCGATTCCAGCTGCAGCAATGGATGTCACTGCGAGATTAATCTCATGTTGTGAGACAGCCTTTGCCTTTGCTTTTGCCTTTGCCTTTGCCTTTGGTACAGGAACTTGTTTCTCGAGAGGCTGCACCAATTTCTTATCTGGTGGTCCTTCCATAGGAAGAGGTGGATGTCCTTTGCCTTCTGCATTGACGTCGTTAGTGCCTAGCACCATATCTTTCGTAGCTTTCGGGATTGGATTCCTATAACCATCTTTCTCACCAAGATAGTACGCTAGATCGCTTGGCAATAATCGTACGCCTATAGCTATTGCTAGATCGAGCTTCTTATGCGTCCTCGTTATAGCAGTAAAATAGTTTTTGTAGCTCACCACTAAATCGTTTTCGAGAATAGCACCTTCGACTAAGCTCTTAAACTTTTCTTTGACGTTATGGCTGCCTATGATGGATTCGTTCAGATCTGCTTGTGCACCAAGTATGCAATATCCAAAAGCCTCGATAGATCTATTCAACCTACCCAATCCAACATCTGTCAAACCCTTTCCGATTGGTGGTGTAAACCAATTGTATTGTTTACCGTTGTTATTGCTAATGTACGATAAATGAAACTGATAGTCCGTAAGACTCTCCTCAGGAAACTTAAAGTCACCACCAGGACACTTCGCAGAGTATGAAGTATTATGTGCGTACTTCTCCGTATAGTTCACCATTTTTCCACGAACGTTTACGTAGACGTCTCCTAATCCGTGATTACTACCTCCATCCCACCGAAAGTCTGGTGTTCGAGATAAACCAAACTCGATGCACAATTTCTCAAGAGCTGATTTGTTATAGGAGTTATCCCTTTGCTTGAAATTGGAGTTACCAGGTAAAGGAACTCCATGAGCACCACCAAGTTCATGTAGAATTCTTCGTATCGTGAAATAAACGTGGAATCGTAGGAACCCTTGGACAACTGGTGGATACGTTTTGAAAGTGGGGTCAAACAACGATACTCCACATCCGGAAGTTGCACACCACGTTGCAAAATTAAGTTGTTGAGGCCAGTAGTGGAAATCCGGACCTGATAACCATCTACGAGACTCCTTTTCTGTCACATGCTTTACGACGATCTCCTTGAATATATTTGGAACGCCTGCTTTGAACTTATTCTTTGGGGTGACATATATCCATAGATTAGTGAGATCAATATCTTGTGCCGGTTCAGTAGAAGGAACTGCTGTAATGGGATATTTCGCACTCCTGTCTAGTGTCAACGTAGATGGGAAACCTCTATGCACATCCCACAACGCATTATCGATGCGTTTTTGAATCGTAGTAGGTAACTTTGAGACATCATCGCCGTAAACGACATAGCTAGAATCTCCATCTCGAAACCAAATACTCGTCGAATATTTGCCTGGACCATTCACTTCCGTAGAGGCATAGAACTTGTGAAGATCTGCATGTGGGTATCGTTTCTCGAACTTCGCCAACAGATCGGCATTCAGTGTTGCGACCTTTTTATTTTCCTCAGCTTCTACCCAAGCATGTTTGGAAAGACCTTTGTGCTTCCGCGCGAATAGTACCCCCTCATAAACTGTTTTGGTGCCAAGGGCTAGGTCAAGCGCCTTGCCTGCGCGCCCATGCAAGACCATTAGCTGACCTCCACCTGCCTTCGTAGGGAGGCCTGCATCTGTGAACACCTGGTAGGTTTCCCCGTGAAAAAATAAATTAATGTTCCACACCCCATCCCGACCCACGAAAGAGTCGAACCATCCGGTTACAGCCTTTGGAAATAGGTACTTGAACTGCCGCCATGCGTCTGTCATGTTGAAGCTATACGTATATATAGTTATACCTTCAACATATAAGATGGTTCTCTTATATATCACCACAACATTGGCTGACCATACTGTCTACTTCGACAACCCTATTCTCATACAGAACGTTTCACTAGTCGAGGTCACTATTGAGAATAGTTGGTGGAACCTAGCAGAGAATGCTACCTTCTGGTGGTCTACCGAAGGTCTAGGGTTTCCGTACGAAGTTCCTAAGGGAAACCACACTATGGCGAGCCTTCGACAATTCTTTGCGCCTGCAGTTAGTGCTAACATTGTAAAAATCGAGAAACCCCATCATAGGAGGGCTTGGAACCTAGAAGTCAAGCAATCGATTCTACTTAGTGGAAATCTCTGCAAACTGATGGGTATCAATAAAGATGGGATCGCTACGCGACTAAAAGTAGGTATGCACGAAGTGTCCATCCAAGATGAAATCGACATAGCGCATATCTGCTGCGACGTGGTGGATTCCAGATTCTCGATTCAAGATGGAAAGCAATCTAAAGTCCTAAGTAGAATACATATCCGAGGCGATAGATTTGTTAAAACGACGTATGCCTCACTACAACCTCTAGATGTCAAAGCTCTAGGTACGATACAAAGCAGTCTTCGTCTGACAATTCTCGATGAGAAAGGCAATCTGATAGACTTCCGTGGTCGACCCATACTGTACGTGTTGAAGCTTGAGTAAGTTATATGTATAACGTACAATGGAAGGCGACTCGATTCAACCGTTTCCATCAGCACCAAGTATCTATCCACAGATCGCTAGTGACACTGGAAAGAACTTTAGACTGCAAACGATCCGAGACATGCTTTCGGACATTGAAGTTCAAGAAAGACACTACGAAGGTGTACGCAAGAAATATGCACGTTCTCAAGGAATAGTTCATGGAATCGCAGTGGCAACTGGAGGTCTATCTGTGATCTTATCTGGATCTGGATTGGGCGCAGCGTTGACTGGGGTTGGAATAGTGATTGGTCTACCACTTGGAGTTATTGGTGGGCTATGTGGAGTAATTTCAGCATCTACGACCCTTGGAGCTAAGAAGTTAGGAATGAAGGTTTCTAAGCATGAAAGGACAACTATGTTGGCAAAGGCGAAAATCAATACGATTCGGGATCTAGTATCGAAGGCCTTACGCGATGAAAACATATCCGACTCTGAATACAGTCTCATTCTGAACGAAGCTAATAAGTATGAGATCATGAGGTCTGAAATTCGTCGAGAGACTTCCATAGGTGAAAAAAGTCCGGATCGGGTTCGAGCCGAACTCAAGCAAGAAGTGCAAAAGGAAATGCGAGAAAAACTTGGCAGCTTAGTAGGGTAAGAATCGACGTTTCCTATGAAAGGAACGAACATGGTTCTCACTTTCACTTCGCTAAATCCTATCGCTAGTTAGCCCATGCTTAGTGTAGATTGGTTCGAAGTGGGAATGGTAAGAAGACAACTTCTTGACAAAACGCTTGACTGAATTTCCAAATACGTCACATCGCCCAATGACTTCGTTAAGAGACATAGACGAGCCTAAACGACGTAGCACCTCGTAACTTGCTCCAACAACTTTCGTCTTAATTACCGATCTGCCTACATTGTTTTCTATTGCCATAGTAACAACCTCGTGGACTATTTGTTGAGCGTCTATAAGTACTCCTTGAGGATCGAGTTTAAGGAAAGTCGTTGCAATGTGAGGAACTATGCGCTCGGCATCCAAGTCTACATCGATCTCATCGTCGTCACACAGAGCACGTATAAAGACCTCTCCTCTATGGATGCCTTTGTTGCTTAGTTGCATGAAGCGAGCAACCTCACCTTTAGATCGGACGAATCCACATTGTATGCATGCATGGTAGAGTAGAGAAGCTAGAATATGTCTCTTAGCATCGCTACGCTTGGGATGAACTTTCATTACTTGGATAAATGCGTCGGCTACGATTTCTAACGTGTTCATAGGGAACGATAGGTCATAACTTTGTTTGTAAATAGTGTTGTATGCTCGTAGTTCTTGTAGGAGCGTTCGTCGTTGCAGTTCCGTGTCATCACTTTGCTTTGGTTTTGCGCGGTCTAGATCACTTTGATACTGAAATCCGTCCGGACCTACTATACGCAGTCGAGTAGTAATAATATCGATCTTAGTTTCTTCACATGGTTCAACCTCGGAAACAAGACCACAGGTGGGACATACGAATTCCGTTCCTTGTATTTCAAAGGGGCAGAGACAATCAGGACATGTTTCACTGGTGTTAATATGTTCCACTTGTGGTTTGATATTCAGGCTTCTACGAATTCCAGGACCAAACAATCTGACTAGCTCGTCCATGATACAACTATAGATGTTTATATGTTTAATAGAAAAAAAAAAAAAGAAAAAAAGAATGAAGAGGGTCACGCAACGACCTTCTTCATTCCTTTTTTTTTTTTTTTTTTTTCGTGGCTATTCCTAATCGTCCTTCTCACTCCTCAAGGCAGCCAACACCTCGTTGAGCGCACGGTTGAGAGACTCTCCGAGACCTTCCTCTGGTTCCAGCACTCTTGGTTCCACGGTCAATGCTACCTCAGCAGGCTCCTCCGGTTCCACCACGTTTGGCTCTGCAAGTTCCTCCTTTCTTGGATCCTCTAGCATCTTGCTGGACTTCTTAGCGCGTTTTACATAGACACCGGGACACTTCATCTTGATGGCGAGACGGTCGCATCTTGAGCAAAGCCCGTAACTAGTACGACATCCTTTACCGCACTTCGAGCATGGTATGAATGGGTCACAGCCTTTTGAGATCTGAAAGTTGTGCTGGGCACAGAACTTCGACGTCTTCGAAATCTGCTTTGGGCATTTCGTGTCCTTCCCTCTCATCAACCAATCACAAGTTATTGCGGCGTCTACATTTGAGTTCTTCTTCGACATGTTCGATCTGTATGGTATTAATGCGTACTAAGATGACAACGTAAGCTAATATCGTGGAATAAAGAATATATGCTAATACCATTCGGTGGTAATATACAGTATAATAATCATTCCTTCAACATATACTCAAGTTTGGACTTTTTAGGTGCAGTTGGATTCAATCGGATTCCTATATGGCAGCATAAGCATTCACATAGTAATTTAGTAGGTTATTTTCGTCCTCTAGGGTGAGATGGGCATTCTTAATGAGCCACTTAACGAGCCACCTAGCGGTATCAAGATGATCATTGCTACAAGCACATAGTAGAGCATGATGAACGTATTCATACTCTATGGTTATCTTAAAACGTTGAATGAGCCACTTAATGACGTTAAGATGACCATTCTTACTGGCATCTAGTATAGTGAACGCGACGGCTTTATCCTCTTTGGTGAACTGGAAGTGCTTAGTGAGCCACTTAGCGATATCAAGACGACCATCCTTACAGGCAGCACATAGAATGTGGTCAATTTGTCCATCCATTCCATCGAACCGTAAGTTCTTGATGAGCCACTTAATGACGTTAAGATTATCATGTTCACTGGCGTAGATGAGAGGAAAGCCATTGTCGATGTAGCTTGTGGAAATACCGAAAGTCTTAGCCATTTTGTTTCGATCATCGTCGTCGTGAGTAGACCTAAGACCGAAAGTGAGAACTCGCGTGCGGAACTCTTGATCTACGTTTTCGTAGCGCGCAAGAGATGCGGCACCGTTTAGGTGTTTCGATGTCCTTGAGATGCTTGCGAATGACGTAGGACCTGCATGCTCTACGATCTTAGTCAGAATTTCCATGGGGAGGCACGATATATAATCCATAGTGGAAGAGATCGATATACAGTATAGTAATCATATCTCTAATAGATACCCAAGTTTTGGATTTTTATGTACAAGAATGTCTAGTGACACTTTGAATGACCCTTAGTTACCCCCTAGTAGTATAGTCGGGATTAAAATTATACAACTTTTTGTTGTGCAAGAAAACTCAAAAAGTGGATTTCCGAATTCACTTTTTGAGTTTTGTTGTGCAAGAAAAAGTGGTATAATTTTAATCCCGACTATACTACTCCTGTATCTAATATACATTCTTACAATACAAGATATGCAGCCAATGACAACTTTTATAGGCCAAACGTTAGAACCAACTATGGTAAATTTACTTTCAAATATTTTGCCTCAGAAATTTGGGAAACCATACCTTTACCCCTAAAATCTTTATATTTTTATTCGTTTAAAAAACAATGCAAAATATTACTGATAAGTAGACAGAAATAATTTATCTTTATCTTTTTACTCCAGTACCTGCCAGCTTTTCTCTATTCTTCTTTTTTATTCCTCCCATTTTGACTTTTTGTTTTCCTTTTTTTCCTTTGCTTCTCCAATATCTATTTGAGCTGTATGATTACTACACAAACATTGCGGCAGCTGCACACTTACCTTTTATAACCTCTGTATATTATTTTATTTTCTTTACTCTGCTGTACGATTACCGTATGTCTATGCATCTAGTGCTTGTAAATAGTGTAAATAAAAATTGAATTGAATTGACGTTTGCTGCCACGTCGGCCCTAAGTCGATATTCTACGGAACCTATTTTTTAATAGGATCGGCGCGAATTAAGTTCGACGTTTGCCGTAGGCCTTACTGAGACCTGATGTATATTTGTAAAAGTACAAGTATAAGAAAATAGGACAATAGTTGCTAATGATTCTGCATATCATCGGGCGCTGGCATGACAAAAGGTGCCATATTATAACATTACCAAGTCAAATTTAAGGTCAAAATCATTGTTCAATGCATAGCGACCTTTTGTTATAGGTCTTTGTTCGCTTTTTCATATCGGAAGAATGGAGCGATACATGCAGGTATTTTTAAGCCAAAATGCACCAAGTTCAAAATCTTTGATTCAATGCGGACTTAAAATTACAAAGAAATTGCATGGCGAAAAACACTTTAGCAGTTGGACTGTTTGTAAGATCGCATCCTATTGGAATTCACTGATAAAGAATCCCATTGTTTTAGGGTTAGGGTTTGTATTGTTTTAGGGGTAGGCTATTGTTTGGGTAACAATAACTTATTGCTTTTTGTTTGGTTCGTCGAATATATAGTCTGTTCCAATTTAGAGTACTAATTAGCTCACAATCTTAGTATCAAAGGGTAAACCGGTTATTATTCTGGCCACGCGGTTCTGCAACTTTTGTAGATTTTCGGCAAGTCCTTTGTTTAGGTTTCCCATACAACACTACAGTAATTAAAATGAGGGAGTATGAGAGTACAATAGACACTTAGCAGTGCTTTGAGGAGTATGAAAGGCTTTGTACGTCTGAGAGTACCTACACTTGAAGAGATTTTCTTCATGAGTTTGTTAATGCCGGTTTTCCAAGACAAATGTTCATCTAGATGTACACCAAGATATTTTGTTGAGGTAACTCTTTCTATTACTTTATCATCAATAGTAAAAGATAAATATTTTGGAAAATTTGTCAATTTCTGGTGGGAACCCACTAGTAACAACTCAGTTTTGGTTGCATTTAGGGTTTATTTGCGCCAAGCCAATTTCTAACATTTTGGAGGTGGAGTCCCAAGGATTCTTCTGTCTCTCTCGGACTATCGCCGGTTATTGTTAAGTTTGTATCATCAGCGTACATCCGAGGAAAAGATTTTAGTAGGCAGTTTGATAGATCGTTGATGTAGAGTAAAAATAAAAGGGGCCCTAGCATCGTTTTGGGGCACGCCACAATTGAGGGTTCTGGGACTATGTGTTTCATTATTTATCCTGCATCGTTGCTGCCTGTTACTAAGATACATGTGTTCAAAGAGGTTTGATCTAATCCATCCAATTTAAGTTTTTCAAGAAGTATTTCGTGGTCGACATTGTCAAACACTTTTTTCAGATCCAGGAATAACACAGCATTAACATGTCCTTTGTCAATGCTGTAATAGCACTGGTCTGTAGCTTCTAGTAATGCTGTCACCGTAGAGTGGAGGGTACGAAATCCCGATTGGCTATCAGTAGGGATTTTGCGTTCTTGAAGATAATATGGTATGTTGATCAGAACTCCGTGGATAAATAAAGTTTCAGTTCAGTTCAAGAAAGTCTGAGAGCTCAAATCATAGAGTTGTTTACAGCTCTTAAGTACAACTAAAGGATAAAGCTTTTATTTTGTCAAGTCTTGCTATGGTCAAATAATCACACCAAAGCTAGCCACTGGCCGGGTGACGTTTTCAGCTACACATGTGCTAAGCCTTGCTGTGCAAGGGTGTATCTACATACAATCACGACATGATTTATATTTAGTCTAGAATAGCGGGACATTTTGGCTTAAAGAAATGGACTTCCACGCAAATAAAGTCAAAACACAAAACACATGAAGGACGCCATTTTCACAATGTATACGGGGTAGAGGTTATGGCCCCTAACTTGTACTAATTATATTAACAAATAACTCCAAGTAAGTAATTTCCGATTTCGGTTCAGCTGATTATCATCGGTGGCTTAAACTTAGGCTCGATTCAAACGTCGAACTTCTCGTGCGCCGAACCTAATTAGATTGTTACGTTTAGGTTAAGCTAATGTTCGTTTCGATCATTCAGTTTATTTCTCGTCTGCAGCCAGAGGTAAGTTTTAAATGTATTGCTTCCTTTCATTTTATTTGGCCATGGGTATTTCATTAGATGGTTATAGGGCAGCGATCGGACGTTTTAATTCGCGAGCTATTCGCTTTTACCCTCTTCATGTCACCATTTTACAAATGCTGCGATAGTGTTCGCACTCAGACTTGCATTTTTTACCTTAATTATTTGTTTATCGATGTATCTTACTTTGATTAGACTGCTTTTAGAGTATGCATATTTTTGTGTGGGATGGCTGTACTCAAGAGTGCAGTGGCGCTCTTGAGGGCATCCAGTATGATGCCGCTCGAATTGTTACCGGTGCAATTAAAGGTACCAATCGTCATTCTTTGTTAGAAGAACTTCCCTTGGATACCCTCCAATCCAGACGCCATATCCACAAACTTTCCGTATTCTATAAAATGAAGAATAATCTCGTTCCTGATGATCTTTCGTCTCTCTTGCCCGTGTCTGTTTTTTTCAACGAACTACTTATGCACTGCGTAATTGAATGACGACGTGTCCTTTATGCGCTGTTCTACTTCAAGATTTCAGAACTCTTTTTTGCTTCTGCATGCTATTTCTGCATAGAAATCTATTTTTGTATTAGGAATTCCCTTTCTATTAATAACTTTAAGAGTAAGGTTAATAATCTGATTTCTAAAGGAAAGAGTTCTAAACTCTTTGAAATTGGTGATAGATACGCTGCTGTTCTGCATACTAGACTTCGCTTGAATAACTGTACTCTTAATTTTGACTTATTTAACCATTCAAGCATTCGCGTGAGGATACTACCGTGAAACATCTAAGCATCATTTGCTGAATTGTCAGCATTATGTTGTCCATCGCTCCCTTTTACTTACCTCGGCTGCAGAGTATCTTACTAATCACTGGAACAATGATAATAATTCTGAGAAGTTAAATGTTCTTCTTCATGGTACGGTTGTAATGATGCTGCCTTTAATTCCAATTGTAATTTATTTTTTGCTGTACAAAAAAATATCATTAACTCTTCTCGCTTCTCAGTTTCTTTTTTGAAAATTTCGTTCCGGTTACTTGTTTGCCTTGTTTGTTTGTTTTCGGATTTTTTTTCTATTTTTCTTGTAGTCTCTTGTACTTAGTTTTGCTTCCCGTGTACGTTATTGTGTATAGTTGTATTTGTACAAAAGCCCCTTGATGAGCGCCTTGCCCCTGGGCAATTCTATTGAACAAATATGTTTAATCTCTTTCCACCCGGCGGCCATATTGGATTGAAAACGTGGCTGACCTAGCTGGCATGAAATCCAAGACGGCCGCCATGTGTAGCGGACCAGCCTCTCGAGTTCAGGCTCAGAACAGTAGTATCTCAGAAGATTTAATTATTTGGACAAAATCTCTGAAAGAGTTGCCCAAATGCAATGTTTCAATGGAAAGAATGTTGAACATTTTATATTACACAATCATGCAGAAAAGGCCCCAAAAGTGGACTCACGAAAGGGTATAAGTTATTTTGCGAGGGCTTTATTGATGACTACGAAGGTAAGTTGACTTGACATCTAAACCTTGATTTATCACTGACAACAGTGTACATACAATATTTAAAAAGTTATTTACTTTCTCTATTCAGTGGCGCATTGTCAAAATAAGGCTGTTTTATCAGGGCTAAATACATTGCTATAAATCGTTAAGAAAAAAATGATGAACCCCATAGGCTTTCTGTGAGTACAAATGTAACACCGGCACTAGGCGGCAGTAGAGCTTATTATAATAAAACTATGTCAATAAAGACAAACATTAATTGCTTGGTTACGACTTTTTTGTTTGACCTGGATTAATTCTGGAGAGAGTGGTGTCAAACCATGTAGGCATATGTGCACATGTAAAGCAGGGCAATGCATTTGCAACCACATGGTTGCTCTCTTCTATCCAACTGCGCATTACAGCCTGCTTAACTGTGGTACAGTACCAGAAGTGTTGTCTAAAACATCTCGCCCACAGGAATGGAGCAAACCCAGGGCACAAGGAGTTAGATCTGAAAAAAACTGGATGCCATTATAATCAGAAAACCAGTGTTGAAGGAACCTCCAAGAAAAAAAGCAAGTTCATTCTACTTTATATAACCCTGTTGAAAAATATTTTTCCCCAGTTGAGTTCATAGAAATCTTTCAAGAGAAAGTCTTGAAATGTTTTCCAGATACCCAGTTTGGTAAACTGTTTGAGTCTTCCAAGTTAAGTGATTCTAGCTTTGTTAACTGCAACTTTGGTGATGTTCCCAAAGGGTGTTTGCTGTCCCACCAACAACCATTTGTACCTGACAAGACCAAAATAGAATGTGGCCCATTATCATCTGCATTACCAGAACTTCCTGCAGCTGATCTCTCTTCTATCATGCATGTGCCCTCTCAGGAAAACAGAGTATTATCTATGAGGGACTCAAAGTATCACTGCAGGAGGCACATGAGTTTGAACAAGAAACACACGAACAATCAAACAATCCAGCTTGACACAAGCTAAGAAGAAATAGGTTGACTGTTTCCAAGTTCAAAAGAGTTGCTGTTCGAAGAGATAATTGTAAGAAATTAAATGAGCAAGAAGAAGAAAAGTCCACAGACTGCAGCTATGAAGTATGCATGGGCTAGAACATGAGTGGGATGCAGTACAGTTGTATTCTGAAGTTGAAGGCAACAATGTGTACAGGGTTGGCTTTGTTGTGAATCCTGGTTGCCCATACCTTGGAGCTTCTCCATATTTTCTTATTTATGACCCAACTGAAGAAGAGGATGCTTTTGGGTTTTGTTAGGTCAAGTTCCCTCAATGTGATACATCTAGTGAAGCAAAGTGCCTTAAGATGCTACATGGTGATTTGCAGCTTAAAAAAACCTACGAGTATTTTTACCAGGTTCAGGGGCGCTGAGATGGGAATAGAAGGTCTTAAGTGGTGTGATTTTATGGTCTTTTGCCGTAAAGACTGGCACATTGAGAGAATAAGATTTGATCATGATTTTTTTCCACAGTATACACTGGTCACTGGCAAAGTTTTATTTCAGCTACTTTCTTTCCACTTAATGTAAATTACAAAGCTCCTGCTAACCAAAGCTTGCTCCAAAGAGTAGCGAATCCTGCTTTTTTACTTTGTTTCAGGTGTGGTATATGCTGGTTTATAAAATAACCCAAAGAAAACGCGCGCTCTGATTGGTTAAAAGCCGTGTTTGCATGAGGCTATGTAAACATGGAAATGACGTCATACATTGTAGTTTTGGCTTATTGCCGAAAATAACTGAAAATTACCCAAACTTAAAAGCACATGTAACTAGTTTTCTAAAGGAAGGTTGTTCAGAAGAACCTACAGAGAAAAAGAGCTAACCTGGACAGAATTTTCAAAAGATTGAGCCAGTCGGAGCTCAAGCAAACTCGATGAAATACGCAACAACATACACAATTTCAGTTAACGTTTAAGTTTAAACACGGTGGGCACAAACGACCATAAAAACGGCATCAGTTCTATATTTTAAAAAGTTTTCAATGCAGACGATTGAATTTTGGTAGAAGGATGTAGAATCGCAAAAGGAATATAACCTGATTTTTAAAGCTATGTTACTACCATCGTGACGTCACAATGACGTCATTTATCCATTTGTAATACGTTTCTTGCAACTGTTCATTATCTCTAAAAACGAAATGTCGTATATTGTTAAAATCTACTCGTGATGAGAATGAAGGAATCGAAAACCCGATGTCGATTGGTTAAGGAAATCAAAAGTTATGAAAGTTTGAATTTTGTCCATTTTCCCGCCAAAATTTGGCGGGAAATAAACAACACAAAAGTATTTATGAAAACATCGCTTCATTCAATTTTTAGAGTTGTAAATATTGTTGCATGACATTTTGTCCAATCATAAAACACGTTGGTGGCTAAAATCGTATGTTTTTTGAATTTTGATTTTTTTTGTCCATAACCGGCTTAAAATTGAAGTCATATTTTCGGCAACGTCATTATGACGTCATACTTTTTTATACATGCCCTTAGAAAAAAATCCTTTGAGTGATTTTCGAGTTTTAGTGATGAAATGCGCTAGTCTGGCACTCAAAACCCACATTATTTTATTTTCTTGATTTTTTAACAATAGGCAGCCTTATTTAGGTATGACACCTGACGTCACTAAATATGACGTCATAGCAACAGTGATTCCTCTATAACTTTTGCTATAATAGTCGTAGAACGTTCAAATTTGCGCCAAAGGAATGTGTGTCTTGAATGCCCAATAGGCAAAACGCTGTCAAGAAAGTATACTCTTTGACTCGACGGATAGCACGCTCAACATGAATTCTTAATTTAGCTATCCTTTGAGTTGTCTGCACATCCTCTCTTGAAAACGGAACCTTCTCCCTAAGAAAAGGGGGATCTTTAATGTGCACTTGAACCCCTCGTCTCGGTACAGTCTATTTTCACTCTCATATTTGGAAACAGCTCCTTAAATAATCTGGCATGGTTTTCTGAATGTATTCCCTGCTTGGCCAGATGGGTAAGCACCCAAGCATGAAATACAAGAAATTTGCCCATGAAATTACTATCCTAGAAACAGATGATATGGATATTTGAAACCTCAATCTCTGCAAGATCTTAGTCAAAGAAACCTACTTTAACTTTACATAAAAACAGAAAAAAGTTGATCTTCATGCACAAACATTGATTTCTAAGAGTTTTATTAACTGGGATTCCTCTGTCGTTTCCTTTTTGAGATGCTGACTATTACTTCATGTTTTCAGCATTTGGTCTTATAAGAGCTAATTAAAAAAATCATTCCTTTAAAAGTTGATAACTTTTAAACCCCGTTTAAAAACGTATCATCTCGTCATTATTGAAATAACGAGCCAATCCAAACCTCTCTATTTGCTTTTTTGAAGTTCTTGTGTCAGCCTTTCAATTTCTGCCCTGGCTTTCTCTAACTGGACTTCTACTGATTCAGTGTCAGGTTCCACAGAATATATAATCATGTTCGGAGGAAGGTAAAGCATTTGGAAGAGCTGGTGAGGCGTCCTTTGGTACATTATCAGTTTCACTCCTATCGGCAGTGTAAATAATTCTTTCCTTTGGCGGCAGTCGAGGGCTTTTTGTGGCTTTCTTCGAATTCCAAGCAAGTAGTGATGGAACAGCATCGATCGGCTTTAATTTAAGTAACGATTTGCCCATCAAAGTTCTTCTATAATCAGACGGCAAGAAGTGAGCAGAACACACCAGGGCGTTTTTGGTAATCTGCAGAATATATAATAAACATGCTTTTAGGAAAAATTTACTGTGCGGCTACTCGAACCGAGCCCACCTGAAGAAAGTTAATCAATCAGAGAGCAAATTTAAAACAAAGGATCAGTACATATTTTTTTTCATAATGGGCTAATCACGTTGAATCTTGCAACCGACACACGTTTGTTTAAATTCAAAGAGTGTTTTGAAATTTTCTAGTTTCTCACGATAGAAAAATAATGCCTTTTGCCCAGAATATCCAAGTAAGGGTAAATCGACATGGCGGCTAGCGCTTATACGACAATGGTCGCCTTCTTTCACGGCTGTTACGAGAGTGAAGTTTAGACTTGATTCACGACGGAATGAGTCTACGGTTGATCGCCACTGAATTGAAAACAAGTAGACATTTCGTTCGAAATGTTTTGAGAGATTTTGATGCTAGCAACTCATCAATGCCCACGAAGAGGTTACCTCCACCACGTTCGAAAATGACAACGGATGTCACTGAATACTTAGAAATTGAAAAGCTCTGTAAGCCGAGTATTTACGCTTCAGAACTTAGAGAAAGACTTCTGCTTGATGGGGTTTTCCACCCTGCTGATCTTCCATCGAAGAGTGGAATCACAAAATGTATCAGGGTGGACCTTGTAATGACCAAGAAAAGATACAACAGGAGCCGCTGGAATCGAGAACTCCAACAAATGTTGAGTATACTAACGTTTTTCTTGATCAAGTGAGCGACTCAACTCCAACATCAATCCATTTCTTTGACGAAAGCAGCGTGCTAAAAACTACAATGAACCGACGTTACGGAAATTCCCGGCTTGGACAGCCATCTTTTGAAGTACAGAGGTATGCATCCAACGCAAATTTTACAATAACCCTTTTACGTTCCATTCAAGGTGTAGACTATGTAACCGTAATAGATGGAGCATCAAATGGAAATGAACTGTTAGTTTTCTTTGAAGAAGCCCTGGATATCACTAAGGCAGATGGTTCAGTAGTTCTTGAGCGTGGGGACACAGTCATTATGGACAACTGCCGATTTCACCATCTGATGGGCACTTCGCAGAACCGATTCTAAGGGATATGTTACAGGAATATGGAGTACAACTTTGTTCCAGCCCCCTTAACCTCCGCATTTCAATACCTGCGAATTGTGCTTTCGACAGATCAAGGCTTTCTTAAATCGCAACCAAGCACTTTCGGAGCACCAAACGGAATATTGTATTTACCTAGCATGCGAACAGATATCCCAAGCTAATTCGATCAGTTATTTCAGGCACTGCGGATACATTATCTACATTATACATTATCAAACTTGTTGAACCTAAGGTTGACCCCATATGCCGCCAAGGACTAGTTTTTTGTCCAAAAGACATTTATGTAATGTAATGCAACTCTATTTACGTGTCAATGTTTTTAGTTTGAACAGCTAATTGTTCCCTGCTAGCAGAGGACTCTGTCTTGGTAAAATGGAAGGGTTTCCATTTTACCAAGACAGAGAGAGACCTCTGCTAGTAGGGAAATCTAATGGACCCTTTGCACGTTACGTCAAAGCTGCCATGTTGGTGTACAGTTAACAATAAATTCTTCGTTAGTTTCTTTTGTTCTGTACACCAACATGGCCGCCATGCCCTTTCTCATTTGAATAACTGGGTATTGAGTGCGAACCATATATTGGGGACGCTACAAACACCGCGAATATCAATATAAGTGAACTCAAAAACTGATTTTTATGGCTAATAAACATGGAAGAATAATAACTGGTAATATCTAGTTTACCAAACAAATAAAACAACATAATCCACCACACTGTTGTGACATTAACGTGAGTACAGTACAGCTACATAAAATAACACAACACTGACCGTGGGAACACTGATATCTGATTGGCTGATTGTTGTTATACAATAGGAACGCGGTACGTGTTTGTCAGTAAAGCTTCAGAAAATGGCCATGGAATCTCCGTCGTAGGTTTTCCAGTGGCTAAAAACTTATTCTTAAAACAGAATAGAAATTCTAAAATCAGCCGAGGGACAATTACCACCGCGTGAACTTTTCCCACCAGTTCAGCCGGCTACGGGTCAGAGTAATCATGTACATTCATTTCATACATTTACGCCGCAGGAATTCAACGTTGGATCCATGGCTGAGCTTCCGATGTATTCAGAAGTGCATCAAGCCGCACTGTCACCAAATCTGTTTCCCGCCGAATCCCAAGCTATGTCGTGTTCAGCAACTACTACTCCTAGCCAACCCAGTTATTTAGACAAGCGGCAGGTTCAGCTTACACAGGATGTGCAAATAATCCAAGTCCAGATCGCGAGTGCAAAAGAGCAGCTATCAAGACAGAAGAAAGAAATAGATGACTGCGGAACTTAATGGCATAGACACGGGCTAAAATCTGCTCGACTTGTTACATACCTGGGCATACCTAAACAAAATACCAAAACGGATCGTGTTTGGGATTTCATGCGTGTAAATTGCTTTCCAAACACGTAGAAGTGAACAAGGAGTTGGTCGAACTAAGAAGTCTGATAAAGGATTTGGAGAAGAAGGAAGAGAAGGCCAAAAAAACGAGTTGGAAGTTTTCAAATGTGGGCGACACAAATCGGCTACAAGTTTCTTTGCGGTGATGAGACCGAGACTAAGAAAACAGAATCCGATCAGGTATACAAACAGGTCTGCGCTGGACAAGGACTTGCTGGTTTTGAAAAAAGCATTACGAAACAAGATCCCATTGGATGAATCGAGAGATTGGGAGATGCCCTTCATAATTGATATCTACAACTCGGTATATGCTGCACCTTGAAGTTCACTAGATGGACATATTCTGTAGATAAGTGCAGGTTACAGACAGAAGATTTTGAAATCATTTTGGATTTCTTTTCAGTTTATAACAAAAGCTAACTCTGGGTAAAATGAAAACTTTAACACTAGTTGTTTCTCGCAAATTTAGGATTTATTTTACTGATATGGGTACAAAGTTTAGGTTGGGTTGACAAGTCTATGTAAAACAACGGGACGGGGACGGATACTTTTTCTCCGCTAGAAATGAAAGCTGTGCATACAGCAACTAAATAATAAATGAGTGTAGACAAATAAAGGTTTGTTACTTCTGCATATTGTTATTGATTTCCGTGCTTCGCGACGAACAGCTTTCTTCCAGCATTAGCCGCGAAGGTTGAAAATAAAAATCGCGTGAATGCATTGTTTACTGTTAAGATTTTGTCTGAGACTGAATTATAGGAGAAACGTCGGCATTTTCATCCGAGACCAAAACAAAATAGCAAACAGAACGTTTTCCTTACGAAGCAAATCGTTTCATCCACTAGTAAATTTGTAACGAATCTTTTGTTATCGATCTGCTCTCTGATTGGACAACTTTCTTCAGGTGGGCCCGATTCTAGTAGCCGCACAGTAATAACACGTACAACCTTTCCATGAAAAAGTGCAGTGGTTCGTGTCACAGGCAGATTAAATTAACAATTTCCGTATTTGTAATAATAATAATGACAATTGTATAGCGCACATACATAAATGTTCTATGCGCTTGACGGCTAAATGTACAAAATAAATGTAAATATAAATATCTGCGTATAAATTACAATCAGCTGAAAACAAGACTGATTATGGTGTGCAGATTATAGGTAGGTCAAAAAAGGTAGTGTTTTAGTTTAGCTTTGAATTCATTAACAGATGGACATTGGCGTATATTTAACGGAGAGAGTTCCATAATGTAGGTTCAGATACTTGGAAGGCCTGCTTAAGTCTCGTCTCTCAATACTTGGAAGGACTTAAGTCTCGTAGTCGGACGGAAAAGGCGTAGTGTATCAGCTGAGAATCGGAATGTTCGGATAGGCTTGTATATAGTTAATAATTCTTGTAGATAGACAGGAGCTAGGTTATTAAGTGTCTTATACGTTAACAATAATAACTTAAATGTAATGCGCTTATCTACTGGTAGCCAGTGGAGTTCTCTAAGGACAGGTGTGATATGATCGTTTTTCTTAGAATAAGTTATAATACGGGCAGCAGCATTCTGAACAGATTGTACCTTCTGTATAAGATAGTTAGGGAGGCCATGTAATAGGGAATTACAGTTATCGAGTTTGGACGTAACAAATGCATGAATAAGTGTTTCAGTGGTGGTCAGCGACAGTAATTTTCGTATTTTGGAGATGTTCCTTAGCTGAAAAAAACGTAAATTTGCAGATTGAGTTAACATGTCGAATCATATTCATAGTATCATATTCATAGATTGCTCCAATGTTCCTAGCATGGTTTGATAGGTGAATGATGTCCTTTCCCACAGCAAGTGAAAATAAGAGTCGTAAAAAGAAAATAATCGTTAATAAGAGTCGAATATATTACGCCTGAATGGCACAAACAGGTTTTCTAAATACCTTAAAATATTTCCCTGGATTTCATATGATTTTAATTATCCACTTTCTTCGGGGAACTGGTGGAACTTTATGTCGGCCATGTAGTCTTTGGTCATTCGTGCACTTGGGAAACACAGCAGTGCGCCATCTTGGATATCATGCCAGGTCAGCCTCGCTTTGAATTCAAGATGGCCGCCGGGTGAAAAGAGAGAATTATCTTTAGTTTCAATTGCGTTCGACGCATGAAAAGTTCGGCGTTTAAATCGGGCCTTCTAGTGGAAAACAGACAGAACAAACCCCCCCCCCCCCAAAAAAAATCTGAATTTCTAACGGGACCTGAAACAATCATACGTGCAGCTGATTAAAGCCAGGATCTGGCTAATCCACAGATCGAATTTGATTCACCACCACCCCTACGCTCTGATGCTGGGTTCAATTAATGAGCTTGATTTTTTAAACGCCTCTAGAATGAAACTCCAGGGATTGGAGGGGTCCAATCCCCAAAAACTGGACCTCCGTTGAGCGAGGTTATTGATATTTTCTGGAACCACATATAGTATAATGCAATTATATATATATTTACATTGTTGTCTCCGTGAGTTTCTCCATTGGGACGCTATGTTTATTTAACAGATTTGTAATGAAAACAATTTAAAACTTATATACAATAACGTAATTTACACAATCATAACAAGAACCATAATAACAATAATAATTTATCTAACAAATAGAATATTGTACAAAATCCAAGCAGCTGATTGGCTAATGAGAGTGCCTTATTACTGGTGACCACTGCACGCTGTGCGCTTAGTTGGAGTCTGACTAAGCGGTCAGCGGTCAGCGGTCAGCGTACAAGATGGCGGCTACTTTGCTAGCTCCACCGATCTAGCCTCGTTAGCTCCCAATTAACTTTCGAATGTAACTTTTTTGTGCTTGTTATAGTCTTGTTAGTGTCAAACGTTTATAGGGAAGACATGTCTGCGGGGAATAAGATAAACCTTAAACAATTTGAAGAGATAATTGATCGTAAGCTGCAACCTCTACTCACTCACATTCAAGAACTGAAGACCGAAGTAAAGGATTTGACAACTTCTCTTGCCTCCATGAGCAACCTGTTCGATGGCTTGGTTAGCAAGGTGGAAACCTTAGAGGCAGAGAGGAAAGCAGCAATAGAGGAGGCTCAAAGACTTCGGACTGAAGTTATCAGAATCAACAATGACCTCGCCGCTCAAAAACTACAATTTGAAGATCTTGAACAGTATTCACGCCGTGATAGCTTGGAGATAAGGGGCATTCCACTTACTCAAATGGAAGACACTAATGATATTGTAATCAAGATAGGCGATTTAATGGGAATTGAAACCGTTGAAGAAGACATTTCAATAAGCCATCGGCTACCAGCCCCAAGATCAACTGCCAGTGACTCGTCAAACTCCCGCCACCCTACTATAATCGTGAAGTTTGTACGTCGAGAATTTCGTGATAAATATTATAATGCGAGACGAGCACTTAGAGGCAAGAAAACTAGTGATCTAGGCTTCACAAGATTTGCTGAAGATATGATATTCCTGGTGGAAAGCCTCACCAAAAAAAACAAGGCCTTGTTTTGGTCCTGCCTGCGTACGAAAAGGGAATTAAAATTCCACTTCATCTGGACTCGTCAGGGCAAGATATATTTGAGGGAGAACAACGAGAGCGTAGCTGTTCACATTACCAGCGAGAAGGATATTCAGAAGCTCTATACGAAGCTGGGGAAGCAATACAATCCACCAACATCAAATGCCACGTGAGTTCTTTGGCTTGACATCCTTAAGAACACTAACTTATCCTCTTCATTTATATGTGAGAGAAATCTTTGATTTCCAACATTCATGTCAAGTCAGTACATGAAAATTGACATGCTATTTATTTTACCACTACCTTATTATGGATGACATATGTCATAATTGTCACAAGATTGTCAAAGACAATTCATTAGCTATTGAATGTGACTATTGCTTAGGGTGGTATCATCTAAAATGTTCTAACCTTTCTAGGAAAGAATATAAGTATTTCTCTAGAACTGGGGATTTATGGCTTTGTTTAAACTGTAGGTCTCAAACTTTTCCTTTTTATAATATTAGTAATAGTGACCTTATTGATCTAGCTTTTAATTCTAACACTCCATGTTTATGTTCAAATCAGCTAGCTCAAATGAAAGTTTTGGACTTACCCCGCTTTGATATTATTTCTTCTATTAATAGTACTCCAAATCTTGATAATGTTGATATAGACTCTCATCTTCCTTCTCAGGTCAACTTTAAATACTATACTACTCATGATATTCATAGCAGACAGGATTTTACTGGTAACACTATAGATAATTCATTCTCTGCTATTCATTGTAATATTAGAAGTTTAAATGCAAACTTTGATACGTTAACAACAATGCTTGCAGATCTACAGCTTAATTTTAATTTAATTGGTCTCTCTGAAATTAGATATAACTTCCAGTCTGATCCTTCTTTAAATATATCTATGCCTGGATATGATTTCATCTATCAGCCTAGTCACTCCCTTGCTGGAGGAGTTGGTTTCTATATTAAGGAAAATTTACAGTATAGAACTAGGCATGATTTGAACTTCTCTTCCGATGACTACGAATCTGTCTGGCTGGAAATTGAAAGTAAATCTCATGGAAAAGTACTCTGTGCCACTGTCTATAGACACCCAAATTCTAATTTTGGAAATTTTATGAAATCTTTTTTTGAAAAAATCGAAAAAATTCATAGAGAAAACAAAAAGTGTATCATAATGGGGGACTTCAATATCAATCTATTAAATTTTGAATCAAATTACACTACAGAAGAGTTTATAAATTCCATGAATTCATATTTTTTTCAACCTCACATTTTGCAGCCAACTAGAATAACAGATCATTCCGCCACTCTGATTGACAACATTTTCTTTAACTCTCTAGATTTTCATACTACTAGTGGCAATATCATTTATGATTTAACAGATCATCTCCCTAACTTCTTAATTATAGACAAGTTTGCCTTTCCAACGAAAAAACATAAGATATATAAACGAGATTATTCTACACTTGATGAGTCAGCCCTACTAAGTGATATGCAGTCTATAGATTGGGATTCATGCTTCTCTAATACAAGTGATATTAATTCTATTTTTCAATCATTCTATAACAAACTAAATAACCTAGTAAATAAACATGTACCCATTAAAATATTAACAAATAAACAAATGAAATTTCACTATAAACCATGGATTACAAAAGGAATAAGAACTTCTATAAATAAAAAAAAAAAACTTTTCAAAAAATTTCTGAGAACAAAAAATAATTATTACCACTCCAACTATAAATTTTATCGCAATAAACTAAAACATTTAATAGCTATAAGCAAAAGAACCTACTACTGCCACTACTTTCAAATAAATAACAATAATATTAAAAATACCTGGAAAGGTATTAAACAAATTATTTCCCTCAAATCTAAAAAATCTAACTACCCTACTAAAATTACAATAAATGAACAAACAATTACTGATCCCAGAGCTATAGCAACTGCATTTAATGACTATTTTGCTAATATAGGAAACAGTCTTGCAAGCAATATACCTTCTACTGACACTTCATTTACTTCTTATTTAATCCATCCTCAAGTGAATAGTTTCTTTGTCTTTCCAGTTACTCAATCTGAGATTGAAGAGGAAATCGGAAACTTAAACTCTAATAAGGCTGCTGGACCTTTTAGTATTCCAGTAAATCTTCTCAAATCTCTAAGTAATTTAATCTCAAAACCCTTGGAAATCTTATTTAATTTTTCGTTTTCAAACGGAGTTGTTCCAGACAACTTTAAAATTGCTAGGGTAGTTCCTGTATTTAAAAAAGGTTCTGCCTATCTATTAAATAACTATCGACCGATCTCGCTTTTGTCAATTTTTAATCAATTGCTTGAAAAGCTTATGTGTAAGCGGCTAACTACCTATCTTGAAAAATTCCATATACTTTACTTTAAGCAATTTGGCTTTCGCTCTGGTCATTCTACAACCCATGCAATTGTTTCTATCATTGACAGAATTCAAAGTGCAATTGATAAAGGTCTTACTTCCTGTGGGCTTTTCCTTGACTTCAGTAAAGCATTCGATACAGTTAATCACGAAATTCTGATCTCTAAACTTCATCACTATGGAATTAGAGGGGTTGCACTAAATTGGTTTAAATCATATTTAAGTAATAGGAAGCAATTTACTTCAGTTGGAATCACAATGTCTGAAGAAAAGCTTATTCCCTGTGGTGTTCCTCAAGGATCAGTTCTTGGACCTATCTTATTTCTTTTATATATAAATGATATCTGCAATAGTTCCAAAATTCTTGACTTCCATATTTTTGCAGATGATACCAACTTATTCTATGCAGATAAAAGTTTACATAATCTTGAACAGACAATTAACAAACAGTTAAAACTTGTAAATACATGGCTGTGCTCAAACAAGCTCTCCTTAAACATCACTAAAACAAATTTTGTTTTATTTCATCCTCACCAGAAAAAAATGTCTTTCCCAGTTAATCTGACCTTAAATAATAAACCCATTAAACAGGTTAAGTCAGTGAAATATCTAGGAGTACTCATTGATAGTAATCTAAGCTGGAAACCCTATGTAAATGAAATATGTAAAAAGGTAAACAGAAGCATTGGCGTTCTTTCTAAATTACGTTATTATCTAAATGTATACATACTTACTAATTTGTATTATTCCCTTATATATCCTTACCTCACCTATGGTTTACTAATCTGGGGGAATACATATCAGACTTCAACTCGTCCTTTGTTTATTCTTCAGAAAAAGGCCCTTCGTATTATTACATTTTCTAAATATGATGCATCTTCTACCCCTTTGTTCAAAAAATTGCAAATTTTAAAACTAAACGACTTAGTCCTCTCTCACACTGCTTTATTTATGTATCAATATCACACAAATACCCTCCCAACTGTTTTTAGAGATTTCTTTAAACCTCTCTCTGAAATCCATCATTACAACACTCGCCTAGCATCCACTTCTTCTTATTATCTTCCTGCTATTCGAACTAATTATGGTCTATTTAATATTCGTTTTCAAGGCCCAAAAATATGGAATTCACTAGACAAAAACCTTAAATTCTTGACTAAATACAAATTCAAAAATTGTTTGAAAAAAGATCTTATAAGTAAATATTGATCAAATATCTTTTCAATTTGCCTTTTCAATTTCAATTTAAAATATTATTTTCAGCAGATTGTCTTTTATTCGTTGTCCCTGTTATGTTTACGTGTGTCCGTTTCTTGTATTTATTATATAACAAATTATGTACATTGTTTTCGTTCTGACCGCCATATCAAATTGCAATCTGAACTTTGTTCCGGTGGCTCAGCTTAGTTTAGCTTTCTAGTTATTCTGAGCCTACCAGTACCAATTATTGAGCTTTTCATTTTTCCAGTAAACCTGTAACTATTATTAATTCCAGTACGAAATAAAAAAATAAAAAAAAAATAAAAAAAAAAATTGTTGTTGTTGTTAGTTGGAATACTACTAAAACGGTTAGAGATTTTGTTTCTGTTTCCTCCTGATTTAAAGTAAATAAACTGTCACTAGACTCAAAAAAGACAAATTACATGGTATTTAAATCACGACGAAGACCGATCGAACTATACAATTGAGCCACTGATCATTGATGGTATTAAGATTAATATTGATAATCATTGGTGTGCAAGTTCAATTAACGATTAATAATGTGAGTACAGTGATGTTTGAAAATTCTAACAGAATAACACGAGTTATTTGTGGAATTTTCAAACATCACGAGCACTATTAATCTTTAAATGAACGTTGTACACTAATGATTAGCGGTTAATAATATACAGTTGTAGATGCAAAAATGAAAAGGACTGAACTGAATTACCTAGTTTTTGCATCGAATTAACTGTGTTTGCACCGAAATAACTAGTTTTGCACCGAATTAACTAGTTTTGCATCGAATTAACTGTTGTTTGAACTGCTGCTAGTGATTAACATGTCTATATGCTCAGCCAATCAGAATTAAGTATGTTTTATCTATATTATTAAACAGGTAACACAAGCCTCGTTTTAGGAGTTATAATTGATCAAAACTTAGCTTGGAAACCGCATATAAATTATATAACTACTAAAAAGTCAACGTCAGTCAAGTTTTTACTTACCTAGCAAATCGTTGCTTTCACTTTACTACTCTTTAATCTATCCATATTTGCATTACTGTAATATAGTTGGGGCTTCAACCTACGTAATTAATCTTCGTAGACTACTGCTTCTACTAAAACGTGTTGTATAAGAACACAAGAAAACACACATTTTGATGATCTCTCAGGTACTATTTTTAAACGATCAGCGATTAGCTCATGTTATTTGTATATTGTGGCAAACAAATAATAAAATACCCTTTGATGATGATGATATTGACACAAAACATGTACTTGCTGACTGTACGATGAACTCAACATGTTTCCATACTGCATTCGACCTTCTCCCTCATGCAGTATTCATTATTTGTCGTTCATCGTACAGTCAGAGCGTACCTGTATTTGTTAATAAAACACGCCCGCTGAGAACAAGTGTGTTAGCCAATGAAATCATGCGTTTTGTTTTTACCCCGTAATGATTTAATAGATCGAATGTTTTCTCGAACTCATTGCAATGAATAAAGCTTCTGATTCCCTAATATCTTGAGTCATTCTGTTCCAGGTTCTATTATCGTATGGTTGGAAACGACATCGGAAAACTGAACGTCCGCGTTGGCGTAAAGAAAGTATACAACGCCTCCAGTAGCCAAAGCGACGACTCATGGACACGGGCTTATGTTCCTGTCGACATGGATAATAAATCTTACCCAGTGAGTATATTTTGTTGAGAATAGGCTGTTCAACTCGAATTTAAAATGTAAAGTTTCTCTCAAAGGAAACAAGCATTTGTCTTCCTGGGATAGAAGGGATGTGCCTTGGTATGTTTTCACGTTTTTATAATGGCAAAGAATAAGCTAGATTAAGTTAATCTGAGTTTCTTTCTAAAACACTAAGTATTATTCAGTCATAGCATTAATTTGTCAACCTTAGTTTATTAAAATAGTATCGCATTATCAACATCGAGTATTCCCTGAAAATACCTGCGGCTATGTTGATTTTAGTGAATCAAATGTACATTATCCCGTTGGACATAGTTCAAAGCATCAACTATTTATAACTGCCGAAAGAAAAGGGGCAAAGAGGTCACCAAACTACTCTTCGCACCCAGCATGGACAAATACCTAAAGTTCCGATTACGTGAAAGACTTTTAAAAAGCTCCACAAACAAAGAGTAATGTTTGCTGCGTAACTCCCTAAAATGCTGTATATGTCATATATATGATTCTTTAAAACATTCCTTAATGAGATTATGTTTCAATCCATAGCTTGTGTTTGAGGGAGTTTGTATTTCTGGCTCGACGATAGACAGATCAGGAATGGAAATTATTGCCATCGATGACATCAGCGTGGACTCGTGTGTTGGAGGTAGAATTCAGAATGCAACAACAATATAGTCTAAATCAGGCCCGTCGACAGAATAGATTCGATTGGTTCGAACGAACAAATTTGATTTTGTGTCTGTTATTGCATCTTTTGTTGAACCAATCAAAAAGCAGAATTAAAGAGGCCATTTCACAGCGGTAGGGATTGCGAGATCGTCGCGCACGCTCCTAGACTTCAATTTCCCTCTTCTAAGCTCTACCCGCTTGACTATTTTAGTTTGTTGTTGTAAAAATACAAATATACGAGCGTTTGTCGTTTGTTAAGATTTCAAAATGAATATAATAAAGTGGTAATAGAACTGAGTGGAGTGCAATTTTGGTCTGAAATCATACTCTTGATTACAAATTGCACTCCCACTTCGCGGTCGTGTAATCAGTTTTGTAATCACTCGTATGATTTCAGACCAAATTGCACACCACTCAGTTATATTACCATTATGTAAGTCAAAAGTTATTACATTTTGTGTTAATATTCCATTTACAGCGTTAGGCAACATCATCATCTGCAAGAAACAAATTACTTGCGGGTTACTTGCTGATAATGAAAATATAAAATGAATATACTTGGATTGCATGTATATCATTTTCAAGGTTAAGAAACACCTGGTGGAAGGTACTGTTTAAATACATTACTGGTTCACAACAAAATTGTAGCGGAAATTCGTGGAGTATTTTGAGTACAAATGAATGAATATACTTGGATTGCATGTATATCATTTTCAAGGTTAAGAAACACCTGGTAGAAGGTACTGTTTAAATACATTACTGGTTCACAACAAAATTGTAGCGGAAATTCGTGGAGTATTTTGAGTACAAATGAATGAATATACTTGGATTGCATGTATATCATTTTCAAGGTTAAGAAACACCTGGTGGAAGGTGCTGTTTAAAGGCATTACTGGTTCACAACAAAATTGTAGCGGAAATTCGTGTAGTATTTTGAGTACAAATGAGTGAACACGACAATTTCATGCTTGCAAGGTAAGGTTTCACTAAAATCTTCAGTACCTTTAACGTTTGACTTAAACCTACACTAGTATTAACTGTAACAAAGATCAATAAGAGAGGCCCATTACTTTAATCTAAATTTGAAATGC
The DNA here is from genome assembly GCA_030867875.1 of Actinernus sp. WN-2022. Lineage (NCBI taxonomy): Eukaryota > Metazoa > Cnidaria > Anthozoa > Actiniaria > Actinernidae > Actinernus > Actinernus sp. WN-2022. The sequence goes on from JAOWCC010001210.1 coordinate 35,685,948, forward strand.
ATGCATGCATGAGCAACATTCAGTTGAAAACTACATTAACGCAATTAAGTATTATCACATGCAGCTCAATGCTTAAACAAATGCACTTGTATCGATCCGACACAGATGTCTCACTATCAAACCCACACAAAATATATTCATATACTATAAAAGCTATCTTAATTTTTTCAGTTACATTTCAAACAGAGAAAGAACATAAAAAAATAGGCCGTTTCTTAAACACAGCAAAAGACTAGAGTAGACCTTTATTCACTGGTTCATCAATTTACTTAGATGTGTCCTACGAAACCTTTCTTACTTCCATTTTAAGTCATAACGGTAGTTATGGTAAACAATAATTGGATATATATTCTACTTCTTTTCACAAGTGGGTCAGGGTTAGGTTATTTTTTGTCAACAAAATAAGATATACTTTATAATGCATTATTCGCTACTGTCATAATTAAGGCTTCTATTTTTTCTTTAAAGTTGGCAAAGGAATATTTGTATATAGATACAGATGTATAGACCGAATCTTATATTTTGCTGAAAAATAAATATGTTCCAACGTATAACCAACAAAATTTTTTCTCACAACTCTCGATCTACATAGCAGCAACAATTAGCTGTCCACATCGGCTGTGGAGGTTACATGCAGAAGAATATGCTTCTTTCCCAGAGACGAGAGCGTAACCTACAAAAAAGCGGTGTTCTTCGTACTAACAATGGTCATCTACTAATAAAACATGTCTGATACGAAAATCAATTGGCAGAAATTTCTCTCAAAGTTGGACGTCAAAGGTTCTGCTTGCTTTATTGGGCTTGTAAATCTTAACTCTGGCGGACAATGGACTAGGGGAAATGGTATCTACCATGCAAACTCTTCCTCGGTATTTCATAGTTATTTCAACCAGGCAGAAACTAGTTGCACTATTTTAAGTGGATATGGTAGAAACCGTTCGTTAACATTCAAGACGGTTATCGTTTACTGTAGCGCATAATTCAATTACAATTATATTTGCCAGAATGATGTCAATGGTAAGTTTCAAATACGTCTGTTTAGTGCCTTGATTCTTGAACAGGATTAAATGCAACATATGAACATGGGATATAGATTTTTGTCATCATGATCTATGCTACAAATAAATTCATTTGCATTTGTATACCATAGCAGGTCCAGAGTGTCCTTCACATCTTAGTATCGCTCTTAAATATTCCCAAGATATAGGAGAGCAACACTGAAACGACACCCTTTTGCAAACTTCGTCAACAATTTTATACCGAGGTTATTCTGAATAACCATTTCGAACCTTCATATATAGAGTTGATAAAAGAGGAATGAATTCCCTTTCCTCGATAGTAGTGGGAGAGGGATGGAATTAGCCCTTTTTTTAAGGCGCTATGCTAATTTTTAAGGCGCGCTCATTAATTCAATGACGCCACAGTCCTATTGTCTTAGGTCATGCATAAATTAATTAGGGCGTATGCCCTTTTTTAAGGCGCTATGCTAATTTTTAAAGCGCTCTCATGAATAAAGTGAGGCGCGCTCATGAATAAAGTGCGGTAAAGTGCGGCGTCTCATGAATAAAGTGGAATCTCATTAACTCAGAGGATTATCTTTTATTTCTGTGAATGAGGTCATCGATCTATTCGGGCATGTTTGGGCAAAGCTTGAGCGGCTATAAAACCAGAACCTGTGTACAACCCAAAGTGTAACTCCGAGTCAGTACAACCCAAAGTATAAAACCAGAAAACTCCAACTACAAGATGGCAAGGAAACCTATATCAGAAGATACTATTTGCATCGATGAAGTTGAAGTTGTCGAAAGAAACAGAGCATTTCACAGGATATCAAGTACAATACATTTGGTGTATGCTGCACTCTGTGAAAAACCAATCTATGCCGAGAAAGAAAGACAATGTGAAACAAATCACCCAAGCCAAAGACAGCACGATTGCTTGATGTTATCCGAAGAGGAATCGTGGAATTTGTTCTACAACAATGCAAAAGACGAAGTCAAACCAGAGAGAGTGTGTGAGATTGTGAACGCTGTTTGCTACATGTTGAACATTGAAATTCATCGCTCATGGAAAGTTTACCTATCTGAACTTTACAAATTACCCTGGACCACAGTGTATCTCTTACATCTTCAGTTCAGTAACAACGGATCTTCTATCATTGATCAAGTGCTTGAAGTAGTGAGACGTGAAATACATCCACTGAATGACATTGAACAACACGGCTTTGCCTCAAGATATTCTGTGTCTGTTCCAGAACATTTTTTTTAAAAAGATGAAGAGTTTATGGAGATTGATTGACTTTGTAATTACTTTAACTTTTAAATCAATAAAGTTCACTTGTTTTGATTGAACAGGTTTGGGCAAATCTTTGTTATGAATAACAATACACTATTGTTTTGGTAATCTGCTCTATAGTAACCAATCGATTTTTTTTTATATATTATTTACAACTCACTCGTAACGTAATTCTGAGATCAGAATATTTATAAACATTTACTAATAACAGTAAATCCACTGTGACTCATAAGAGCAACTCTGCTATTGTTCTTAGGGATTAGTGGATTAGCGATAACATCAGTACAGTTTGATAGAAACAATAGTCCTATTGTTTTGAGGAAAACTCTTGAGACGTAAATTATTTTTTTAAACTGAACTGTGAGTACCATAGAATACAAACATAGTTTATTCAATCTCAAAAACACCAATTTACAGTTCGTTTTCCTTATCGTCGCGGAGTTGATAACTTTCTTATTTCTCAGTTCTTGGGTTGATATAATGTACCGTGTTACAAGATTACACTGATTTATGTTTCATTGATTTTTTCTTGTTGACAAATGCTGCTTACTGATTGCTTATATTAAAACGATGACAAGAGGAAGTTATTTGTTAAGACATTTATTAATAGAAATCGACTTAATAAAACTTATTTCTAAAAGGTACAAATGTATTGTTCATCACGGGAACACTGTGTTCCGGAATAGGTTGTTTTTGGAATTGTTTATTCAACAAGAATTTTCGGTGGTGTATTGCAGCCTCGATCGCTTCTCGCCATCCATAATCTTCCATGTTCATCAAGTTTTGCTGTGTTTCCAAGATTTTTCGGAAATCAGGATCTTTTCTTAAGCTGTGAATCCATTTCATATCTTCGAACAACACTTCTCTTAGGTCTTTTCTATAGGTAGGAACCAAAGCGTTACTGGCTTTGATTTCAGCAACTTCATGACTATCCCCATCGTGTTCATACTTTTGAACCAACGCTTCCCAATCTTCCTGGTGCCGTTCTTTAGCTTCGTTTCGAATTCTTTCCCAAACATCCTCTTCTCCGTCATAACTATCATCAGTGGAGTCCGTGCTCTCCTGAGAATCAGAGCTTTGATAAGAATCTTCAGTCGTTTCATCATCTGAGTTGGATCATGGAACGATTAGCAGCCATCGTTTATATCTTTACTCTTCAAGGATCGGGAGTATAATGTCAGACCCTTAAAAGTTTCCAACTTTATAGAAAACAAATTGGTGTGGTCACTAAGTTGAACAAATTTAGCTAAGGTCTCTCAGTTAGACCAATATTATAAGCAGGATTCCTAACCAACATATTTTCCATTATCAACAACTGGATTTACATTCCTCGACAAAAACTTTCTTTTTTGAAGTTTCGCTTCTTGTAAATATGGTTTACGTTCTTGAGTTGATAATCTATGGACTTATGCCAAGTGGTTGGATAATTTAACAAGATACTTTGATCCACAATTAGGTACAGGGCAGTTTTTCAAAGTCCGATTTTCCATGTTCACTCGTTGAAAGTTAGTATCAAATAGCACAAATCTACTTGATCGTCCCTTTTATCTCCTTTCATCCCTTTTGTCGCCTTTCGTCCCGCTTTTTTCTGTTTTGAAATAAAAAAAGAGAGTTTAAAAAAAGAAAAAGGCGGGACAAGAGGCGACAAAAGGGATGAAAGGAGATAAAAGGGACGATCAAGTAGATTTGTGCTATTTGATACTAACTTTCAACGAGTGAACATGGAAAATCGGACTTTGAAAAACTGCCCTGTACCTAATTGTGGATCAAAGTATCTTGTTAAATTATCCAACCACTTGGCACAAGTCCATAGATTATCAACTCAAGAACGTAAACCATATTTACAAGAAGCGAAACTTCAAAAAAGAAAGTTTTTGTCGAGGAATGTAAATCCAGTTGTTGATAATGGAAAATATGTTGGTTAGGAATCCTGCTTATAATATTGGTCTAACTGAGAGACCTTAGCTAAATTTGTTCAACTTAGTGACTACACCAATTTGTTTTCTATAAAGTTGGAAACTTTTAAGGGTCTGACATTATACTCCCGATCCTTGAAGAGTAAAGATATAAACGATGGCTGCTAATCGTTCCAACTCAGATGATGAAACGACTGAAGATTCTTATCAAAGCTCTGATTCTCAGGAGAGCACGGACTCCACTGATGATAGTTATGACGGAGAAGAGGATGTTTGGGAAAGAATTCGAAACGAAGCTAAAGAACGGCACCAGGAAGATTGGGAAGCGTTGGTTCAAAAGTATGAACACGATGGGGATAGTCATGAAGTTGATGAAATCAAAGCCAGTAACGCTTTGGTTCCTACCTATAGAAAAGACCTAAGAGAAGTGTTGTTCGAAGATATGAAATGGATTCACAGCTTAAGAAAAGATCCTGATTTCCGAAAAATCTTGGAAACACAGCAAAACTTGATGAACATGGAAGATTATGGATGGCGAGAAGCGATCGAGGCTGCAATACACCACCGAAAATTCTTGTTGAATAAACAATTCCAAAAACAACCTATTCCGGAACACAGTGTTCCCGTGATGAACAATACATTTGCACCTTTTAGAAATAAGTTTTATTAAGTCGATTTCTATTAATAAATGTCTTAACAAATAACTTCCTCTTGTCATCGTTTTAATATAAGCAATCAGTAAGCAGCATTTGTCAACAAGAAAAAATCAATGAAACATAAATCAGTGTAATCTTGTAACACGGTACATTATATCAACCCAAGAACTGAGAAATAAGAAAGTTATCAACTCCGCGACGATAAGGAAAACGAACTGTAAATTGGTGTTTTTCAGATTGAATAAACTATGTTTGTATTCTATGGTACTCACAGTTCAGTTTTAAAAAATAATTTACGTCTCAAGAGTTTTCCTCAAAACAATAGGACTATTGTTCCTATCAAACTGTACTGATGTTATCGCTAATCCACTAATCCCTAAGAACAATAGCAGAGATGCTCTTATGAGTCACAGTGGATTTACTGTTATTAGTAAATGTTTATAAATATTCTGATCTCAGAATTACGTTACGAGTGAGTTGTAAATAATATATAAAAAAATATCGTTTGGTTACTATAGAGCAGATTACCAAAACAATAGTGTATTGTTATTCATAACAAAGATTTGCCCAAACCTGTTCAATCAAAACAAGTGAACTTTATTGATTTAAAAGTTAAAGTAATTACAAAGTCAATCAATCTCCATAAACTCTTCATCTTTTCTAAAAAAATGTTCTGGAACAGACACAGAATATCTTGAGGCAAAGCCGTGTTGTTCAATGTCATTCAGTGGATGTATTTCACGTCTCACTACTTCAAGCACTTGATCAATGATAGAAGATCCGTTGTTACTGAACTGAAGATGTAAGAGATACACTGTGGTCCAGGGTAATTTGTAAAGTTCAGATAGGTAAACTTTCCATGAGCGATGAATTTCAATGTTCAACATGTAGCAAACAGCGTTCACAATCTCACACACTCTCTCTGGTTTGACTTCGTCTTTTGCATTGTTGTAGAACAAATTCCACGATTCCTCTTCGGATAACATCAAGCAATCGTGCTGTCTTTGGCTTGGGTGATTTGTTTCACATTGTCTTTCTTTCTCGGCATAGATTGGTTTTTCACAGAGTGCAGCATACACCAAATGTATTGTACTTGATATCCTGTGAAATGCTCTGTTTCTTTCGACAACTTCAACTTCATCGATGCAAATAGTATCTTCTGATATAGGTTTCCTTGCCATCTTGTAGTTGGAGTTTTCTGGTTTTATACTTTGGGTTGTACTGACTCGGAGTTACACTTTGGGTTGTACACAGGTTCTGGTTTTATAGCCGCTCAAGCTTTGCCCAAACATGCCCGAATAGATCGATGACCTCATTCACAGAAATAAAAGATAATCCTCTGAGTTAATGAGATTCCACTTTATTCATGAGACGCCGCACTTTACCGCACTTTATTCATGAGCGCGCCTCACTTTATTCATGAGAGCGCCTTAAAAATTAGCATAGCGCCTTAAAAAAGGGCATACGCCCTAATTAATTTATGCATGACCTAAGACAATAGGACTGTGGCGTCATTGAATTAATGAGCGCGCCTTAAAAATTAGCATAGCGCCTTAAAAAAAGGGCTAATTCCATCCCTCTCCCACTACTCTCGAATCTTGCTCTCGAACTGTCCTATACAGTGTTGCATGGCTAAAAAAAAAAGATAACTGGTGAAAGCTTTTTTTACAAGTACAATAATCCCGTGTGGCTCAATATCTTCAGAAGATTTCCTCCTAAGGACTTCGCATCAGTTCTTTAATAATGCTATTTTCGCAACTTTTGCTTCGCCTGTCACAATCATCATGTAAAATGTCGTGATTTTCTTACTTTCTTTAATACATGTAGTATTATTACGATTGTTCGATCTTAAACCGTACGTTCATAAAGCAACTGATCAGGTTATTATCTTTGGAAGTCCAGTCTTACCAAACATTTCCATTTCATTTATGCCATCAGGATCGCCCACCACGCAGGCACAAAACATTTCAGAACGGCATTCCGCTCTTGAACTTGTAAGTCATAATAACAATGAAAATACGTTTTTAACCAGAACAGAGGTCTTTGGGTGACTGCAACAAAATCTAAAAATAAACCTGTAAGTTAATATTAATTTTAAGAAGGTGTTTGTGAATCGATGCCTTTTTAATACTTTACAAGGTGTATAGTAGTATATTTAGTATTATTATAAATTTATAATATTATTATTATTTTCATATTTTCACATTTTTACATCATATATATTGTACATTCTGTTATCCATGACGCTTCTTTATTGGAGTAATAAAGATCATTATTATTAGTATTATTATAAATTTATTATGAAAGTATCTTGTTTATTATTTAAAAGCCTAAAGAGAGCAATGGAGTTAAACTTTGCTTTAACGTTTCAAACGTTCCCATATTTGCCTTCTGTGTGCTCTTCTCGGATCTTTCCCACACAGCAACACCTTTAAACAGGGACCCGCACTATAAAAGGGATTGCTCCTCCCCCATTCTCTCCCTTTGGATTATAAATTAAAATTTAGAACTGAAAAGAATGTAAGAAGGCTTTCAATTTTCTCCTGTTATAATACTCAATTGCTGCATGACGCTCAAAATTAAACTAAGCCAAAAGAAAGTAAACGAAGCTAGTTGCTCAGTTATGCCTGTTAATAGTGTTCTAGAATCGTTTACAAATTCTTTGTTGTTATTTTATACATTAAACATTCATGTATTTGATTTGGATTTCACGCGATAACAAATGTCAACGATCACTTAAGCGGAGCATCACATGTTGTATGAAGAGCTTTGAATAGAGATGTTCACTTGACAAAGGCTGAGTGATAACTGTAGACGTGAGCGTGCCTGGCAGAGGCCCTTTCATAGTGCGGGTCCTTGTTTAAAGATTGTCGCAAGACTGGAACATTTTTGGAAGCTAAAATTCTCAATTGATATACATTTAACATTCGGTTCGTTCATAGTTAATAGAGTGGAATGGTTATGAAACCCGGCAAACTTCAAAGGGCTACCAAAGGCGCTACGATTTATGTTGGAAGGGGGCAAGAAAAAAGATTGTGCAGGGTCATAGTTCATTAGCGTCCCCTGAACGACTGAACGCACACGTTTCTATTGGCTGATTGATTAACACATTGGAATTTCTATTGTGTTTTGTGCAGGGTCACGGTTTAAAAAAGCTAACAAAGACATATAACAAAGAAGGTCGCTGGGTTTCATAACCATTCCACTCTATTAACTATGGTTCGTTGAGGTTTGCCATATTATCAGAATTTCTTATGACAATCACATAATCAAAAAAATCACATGTACAATACTGTCTTCAAAAAGCTGTTCCTGTTTCTATGGGTTGTTCTTTTTCTATTAAAACAAAAAATAAGGCGATTTCGTGATCGGACTAATAATGTTATATTGTAATAGAGGGGAGATCCTTTAACATTATCAGAAGTCCATACTTCTAACATGACTCATATCGGTGTTATAGGCATCCAATTTCATTAAAAACATCTCGCAGTTGGACAGCGGAGAATACGACTCTTTAAAGGTGAGACATTTTGAAGAAAATGCTGTTTATTTTGTTGCTCCCTATTAATTTTCGGAGGTAAAGGATTCCAGCAAATAATAACGTTTATTGTACGAGTTGACGTTTTCGAGTGCAAGTAGGGGATAAAACTACTGCAAATATGCGAGCGTATTACACGTGTCACGAACAGGTTTGCACACGTTTATTCAGCACTTAAAAGGTTTCGTAAGTGTGTGAGCCAATCAAAATGAGGCTGTTTGTGTAATAGCCAATTAGCTAGCTTTAGTGCGCGAAAAAAACGTTACCAGCGCGCGCGCTCGCCCCAGCCTCGTCACTTGGCTCTGAGAGGTTTCTTCTCTCAATATAGTTTCTTCAAACAGAGCTGTAACGTAAGCGAAAATGTCTTTTTGTTTCATGTAAACTGTCGTATAATAAATAATTTATTACGAGAAAGGTTATGTACATGAAATACGGCTGGGAATTGGTACTCGTCAATTTATTTTTTCTCACCTAGCAGTCTCGAAAAAATAAAACAGACTCGTAAAAATACCAAGCCGTATTATACAACTTTCCGTGTAATAACCTATTTGAGTCCAGGGTAAGACGGTTAAGAAATGAAGGTGAAGGATGTCGAGATAATTTTTTTAACAAATGGCTTAGGAAATAGGAAATAACTTCTAATCCGACGCGTACGAGCTTCAGTAATACTATCCAACCCCATTGTTCTCTCTTAAGCTTAATGCACTATATCAGAGATTACAGCCAACACACTTTAATGTTAACATTATTATTGCAGCCAGAACTTGCTGACTAGCTGCAGTATTATTATATTTTTTCGTTCACGTTCTCTAAGTATTTAAATGTGTGCCGAACTGCATCAGGTTTTTCACGTGCAGTTGTTGTGCTAGCTGTGTAATTAACTCTATTGTTTTGTTCGTCGTCCAAGACGTTGCCATCGTGTAATAATAATAATAATAACACCTTTATTTTAAGAGGGTAGCACTAAATAGTGTACAAACACTAATGAACTTGTGGCCCTCTATCTAAAAATACACTAAAATCTAATTACATATAATACTAGAGATAAAAGATAAAACTATATACACATATTAAATTGCAAAAGCAAGTAGTCTATAATATCTAAACCTATGAAATCACACTATATAAATCAACTTATGGATAAAAATGTTCAAACGATAATTGCTCATTAAAAAATCTACCGCGAAGAGCACGCTTAAAGGATTTAAGACACGCTTGTTTTTTCAGGTCAGCTGGTAGACTATTCCACAACGGTATGGCTGTCACTAGGAAAGATCTACCACCTTCTGTTACTCTATTATACTTTGGACAAATAAAATTATAATTAGAAAATCTAGTGTTTCTTGTGTGTAATGAACTATTTAGCCTAAGTGATTCTACTAAATAATCCGGAACGGCCAGTTGTGTCCTTTTAAAAAGTATGGAACATTGAGCGATCTTAGTTTCATTATAGAATGGTAACCAGTGTAAACGATTAAACAAAGGCACAGAGTGTTTGGTTGACTCTATTCACGATGCAACATGGCACATGACACATGCTACAAGATCAAGACAATCTTTTTTATTGGCTTTATGAGAATTAAACTAAGGATACAATGGTAATAAAAACCAGCCTATCAAGTGTGTCTCTAACCATCAACCTTATTGAACACTCTCGAATTCTAGACCTCTCTTCTACCCACTACTCTATCACACAATTTTGTTGAAATGTGGAAGACACAATCTTGGGATCGATAACTGTATGAAGCAAAATACCCGGCAAACAATACTCCTTAATGACCCAAGAAAACAGGTACTGGTTTTATTGTACCCAATTCCCACCTGAAACTCTAGACACCATGTGCTAATTTCATTGTTTTGTGTGAGAACAAGAACAATATAGAAGGGGCGGCTTTAATCTCTGATATAGTGCACAGGGAGAACAATGGGACTGGACGAGGAACAATGGGACTGGACGAGGAACAATAACTATAATAGATAATAAATAGATAAATAATTCCAATTCGACATTGGAGTTCGTCGGAACACTTAAATATAAGCCTCTGGCTTGGAAGACCCATAAACGGCTTCTTGTATCTTCGACGTAAAATAAACCAATCCATTAAAAAAAACAAATTTTATTACTTTTGTATATCTGTTTTCAGATAGCTGTTAAGAAGATGGACGTCTTACTTGACTTGTTGCAAAGCGCTACCGACGTCAGAAATGCTTCTCATCTTATTATGATGGCAGTCAGTACTTTAGAGAAATTTGCTTTATCATACGGTGTAAAACAACTCGATCAAACATTTGTGAACACAACAGAAAGAACCACTGCATTTGGTAAGCTGACTTCGTACGACTTGCCAGGAACGCCTGTGACTTTTTATTTATCGAGGGAAGATTCTACTAGAGGACCCGATTATAACAAATAATAATAAAAAGAGGAGGCGGCCTCGAAAACGTAAGCGCGCGGGGACGATAAACATGTTTCTTTACTTGGCCTTAGGTATTTTTTGTAGATTTCGGAAAAGAATAAAGAAGTGTTTTTCGACTCGAAGACTTTCGTACACACTCCGGCGTTTTAAGCTAAAAGTGTTTCGTTGTTGTAAAAAACAAATCGAAGTTAGTTTTTTTATTACAACGATTTTCGTCATAACATATATGGTCAAAAGAGCTGTGGATCCACGAGGCAAATATTGTTAAGTTGAATTCAAAAGCACTGACTATTTAGCGGTGCAAATAAAATACACACTGGACTTTCTAGCTTTGTAATGTTTTCGACGTGCTGTTCCGTATTCCTGGTCTTTTTTCAAACTTCTTCAGACGAGTTTAATTTTGAAATATATGAAATAGAAAGAAGAGAAAGGTAGAAAAAACCTTTTTAGCATGCTATGAAATGAAAGCCTGCCGATAACTCCTTCCCATTCCTTACAGCGAACCTCTAGTTTACTTTGTTCCGCTTTGATTTTTTCCGCAAGTACATGATTGAAGACGAAGAACGAAAACTCTTTTCCTTCGATACAATTTGTTGACATATAGTATTTGGCAATAACAAGTATTTGATTAGGAGTGATAAATTAACTTTTTTGAGGTTGATGTCCAAACAAAATATTGCGTACGGGATACTGCGTTTCTTTGAAATTAAACACTGGTTTTGCACATGTTTTGAAGTCACCATAAAAAAAACTTCTGCACAGGAACAGAGACAGAATAAACGTTCAACAGTTTGCAAATTATGACACATCAAACATTTATCGTCTCTCCGTTTCTCGGCCAACTATTCATTTTTCTCCGGTTCAGCCTCGAAAATTATAAGCCGCTGTATCAGTTGCCATGCAGATGGGTTTAATTTATTTACTAATTATCAACAAGGTGAAGGTACTCAAGTGTTACGGTTTAAAGTGACAACATTAAGACACTTCATCCCTCGTCATGCATCCTTTACTTAGCATTTTTCGATCTCTAGTAACCCCGAGTAGCCCCGGTGAATATACAAAATATATATTTTTTAAACTAGTAAAATGGTTGCTTTTATACCAATTGTGCAAGAACTAAAAAAATGAAATCTTCCTTCTCAAGAATTGGAACTCAAATGTGGAATGGTATCCCGCAATCAATCAAATCACTTAGCAAACTTCAATTTAAATCAAAGATCAGAGAAATGCTTTTTGACATACTTCAGAAAGAGGACGACTCCCAAATATTATATCAGATCAAATTTAAATAAATATAATGGCTATAGTAGTGTTAGCTTATATCCTGCCTACATTAATTATCATTCTTTTTGATAGACTTATAAATTACACTTCTACGTTACAGAAAACTGAGCTTATGTACTGTATTGTCAGTATTAACAAGAGGCCCTGAGTGGAATTAAGTCGAGCTACCTAGGAATAGGTGAATACAAGAATACATGAAGTTCGTGGAGTTCTAGCATATTTTTGTGTCATACATGTACATGGTTTGTGCTAGGGGAGCCGGATAATTGTTTCACTACTGATGCTCGTGATAATCGAAGGGCTGTGTGCAAAATTGGCGTAAGTGACTCTTGATCACATTCTACATTCTCCATCAATTTGTTTGTTTTCTAAGGAAGAATTTAGAACGTGATCAAGAATCACTTACACCCTTTTTCACACAGCCCTTCAATTTTTATATCATGGTATGGACCTTTTTCAGGAATGCAATCACATGGTTGTACTAGATGCAAACAAATCTTAATTCATATATTTAAAGGCACTTGTGCGAGATCGGTAGTGTTATTAGCAAAACCTATTTTTCAACTCCAATCGATTGTCGATCTTGCCATCCAGCATCCATGGCAACGTCGTTTCCATGGAGATCACAAACTCAATTCATTGATTAACAAAGTATTATACCTGCACATGACTGTTTTCTGCAAAAGGCCTATTACAACTACTCCCAGTAATTATAATAAATTAACTTCACATAACACAGTCTCTGAACTTAACTTGCTCAAAAATATTACAAAATTGAGATGTTTTTTGGTATTTTATAAAACATTTTTTTACCAAGGTTTACCAACCCATACTTTTCAACATTTTTAGAAATCAATGCTTTTCAGTAGGATTCATGGACTGTTAATATTATTTATAACTTCACTGTCCAAGCACAGGTGCTATTGTAGCATACATGTACATGTAACTTTTCCTTTAGCTAATAGCTTATTTAAAATTAAATATTCCTTGTGAATATTTAGGGATGTGTCGTTCTAAATGTGAAATAAAGTCATCTATCTAGATCTGCATGCATGCAGTTTTAATTTCGAGTACAGTGGTGACTTGTCAAATATTAGTGCTAGTGTTCATTTTCTACATCTTGAAGGAGGCTGAAATGTTATAACGAAACATGTGATTTCGATTCCACTGGTTGTTTTTTCGATCCCTGGAGTTGCCGTTCCAGAATTCTTACTTATATCATGTTATAAAGTGACCGAGTGAAAGTGTCGACGCTGGCCTGGAACTAATGAGAAATCGGGCCATTTACTACTATATATCTGATGCCATTACTTAAATTAACAGAAACAAATGTTAAACAAGAAGATGCTCATATCGATATTTAAAAGTTTTCCTGACGTTGACCGTGAGCATGTACTGAAGCTGGCCTCAGATCAAAGAACTGAGGGATCATGTGAAGTTTTACACAACACCATTGACGATGGAGTCGTAAACTATACAAGCTTAGATCTGAAGGTTCAGTTACTACTCTAAAGTTTATAACTCCATCGTCAATAGAGTCGTAAACTGGACATGATCCGAACTGAGAAATTGGGGCATTTAATATATATTTTAAGCCATTACATTTTTTTAAATAAAAGGAACGAATAAATACGACACAACTAGAAGGTGGTAAAGTTATGATGTGTTTACTTACAAATGTCGATTATTACTGGGCCACGTGCATTTAGGAGCGCCAGATAACCTTTCGTAAAATGTGCGAAATGTCCCTCCAAATTCCGTAAAACTTTTGTCAGCCCCAGTAAAACTCAACATCTTCGCATTTCAGTCGAAGAAACTTTTGGTTTTAGCAAAATTATAGCTACGAATAACACAAACCTTTGCTCGCGTTTCAAACTCTTCGTAGGAAAAGTTTTGCGAAAAGTATATCGGTGTCCAATCCCCCGCTTCACAAAGTTTGGCATGTTCACGTGCACAGTGCTTTCTGATTGGTTGGTGGAGAAAAGCCCAGCGTGATTGCCAATTAGGGTATTAGGCTGATTGGTTCACGGCGAAATATCTCGACTTGAAAAAAAAACACTTAACTTGCGACATCGGGCACAATCCTTTTGTTCTTCGCGACATTTACTTGCAGTAGAGAAAAGTCTCTGAGGCGGAATGATTACCGTCTAATCGTTATGTGTCCCACTTCGAATACGACGCGTGTCAATTACTGCCAGAAACATATCCTGTCGCTAATTGAGTATCATTTTATAAACAATAGAGATATTCTTCAAATGCGCCGCCTGTGATTAAAATATGTAATTACAGTTAATCTCCCTAATGTTGTTTGGCATGATTGAGAGATTTGGTTATGGAGCTTAGTTCTAAAAAAACTTTTTTGGGAACTTTGTAGTATTTTGCTTTCAGATTTAGAGAATTGTTCGCTAGCCTGGTCGCAGAGGTTTTCTGACTTGAAGCCATGAGACGAAGCGGCATCGGCGACTTACAAAGAAGCGAGTTTCTTCGCGGCTTACATCTCACAAATGTTGTCCACCTCTCTGGTAAAATAATTGAGAGATCACGGAGGTTCAGTAGCTGTAAAACGGTTTTGTGAACATATTCGAAAATCTTGCTTTCACTTGCGTTCATATTTGGAGGGTTTGAAACCCGGGGTTGAAGCCACTTTCAGTTATTAACAGCGATAAAGCAAAAAAAATAGTGCGAAGCACCGAAAAACTACATTAATCTTCTGCAACTTCGCATGCCGGTGACAAACATGTCTCAGTGAATGCTTTCCAATCTACTTTACCTACAAACAAAAAGTTGAAATTATTGAAGCACGCGTCAGCGTGTTTTTGCTGTTTAACGTTAACCTCGATCGCACAAGTATTTTACTTATAAACTAACAATACGCTCTGAAGAGAGCTCCCGATCAACACACTTGAAATCGTGTGAACTCAAATTGAACTGTAACGTAAAAGTGAAATCTAAAATATATAACTAAGAATCCCCAGTTTTATTCAACGCTAGTAGTGTTAACATAACAACAGAGCCGCATGTATTAGTTGCGATTGGACGGGTTGACAGTTTACAACTTCAACTATGACTGAAGTGGTAAATTTCGCCACGAAATCCGCGCGAACGTTTCGCAGCTAGTATGACGTATAGTCGGGCCGTTACTTTTCGAACTTAACGGTACTGGTGTATGTTTTAGCAGTTTTCTAATATCGTGAATTTAGGAAAGCCATGTTAAGAACATCCATAATTCGCGCCATACATGACGAAGTTTTTTTCTTACAGATTTCGTAAACTTCCTGGCTAGCGTTACTTTATTTGTAAGAGAATCAAATGTCCTGTTTTTATATAAATCAAAAACGCTTTATTGGCACGGGATCCTTCAGCGTACTTTTGAATTATAGTATTTATTTAACAGAAGTTTCCCGCAGGATTAAACCCTAAGCGTGTGTAAAAACTTACACCTCTTTGCCCTATTGTGTTGTGCCGACAAGCTTTAGTCGTTAATTAAGTACTTAAGTCGGGTATTGTGTGGGGAGGGTTTTGAAGGCGGAGAAGTAGGCGGAGCTTTCTGGTCTCCAGGGAACTTTGAAACGTCATTACCCTAGTAAATATTCAAGGTTTTCAAGGTCCCTTTTAAAATCTTCATTTGCTACCAGAAATATTTATCAGATATTTCTAACAATTCACCGGAAGAACGTTTAAGCATTATGGAATCATTTCCCGACGATACCTAAGCGATTTATCCAAAAAAACATATGAGAAAAGTGAGTTTTAAGCCAATCATCATATTTTCTCCAGTGATTTCCCCCTAAAATACCGTAAATTCCGGACAAATTTGCTACCAGAGAAATGTAACCGTTTTTTGTGATTGATAGCGCAAATTGTCGGTTAACATCTCTTCTTCAAAATCCAGACGATACCTAAGCGATATAACGCAACTATATGTTCCATAAGAAGCCTGAAGTGGCCCTACCGAAGCGTTTTTAGGCAATTCCTTTGTAATTTGCGTGAGCAATCATCCAGAGATTTTGAATACTCCAGTTTGGTATTCGAAAATTACCGCTGAATGCAAGGACTACAGACGCATGTGCTCAGGCTTAGCCTCATTCTGAAGTTAAACATTCATAAATACCAGCGAGAAGGTGGGCTATTCACAACTCTGTGTATTGTTGTAGTTTCGCGTTTTGCACCTTCTCGCTGGTATTTATGAATGTTTAACTTCAGAATGAGGCTAAGCCTGAGCACATGCGTCTGTAGTCCTTGCATTCAGCGGTAATTTTTGAATACCAAACTGGGGTATTGGGCGCTTTTTGGCTTAAAAATATCCCGAATGTGTCGCTCCATTGTACGCGATGATTTCTGACTCGTGCCGGCCAATAGCCTGGCCCGAGTAATTAATTGTTAGTGTAACCAAATTTATTTTGTCCCCGCCTCGAATAGCTCTTAGTTCACTAATTGCGGGTGACAATAATACTTGTAAAAAATGATTGTCTATTAAAAGTTTATTGTTGTTGTTGTTGTTAAACTTGCATCATGTGTGATTATATTTTTCAAATGTTTCTTTCAGATTTGCACCTGGCCATGATGAACAAGAGAAACAAACGTAACTTCCACTTTCCACACAATAATTCTTTAGATGAGCAGAATGTTCGAGTAACTTTGCCGTGGGAAAACTTTGATGATAACGGTAGGTTCCACACATTTGCTAAATGAATTGTCGGGAGTTCAATCTGCTTTGAAGTAAATGGCACTTCCAATCTACTTCGTAATGCAGCTAACATTTTAATTTGAAAAAATGCCAGACATTGAGGAACTTTAGATTTGGCTTTGAATCAATAGCAATAGCTATGAGCCATCAGATCCTTTTGCCATCTACAGTCATCTGTAAATGCATATATATTTAGACATTCGTTCTACGTCCGCTCTATACTGCTCTGGAACTCTCTCCCCGCTGCTGCTGTAACTGCCACCACTCTGTCCGCGTTTCAAGCCCAAGCTCGTGCCTCCCTCTGAGTCCCTTTACTTTATTATTTGTAATATTTGATTATATATTTCTAATTTAATTTTCTGTCACTTTACAATTAACTTAGTGAATTAACTTAGTAGTTTTTAGAATTGGCCACCGACACAGTTTCAGTTTTCTTTATTTCCACTCTATATTCTACACGGATAATTACAAGTTAAAGAGTATGATAGACATTTAGGAGGAGGATACACAAAAGACAGTATTAAATATGGTAGTAACAGGGGGAGAGTGTGCAGTTGTTAAAGGAGCCGAAGCTTTCGAGTGAACCACTGCCACAGAACAAAGTAAAATACAGGTTCAAAGTATATAAAACTGCGGTTGACTTAAGCCTCGATAGCTCCTATAGGATTTGGATTAGAAAATATCTAGGTAAGGATGGGAACCAAATTTTTAAAGTGAAAATATTAGACTAATTTGCTAATATATTAAACTAATCAACTAATAATATTATCAACAAACATACATCTAACACATATCTAGGGCAGACCGCTGTGCCAGCCTCCTGCCGGGATTAGCTTTAAGCTATATATGGCAGTACATATATTTAGATTAGATTTAGAGACCATTACTGTAATGCATGAGGTTATTTAATTATAAAATAATTCCTAAATCTAAACGTTTTCTTACGTTTTGTAGATACTGTTGTCGTAGTTGTGGTGTACAATAATCTTCACCGTTTTTTTTCTGGAAATCAAGAAATATTGGGGGAAAGGTATGTAGTACTATTTTCCTCGTAATTCGCAATTATATGAAAACCATCCTATTCAAAAATAATGTATTTCATATGAATCTAAAATTTACGAGGCTTATCGTCACAATGTCACGATAATAGATCAAAATCGACTAAATGTATTTAACTTTATTTAAGTGTATTTAAATGTATACTGAATGCTTTTCAGTAATACTTAATGTATCTGTGAAATACGTATCGTGAGTTTATGAAAAATATTTTTTGAGAGTGAGGGGTTATGGCTTCAACTTTGAATGTTTATATTTGAAGAGATTCACGCTGATTTTGATTATAAATTTCTTATCAAGAAAGAGCGTCTCTGCTATTCATTTCTCGTACATAATGTTTGTTCTTGAAATACACATTATAAAATTTTAAGTAGGGTCAACTTTGCGATTTCGCAAATTGTATATTATTTTGGTTATTTAGATGTAAAATACATGACTTAAAAATAGTCTTTTCAGATTTCAGAAATTGCGTAGTTTTCAGCCAATGTCGTTTGTGTTTCATTTGCCTTTAAATGTTTTCACGTGCTGATCATTTCCAAACTCTGTTCTACGAACAATAACATAATATCAACTTTTAACCTAGTAACTTTGTCGTAAGCACGAAGATAATATCCTTGGCATTACAACCTGGCTCAATGAAGAAGTTAACGAAGAATGTCGCGGTCGTTTTCAAAGTCATTAAGGTAAACGGCATCCAAATCAATCATTTTTTTTAATTGGAGAAATTCTTGTTAACTTATTTTGTTTTATTACTACTCCATCAGGGTATGCCGATGCTCAAAACTGGCACAAGAATATGTGCATTTTGGGACTTTTACGAAAGGTATAAAACATCAATTGAATAAACATTTAGCGAAGTTCTTATTTCAATATATATATTTTTGTCAATCGAATATTGTGAGTGTTACAACCTTATTTAACAACGTAAATGTTTATAAACACAATCAGAAAATAACGTTTACCAGTCTTTCCAGACAACAGAGCTGTGACAAATCCTAACAGCTAAGCTTGGAGATCCTTAGTTGAGTCCTTTACTAAGATTGTCTATGGCTTATATTAACCATTCGTTTTAACAATAATACTCCCTAGCTATTTTATTACCTATATACAAATGAATGGAAATACCAAAACAGTCGCGACGTTATAGTTCTGGTTAAATGTTTGAGTACTTCCAGGATTAAAAAGGTTTTTTGTCCACATAGATTTTACTTCATTACCAGTACAACCAATGGGGGTAGATGGTCAGAAAAGGGTTGCACTTTGACGAAGTCAGACAGCAACAGTACTGAATGCAGCTGCAATCACCTCACTAACTTTGCAGTCCTCATGCAAGTATCAGATGGCTATCAGGTAATTCAACATCTCATTGTTTGATATAATATACTGAAACACTAAACTACAGGTAGTAAGCAGTTTCTGTGTTTACATAACGTTATGGGGAATTTGACTCGTTTTTACAGACAATGTATGGAAAACTGAAAACACGATTGCACGCTACCCAGAGCAGCTACATCCCTCAAATTTTGATATATTAATCTTTTACCTGATATCTTAAGTTTGTATCTCAAGAATATTTCAGAAATTCGATTTTACGGATTTTATTTGGCATCGGATTCCCATCGATTCCCATACAAATACTGTATTTCGCGCCATGTTTGCACCCCTTTCAAAATGTCGGAATTTACCGCGAACTGGTCTATTAAGGTACCAGATCCGGCTAAATTGTGTTGTTTTTGAAAAACAATTGTAATGAAATAGAGTGAAGTTATGTCAAAATAAACGGCTCCTCGATAAAGTTTGGTCCGCATAGAAAAAAATATATATTTTTTGTTAATATTTTCTCTCCAAGGTGTTAATATTAATTCAATTGTCATCCAAAAAAATAAATATTATTCATGAAAGTTATGCTGGAACCTTAAGGTACCAGCACCGGCTAATAGCATAACTTTCTGAATATTTTGTAAATCGTTTCGGTCAAGCACAATTTTATTGGTTTTATCTAGAGGAATAGAAGTGTATATTTCAATCTGCGATTTTGCATAACGTACAAGAGAAAAAATATATATTTCTTTTTTGGGGGATACCAAGAGGCGATAATTGAATTAACACCTTGGAGAGCGAAAAATTAACAAAAATAATTAGTTTTTCTATGCGGACCAAACGGTATTGGGAATCCAGTTATTTTGACATAATTTCTCTCTATTTCATTACAATTTTGTTCAAAACCAAACAATTTAGCCGGTGCTGGTACCTTAAAGATCAATTGAATACAATGTACGTTGTACGGCTTGCTATATATTGTAATACTATACGTTTACATCTATCGTCTGATGCATTATTGCTCTTCTCAAACGGTAATAAATAACCACATTTCAGACTGTGAATTCCCCGTGGTTCCAATGACCACGTAAAATGACGGTCCCGTCTTCAAAAATGGGAATGAAAACAAACCACTGAGGACCATCTTCTGTGTCGGCAAATGAGGTCGACATATATAGCTTCATATTCTAGGGCTGACTTAAGCGAATGAGACCTCAATGCCTGAAACTGAAACTAGTCTCGTCGTATTTCTTTCCCACTGGTATGAAATATGGTATGTCGTAATTATTTATAGATTCATATTATCGTACGTTACAATTGTTTATTTCCAGGTTTCTTCATTGGATAATGAAATCTTGGCGATTCTAACATACGCAGGCATGGGTCTATCGTTACTTGGATCCACACTTACGTTCCTGGCTTATATGATTTTAACGTAAGTTTGACACTTAAGTTACTTCACCTTAACCTATTGTGTTCAGTGTTGTTTTATTTCGTTTACTTTCATATACACAACCAGTCATACTACTAACACTGCGATATTGTTTTTGATGGAACTTAAAGGGGTTGTATCACCAGGATTTTTCTGATTTTCTGTCAAATAATCATCTAAAATGTTCCGAGTACACGAACAATACTCCTTGGACACCAAGTTCTACATAGCGATGTTATGAACAGAGACCAGGCAAGCTATATTAAAATATTAATGCCTAATATCAAAGACATCAACTTAAAACTTGAAAATGTTTCAACGTTTCATCGTAATCCATGTCCATCTTTCCCATCTGTAGCCAGATAAATGAACTTCTCTGTAGTTTCAATTCACTTATGAAGAAGCTTTTAATAAAACTACACCATTATTTAGTCAGTAAGTTAACGTTCATCATAATCGTAACCATTTCCATCCTTGCTATCCTTAGCCAGATAAACTTTTCTATTGTCTTATTTCACTTAAGAATAAGCTTTTAATAAAATTTGACCATAGTTTTTAAGTTTCTATTAGTTTGAATATGGTTTTGAGATTTTCAAAATAACTTTAAACAGACATGCTAAGAAACGAAGAAATGCTAAGAAACGAGGAAACATTTCCCTTTGTAACACAGTGCAACTTAGTCTTGATTTCTTCCCATAGAATCTCATTTCAAAGCGGAGCTATATGTATTGTTTCAAAAATGCGTAGCAGTGTTTTATCAGATTTACAAACACGAGGGCGCAGTCCGAGTTTTTGTAGATCTGATAAAACATTGCTGCGAGTTTTTCGAACGGCTCAGTTCAAACACGTCGATGTATAAAGACATGTAATTTAGTTATTTTGGCAATACGTACTATTTCGGCGGAAGAAATTGAAGCAAGCGTTTATGTGAATGATACTGTATCTATATCAAATTTAGAAACACTCATTAAATATTCATTTATTTTGTTTTTCCTCATGAATTATTAATGAGTTTTTGAAATGAGAGTGACAGTCATTGTTTCTATTCAAGATGGGAATAGAGCTCTATTACCATCAAATACGTCTCTTGTATTCTATATTTATTATATCCATTTGATAACCTTTGTTTAAAGGGACCGCAGATCTCAACAGTCACAAATCCGCATTAATCTCGTGGTTGCGCTTTGGTCAGCAAATCTTCTCTTCTTGACTGGAATAGAAGCAACAAATTACATAGTAAGGAACCTTATAATAATAAAAACATGTACAATTAATTCATAATAAAAAAAAAACATCATCGACAATTTTAAATATTGACTTTTTAGGATAGAGGTATTGATATACGCTTTCACAATATCGAATGTATTATCGTTTATTATTTTATTACTTGTTTGGCACTTTAGTTACTTGATCAGATGTATAATATGTATGAATCATGAAATATTTTGTTATCTTCTAATATACTGTGAGATTTTGTTTCACGGATTTATTTCATGCTGTCGGCCTTTGTTGTCACTCAAAGAAACCGAACAGTAAGCCTAGTCTTAGCCTGCTATGCAGACATATTTTTTCACTTTCATAAATTCGAAGGAAATGTAACGTCTGCTTACCCGAGCGCTTAATTAGTTTCCAATATGCAAGCAGACGTCAGCACGTTTGTTTTATTTTTCTGTCCAATCAAAGCCGTTGTTAGAATTTTAGTGAATTGGCGCGCCATTGAACACTCTCCTATGATTGGTCAATGGAAAATGTATTGTCTGAATCCTTTTAAATGCAACATTACATCACTTTCCAGGATATGGAAGGTAAAACCTGATTGGACCATAACACAATGAGGTGTGCATATTAGAAACTAATTAAGCACTCGGGTAAGCAGACTACTTTTTTCTTCGAATTTATGAGAGTGAAAGAATACGTCTGCATAGCAGGCTAGCCTAGTGTGCACTTGTAAAATAAATGCAAGCGCAAGAAAATCAAGCAACGCAGGTGTGAATAAAAACAATAAGAACATGGCATATGAATGTGATTACGTTTTCTCTCAAATTATTTGTTGTTTACTGTTCATTGTTCAATCTGATCAACATTTTTTTAAATACGTGTACTCTGAATTAAATTATTAAATTTCGGATACCTTCTAGGAAGTGTGTATCATGGTTGGTGCTTTGATGCAGTTCTTCTTTCTTGCCTCCCTGTGTTGGATGTTGATGGAAGGTGTACAACTCTACATGCAGATTGTGAGAGTCTACAATGCTGACATGAAGATGTTGGTCTTGTATTGCTTTGCTTGGGGTAAGTAGGCGTTTTACTTATAATTAGCTGATCGACAAACAAACAAATTAAACAAGTATCAAGAATAGCTATTGTAGAATATAATAAATAAAACCATTAATAATTCATGAAGGTGCTAAGCAATCCAAAAGCAGTATTCGAGTCACATTGGTAAAACCCATAACATTATGCATAATTCGCGCGGTCACATCACGAAAAAGAGGCCGGTAGTCCTCTGGAATGTTGAAGTTGACATACTAGCAGGAGGTGTGAAACGTGTTGAACATGATTGTTTAGTTGAAAAATGTTTTTATCTGTCCTCATTTATCCTTTATTTTTCTTTATAGTACAACCAGCCAGGCGCATAGCAAATTAACGGCATTGTTTCACTGAACATTCGTTCAGTGCATTTCACAATCTTCCCGGGCGCTTCAATTTCAACATCCCAGAGAACCTACCGGCCTCGGGTATATACAGTATCAGTTACAGAATATTAACTAAGCTAGTTAGTATTCTATAAATCTGATATATAATTTATCAAACTCATTAATAATCCATGAAGCAAAATCAAAGGAAATCACCGACCAATAAGTGATCTGTAAATCTGATACAGATTTCCTCCTGATTTACATAAACTTTGGCTTCGATTTTCTCGGCCAAAATAAGTCGTATCGCCAAAATAACTGAAAACAGGACTCTACATCTAGACGTTTGATAAGTAAGATAAAGAATGAGAGTCCGATCTTTATCCGATTTACAAACTCTTACTTTCAGCTCGAGTTTGTAAATCGGATAAAGATCGGCCACTCATTCTTTATCTATTACATACAACACTGATTAATGAAACATCAATGTCTGTATCACTGATACTATTGTGCCACTGACTGATACAGATAAACGAATGTATGAGTGAGATCTCACAAACTCTCACTGACCTCCCCTACCCAAGGGTGAAATGTTATGGTAAAACTCCTGTCCTGCTGTATACAGACCGTCTTATCAATTCCAGTGGGACCTGCATTTGTGCGCACTGAGCATGACCGTGATATAAACTATAGCGCTGAACGCTAATTTTACGTTTTCCATCAAAATTTCATAATATCATTAAATATTTTATAGTTTCGTTTCACAAGCAGTTTATAATATTCATGTCGATGCTGTTTCTGATTTAAAATCTCTCGCTTCCTCGCGAGATTGTAAATCAGATACAACATCTACTTTCATAATACCATAAGTATATGTCTTGAGCGTGTTATTACAACGATAGCACCCATGATAAAATAAGGCAGATATAATATCATTATTTCCTTGTAATTCAAGGAAAGAATAGAAGGTGAACAAATAAAAAAGGCGAATAAACTAGATTATGATGATAAGAAGAGAATATTGCGGAT
Source organism: Actinernus sp. WN-2022 (assembly GCA_030867875.1). Classification (NCBI taxonomy): domain Eukaryota; kingdom Metazoa; phylum Cnidaria; class Anthozoa; order Actiniaria; family Actinernidae; genus Actinernus; species Actinernus sp. WN-2022. Next base: position 35,710,211 of record JAOWCC010001210.1, read on the forward strand.
TGAATATATGTTGTCTTGTCAATTGTTCCATAGATAATTAACTGGAAATTTCTCAATGTGGTTAGGTTTCGTAAAATGAGCTAGGTTTCCTCTTCTAAGGCCTGCTGTATACGACAACATTTTGAGCACGGCACTCCTAAATTTTAGGTACGCGTGGAAAAACGTTAGGGAACGGCACCTTATATTTGTCGTGTAAATGGAAATGTTCCGGGTACGCGTGCCGGAGAACTAGGAGTTCTAAGACCCTGTGAAAAGGTAGTCTCGACCCGCCTGTTAGGAGTGCCGTGTCCAAGTTAAGAGTTCCGTGCCCAAGTTAGGAGTGCCGTGCCCAAGTTAAGAGTTCCTTGCCCAAGTTATGATCGCCGTGCCCAAGTTAAGAGTTCCGTGATCAAGTTAGGAGTGCCGTGCCCAAGTTATGATTGCCGTGCCCAAGTTATGATCGCCGTGCCCAAGTTAAGAGTTCCGTGCCCAAGTTAGGAGTGCCGTGCCAAAGTTAAGAGTTCCGTGCCCAAGTTATGATCGCCGTGCCCAAGTTAAGAGTTCCGTGCCCAAGTTAGGAGCGCCGTGCCCAAGTTAGGAGTGCCGTGCCCAAGTTATGATCGCCGTGCCCAAGTTAAGAGTGCCGTGCCCAAGTTAGGAGTGCCGTGCCCAAAATGATTGTCATGTAAACCGGACTTTAGTGACATATGAATAAGCTGATGTCATACTGTATATGTGAATGAGAGAGACATGTTAGGTTCATACTACACAACTCTTTATCAAGTTGAAAACATACTGCAACGTTCTAAAATGATCAGGCCAAAAAGAGGGCAACAAAAAACGGAAACTCAATATGTTTGCCCTATAAAAATAAAGACATATTCAGATTTTATCGCTGCATATAATTTGTCAAGCTAGCACTTCTTAACACTTAATTTATTATTCACTTAAAAGTTGCAAAGTGGGAATTAAAAGTATTAAATACTTTACTTTTTAATCATTATCTAGGTTTTCCTGCAATAATGGTGGGAGTGTCTCTTTGCATTGCAAGCAGCAGTGCTAAAGGCATCCGTGGTTACGTTCACGACACGATGTGAGTAGGAATATTTTGTAAAAGAAATGACAAGTTACTGTACACCCGGTTCCACCTTTACTCTAAATTTATTGCTATAATAAGTATTGCGCTCGGTAATATAGCTCTATGCAATCTCTTTTACGCAACAATCGATAACATTATTTGAATTTAAACTTATGGACAAGTCATGCGCTTCGTTTTCAACAGCAGTGGCGTGTGGAGTAGGGTGGGGTGCACGAGAGGGGACATTGTCACCCCCCCCCCCCCCCCCCCCCACACACACACACACACACACCGCTTCTGCCCAGGGATTGACAGAAGTCATCAATGAAAATGCCCCAGAATTCATCATTTTGCCCTCCCAATCAATGAAAATATTCCAGAATTCATAATTTTGCCTCCCCCCTCCCCTAATTTTCAGGACCTCCATACGCTCCTGTTCAACAGTATGTTGAAAGGCAGAGTGAGCTGAAATGTGAGAAAGGCAGAGTGAGCTAAAAAGTATCGCAATGTATAAAATCCTAAATGGCTTATTTCTTGAACATAGAGCACAATTTGTCGATTTGGCTGACACCACAGAATATATTTTAAGAGACATGTCAGCCAAACTTGCTTTGCCTGCTCCAAGAACTAATTACTTTAAAAAAAGCCTTGGGTATAGTGGAGCTTCCGTGTGGAATAGTTTACCTGAGGAGATGCGACTAGCAAAATCGCAAAGTCTCTATTAAGGAAAGTCTCTATTAAGGAAGTCTAAACAGGCAATCTGTCATCAGGGTCAATCATCAGTGATTGACTATATTTGTGCAATTTTATCTATTTTACACGCGTAATTATTATTCCAGGTCTTTTTATATATGCACGGCGTCTATGTAAAACAGTTAGCCGTATTTTATTGTAAATATGTGCATCTTATAGACCTTTCCGTGGGTAAATAAAATATTTGACTTTGACTTGTTTTCTTGTTTTAAGCTGTTGGATTTCCTACAGCAAACACCTAGCTTGGACGTTCACTGGTCCCGTGACATGCATTATCATTGTAAGTTTAATAGCGGAGCTCATGGGCCCCGCGCGAGCGGAGCAGCATACACATAGCGAGTGTCCGAAAACATTACTGCACTGGCGTCATTCCGACCGACCGAACCCAAATCCCATATCTCTCATCTCGCGCGGTCCACCTCGAATATTTGTAGCAATTAGGAAAGAGCTAAAACAATTGTGTCCAGTTAAAAAAAGAGAGAACAAAAAGGCGCCCTTTTCGAGACTTGAACACCTGACCCCATGAATGCTAAGCGTGTGTCATGCTAGCGCTCGCTCTCCCGTTTGAGCTATTGGCATAATCAAAATGCAGCAATGTGTTCCATCGCTCGCAGCTCGGCTAAAAACAACATAGCCTTTTAAAATGATCGAGCGAAAATCTTACTTCAACCCCTCTGTCCGATATATCTTGCAGCTAGTCAATAAACCATAATTCCTATAAATCAGCCACTAGTACTTTGATCAGAAATAATTGGAGCTCCGCCTATAGCGATGTTTCGTGTTGATAAACATTATAATTGTTATACTGATGTGCCAACCATGATTTCAAAATGCCGCTTTGGGTCAGGAATCAATGGGTCTCTGGTTTGCACATTAATGACAATGGATGACGTGGCAGTAAACATCGCTATAGGCTTGCCTATATATATATTAACTGATATATTAGTGTTCACTAAGCCATAACAAACCAACATGAAAGATATATTTATATTATTACACGGCTGTGACGTCACACGTTCTCATCGCACGTAAAACTAACAGTTTTGTGCCGAGCGAAAATGGATTTTAGACAGACGGACAGACATAGGTACTTTATTTATTGACGGTTAAAAAACATCAGTACAAAGCTATATACAATTTAAAAACAGTACATAACTCAATAAAAACTGGTTTACGTGTTTGCCGTGTGGGAGTCCGGTGCTGAGAATAGGGCGTCGACGCCCCTCTTGAAACATGAGAGGGACATTAGTGTTCTCAGTTCATTGGGAAGCCCGTTCCATAAGGCAGCTCCAGAATAGCTAAAGCTGCGTTTTAGGTAGTCAGTTTTTGGCTTTGGTAGAAGTAATTTGTTGTTAGAATCTCTCATGTCGTAACTTGAGTGTCGACAGGAAAACATCTCTTGCAAATATGCTGGAGTGCGATTGTTTAAGGTTTTATACATGACATGTGCTTTCTGCTTTGTTCGTGCAACTGCATTTTTATCCCAACCAAGCATATTGAGTAATGGGTCTGAGCTGGTGTCATAGCTAGATATTGTTACTGCCCTAGCCGCACGATTTTGCAATTTTTGCAACTTATCACTTAGTTTTAGACTAAGCCCGTCCCATACAGCACTGCAATATTCAAAGTGAGGTTCAATCAACGCTTTGTATATTTTGATTGCAGTATCCTCCGTAATAAAAGGTCTGACACGCTTTAGAGCGCCAATACCAGAGGATATCTTTTTTGAGATCATATCAATGTGCTTGGTGCAGGACAGTGTCTCATCGACATTTAGTCCGAGGGATTTGCTCGAATGGACTTTACTAATTTATTTTCCCTCAATATGCACACTGACGTCACAGTTAGCTTGTGTTTTGAGCCTCTGTCGTGAACCGATGACCATAAACTCTGTCTTGGCTACATTTAGACTGAGCTTATTGGCCCTCAACCAGTAGTTGACATTTAGTAATTCTTTATTGTTTATTGTTTCAAGTTCAGCGTTAGGAGGAGCAGCAAAGCTTATGCTAGTGTCGTCAGCGTACATACGAGGGTAGCCATCATTTAGGCAGTTTGGAAGGTCGTTTATGTATATTAGAAAAAGTAACGGGCCAATTAAGGATCCTTGCGGGACGTTAATTAGCAAAGCTATTAGAATATTTGTTTTGCTTTTTGAATGGTGAATGTTACATTGGAGTGTTAATACATATCAAAATCATTGCACACAGAAGAGGACATTATTTTGTTATTGGTCATCACTTTGAAGTAAAATAATGCGATTTTATTTTAGAGAGATACCAATTTAAGTCGCATTACAAGTTTATAATGTGGCTTACCGATGATACCGGAACTATACGAAGGATAATTCTCTGCTTTCGTTTGAACGCTCCAAAATCTCTCCTACTGCAGCTCCCGTCATACCAAGGTCGGACAAGAAAAATAGTACGAAATCATGACGAAATGGAACTTTAATAGCGATTTGTATCACTCTAAACTCGAGAAACTTCGATGATCTATACATCGGAATACTGAACATGTATTGTCCTATTTGAATTCAGCGGTAAGAAGTCAGTTTAGACATGCGTATTCAAGCTAAATCCAGGCTTCCTCTGCTCGGTAGTTCCTAAACCAGTAACGCCTTGTACAAATTCACTTCACTCGCGAAAGCAAATTTGTACGGTCGAAATCTTAACATAATTACTTCAAACAGTTACGAGTTACAGATTAGATGATACCTAACTTTGACTTGAAGGTAAGAAGAAGTCATAAATCATTTTATTTGTTGTAAAAGGCAAAATAGCTCCCAAAACCATGTATTTTCGGGTGAGATGACTGGGCCGATACCGGAAGTGAATAACGGGATATCGATATGTAGGCTTTTGTACGCAATGACTTTGATATGCAAAGCGACATTTTAAAACAAAAAAACTTATCTCGCCAGGACTAGACCTGAATATGCAACACCAAATTTAAGGCAGTTCAATGGCTGACGAAATTGTCAAAGAAAAGCGCTAGCAAGAAACTAACTTTGTGCCATGCTAAATCAGTTCTTTATCAAGAGTTCATGTTATTTGTGTTTGTTTGGTACTAATAAAATTGTAATTATATAGAGTGTTAATCCAAAGCGAGAATTGGAATTCAAATTAGTCTACAGAGGTAGTTTTTGCCGTATGATTTTTTTTTTATATTACCCGACAATTAGAAAAAAATCCCTCTTATATTCAAATATTTGTATACCAATAGATAAAATGTAAGGATGAAAGACTTAAAGTTTTAAATTCTCTTCCAGATAATTACTAAGTTGTCTGCTTTGATAAACCCTTATGGTTATCCTGTGCATATTAAATATTCATCATTAGTGTTGTTATTTATAATAGACGAATCCTTGCATAAATTAAACTTCAAGCTACAAACAAACAGGCTCTGTCAGTTGAAAGAGAATTTTAAACTTAGTATTCACAGAACATTTGAGATTCATAGGTTAAATATTTACGGAGAAATTGATTTTTCAAAATTGTAAAATGGGCTGGGGGGCAAGTACCCTGGTTGCCAGGGGTTTGAGTTCGAGGAGCGAAGCGACGAGAAGTTTGAGGAGCGGAGCGAAGCGAAGCGATGAGAACTTGAGGAGCGAAGCGACGAACCCCTGGGCTCGCGAGCTGCTAATCTCACTTTCATGTTGAGTATGCTAATGAGGGATTAAAATGCCTCATCAAACCGGTTTCCTTGTTTTGATTACGAACTTTCACGTGGAGCACTGAAGCGAGAAGGTGAAATGTCAAAACAGATGGATTCCAGAGAGAATATGTTAAATGCTCTAACTCCGGTGAAAAGGCTAACTTGTTCTCCAAACGTTTCGTTAAAGAACATTTGTCAAACCTGCTCAATCAACATTCCAATTTCTGGTAGGGGAAGACACAATATATTCGAAGGCTCGAACTCAGTTAAGGAAAAGCTTGGCGAGAGACTTTCCGGTGTTTTGAATATTTCCGTAGTCCAAGAAGATGTGCTCTCGAAAATCATCTGTTCAAAGTGTAAGAGAGCTGGAGAAGCTGGAGAGGTCAATGGGTGATCTTCAGAGGTTTAAAGATCTGGCATTGAGCTCTGCCAACCGACAAAGAAGTTTGTTCAAGACTGGCGCGTGGGAAGCACAGCCAGAACATCTCTTCGCTTTATGAAGCTTATGATAGCTTCTTCTTGCACTGCTAATTCCTTGACGTTGGGAAATGCTTTTAAAGCAGAAGAAATTGCATTCCTGCACTCACGCATAAAGTTTGCTTCTTTGACTTCGCTCACCATTTAGATTTTGTCTGTCTCTTATTAGTAGAGAAAACCGGTTTTCAAACTAGAGAACCCGTTTGCTAAATCCAACCAATCGCGACCCTGTTAGCGTCATTGACCAATCAAATTAAGAGTACAGATTCTGTACTATTGAAAGTGAGATTCGTGCCTCGCGAGGCCAGAGGCTCGTTCAAATTACTTTCTTCCCCAGGCCCCTCTTAACTCTCTTTCGAGCCTCTGGAACCCAGGGTAGGGGGCAAGCCATACATTCTTTGTAAATGTTGAGCTTTACAAACGCTCATTCCTCAAAATATACATATTTATCATATCACTCTCGAATTTTTGGTGATTATCAAGTGTGGCAATCTCTTTCGATTTATTAATTATGGACTCTGTTGGTTTGTACAAAATTAATATAGTTCTTGCTGTTGTTGTGGATGATGATGAAGATTAAAATCCAATTAAGTATCTAAAAACGTTTTGTATTTTAAAACGTCATACGTCAGACAAATTCATACAATTTCTTTCTGCTAGCACCCTTCTTGACGTAAGCTTACAATTTAAAATTACATATAACTAGTATAATATGCCGTACACCCTTATTTCAGCAAGATAGACACAGAGACAACAGAGAAACTTCACAGCAGTAAATTATAAATCATTTCGGAATGAAAGCGAACTACAGCATGAACTACAGCATGACCCGCAACTGCATCATGACAAAATCCTTTCGAAAGCTTCGACGCGTCTTATCCGATAAGAGTTTTGTCCTCACAATCACCTTCAATACATATTCGGAAATAGATACACCAAGCGAGCTCGGAAAAGGATACAGCATTCGGAAATGAAATCCACCTAACCCCAATAACTCGTCCCTGCACATGCGTGCATCTAGGAGTTAAAAATGGTCGACACGGCGGAGATAGGGCAATATTATTATAGGACAAAGGATATAAGACATTTCATCACCCAACAGGCGGTTTCCACTACTTTACGTCGGTTAACTACAACTACCAGAATCCTTTGCGCTGATTATTTTGATCTTCTAATGCTTCTAATACCATTGTCTTTGTATTCTCAGATGAGTTGAATAAGAAATCTGAAGAAGAAAAATAATTCGAAAATGTAGTCAACTGACGTAATATTGCAAACCGGGAATAAATAATGCTTACATATTTTTGCACATAGAGCAGATTTAGTATGAGTGGGACAAACTACAGCACTGACTACAGCACGGTTACCGTACGGCATGCCGTATCGTTGAAATGGTTTCCCATTGTTTTTGTCCTGCTTATCCAATCATATTACATAAATATGGTACAGCATGGTTACAGCACGGTTACGGGCATGCCGTAGTTTGTCTCACTCATACGAAATCTGCTATAGCAGAGAAAGTGATACACCATACTTTAATATTATGTCCTACTGACTATGTGAGTCCTAAACTCCTTCATTTAAATGAACAAGAATATATTTGCTTGTAGAAATGCATATCAGGAGTATTGCATGGCGTTGTAGCTGTTGAAATGATGACACGAATACATAATATTTACATTCTCCCAGCAATTTATGTATGAAACTCTTTTTGTTACTAGATAAATATCTCGCTCTTCATCCGCGTCTTAAAAGAAATATCCCGAATGAAGAAGATTCATCCAAGATCTCGCAGACTTGATACCATCAGGTAATTATGTGAAACTGATTTCGAAACAGCATCTATTGATATTGTTTACAATGTTTATGTTGTGCTGCTGTTATCTATTGACACTGTTGAAAACGAAACAATCTTGTTTTGCAGGGTTTTTTTTCTGGAAAGGTAACAACTATTTACGGCCTTTAGAGCAACGTACATGTACTTTTAATAACTAAATTGCTCTTGTTATAAATCTTCAGGCGCAATCTTAAAGCGTGTATGGTTTTGTTTCCCCTTCTTGGTGTCACGTGGTGTGTGGGATTCCTAAATATGGTATACACAGGATTGGTCGCTAAGTATATCTTCACAGTACTGAACTCTACTCAGGTATGTTACCATGACGACGAGGGGTGTAGGGAGGTTCTGAAAATGGGGGGGGGGGGGATGATGAATTCTGAAACATTTTCATTGATGACTTCTGTCAATCTCTCTTCTGGGACTGGCCTACGCCACTGATGACGACTAAATGTTTATTAAAGTGCCTATGCAGTGAAAATATTTTGTGCAATTAAAAATAAATTCGGATAGCTCGAACGCTATTTTTCTTCGTGTTGAATTTAGGCATAATTGTCAAAATCTGTAGACAATTTTTTTGCTCATGAAATGCACTTTACACAACCTTCTAAAACTCTAGCAGGCATGCATGAACTAGAAAATCAAAAAAGACGAGTTATGGAAAAAGGTTTAAAATATATATTTCGTTTGAAATTTAACGTTAAATTTCACGGAAGCGAAGCGATGAGTGCGCTATCGGTTTTCCAAGTGAAATTTAACGTGGAACTCCCGAGTCAGGCAATGAATTGGAAATAAAACTAGGCGCAATCATAGATTATGGAGTGCGTTCGTCATGTTCTTTGGGGTGTAGATTGAGATTTGTGTGGTAAAAGGGCTGCTCAAAACCCGAGTCTGTGATTGGTAAAAAAAAAACAGGAATTGATCAGTAATATATTGGGTCAGAGTACAAGGTGCACAACACAGGCCAAGTTTCGCTTGCAGCTCTGCACACTTTCTTCAGGCTTTGAAAAATCATACCTACGAATTCGTACTTTTTAGACAGCGCTAGCATTGCAAAGAAATAAACTTACCGAGCGAACAAAATCAACAGCAGAGTGCGAGATCCATCCATGACCGTGATGCGCTGTGTACGCATGATACAAAGTCGTCACAAGCTTCCTATCCGCACACCAGAACGAGGCAGATGTGGCGACATACACGGAGAAGTCGAGAATACTTCCGCCTGCACATAGACCGCAACGCTGCCAGATTAGGATTGCGTTCTCCTTAATTCGTCGAACGCAAAAAAATCCGTTTGAAAGCCTGAAATTTTCGCCACGTGCCAAGAACCCATTGCGCGGTAAACTGAAAATTAGGCTAATGCTTGACTTTCACTTCAAGTTGGAAACTTGTCGTGTACACAACATTTAGTTTTCCGACATCAAAAATACATTTCATGCAAGAAAATACCCGTATTTTATATAGGTACACTTAATTTCAATCACATATTTACCACGATGTCGAAAGTGCATTAACTGGCCATGGAGACTAACTTGTGAATGATTGTGAAAGATTTGGGTTCAAAACCAGCGGCCTGTGAAAATGTAAAACCTGACAATAAACGTTCTACAAGTATAGGAGCACTCGAGTATACGAGTTGGGATGAAGTTTTCTTAGTTCCTTATAAGTGAACAGTCTCACAATAAATAAGTTTGTTTTTAAACTATTGTGTTAATTAAGTTCACTGACTCGTTTCCGACATTTTTCTTGTACCTCGATTTAAGCATTCTGTGGTTGTGCTTTTCTTCGTGCTTTTACATGTTATTTTCTCTCGATCTTTCGCTCCAAAATATATCGTTTGTCGGAAAAGAAGAAAGACAGGAATCTATTTAATTTCCTTCACCACTGTTAACTTTGTGAACATCCTGGTGTGGAATTTCAGTAACATATTTTGTATCTTTGCGCGATAATAAAATAAACAAAAATAATTACGCGCGCGCTTATGTAGATCATTCAATACAGCTTTTCAAACTACTGGATGTCACACAATATTCAACCCTTCGTCAGCCATTAGGGGATTTGCACTAAGGCCGATTTCCATATAATCGTCCCGATCGCCCTGAATTGAAGCGATCGGGACGATCCGTACGATTCCTGGTTTCCATATATGATCGCTTCAATCGCTCGTTAAGCGGGGAAGGCCTTCAGCATCCCTTCCTGAACCAGATGGCACATACTTCCTTTTCATTAAATATCTGCCGTACGCCGTGCGAATGTTTTTGTACTTCTTCTCTGCCTCAGCAGCATCTAGGCTAAATTTCTCTCCAATCTTTGTCCAGCCGTTTAGTCTTTTAAACTTGTTCTTGTAATCTCGGCTGAATTTATTATATAAACAGTTGTACTTCTGTATTTCTTCCATAAATACGACTGTATTTATTTCCACGCTCGCCGCCATCTTGGAACAAGGTGACAGAACGCTAGAACAAGGTGCATTCTGGGATAGCTATCGATCGCTTCGATCGGGGCCTGAGAGTGGTTTCCTTTAAAAAATTACGATTCACCGAGTTCTATCCAAGCGATCGCGATCCTCCGGATCGCATATCAAACAACGAGTGTCGATTTAGAGGTCTGGGACCTAGAAACCGCCATTTTGAATGTCGTGGCAGCTCTTCCAAATATGGAATATGGAATTTTCCTAATATGGAAGAGGCCGCGGGAAGTTCAAAACGACACTTTTGCTTGCTATTTTATTGATATGTTTCTATCGTCCCGGTAGTGTTTCCATATAATCGCCCCGATCGCTTGAACACTGTTGGGAACGATTGGGACGATCGGGACGGTCATATGGGAACCGGGTTTAAGAGAGTACGTGACAATTTCGGTCATGTTGGAGGGCAAACAAATCTGGTTGACATGGGATACGGTAGCGTTTGTGGGGTCAGGAGCGGTTCGAAAATCCGATATATCTAGCTTTGTTATAATACCAACTAAAACCCACTGACAGACATTATAAAATAGTAATAGAACTAACAAGATTATATATGGCCATTGGATCTTTCGGTTTCACGCGAGAAGTTGAAAAACGGCTACTTTTCTAAAGCGAAAGTTTACGAGTTGGTTTCTATAAAGTCACGAAAAACAGCTACACATTCAGGATTTGAACGGTAAGTTTCTCATTCAAATCTTGTCCTAATTCTCCAACTGAATACATGTAGAAGTACATTATAATTATCTTAGGGAAGGAGGGAAGGTACATTTTATTTTAACACGGGGGGGGGGGGGGGGGGATCTGTACAAAATAGGTTTTTCATGATCTCCTTACTAGTTGGGTTAAAAGAAGGAACATTCGTGAAAATGGCCATTGATCAGCATATCGCAGTTGGGATGCATCTTCAGATTTGACAGTTCATGTGGGTAGTGCAAAATGCTGTGTGGCTTTTTGGATTTATCGGTTACTTCGGAATTAGTGATGTCTAGCCCAGTATATGTACGGCTATAGAACAGTAACACTAAATAAGTGTCAACATTCTTCTCATCCGCCAAACCACAAATCTTGAATGCGCAAATGTAAACAAAACAGTTTATATTGATAGCAGAACAGAAACACATTCAATAAATAGGAATGAAAAAAGTCTTTGACCCTCCCCTTGTTAGAAAAAAGTAAAGGCCTGGCCCTCCACAAATGTTCAATATCTTTTCATGACCCTCCCCTCTCAAGCCCCAGCCCCTCCTCCCCTGGGTAAAAAAACTACCTTCCATTAGCCGTGCATCTCTATGGGTATGCTGTTTTGTTGTGTCCAACCCGCGTGAACACAACACGCTCGGTTCCAAACTCTCTTTACAAATGGCAATACTGATTTAAGAGGATTTATATGAGATTTGTAGCCATCTTACATTTTTACGTAAATATTCAGTAAAAATTTACCAAACTTACCGGGTGTGTTTATCTGTTCTTGGGTTTTGTGTTTTCGGGCGAATTCTTAACCCAGCCGCTATCGAACGATAGAACTGTAAAGGGCGCAGGAAGATAAGAGACAAGCGGTTTAGAACGAGTCAACTCTGACCACTGATTTTCACCGAAAATCACAAACTGTCTTATCTAATCCTTGAACACTGCATTGGCCAATAATTCTGCAGCATTTCAAGCCAGTATATCCGAGATATGCCACCGAAAGAACGCCACCAAGTCAATATCCCGAAGCAATATTTCGCTCTAGAAAAGTAGCAGTTTTTAGCTTCTTGCATGAAACCGAATGATCCCATGGCTGTATATACTCTTGATAGTTCTATTAGTAGTTAGTGCGTTTTATTTTCGTTGTTAAACAAAGCGAGATATGAGGTATTTTCGAACCGCTCCTGATCCACAAACACTACTGTATCCCATGGCAACCAGGTTTGTTTGCCCTCCACCATGGCAGAAATGGTAACGTGATCGCTAATCTTTGTGCAAGTCCCCTATTACAACGCGAGTTTACATAATGATTGTGCTATTTGTTTATTAGAGATCTTTCGCATAACTCCACTCCATATGCTAATGATCTACTGCAGTGGGAAACACCTACTAAATATGCAAAACGCACGTAAAATACCCTTGGCTCGTTAGTCAACCGTTCAGACAATTATTTTGCTGCGAATTCTAAATAAAAACATGAAAAACGCTCATACTCGCAAGTTATAATAGTTTTTTCCTAAATCTGTACAACCTTTTCTGTAACGTTTTATTCGAATTTAAAGGGATACCCGAGTGAAAAACACATTAGGGCTCAAAAGCATCTTTCATATGTACTTTGTTCAGAAAATGTATTAAAATTTGATAAAACTTTTTCATAGTTGAGAACGAGCCCCTCAAAGTTGGCCCCGCGAAGACCTGGGCGCCGTCATTTTGTTCACATTAATTCCTGTGACGTTATTTACGTCACTTCGTCCCACCGGAGTCTTGCGGCTAACTTGTAGCGACTTGTTTTCTTTGTAGAATTTTCACACACTCGGAATTAGAGTAGATTTTCATCGATATGGCAGAGCAATTTCGTACTAGAACAAAAATATGATGAAGACGATATTGTGAGAGAAGTTCAGCAGACTGGGAGGACGAAGAAAAGCGTGTGGAAGGCGAGAATATCAGACGAACTACAAAAGGCGACTACCGAGCTAGTGGAGTAGTTGATTCGAAACTTATGTATTATTGGAGCTATATAATTTGCGAATTATCCGGTTCGATCTGTACTTTGTTCAACTGAAACGAAACACCTGAAAAGTTAAAACCTCCCTGTAAAAACCGATCATAACTAGCCCAACATAGCAGAATATATGCAATGACACAAGAACGAGACACTGGGAGCAATTTTATTGCAAATATAATTCCATTCCCTTATTAAATTGTGTGAAAGCATTGGCGCGATCAAGCCGGGCATGTTTGTGGTGGAACTTGGCGCGCGCGCGCTGATTCACAACACATCAGTTAGGTAAACGAAATTAAAATTATGTGGCTTGCTACACCCTGATTATCTCTCTGGGTCAAATTAAACAAGTTTCGATTATTATGCCGATATCAATATTGTAATAATCTATTGTAATAATCTTGTGTTTAAGGCTGACAAGTTCCATTCAAAAACACACAGCGAATCTTTATAGCACTAGCTCGATAGTCGCCTTTTGTTGTTCGGCTGATATTCTCGCCTTCCACATGCTTTTCTTCGTCCTCCCAATCTTCTGAACTTCTCTCACAATATCGTCTTCATCATATTTTTGTTCTAGTAGGAAATTGCTCTGCCATATCGATGAAAATCTACTCTAATTCGATTCCGAGCGTGTGAAAATTCTACAAAGAAAACAAGTCGCTACAAGTTAGCCGCAAGACTCCGGTGGGACGAAGTGACGTAAAAAACGTCACAGGAATTAATATCAACGAAATGGCGGCGCCCAGGTCTTCGCGGGGCCAACTTTGAGGGGCTCGTTCTCAACTCTGAAAAAGTTTTGTCAAATTTTAATACATTTTCTGAACAAAGTACGTCTGAAAGATGCTTTTGAGGCCAAATGTATTTTTCACTCGGGTATCCCTTTTAAGGCTAGAAGTTTATTTTTAGCCGCGTTATTTGTTTTGACTTTCATGTTTAGATGAGATCTAATTCATTATATGATTGAACAGCACGACATGTCGCTGGGCTAAAAATGTACATAACTCTACAACTATAGGCTGAAACCATCGGGATGGCGCCAAATGCTGCTCTACGTGTGCTCTACGATAACTCGGCACCTCGACATCCTACAGTTAAACTTCCTCGCTCGCGATTGGTCATGGCTGGGCATACGCCTAATTTGCGCAGCGCGAAAGGGTGGTTAACAAGGGCACAACATCTGCATATCCTTTGTCTGTCAACAACACTGCACCATGAGGCATGGCGTAATTTGTCCCTGGGCCAATTATTGCCATTAAGAGGAAATCGCCAGCATCATTCATGGCTCAAGAAAACCTGCCTATAGAAAGACAATATTTCCAAGACTGTCTACAATGGCGGTGTCCACTGTAGAAATCCCATTGGGGCTCCACTTCAGGTCGGTAAATTTCATGGGGCGTGCCGTCGATACACCCAACTGCATCGGGAAACTGAAGGCCAAGTTTCTCGTAAAGCATTCCACTCTGCAATGCTTGGCCAAGACACCTGATTGACCAAGAATCTCCACAGAATTGGAACAACACTTTGTATTATCATTGAAACAGTCGAGGTACTGACATCAAAGATTAATGCTAAGGTGTCTATGCATGGGTATTTTCTTAGCCACATCAATGTTAATGACACTTTGTTAACGCTATTGAGTTTGCACCCTCTTGTTCTTTCCCTTCTCCTCCCCCTTCTGGTTAATCTAGCTAAATCTCTAGATATCCTAAAAGTGATGTCCAACGAAGTGCTCTCCAGTGTTCAACCCAATTAGATATCTCTGATTCTTTACTGTCACAAATAAATCCCTGCCTCGCTCTGTAGTCAAAACCAAAGAATGTGGGATCAAGACGCTGCATTATCGGAAGCAAATAATCATCGGGAGGAGGTATCTGCATTGACGTCAGTACTAGTAATAATGCGGGTAGTACACATTTGATAAGGTCTCGCAGTCGAACGGAACGGTCAGTAAATGGCGGCGGTATTGCTGTAAGTGACGTCAGTAGAATACAGCAAGCTTGAAGGAGTTGTCTAGCAGACCCTCTAGGCATGATGAGAAAACGTAACGAAATAGGGTCAGCTCCAAAAACATACGACATTGATTAGTAAATCTGGGAGGAGTTGTAAGTTTCAAGTTTCCTTGACAAGTTTTCTTTGCCAAGTCTCATTGTTTTAAAAACCCTGCATGCCAGCAGTTTTTCAAAAAGGTGAATTGTCAAGCCAATTTTTTTCGTACACACGAGAAATATCAAACCTTGCTCGTGTGGAACCAGACTAACGGCTAAAAGCTTTATATTGCTATTTTTCAAAGGAACAGCCTACCCTACTTTATTTGCCACTCTTAGGTCGTGCTACTAACAAAAGCAATCTGACAAAACACGGTAATCTATGGGTCCTCTTTTCTTTCACGTTGCTAGCTATAAATTGGGGTGCCTTTTATAGCTCCCCTGTCCTACACTGAAGCGGTTCCGAGTCGGCGTATCAATGACTTCTCAGTTCTGGATACCAGTGGATTTTTGAGGACGATAGCGACCCAGAGAGAGGGGCACAAGGTATATAGACTTATACTAGTGAATATACTGATCATGACATGTTACAAATGTGTTTCTCGACATGTTCTTAAAATAAGTTTATTTCTTTTTCAATCCTTGCTATAGAACCCCAGAAGAAAAAGCAGCGTCGTTGCAAATTGACAGCCGCGGAGGAGGAAATAGTACTACCAATTATTCGCTACCTCTGGTTGGGAAGACGTACTCGAAAATATTAAAGATCGAATAAGCGCTCCAGTGGTGGGAAATTGGCTACAAAATGACAAAATTAAGTAATATTATCTGAATACAAGCACACAGAAAGCCGCGCTGAAGCGTATTCAAAGGATTGTGAGCCAAAATCTCACCAGCAAACCGCAGAAACAAATCAGTCGCAAAGACTGTCCAAGATTTCAACGAAAGTAAGACACGGTACTCGAGCAAGTGTGCCCTGAGAAAAGAACATTAAAGAAGTTTGCTCATGCCGCAAACCTGCATGAGAGCAGTTCCGCGACGGCTAGTGATGGAGGTCGAATCGGTGATTAATCCTGACCCGCCGGCGACCAGAGAAGAAAGCAGAGCCGAGAAAAACAAAAGAAAATTGAAGAATAAAAGATCATACAGCCGGGAAAACTTGCCAAACAGGCGAGCAAAATCCATGTGGATATGTGTGGAAAGGCAAATAATGGACAAATCAATAACCTCCTAGAAAAATACGACGAAAGTGATGAGACTGGTTGACTGCATTTTAAGCCCAACATCGCATTGATATAATGATAATGTGTTCATGCTATAGCGGTGTTTCGTGTGTCGTCATCTATTGTCATTAATGTGCCAACCAGAGATCCATTGGTTCCTACACAAAGCGGGCTTTACAAATCATGGTTGTGCATTAGCATAACAATTGCAATGTTTATCAACACGAAACATCGCTATAGCCATAAATAGATTGTGTACGCAGTAAGAGAATAACATTAATTACATCGACTTTGTCACTTAAAATATGCGTGTGCTGTACTAATTACTTTTGTTCATGTTTTTATTTAGAATTCGCAGCAAACTGATTGTCTGAACGGTTGACTAGCGAACCCAAGGGTATTTCACGTGCGTTTTGCGTATTTAGTAGGTGTTTCCCACTGCAGTAGATCATTAGCATATGGAGTGGAGTTATGCGAAATATCTATGTTACTGTCCAGATAACTTCATTTTTAGTTCTCATTTTATCTAAATATTTTCATCTTTAGGGGTTCTTTATCTTTCTATTCCATTGTGTTGCGAAACCGTGAGGTAAGTAAAGTAAAGGTCACTTTATTTATAGAGGGTAACAAGTTACCACCTACACAAAGCTTAGTTAAAAATATATGGTATTATCGCTTACTATCGGACAGAACGAATTTTCAGGCCTTTATGTAAATAAATAAATATCTCCCTAGAGGTGACACACACAAAACGTTTTCGCACCTGTCCGAGATTCTTCATTTTATATCGATATTAACCCCATCTTGTTTCTTGACTCTCAAAATTCAGTGATATAAAAGTCTCTTTCTGTTTACCTGTTGCACATAATGGCGCTCCTTCCTCGTGCTGTGCTTCATTGCCGTGATATACAACATGATATTCCAGAAACGTGAATAAAATCAAACCGAAAGCAGCACAACTCCACCAGAACACTTTATCGCCCAACCTTTATCTCATGAATATACTGTATCGCATCCTGTGGCGATTTTCCTCTGCCGAGAGAGTCAATTCTCAACGTAACTCCGCATACATACTATCGGCCACCCTGTAGATGAAACTTGACGAACTGGCGAGCGAGCGTAGCCATGGCGGGAATTCCTTTTGGCGGGAATTCCTTTTTGCCCAGAGTGTAAACGAACAAATTTATAGTGCAAAAGGCAATTAAGGAAAGGTTTATTATAGGAATGTGAAACTCAAGGTACACTTTATAGTAATAAATAATAATAACAAGAGGCCCTGAGTGGCCTTAACTCGGGCCATCTATAGCATGTACCGCATGGAGTGCTAGCATAATTTTGTGTCAACATGGCTTGTGCTAGAGTAGCCAGAGAAGAATTGGTTCTCTACTGATGCTTTTGTGTCAAATGTCAATGTGCAAGTGTCCCACGTATTCCAGGGGGGGTGGGGCTAGGTTAGGGTATGCCTGGGGGGGGGGGGGGGGGGGGGGGGTTGGAAATTATAGAGACAATACACACACAACTCACACATACATACATGCTATGCATGTACATTTCAGCCACAATTTCCCTCAATTCTGTAGTTTAATATTACTTTCTTTTCAATATTATTGTTCCTTGAGGGTGGTTAGAATTACAAAAAAAAACTTGGTATGGGTGTTCATATGTTGATTGAAGTGCAATGGTTATTTGAGTAGTCTGCACGATATTGAGTCACTCAAATTTGATGCATTGTAATTATATCAGGTGCAGTACAACTATGAGAAATTAAGCAATTTAGAACAACAAATTCCACATAATGTTGCTATTCATTGTGAATAGTTAGGTAATGTCATTCTACATGTGAAATAAAGTCATCTATTTGTAATTCTCAATTATTAAAAAAACAGTGGAGACGGCTGACATTCAGGCTAAATTCTCAATACAATATTTTAAATTGAGGTCGTAAACTACAGACCACCATTTTCTAGTATTAGTGAGCTGCCACTGTGCTAGTGCTCATTTTCTACATCTTGAAGGAGACTGAAACTTATAATATTATTACTTCACTGTATTATTATTGTTATTACTATGCACGGCATGTCTGAAAATCAGTTTCACTGAGCCGTTTACCGTGTTGAAATAAAGTTAATTATTTATTATTAATATAAATAAATATGCAATGTCCACTCTTTTTATATCATTGGGGTCGCAGCAAGATTAATTTTCATTCCCAAATAATTCGTAAAAGTACTCGTACTCCTGATCATGACCGAGTGAAAGTGACAATGCTGACGCCAAGAACTGAGGAACAACAACAACAATTACATTTATTTTCTCATAAGATGATGGAAATGTTTACGAGTAATAAGGAATAATAAGAAATACAATGATGAGAAGGTTAGGTCGTTAAGGTAACCTTGGGGTTATCTTAAGCCAGGACCAGCTCAGATGGACCAAATTTAGTTATGTTATGTTATAAACTTGCAATAATGATAAATACACTACTCTATACATAATATCATAATATCAGAATGCCTAAACCAAGAGATAATAATCAAATACAAAGCGCTACAGGACAGATGTAAATAGACGCGGGAAATAGAACAACAATAACACTCCACAGATAAATATGCGATTTCCACATCAGAGTCATTTATCGTTCGTTTGAAAAAATCTTCATTTCGGATTACTTACTCAGTTTATACTCACTCACTGCATGCTGGCTTTTCGTTCACGAATTTATAAACATTGAAATACATTGTGCATGGGGGGGCGAAACGACTGTAATTCTTTTAAAAGGCCCCTGTCAGTCAGAGAACTGAGAAATCGGGTCATTTCTATTACACTTTCGAGAGGTTAATAACAATAAATAACAACACAACGACAGTCAATTGGCATAAAGGTCATCATGCTCAGATTAGCGGCTACTTACATTTACAAGCTGTTGTTTTTGTATATAGTCAGTGTTGATCGAAGAGCAGACTCCGCTGTCACGTCTCACGAGTGTATCTTAAAGCATGTCGCATATGTGATAAATTCCCGTCCAAAGCCCGTAAAACACCTCTCAGCTTTAGAAAAGACAAAAATCTTGGTATTGCACTTGAAGGAACCTTTGGTTTACACAAAAAAACAGCTGATATTAAAGGTTTTGCTAAGTCAAAACTCCCACTCGCCGCCATCTTGAAAAACCTGGAAAGTTGTCGTCCTGCAGACTGCAGTTGACGTAACGATGGCAATGTAAAAAAAAACGCGAGCTGATTGGTTGACGGCCCCGCAAGTCCATAAAATGTCACATGCCCGCCACGTGAACAGTGCAATCGGATTGGTTAGGCGGTTGGCGGCGACTTCCGGGTCGACACAAAAAATAAAAAAAAGACTTGCGATTTCTGACTCGAGCCGGCCAAAGGCCTGGCCCGAGTAATAATAATAATATAATAAAGACCTTATTTATGAAGAGTAACACATAATAGTGCAGAACACTAATAAACTTGTGGCCCTCTCCTACCTTAGAGCTAAATCTACAATCATTGTATTTACAAAAATGGTGAAAATATCAATACTAGAAAACTACATTGAGGTGAAGAAGATCAAACAACTAAATGCAACGAGGTAGCAACAACGCTTATCAGTTCCCACCACGCTTACCCGAAATCAAGTACATATTAGGCCTAAATAGTCGCTGAATAACTCTAGCTCAATACAAACAGGTTTTAAAGGTTTTACGATGGTTACAAAGAGCAGAAACATCGAGTGTTCGATTATATGTATTGCCTATCCGATAGTACGTTGATGTATCCGATAGTATGTTTGTCAACAACGGATATCTTAAGTCGATTTTCAGGGAGAATATATTGAAATTGGAAAGGAATCAGGTTATGTAAACGTAGTCACAGCTATTAAGGTTACCGGATATCTTCAAAACGAAAAAGATGGAAAATTATTTTTTTCACACAGAAATGTAGTTTTAGTAGTAGTGTCTCATATACCAAAAACTCCGTTCAAAAAAAATTAATATTGACGGAGAAATACCAAAAGGAAGTTTTTAACCGGAAGTGAAAGGTTCTTTTTGATTGACAGCAGATCAATAAACACATGACAAGTGCTCACTCGCCCGTAACGACGTTGTGGGAAATCGGCACATATTAAATTCATTTCATTTACCAATGTTTACGTTTATTGAGAAACGTTTTTCCACACACGATTCCACAATTCCATCGGATGTTGGCCTTATATCTTACAAAAAGCAAGCAGGATGCCCTAACCCTAAACCCTTAGTTTGAAAAACAAAGAAAAAAGAAAAGCAAAACGAGGCCAAACAATGCATACGACTACAATTACAAAGCCAAATTGGAGTGCAAAACCCGACAAGCTTTCGTATTTTCACTTTCAGACAGAGTGCCGAGTGGTCCACATCTGAACATAAAGTAGAATTGATAAGAGCCAGCCGAGAGAATATTTGTTTCTAAGGAAGCTTAGATGGAAACGTAGTCCGGCGTGACCCTGAATCGGTTGAACCACGGTCTCGCTATTGCCGTGCTGTTTCAGACTCCTGCAAATCGCTGTCTCCTCTACTATAAACTATGCTGGCATTCAGGGCGTCTCTATAGTTGTTCACCTTGGCTTTGCCCCTCGAGGTCTTTTTGTCTTTCCATTTTTCTAGCCTGGGAAACCAGCTGACTCTTACCGCCACCATTTTTTAAGTCGCACAAAAAAGAACAAACATTTTCTCGATGCGGCGCGTAGCTTTGATCGGAAATCAACATTGGCAGGAAATATTGACAGATAGTTGAACTGTGATGAGAAATGATTGGCCAAGAGCTCGCTAATTGTTGGAGAGGCGGGGCTTCAGATTCACGCACGACAGACGGGTAATTTTTTTGAAGTGCTATTTTCTCGCTTTCGATTTTCAATCAAAATAGAGTTTTTAAAAAGCTCCCACTCAAGATGAATTTATTCGATTTGTGCGAAATTTTCACAAAATGTCAATTAATATCTCAGCTGCAAAACTATTTCGGGGAATTGGGAATTTCTAAAAAGAGAGCTCTTGACGACGTTTCCCGCATATCTACTCGGATTATTTTTCGCCCTTTCAGGCAAAGCATGACAACTTTTGAACTAAATCGAATTTTGTAATTCCCCGACACTATTTTGTAATACGATTCCTCTGAAATACGACAAAGCAAACAGATGTTTAAACTTTAAAATATTTTCGGAGTCGGAACTTCTGAAAGCCATCTGACTAGATCGGTGAAACGGGATGGCGGAAAATTCGAGATTTTCAAAGAACTCAAAACTTTTTATGTATTCTTGTAGCCAATTTTATAAGCTACATAATTTAGACCGGAAACGCACCCTGAAGGTATCCGGTAACCTTAAAGATCACGTAGGAAGAAAACTTTGCCAATAGCCCTCGTCGTTATACGATTGGAAGCGATCAAAATAAACTGGTTGGTTTGAAGATATAAAGTTTAACCTCGAGTGTCGACATATTTCACGAGTGCGAGCGCAGTGCTGTAATGTTCTTTTTATTATATATGGGCAATTAAACTGCTCTAATAATTCTTTATAATTATCTATTCATTTTAATACTTACTGTCAATACAAACTTCTAGCTTCGTGATGTTTCGAAGTTTCGTCCGATTCTCTTGTCTCTTCATTGCAGTCGAAGAAATCCTTAGAGAGTTGTAGATCTTATTTTGCTTTTAATTTCCTGACCGGAATGTTCATTTTCGTGCTCCTCTTTTAAGCTGTTTAAGTAATGGTTCGTATAAGAACTGGAGCAAGATCTATTGTTCCGCGGCAATGAATGTGATTTCACTAATCCCAAATAGAAAACGGTTCAATATTTTTCTAAAGGTATCTCTTGACTAGTGGTATTAATGTTCTCAAATTAAAATGCATGAAATCGCTCGGTGTGTATATTGTTTTTGATTCCAAAACAAATTCAGCCAATAGAAAGACACTAAAGCAAAAGCGGAGATATTATAAAAAATGTCAATGTTCCCCAAATAGGATTTCTTTCTCTCTTTTTATATAGTTACAGATTGTCCGCTTCAATCATTTTCTTTAAGAACATATTGTGAAATCAGAGTTCTTTCCTATTTTTAGGAGGTTTATTTCTGTTTAACCAATGAGATATCAAGTTTCAACAATAGAATAATTAACACTTTGCGCATTCCTGGCCGTTGAGTGCTCCTGTTCTTATGCGAACCATTACTTAAATCGGCATCTGTGAATTTCCACAAATCCGCCGCCATCTTTGCAATTCAAGAGGCGGCAAGCGTGACGTCATACATCCGGGAGGCGTGTGAAATATGGATTCTTCCATATAATATTTAGATCATATCTAGCTTTTTTACCCGGAATTTTAAATTTCTTGCTGCTTATTCAAGCTGTTTACAACGTATATCTTCTTCTGTGATGTTCACAAGTCAGTCGCCATCTTGTAGATGAAAATGCGGCAAACATTTTCACTAATGAATAAATGGAAAATACGACTGACACTCAAGGATCGGATGTAGTCTCGTATGAGTTTTACGAGTGGTTTATTTCTCTGTAAAACCCTCCCGTCCATATAATAACAAAAATGGGAAATGATAGTAGTTGATGTAATTTGTTTCGTTATTTCATATAGATCATGGCATCCTTCAAAAGAAAGTTTCTTCACCCTTCTTCAGTAGCAGACAGCAACGCGTCCTCGAATCCCGCGGGATCAGTGAATGTCCGGCCTACTCTAGCAAACTGAGAGGCAATGGAGACGTTAGTTGGCACCCGAAGAGAGGGGACACATTATCTTAGGAGATCAACCCAACGACAAAGATGTATTCGAAATAAATAAATTGTTATTTTATTCGGGTTCTGTGTTGCACGTCGGAAAAAAACACTGAAAACGTTCCTCACAGGCCCGCTGTGTACATGTCAGACGGCTCAAGTCTCGTAATTTGTGCCGTCAGGTACGGTGAATAAATTAGTTTTACTATGCTGTCCCCGCGGCGTTAAACAGATGACTAAGGCTCCTAAGTGTGAACAATTGTGTTTTCTTTGTGCTGGAGATGTGATTGTTTTACCTTGGTATCTGTGACGTACGATATCCGGAAATTTGAACTGAATGCAGCCGCCACACAAGCTTAATTTATCAACGGAGAATCGGATATGTTTCGAACTTTATAACTGATTTTCACTTCATTGACAGGCAACACAGAGAAATAAAATAGCAGAACTTATTTATTTCGAACATATCTTTTTTGGGATGATTTTAGAGTTCGATCTCATTTAACCTTTCACCCCCAAGGGGGTTTAACTGATTTTTGGCTCTTTCTTGACTGCAAGGAACCCTCCCCCTAAGAAAACGGTAGTCACTGTTACCATGGAATTTTCAACTGACCTATAGTACTGGGGTTCAAAGTTTTTTGTCGGCCATTTTGGATACGTTGACGTCGCATTGCTACGGTGGGAAGTTTGTTTTGGGAATACAGAATTTAAGGCTTTTTAAAGCCTTTTTCACCATTTATAGAGTGCTGGAGGACATCATTAAGTCTGATGAGAGCTTCAATTAGCACTTTATCAAAGAACCGCTTCTGTGGCAGTGTTATTGTGATGGAGAAAGAGCCTCATTTCCCACTTGTGAATGGGCCAGGACTTTAGCGTGGACTGGAGGTCTGGAGCCACCTGTCATAGCTTTTTTGGAATATTGGACAACATTTACTTGCCATTGATTCCAATATGAAGCTATTAGGCCGAAATGGCTTTTGACTTAGTATATATTTTGAATAATGAAGATGGGGGAAGGGCCATGTCGCTGTTTGGTAAGATTTCCCGGCATGATTTGCGGTCATTATGGATGAATTTAGCTTGCTGTGAAGTGCTTGTGGACAGAATGGCTTGGTGCTGGGCAAGTTTAGGTGTTGGGAGACAGAAAGTGATGTTAGTGCTAACATGAAAAATACGCATTTTGGTGAGAAAATTTAGGATATGACGAGAACATTTTTTTTCTATAAGTGTCATTTTAGTCCCTTTTTCTGAAGTGAAATTATGTTAACTATTATAGTTAACTTATGCAAAGAAAGGTGGATTTAGAGGGAATTATTCAGTTTTAATATGCCTAATGTAGTTCAATAGGATCATTTGTCTGTACATTAAGATATGTGGGAATCTCAGGTCCTTGGTCTTTGAACTTAGTCAGACTTAAACCCTCGAAGCAAGCGGTAACCAGTAATAGTGCCATATGGCACTCTTGGGAGTGAAAGGGTTAAACTAAATACGTGAATACGGCAGAAATAATCCGAATGGAAATATGCTAAACTAACTAACTCACTAGATACCTTGTTCCTTAGCGTCAGAGCCACAACTGCCATGCACAGTCCTTTAAAGCCTGATTCACATTAGCGACACGTCAAGTAACAGTCAAATATAGATAATTATTCATGAGATGTTTAGCCAATCAGAATTCTCGATTTGTACCACGTGCACAACCTTGAAATCCCAGTATATTATAAAGACTATATTCATATTTCAAAGTCCTGTGAGTGGTCTTGCCCCTGAATAAACAACAAGAACAACCAAAGTGGTGCCAGGATACCTCTTTCCATCTTTTCCAGTTACTTCTTGCACAAACTTCTCAATCCAGTAGTTAAGCAATCCAGGAGTAATATCTACGATGTCTTCGTTCAGGATTTGTACGCTCTTCAATTCAGGTGCATTTTTACTTCAATCTCTGCTCCTTCCAATCGTTAAATAATTTCATTGCCCTTGATTCTTATATTTAGTACACAAAGGAACCGCTTCAACAACAACAACAACGTTTTATTCTACTTCTTGGTTACATGTATAAACTAAATGAATGACCAAAGCAACAAAAAAATGAGTACAAGACACCTGTAATAACCATAGGGGGCTAGTCTAGACAGGTGACCACTAAAAGTAAAATATAAATATTGTGCTTCATCTAAGAGTTTCTTTTCTTCGGCTTAGTTACGCTCAAGACGAAAACATTTCGCCGTTGAAAGTCGTCCTCACTCGCCATAATGAAATACAAACTGAAGCCAATTATTGTAAACCCAGGCACATCAAATGAAAACAAATACAATTCAAATATTATTCTAAGATGCCAGAGACAAATAAAGACAAAGCTATTGTACTTAAGAAAACATACTCAAACCAAAAAATTGAATTTTTTTTGCTTTTGTACTTGTAGTTATTTAACATATGGCGAACAAAGAGAGCACTCACAATGCAATGTAGTTATGTTTTTCATAGGAAGTAAAGAATGTATATTTGACGTCGTTCAAAAGCCTCGAAATCGGACTTTACCGGGGTTTCAAGGCCCAAGCAATTAAACATTACTTCGCAGACGCAGTGCCGTATTTGTTAGACAACTACAAGCGTCGCTAATGATCAAGCATTACTGTGTCTGCGTATAATGCTTGTGAGTATACTTGTGTCGTTAGTGTGAACCATGCAGGCTTTAAGGCCGATCTCAGGACACCATAGTTAATAGAGGAGAATGGTTATGAACCCCAGCGACTTTTTTTGTTATAGGTCTTTGTTCGCTTTTTTCAACCGTGACCATGCACAAAACACAATAGATTTTGGAAATGTTAATCAAACATCCAATAGAAACGTGTGGGTTCAGTCGTTCAGACGCTAATGAGCTATAAAGTACACAATCTTTTGTTTTACCCCCTTCCAACCTAAATTTCGGCGCCTTTGTTAGCCCCTTTGAAGTTTGCCGAGTTTTCTAATCATTCTCCTCTATTAACTATAAGTACACGGTACAACTCTGTCGCATACAATTTGCTTACGCTCACAACTCGAATAGCTTCGTGTAAATTAACCTATACAACTTGCTTACAACTGTTGCATACAACCAAAAGGAATGGCGTAAGATAAATGTATGCGATCATCGTAGGCACAAGTTGTAATTTAACCTGCAAATCGGCCTGAATAATAATAAAATCATATAATTATGATAAGAGGGTAAAACAATGTTTTTTTCAGTTTAATTTCTTTAAATTCATTTATATTAATGATCATAAATTGCCCATTATTTAGTACAATGACCAACCAGCATGCAGATTGTTAATTCGTACCATGCACGTTCGGTAATCAGTGTAATGGCTCCTGTGGTAATTCAAAACCCTTGGAGAATACGTTTCTCCGTGTTTCTAGTTATTGCAAAGACTTATTAAGAACAATGCATGCAAAATAATTAAAAACACAAGTAATAATTAATGAGAACTATATTGCGATGTTCACTGCCACGTCTGCCAGGGAGTTTAAGCAACGAGGCGTCGACGACGACGGCACAAAACAATAGACTTAATTACCAAGAACAATAACTGCACGTGAAAATGTGCGCAGTGACAAACATTTTTGTCGTCTTTATTAAAATTACAACGCGAAAACCCCAAGTTTTAGGTTGAGTAGAGAACGTCAACGTAAGAAATTAAAACGTTCTTATTTTCGTTCGGCGTGAACGAAACTTTTTGTGCATCCAATTTTTCAAAAATCTGGATGTGAAAAGCAACGCAAGACTAATGAAAGAAATAATAAACAAGCGATTTGACGAGAAATCACTTTTTTGACTTTCCGTCGTCGTCGACGTTGCCGTCCTCGATGCTTAAACACGAAGTTCCGGTATAAATAGGTTAGCCCCTCCTCCTTTTACGTATCGCGAGCTCGAAATTTAAAATTCAGATTGCTGAGCAGTGAAGAAAGCAAGCGAGCATATCAGCGTCTCCTTTGAAATGCTAGAGTTTTAAGGTTTAAAATTAAACAAGTCATAAAAAAGTGACCAGAGGGAAGATAGGTGTCCATTTATGACTGCCAATGGTATTTTATGACTGTTTACGAACCAGTCTGTAGCACTTACTCCGAAGTTAAACATTTTCGTGTTTCATTTGAATTTCGCGCGATAAGCAATCAGTAGGGAGCACTCAAGCAGAGCATCACGCAGATGTTCACTCCACAAAGGCCGATTGACAACTGAAGGGTGACACACCCCTGGGCTCCCCTTTTTATACCGGAACTTCGTGTTTAAACTCCCTATTATTGCCAACCGGAGATCCATTGGTTGCTGTCACAAAGTGGCCTTTTGAAATCATGGTTGGCACGTAAGCATAACAATTGTAATCAGTTTATCAACACGAAACATCGCTATACGCTTCTTGTTGCATCTTTATACGCCAGTAACGAATTAATCTCTTGAGACACACTTTTAGTAGTTTTAGCTGAAATTGCATTTAATGTCTCTACTTTAGAAATCTCCACTTTAGAAATCGTTTTCAAAAAGTTTACATGTGGACATAAGGATATGAAAAGGTGTGGACGGAAACTTGGAAAGGCATTCCAGATCCAAGTGTCAATATATTAATATTGGGTATATTATAATTCGATTGGGTCTGGAATGTATTCCGATTCTAATACGCTAAGGATGTATTAAAATTACATTAACACCGCATTTAGATGTACATGCATAGAGGACAGTGTAAAAAAGATTAACGAGCTCTGTCAGGAAGTATTCGAATAAGCTATACACGTATCTAGTAAAGCACTAGAAACGATAACGTATAGTATTAACAAATTAAAGATAGCTAGTGTTTCGCCATTTAGGCACAGATTACCGGAGCAAGAATGCGTGACTAACAAGTATAAGCTGAACATAATCAAATGGGCGACTTCCAGTCGATATCAGTGCTGTTTAAGCTCCAATATTCAAATGTGTGCCGGAGACGAGGGGAGCATGAATGGCATTACAACGCAAAAGTCTGCACATGTATAAATTCGATTGGTGTTTTCGATTGACATGACACGAACGTTTACAAAAGCATCCAAATTTATCCGTCCACACGAAAAACAAAAGTGTTTTTTTATCTCCACTTTGGACAACGTTTTCAAAACGCAGTGTATTCGGTGAAAACTATTACATCTTTTCATATTTTTTGGCCAAAACGCATAAAAAATCTCCTGATCGTTTCCATATACATGTAAGTATAAGTGTGAACGGGGCCTGAAATTACAATGGCCACAGAGTAACAAGAGCACACTAACCACTAGCACGTAAATGTTTAAAGAATGGTAGTTTGAAAAGTATAGCGTATCCGCGGATGCATTTTAAGATGTGTACACTGTTCAGAATTTAGAGACTGTTTTGGACTGTTACAACGACAATTGACAATTGTTACAATTGACATCACTGCTACTCGGTGAACACTGATTTTGGCAATCAAGTTTATACAAGAAGCAACAAACATACCAAGATAGAGTTCCTATCCGTAAGGGATCCTGCGCCAAATTGTTCATTGTATAAATCCGCGGGGCAGTAAACACCGAAGATTGTTGCACAACATTGTCCAATATTGCCGATGGTTCCAACAATGTTAGACTAGTATTTAGCACCCTGTGTTGGACGATGTTGAACAAACATTTCGCCCAACAAAATGATGTTGGTCCAACATCGTCCAATATGGATTACATGTTGGCACATGCTATACAGCAACGGGCGAACGTTTCCACTTGACTGATCTGAATGAAATACATCGGATGACATACAGTACTCATACTTAAGAAATAGAAAACATTTCCCGTGTTTCTATAGAGTTCGAGTTCTTCCAAACTTCCACAAATGTTTCTATAACTCTATAGAAGCAAGGGGAAATGTTTTCTATTTCCTTTATAAAATAACCCACAGAAAATAAGTACAACAAAGGAAAATCGCGAGTTTATTATGATCATCAAAACATAAATTCTCCTAACTCGTGCAGTCGTACGTCATGCACTTATCACATGACTAAATCAGTCAGTTTTGCCAACCAATTCAGTGAGTTTGAAAACAGTTCCCTAGCTACGAAAAACCTTTTAATTGGAGTCCAAAATTACACAGAATGACGAAGAAAAAGAAGCTCTAAAACTGAATTCACAATACACGGAAGCATAAAATGTTCAACAGTTCATTTTGCGTCATGGACTTCACGGCGTGGATCAAGCGGGCGCCAGTTTTCGTACCAAGACGTGTTGCAAGAAAGGAGGATATTTTGGATTTCTCTTTAAAATCTAGAGCTACAAAGCATGGTTCAAGTCATCACTCGGGTCATCAGTTGTTTTGTACATTCTCTCTTCCAAGGACTAGAATAGTTCTTCGTCGATCACATGTAGAGAGTCATACTGAACTGTACATTCCACAATTAACCAAGAGTAGTCGAAAGGGACGGCGTTGGATGGCGTTTTAGCATCTGTACAAGACTGTAGCACTTGGATGTTGATTAACTTTATGTCAGGTTTGTGCTACACATTTTGCTGCACTTTTGAGTTCCATTTCTATTTCAACCTATATTTTGTGCATCTAGATCATGTAAGAAATATTTTTTTTAAAGTTCTCCGGCTTAAATTTACCAAACAATAGTTTTTAATTGAGCTTAGTTAGCCAAAAGCACAAATTGCGAGCAACTCAACTTTGTCCACAGAAATTAATGTTCGTACTTTGAGATTGTTTTGAGTTCAATAAAACATCGGCTTGTTCCTAAACTAACAACACATTGTCGTTTCTTACAATACTGTAGCTAGTTCATCGTCGAATTGACTTAGTGTTCAATGTTTTTAGAAAAGTGTAGGAATTATTTCGCCGAGTTTCAAATTGAGTTCAAGGCCACGATGCCGGCATAATTTCCCATGTTTCTATAGAGCTATAGTAACACGACTTTCAACCAATCATAGCGCGTATTTTCTGTGGGTTATTTTATAAATGCAAGTAGAACACAACATGACAAATCTCAATAGATTTTAACATGTAATAAATGAATCTGATACACCAATTATTATCTTTGAAAGGAATATAGAACCTCAGAGCTCATGCACAGGGAGTGCAATCGTAGTTTATGTGTAATCAGACAGTATAATACTACAAAATTTATAAAAAATAAAGTAGCGTCTCTAACGTGGTCCTAGTTGTTATTTTTTTAAGTTTCCCTAAAAAAGTGGATAGAACTAGGGCTATCTTGAATTGTATAGTAATCCCTCGAGACTGTTTTGCATATCGACAACAATGCTTCTAGTCGTCTTGCATATTGACAACAATGCTGCTCGTCCTAGCACTAGGGCTATCTTCATTGTTTTACAATCCCTCAAGACTGTTTTGCATATTGACAACAATACTACTGGTCCTTGCTATTATAACCCCACGAGAATATGTTACTTGCATATTGAGAACAATGCTGCTGTCCCTAGCACTAGGGCTATATATCTTCATTGTATTCTAATCCCTCTAGAGTGTATTGCATATTGGCAACAATATTTATGCTAACTGATGGTCCTAGCATTAGTGCTATCTTCATTGTATTGTAATCCCTCGAGACTGTTTTGCATATCGACAACAATGCTGCTGGTCCTAGCACTAGGGCTATCTTCGTTGTATTGTAATCCCTCGAGACTGTTTTGCATATTGACAACAATGCTGCTGGTCCTAGCACTAGTTGATGACTATTTCTCGCTAAAGCCTCTTGCTGTTTCGCCTTCAATCTGAACTCAGGTGCGAAATTCCGCCGGTTTCCAGCATAACTTAAGGCCTCTTCAAATTCCTTATGACTGTATAACATTGTTCCCGAAGCCACGCGGAGATTTGACATGCAAATTTGCTTATTAAACCGATCGCGCGAAGAGAAAGTATCACAGAGTTCTTGGCTTAGCACTGTGACATGTGCACAAATGCCGAGTACAGTAGAGATCTGGGTACGAGATTAGTTATCGACAACAATGCTGCTGTTCGTAGAACTATGGCTATCTCCATTGTATTGTAATCGCTCTTGAGTGTTTTGGATATCGATAACAATTAATGCTGCTGGTCCTAGCACCAGGGCTATCTTCATTGTATTGTAATCCCTCGAGATTGTTTTGCATATTGACAACAATGCTAGCTGCTGGTCCCACAGGCAGCCCAATCTCAAGATTTGTGTATTTATACGCTTACAAATATCACTTGAATAATTCATATTAAAAATCCTTCCAAAACATGTATGTTAGACAAATAAATACACGACTTCACCCTACAATGTTTCAGTTGTGGTTATTCATACCTCTGAGCTCTTCTAGGGTCGTTTCCGCTGTTTTTTTCGAACCTCTTTCCCTCACCTCCCAATAACAGGAAAAGGCTGGAAACAACCGACAAATATACGATGCATAACCTGTAATCTTTGCCACGAAAATCACACTTCGCTCACTCCAAATAACTCCAAACTACGGCAGGCCAAATAATGATAAATGAACTCAGCCCTACCCCAATTTTAAGATCCAGCGATACCACAGTCTGGAGAAATCAAACAATTTGTCGCCCATTGTCAAGTCCTTCGAGGTTGGCAGCCAACGAAGTTGGACGCCGGAAGTGCCGGTTAGGACCAACCGTCAAATAGCCTCGGTCTGGCGAAGCTATTAGCTGGATAACCGACAAATATACGATGCATAACCTGTAATCTTTGCCACAAAAATAACACTTCGCTCACTCCAAATAACTCGAAACTACGGTAGGACATAGAATGATAAATGAACTCATCCCAACCCGAATTTTAAGATCCAGCGATACCACATTCTGGAGAAATCGAACATTTTGTCGCCCATTTCCAAGTCCTTCGTCAGACCGAGGTTGTCTCCTAACCGGAAGGCACTTCCGGTGTCCAACTTCGTTGGCTGCCAACCTCGAAGGACTTGAAAATGGGCGACAAATTGTTTGATTTCTCCAGACTGTGGTATCGCTGGATCTTAAAATTGGGGTAGGGATGAGTTCATCAGTATCATTCTATGGCCTGCCGTAGTTTGGAGTTATTTGGAGTGAGCGAAGTGTGATTTTCGTGGCAAAGATTACAGGTTATGCATCGTATATTTGTCGGTTGTTTCCAGCCTTTTCCTGTAATTAGGAGGTGAGGGAAAGAGGTTCGAAAAAACAGCGGAAACGACCCTAGAAGAGCTCAGAGGTATGAATAACCACAACTGAAACATTTTAGGGTGAAGTCGTGTATTTATTTGTCTAACATACATGTTTTGGAAGGATTTATAATATGAACTATTCAAGCGATATTTGTAAGCGTATAAATACACAAATCTTGAGATTAGGCTGCCTGTGCTGGTCCAAGCGTTAGTGCTATCTTCATTGTATTGTAATTATCCCTCTACAGTGTTTTGAAAGGGCTATATTCATTGTTCTGTAATCCCTCGAGACTGTTTTACATATCGACAACAATACTGCTGGTCCTACAACAAGGGTGAACCTCCCTTCATGTAGGCAGATCCTAACACATGTAGTTTACCGTACCCCTGTTTGTTATAATAACTTATTTCATATTTGAATACACCTGCATAGTTTGTCAGCCAGCCGGCAGCCGTAGAAAGTCTAATTGTAAATATACACGTCCCATTGTGTACCGTAGTACTTAGTGCTACCTCTGTGTGGATTGTCTTTAGCTTGAATACTCTGTTTTGTATAATGTAAGTCTCCAATTTATTACCATGTATTATATTAACGTACTCATGGGTTTGCCAATTGGCTTCTGCGACTGAATATGTAATTATTCCTAAAGGAAAAACACCTCCTGTTCATTCCGATTTTTTTGCCAAGGATATCAACTGCCAAGCTTGTCTCTTCAGTCTAATTTATATTATGCTGTAAGTCTTAATGATGACGTTAGTCTTTCAAATGACAAAGCTTCAGTCGAGTATTGAATGTGTAGTGACTAAAACAAACTAACTCCTACTCCTTTTAAAAATATAATTTGCAAAGGTCATTAACAATGTGAACTAGATTCACTAGTAGGTGACAGAGGTAATTCTTATTATTAGTCTTCATTTACGATAAGCATTTTAATGATATTGAAAATGAAACAAAAACAAATAATCACACAATAAACGCTTCTGGTTGTGAAATTTGCTTTCAAAGTATCACATTCAAATGTACACATTTTTTTGGGGTTATTAATTAGTTAGAACAGAGGGGGACCAATTAAATGGTCTGGATCTTGACAAGTTTGTTTAAACTGATTACTGAGCTGCACAAGTGTGGCTAACTCTGCTGGATGTCTTATGTAGCAGGTGTAATATCAGCGAGCGACCATATCATTTAAAAACTTGGGGGGAATAGCTCGAAAAAAAATCTAATATTCGTTTAAAAAAGTTCAAGATTATGCTGTGTTTCAAGTTCTTTATATTTCTCGTATTTATGCAGTCAACGGGTAAGTTGCATTTTTAATTGAATGATTCGTTCAGTCTTAATATTAGGGACCTTAAGCAACCACGACGACAACATCCAGGACGACGGCATAAAACAATAGCTTTAATTACAAAATACAATAACTGCACGTGAAAATGCATGCAGTCGCCTACATTTCCACCGTTCTCTGCAAAAACAAACGTGAAAACCCCAAATTGTACGTTTTAAAGACAACGCCAACGTAAGAAAGTAAATCAAACCATTTTTCGTTCGGCGTGAACGGAACTATATAGTCATTATATTTTTCGAAAATCTGGTTGCGAAAAACAATTCAAGGTGAACGTGGGAAATAGTAAATACCAAATTTCGGGAGAAAATGTTTTCTACGTCCCGTCGTCACTGCCGTCGCCGTTCTGGTTGCTTAAGGTCCCTATTCGTGAACCAGTTTATTCTATTCCCTCTATTTATATTTTTTTTTTTATAAAATAAAATAATTTCGTCGGTTTAAGCGATAAAGAATTACATACGAAAAATTCCCATGATTATTGCATTGTTCAATTTCACCGTAAAATTGAAAAAGGCAGCCTACCATATATTTAATTTTTTTAAAGTTTAATACGATTCCGGTTAACTATTTGTATCCAAAAACCGCTTCTTTTTTAGTCGAATGTAATCATATTATTTCTTTCTGTGATAAGGAACCATCAATATTTTCGAATAAAATTGCTTTTCGACTACAGAACTGATGGTTGAAAGCAAAACTTCAAATACACATAAGAATCTTATGGACTGATACATAAGCCCGATTTATACGACAAGCAATTTGGGCACGACACTCCTAACTTGGGCACGGCACTCCTATTAACTAGGGCACGGCACTCCAAACAGAGCTAGACTACCTTTTCACAGGGTCCCAGCTCCCTTAGATTTTCGGGCACGCGTACCCGAAACATTTTTACACGACAAACAATAAGAATACCGTGCCACGGGTAACTAAAATTTAGGAGCGCCGTGCCTAAAATGCTTATCCTCCACATCGAGCTTTAGATTCTAATAGCGTTTCAGTTTGTTATGATAAGCAATTATTGGACGAGGCTGAGCAAAATATGAGGCGAGCTATCAGTTATTTGCCAATGGCAAAGGCAAATAACTGGTAGGGAGACACGAATGGGCTACGAGTCCATAGCCCATGAGGCGCAGCAGGGCTATTTAACTCGTAGCCCATGAGGGCGAGAGGTCTAATTGTTTTAGTATAAACTAACTTATCGGACAGTAGAAAATAATAGAAAGAAACAAATTGAAGTTGAAAAAATGTTATTATTTCGTGAAAATGCGTGCGGGTTTTCTCTACCATGGGCTATCACAAATAGACCTATAGTAGGGTAGCCAATCAGAATACAGGATTTGTAATAGTCCACTAGTTGGTTTATACTAATTTGCGATAGCCAGAGTTCCAATGATATTCAGTAATTCGGGCATCCAAAATGCTTGCAATTTCCTCCTCTGAACGCTCTGGAAACCTAGCAGCCATGTTGGCATTTGTTGTTGAACAGCATTCCGCATGCTCACAACAACATCTACAGCAAACGCTTATTTGCGCGCAATTATCTGCAGGTGAATCAACCATTTTAAATTCGGGGTACTGAATAATATTAAATATTGTTTCCTTAATCGTTAGCTACGTTTGGGAGAATACTTAAAAATTATGCACGTATTCATTGTATTAATACATAATTGTGACTTGTATAAGTACCACACATTTTCTGTATTTTCTGTATTTAATTAATTCTCAATCCAGGGATTTCAAATCCGGAAGAAAACGTGATTAGAGTTTTTGTTATAATTTCCGGAAGAATATTTGTCAACAAGAATAAAGATTATGCTTAGACCGGAGACTGCTCCAAACATGTCTGTCGAAATTGCTTATGTCCTCCACTGGTATTAACACAAAATAGGACACGATCGAAATGGAGGTTTCTTCTAAGGGCTGCTTTCTTAATCCACCGTGCCAAAAAAGATGACGGCTATACATTTGACCATAATCCCTTGCGAACCTAACACAGTC
Organism: Actinernus sp. WN-2022; assembly: GCA_030867875.1. Taxonomy (NCBI): domain Eukaryota; kingdom Metazoa; phylum Cnidaria; class Anthozoa; order Actiniaria; family Actinernidae; genus Actinernus; species Actinernus sp. WN-2022. The sequence continues at coordinate 35,745,576 of JAOWCC010001210.1, forward strand.
AAAATAACACGTGGAATCCCCTCTTCTCTTCAATGACAGTATATTGGCAAGTGCACTTGTACTGCCATGTTTCTAACCTCTATACCACGATTTATAAAGGATTTAAAGTTTTTCGCGTGCAAAGGATTGTGGGTAAAAGCACAAGCCGCCATCTTTTTCGGTACTGTGGATTATTCGGTATATACTTCATGGTAGTGTTTCGCTCCATATAGTCTCCCTGCATAATACTGTAAAACAGTAGAGGAAATGATTATGCAGGGAGACTATATGGAATGAAACACTACCATGAAGTATATACCCAATCCCTTGCACAATCCCGGATTTAAAGATTTCCGTACGCAAAGGATTGTGGCTAAAAGTTTAAGCCGTTATCTTTTTCGGTATGGCTCGTTATTTTAATAGCATATATGCCTAAAATATATGAGGATTACTAAACAAGTTTCGGCTCCGGATTGGAAATAATCTTAGATTAGTAGTCGATTATTTCCTTGTGGACCAAATTCCAAAATTAATGTTCATACAAAAAAACTTGGTCAATAAATTAAAATGAGTATCTTATTGGAATTCAAAACACAAAACAAACTTTTATCAGTTTTGGGCTAATTAGCCCAAATGACTCTGGGTTATTTTTGTTAAAAAAGTGCAGCTCCTCTCGTTCAGTTTGTTGAATTTCTACATTTTCATTTATAAGGTTTTTACTTCAATCAATTGGTATTTTTCGGTATTCTATTTGTTGTCAAAACTGTCGGCGAGATCCGGATAAATAGGCCCTTCGCAGGACCTGATTACGTGACGTTTTTAGCCTGTCGAGGATTTCCTATCAATGGCGCATTTACCTTTGCTGCTTGATCCAGTACATGTTTCCTCAGTAGTAATCGTGCACTCGACATTATATAAACCGGTTTCCCTCCCACAATTTCCTCTTTTGGTTCTGATGAAGGGCTAACGCTCGAAACGTCAGCTGCTACACACTTACCACAGCGGTTAGCATACTTAATCGACTTTCAGTTGATTATACCACAGTTTATTATCTTCCCCACCGACCTACACTACTTGGCCAGCCAACGTACTGCAATGTATCTCCGTGGTCACCTTTTTGAAATAGATGTTTACTTTGTTAGACTTATTATCCGTTTTAATTTCAGCTTACTGCGCATGTCCACAAGGTTGGCAAAGTATAAATAACGGATGCTATAAGGTGTCTACCAGACGAAAGCCTTGGACTACAGCCCAGGCCCTTTGCAATTCCATGTTTAGCGGTGCTCGACTGCTAAGCCTATATGGTCGAACAAGCGACTTTGTTCGTTTACTCAGAAATATTAATTTACACGAGCAATATATGATAGGTGCAAGAAAATACGCAGTGAATGGTAGATGGCTGTGGATAAATGGAAAGAGTGTTGAACCAGAGTGGTCTGTACTTAACATATATCAAGGCCATATGTTCAGTGTTCTTAACTCGTGGGAGATGAAGATAGAGCCGGTAGACAAGTACCATGAATCGCTTTTTATCTGCGAGTTCCGCCAGCCCTTTGGTAGGTCCCGTCCTTAGAAATAATTACTACTATGGAATTAGAGCATTGATCATATTTTAACCATATTTATAATAGAATTACCTCCTCAAAAGTGGAGTTTAACATATGGGAGACAATATTGTTGCGGTCAAATATATAATGTGTACCTTTTTGTTAGAATAAAGCTTTTACGAACAGTACAACCAAAATGCAATGCATTAAACGTGACTAGACCACGCAAGGACAGGACAATTTGAACTTTCGCCACAGAAGACGTTTCCATTATCTTTTAACTACCGAACTTTTTACCATCATGTGAATGAAATATGAATGAATTATGTGAATGTTACTTTGCTGCATAAACATTAATTGATTCCTATAAAATGCTATAACGAGTCTTCCTTTCGTCACCTTGTTATTTCTAACTGTGATTACTTTTACAGCACCAATACAATCTTCCGTCGTAAAGACATCATCATCTGATGGTCAGGCCTCGTTATTCCAAACTGCAGTAGCTCCAACATCATCAGCCGTGACGTCATCATCACAAATTACAAGATCTCCAACATCATTACTCACGTCATCACATAATGCAATATATCCAACATCATCATCAACGACGTCATCACAAATGACACTAGCTCCAACATCATCATCGCACACTTCATCCATATCACCAAATCAATCTTTAAAAAAAATATCCCAATCTCTGTCATCATTCCATACATTACCTTCACTGTCCTTGTTGTCCTCTTCATCCTCGCACTTCTTACCTATACCTATTAAATCAACGCTCTCTTTAGCACGAGGTTTGTCATTAACACCAGAGGTATTAGTATCCTCGCCATTATCGTTGTCTTCAGCCACAAGTGTTGAACCAGCAGTGACAAAGTCAATGGACGCCAATGAGGCTGTACCTAACAAACCTGTGAGCAAAACTCCGACCTCTGGAGGAGAACATAATCTGGTAAATGTATTTGTTATCCTTTAAATGACGATTTATTTGATTGCGTGCTAATGTTGCACCCCTCTAAGAATGGTTCGTAAATGTGATAGAAGAATTTTAGTTTGTTTCTTATAAATATAGGCACTTTAAGATACGTGTGAAATAGCTGAAATGAGACATTTCCAATACTTTTTAACCAACTAAATAGAACGCAAACGCTATAGACCTATCCCACGTGGCGGCCATCTTGGAATAAACCAATTGTTAATGCTTACCCAGCCTCGGACTCAAACGTGTTTAATCGAGGCTGGGTAAGCATAAACAATAGGTTTATTCCAAGATGGCCGCCGTGTGGGATAGGTCTATTGAATCCCTGCAATAATTTATTTTAAATTTTGTTTTTCCTTTAATACAGATTTCAACATTTATCGAAAAGGTTAATTTGCTTGATGTATCGAACCAATCATCGCTGCAGGTAGGAATGTAATCATAGTTAATACTAATTATTGTACGACTTCGCATTTTCAAGTGCAAATACAGGTCAAAACGAGTGCAAATATGAGACTCTATTACACGGGTCAAAAATCGGTTTTCACAGGTATATTATACTGACACACTTGGAAGGTTTTGTAAAGCGATCGACCCAATTAAAATGGGGCTGTTTGTGTAATAGCCAATCAGCTATTGGACGAAAAAAACAGGTTAATTTAATGTCATAACTTGATCGACAATCTCACGAACCTCGATAGTAAGTTTCGCAAATAACTTAATATATATATATATATATATATATATATATATATATATATCACTAGGAAACAAATAATGCTAAATACCACATAAGAAACGTAATATGCATGCTCCTTGCATCTAAATGTCTACCTACAGAGTTTTGTATGAGAACAAATTATCAAATTAAAGCGTTTAAATAATAACAACAAAAGTCGCGATGTCGCTCTATATGTTAAACATATTAAAACTTTATTATGTGTTTGTTTTATTGAGCTCTTCAAATTCTAATTAATTTAATATTTTGTACTTGGAGGGCAAGGGTTAAATTTGATGTACCTGATCAAAATATTCCATTGGAATATATAGTCAAAGAAAGTAAAACGTTATTTTTTTGGCTCATGTTGATGGAGTTAAATGTTGAATTCTTCTTTCACGCCCTACGCAACAGTATAACTCTCTAGATGCAACTAATTTTGATTACTATTTAGGAGAAGGTTATCCTTGTTATGTAAAAGGAGAGTGCATTTAGCAGCTTTTGAAGACTCGAAAGTACATAACTTATGAAAGGAGAGAAAAACCGTCTTCTATTTGTTAAGTTTTATAATATAAAATTAGATGAACATCATGATGAACATAAAACCATTTTATTCAAGCAGAGCCTTGAAAATAAAGGAAATGCCGGTACAAGAATAAAAATGGAAATGCTGATAACAGCAACAAAAAACGCCAAGCTGAAACTTTATTAGAAAATTGAACTACTCGTCTTTTTAGGCCTGCGCAAACGAAACATTAATATTTTGCGAATTTCCAAAACGTTTCCACATTAGCGCGCGAAACATTTCTTCCATCGAAGCAAATTCCGAGAAGCAAATTCTGCTTCCCTAACAATTTTTTCCTCGTTTCCTTACCGAAACAACAATGTTAACTAGATCCCAGGGCTGCGCTACATATACTGCGCACGCACAAACGTCCTAGCATGGTTAAGGCGCGTGCGGCAGTATTTGTTTCAAGTGAAATATTTCTTCGAGTTACTCAGGTAGCAAAACATTGTTAAGAAACATTATCAGCAGCAATGTTTCCTCGTTTGCGCATGCGTTTAGAAGACTCCCATAATATATATCAAATATAAATAACATTTTTACTCCTTACAGGAATCAGTTGATCTTATGAGCGATTTGATAGGAAAGTTGCAGACGACAGCAATAGTACCGGTTTCCAAAAACCCTCTTCTAGCGAGCAAGAAATTAGAAGAGTTTTCACTTCTCTACGTAAGACATCAGTTGAATGGAACTAATAATGAAATTTTGATAAGGAAAAGCAATAATGTTGGTAAGGCTTCTTTGTATATTTTGTATTAACATGTCATGTTAAAGTGGCTTTAAGGTCAAATTTTATATCATTAATATGGATTTTACATAAAGCGAGTGGGTGATCATGAATAGTACTTTTTTTGTTTGTGTTGCATCTGAGTCATAAAGGTTTATATTCGAATATAGTCATAATGTGCCGTCAAAGAAGGCATTGTCTTATACAACGACGTATTGTAAGAGGTAAATGACCTTTTATAAACATCCATGTTATATGTGAAGCTTATAAGAGTGACTTCACCAAATATACTGACTAAATTAGAAGTAACTTTCATTCACATGGAGAATGAAATGACAATAGATCGGCCTCCTGTGACATCACATAATTAACATAATCGAAATATGAACATGTATAACTCGTAGACGCTCAAATCAAGAAACAGTTTACTATTCACGTACTCGCTGTATGTAGAATTATGGAATTTGACCTTACATGTACCTTACTTAGAATTTGACTTTACACATAATTTCATCTTACTTAGAATTTGACCTTACTTAGAATTTCACTTTACACAGATTTTCGCTTACTTAGAATTTGACCTTACACAGAATTTCATCTTACTTAGAATTTGACCTTACTTAGAATTTGACCTTACTTAGAAGTTGATCTTACTTAGAATTTGACCTTATTTAGAATTTGACCTTACTTAGAAGTTGATCTTACTTAGAATTTGACCTTACTTAGAATTTGACCACACATATACACGCACTTTAACATGTTCAGAAGTGAATAGACTAGTTTGTACATATATAATAATAATTAATAATAATAATACTATATTTATTTAACGAGGGTAGTATGTAAGAGCGAAGCTAATAAAGTTGTGGCCCTCAAAGTAAAACATAAACACTAGAAAACTTACAAAGTAAGAGATAACGTATTAAAATAAAAAAATACACCAACTTACACAATTAAAAACTCTTAATTACTAATCTAATATTATGACATACATTGCTTAAAATCTAGTTACACTACTTATGATACGCTGCATCACGAATATATAACAGCTGGACGCTCCGGGTAATGGGCTCCTGTCATTAAAAATATGTTTCCATATACCATTGTTAAAAGATTTGACTGACTCAGATTTTCTTAGCATCAGTGGCGTACTATTCCAGGCCTTGCAACATGTGACGCTTAAGGTCCTACTCCCTTCAGATTTTCTCGTGTATAAGGGGCAAACTAGCCCTAACCCTTCAATAAGGGGCAAACTATGTTAGAGTCAGAATAGCTTCTACTATGTGAGTGAACTTCATTCTTAACCTTTAGTAATTGAACCTATTTGAATATGATGGTACATTACCCTGTATCTCTTTAAGACGATGATGAGAAATAAAGCCTTCTAAATGAAAATATATTTTCGTTATAGTTACAGCGTTTTCAATTATAGTCAATAACAAAATGAATCTATGCCGTTCAATTTGCTGTACTATTAAACATGTTAAATAACATATTCTTCTTTATGTAATTCCTAATAAGGATATTTTTATTATTTCAGTCAATAATCCCATACTGCAACTTTACTCGACTTTGTCTCGGGAAACAACGAGATCTCATGAAACAAAATTCGCTGTTTACATCGGAACCAGTCGTTAAAGTGCATATAACCCTTCTTGTAATTTTTAAAACTATGAACATTCGAATTGTTTTGAATACTGCTGTGAAGAACGTTTTGGTTTACAGAGAATACTCAATGTTCTACGCTTGTTTGAAATTGTGCAAATTTGACCTTTCCAGGCCCATGACCGCGCGGTAAGTAAAAGCCTGGGTCGATCCCTGTATAGCCGTCATCTCATTAATGCATTATTCTCCATGGCGCCTTTCTATGACAACAACATCGATGCATAGAAAATATACACAGTTTGTGTGTTGTTAGTAAATTAAAAAGTCATTTTAGTCAACATGTTAGGTATTTCTTCAAATCACTGCCGAATTAATTATATGACGTCTATATGTGTCCAGTTTACACGATTTCAAACAAGCGTAGAACATAAAGTATTCACTGTAAACAAAAACGTTCTTTACAGAAGTACTCAAAACTTTTCGGATGTTCATAGCTCTTAAAATTGCAAAAAGAGTTATAACTGAACATGCACTTCAAGTAATTACTAATTAATAATAAATACTTAAAAATCGAACAATTTAAACAATCTATCATAAAGGAAAACATAAAAAATGGAAACAAAGATCAAATGTAAAGATCAGTATAATTAGTAGCAAATATGCGTGGTAGAACGAATAAGTCAAATATTAATCGCCTATATCACGCAAGACTGACTCAAAACGAGTACGTATAACACTGAAATGAGCGCCTAAATTGCTGCTGATTGAGTTGCTGTTTCTAATACTTAATTTCTCTATTATTTATCCTTCACTGTCAGAGATTACCTAAACCTGACTAATAATGAACAAGAATCATGGATTGAAATCAACAACATGAACCACAAAAACTTCATCTGTGCAGTAATATATAGACATTCAAATAGAAATATTGATTCATTTTTGGAATCTCTATACTATACTATTGACAAATTACAGAGAGAATCAAAATATTGTATACTCATGGGCGATTTCAACATTAATCTCCTAAATTTTGAGTCTCATCACCAAAACAATGATTTCACAAATACATCGGCCTCTTACTTCCTCCAACCTCGTATTATTCAACCAACAAGAATTACTAGTCACTCAGCAACACTCATTGATAATATATTTTTTAATTCAACTGATCATTATACCCAAAGTGGTAACATACTGTGTGATGTTTCTGACCATCTTCCAAACTTTCTGATAATTAATCAGTTTAGTGCTACTTCTCACAATACTATAGTATTTAAAAGCGATTATTCACATTTTGATGAAGATTCATTTATTAATGAGTTTAGCTCCATTGACTGGCATGAATCTTTTTTTATGCAAAGGAAGATGTCAATGAAATTTTCAACGTATTCTACTTAAAAACAACTGAAATAGTTGATCAGCACATACCATTAATAGGAATATCACGACAAGAAGCTAAATTTATTACCAAGCCATGGATAACACCAGCCTTGAGAGTCTCTATAAAAGTTAAAAATAAACTTTTTAGGAAATACATTAAAACCAGAAATGAGCTTCACAACATCCAATATAAGCAAAACAGAAATAAACTAAGTCGCCTACTTTTTGTAAGTAAAAAGCTATATTATGCTGATTTTGTTTTCAATTAACAGTAACAATATAAAAAAACACCTGGAAAGGAATTAAACAATTAATAACCTTGAAACATAAGAATTTCCAAATTCCTAAGAAAATTATGAAGGGTGATAAAAGTTTGACTAACGTAAATGAAATAGTGAACGAATTGAATTCCTTCTTTGATAATATTGGAAATCACCTTGCTCAATAAATGCCTAAGGCTAAAAAGACATTTCATGATTACTTACAGTCTCCTCTGATATCCAGTTTTTATCTCTCTTCAGTTTCAGCTTCAGAGATTGAAAATATCATATCTGAACTTAAGTTAGGTAAAACAAATGGTCCATACAGTATCCCTGTTCACGTACTGAAGATACTTAAATCTATTATATCTAAACCACTTGAAATTTTATTTAATGCATCCTTTAGCAGTGGCATCATTCCTGATTACTTCAAACTTGCCAGAGTCATTCCGGTATATAAAAAGGACACACATCTACTACTAACCAATTATCGCCCAATTTCTCTTTTGTCCATCTTTAATAAAAATACTTGAGAAATTAATGTATACAAGAATAATGACATTTTTAATCAAGAATAATTTAATTTAAAAAGGCCAGTTTGGTTTCCGTGCTAATCATTCAACTACACATGCATTATTATTAATAACTGATAAAATTCAATGGGCAATAGAAGAGGGCATGTTCTCATGTGGCATATTTTTAGATCTCAGCAAAGCCTTTGATACAGTTAACCATGAACTTTTAATAAATAAGCTGGATTATTATGGTATCCGGAATTGCAAAAAACTGGTTTATATCTTATCTTACCACAAGAACACAGTTTCTCTATATTGGTAATGTATGTTCAGAACACAAGACCTTATTGTGTGGTGTGCCACAGCGATCAGTATTGGGCCCACTCTTATCCTATTATATGTGAATGATTTTAGTAATTGCTCTAGCCTTTTTGATTTTCATCTCTTTGCTGACGATGCTAATTTATTTTAAGCTGAATATAACTTAATTACTCTTGAATCAACTATCAACAATGGGCTAACAAAAGTTAATGGCTGGCTATGCACAAATAAGTTATCATTAAATATCAACAAAACCAACTTTGTTATCTTTCACCCACCACAGAAGAACATTAATTATACGGTTAATCTCAAAGTGAATGATGAATTAATAGAACACAAAAAATGTATAAAATATCTAGGAGTCATGATGGATTCCAACCTCAACTGCAAAAGTCATGTACGAGAATTATAAAAAAAGATATGTAGAGGTATAGGTATCCTTTCGAAGGTAAGACATTACCTTCCTGCAAATGTCATAATTCAGCTTTACTACTCCTTGATATACCTTTTTTGACTTATGGATTGACAGTTTGGGGTAACACTTATGACTCTACACTAAAACCACTCGTAATCCTCCAAAACAAAGCTCTCCGTATTATAACAAGTTCTAAATATGATACACATACCTCTCCGTTATTTAATAAACTGAAAATACTGAAATTTACTGTTATAATATATCTTCATAATGCTTTATTTCTTTATCAATTTCATAATAGAATGCTTCCATCAGTATTTGACAACTTTTTAGTAACAGTTGCTTCTGTACATTCTTATAATGCCAGGCTATCATCAAGGTCATCATACTTCATTCCTCAAGTTAGAACAAATTATGGAAAATATAACTTGCATTTCAAAGGAGCAGTAACTTGGAACTTAATAAAGGAAGAAACAAAAATGCTGGGGAAGCACTCTTTAAAAAGAAAATAATAACACTAAAAATATCAAATCTGTACTAGTCTCATCTACTATATACATATATCTAAATAATTTGTCAAACCTCCATCACTTTTAGTCTTTAAGGAACCTCACAAAATTATATTTACTTCATTCCAGTATCATTGTCATTCATTATCATTATTATTATTATTATTATCATCATCATCATTATTGCATTTATTATTAATATTCTATATGTTATAACCTAATTTACACTTTCTTTTTTTCTCTTTTTATTTAAGTTGTAAGACCAAATACTTCATCAATGTACATTAATTATGTATGTTACCCAGCTCGTTTAACTTTACAGCTATTCTAGGTACCAATTACCTTGAAAAAGTACAAATAGTGGCATGTTGTAAAAAAATAACGCTATATCTAAATGGTAATAAATGTTGTTGTTGATTGATTATTTTTCTCCTGAAAAGTCCTGCAGGCACAGAAGCTGTTTTCTTCAGACTTCGACTACATCTTTCCGTCACGTGGCATCATGAACAGTAAAGCTACTATAACAGTGCCACATGAGAATTTCGATGCTAAAGGTGATGAAACGATAGCTGATACATAAGGTGTTTGATTTTATGCTTTTTATAGATATGTAATGTTGTTAGATATATGGATCCAGGTATAGTATTCATGTCAACTTCATCATAGGCCTTAATACAAAAAAGGCGAATCCTATTTGAATGGGATGAATCCACAATACGGAAATGATGGCAGCTGTACATTTGACCGCAAGAAGAGCTTTTTACCCTTTGGACATCAAGAGGGGGGAGGGGGGAGGGTTCCGGAAACCCTGGCTACGCCCCTGGTTATCCAGTGTTGCATGTACTTTTCAGTCTTTTGTAATTATTGATCTAATAATATATTTGTAATGTTAGTGCCTGTTTACATGAAAGGGGGTTGACCCTACCTAAGACTACCCTAGCACTAGGGTCAAACATAGCTCGGGTTTACACGAAAAATGATTCAGGTAGGGTTACCCTACTGCCCGGGTCAACTCAACACGATGCGGCCGCCAAAATCATTGAAAACAAAATGAGTTTTGGCGGGTTTTGGCGTGTTAACATTGATATTTTTTCTGTGGTGCCTTTTATTTGTGCTGTCTGGTTTCCTAGAATGTTGTAATGTTATTTGCTAATTGCTAGACAACTCCAGCAACTTGAAGTGTGAAATTTAGCTCTAGAATAGAGTTGACCCGGGTAGGCGACTTATCCCCAAAAAGGTATATAGCGAACCGTTTACATGAAGTAACGCGTGCAAAAGTTGATCCCAGTGCTAGGATGATCCTACCTTTCAGGTAGATTAACCCTTAAGTGCTAGGGTCATCCTAGTACCCGAGCCAAAACTGACCCTTCACATGTAAACGGAACGCAGCCTACAGTGGCGGTAGGTTGACCCTACTACTAGGACAACCCTAGTACAAGAGTTAACCCTTAATTGTGGTACAAATAAAGTTATATATTGTTGTTGTTGTTGAGATTTTCTTATAGCAATTGTTAAGCTAAATGTTGACTGACCAGTCTCGTTTTCGTGAATTTTCTAAAGACCAGGAAAACAAACTTCTCAGCATTACTTACTGCAGCATATACTTAACACATGGCAGTGTTCACTTTACCGAAATTAAGCGACGTTTCTGACAATATGCAAATTAGGGCAGCCAATATTTACATAATGTAGAAAGTGTGGTGCACCGTTTTATGTTGTACAAGGACAATATTTAAACGAGTTTACGATAATTTAACAATTCCATACTAAATAGTGAACTTAATCTATTACAGGAACCTATATTGTTAGCATTTTTTATGACGACATAGAGAAGCTGATGTTAAAATTGAATCTTAGCCACGAACTACAATCAGAAAGGTATGAAGAAAGAGTGCTCGATGAGCCATTACTATTTAAAATTATCATTTATGTATTTGTTGTATTTTACAAGGTACTAGAGATTCAGTCATTAAATTCAAATGCGCTTTGTCGCTGTGAAAGAAATGTTTTATTTCGATCGATCGTATCACTGACAACCCAAAGCATTTTAGTAATGTAGAAATGACTATTAATGTAGTAATTTGAAATTACAGCAATTTGAAACCTGGCCACACATAGGCTAGACTTTCTCGAAGTCCTTCTAAGCCCCCAGCACGATTTTTCAACCGGAGGCGTGGCTTATGACGTACTAAGATTTGCCCATTCACAAAGCGTCAATTCTTCAGGCATTGTATGTGGACGTGTCAAGTCAGTCGACCGTAGATGTGGTATTTACAATTTGAGTGTACTCAGAAAGAGTTTGGTGAAAGGCGTGAAATGTAAGCTCCGCCCCTGTAATGTGTTTTCGCGCCAAAACATAACCCCCCGATTCATTTTCTGCAAGTGAAACAAGTCGAACTCGCCTCTCGCTTCGATTCTCGCGCTCGCTTTTTGACCCAATAATCGCTTACCCAGTGACTCAGCGAGTTAGACTTAGCAAGTCTACACATAGGCATGCAGTTGCTTGTCAGGCTTCGATTCCTTCGAAACCAGGTTAAGTTATTCAAACCTTATAAGAAGGAATGCGAGCTCAATAACAACAAAGAATGGGGAAGGGAGTGCAAGTCAGACAAGTCTGCTGCCAGAATTTTGTTCGACATGGTATTGTGCTACTTTAACTTCCTCGAATTTCCTTCCTACATGATCTTAAGATGAAGTATGCTAGCAAATAAAGTTTCAAGTCGTTTAAAATGACTCATCCCTATTTTGTTTGCTTTCATTTCAAGGTTTTATCTGCATTCCAAGCTATTGGGGACCGTTTTAGAACCAAACAGAAAACATTTGAAAAAGAACACAACTTTGACATTCAAGAATCTTGAGGTGAGAGTAACTATAATAATCTTTTTTCAATAACTTTAAATTTTGAGAAAAGAAATTTATGATTTAAACGTTTGCTTTTTTTACATTATAATTATCGTGTATCATCGTTTTGTAGTTGAGATGTCCATGTTATAAATTGTCCTCTACAAAATTGAGAAAATGGACTGGGCGGAGTTTATAAAGTTAATCTAATTATAATCTAGAAATGAACTCCATCACAAGGAAGAGCACATCGAAATTAGTAAGTTTAGCAACGTTTCGATATTTAACATGTGGTTAGCTTTCAAAAATCCATAAAACATATCTTATCAGTTTTTCAATTTTTTGAAATTTCTATTTCTGAGGAACATTAAGGCCTAGGTCTCAAAATAGGCACCCAAAATCAAGCTCTTTCTCTTTGGCCATACAATTTTGACAAATATCAAGTGATGTTGTCACAACCTTAACAATTACACATGACAGTTTCCATAGAATAATGGAACGTGACATTGAACTCTAATGATTTTTTTTTATTTAATAGCCTCCTGCATTATGGTAAAGTGTTTTCATATGTCGGGGATATTTATGCGTCTAATGAGTCAAACGTGAACAATTGAAAATATTATGGGGAATACTCATTTAGGCCATTGTGAAATTTGATACCTCAAATTTATGACCGTTTAATAATATGTTTCTCTAGTGTCCTCGTTGGATTTTTAAACTATGGATTATCCCTGATTCACACGCATAAATATCCGCGACATATGAAAACACTTTAACATAATACAGGAGGCTTTTAAATACAGTTTTTAAAGGTCACATTCGATGTTTGCATGGAAACTGCATGGAAACTGCATGGAAACTGCATGGAAACTGTTAAGTTTGTAACAACATCATGTTTGTCAAAGTTTTAAGAAAAAATATTACAACGAGAAAGATTGATAGACTACCCCCTTTTGATTTGCCGGCGGCAATTTTGAGACCCTTTCCTCAATACACCTGAGTAGCCAAATCATGCTCACACTTGGCATTCTTACTAATTCCGATGTGGTCTTTCTTATGGCGAGGTTTATTTGTTAACTGGATTAACTTTAAAAACTCGGCCCCAGTCCTTTTCAATTTGGTAGTGGCGAATTATTATCATTATTGTTTTATGGCAAATCTAAACAAAGAAATTAAGTATAAATGTTGACTGAGCCATCCAAACATTTACTATGCGTTTATCTAATGTTCTCTTGTCATGACCTGTGATAACAATCAGCTCTTGAATGGACAACATTCTTGAAATTGACCTACCGCCCTTTGCGACATCAACACTGTACCTAACGTCCTGAACTGCTTAATCATTAAAAATTCCGGCATTATACCACTGACTTACAACACTCGCATTGTTATGGTGCATGATATCGATATCATTTTATCATTTTATCGGCATCCAATCATCTAATCAGTCGTCTAGTACCTTACGAATAACGAAATAAAGCGAAAATGTTGTTTTTATTTCATTGCTCTTTAGGCTGTTTCCAGTATTGGTACACACAATAAATGTGTATTTTGGGACTTTTCATTTGCGTAAGTATCAGTAGATTTAATAAAAATGAAATGTATATTGTGTATATATGATGCTTTGAATCGTCGAGGGAATGCAATATAGATAAAAGGGGCTTGACACAGTTATATTTAGCGATTTCCATATGAACTGACAAACCTTACGCACATATGGGATGGTTAAAATCAAACCAAATATGACAAACAAACTGGGCTGTGTCACGGTGAGAGGTTGGCTGGAGTCCGGGTCGTACAGTTATTATCAGCGATGTTCATATGAACTGACGAACCTTACGCACATATGGGATGGTTATTACGTCAAAGCAAATATGCAAATATGACTGAAAAACTGTGCAGACTTATTCTTCATTGAAAACATTGCGTATAATTTCAATCAAGCATTGACGGAGGAGACTTTAACTGTTTGTAGCCAATTAACATCCACCAATTGAACATCAACTCCATACATGTACAGAACCATGTGATAACCCCTATAATTAACTATATATATTTTAAAATAATAATCGACTGGCTAACGCGTACGTGATTTCATAATTGTAGCAGTAACAATAATGGTCGATGGTCAAGTGAGGGTTGTACGACGATCAGCTCTACTGACTCGTACACGGAGTGCTCGTGTAATCACTTAACACACTTTGCTGTCCTTATGCAAGTCAGGCATCAAGAGGTGAGACACTATCGTAATATCTTAAAGGAGCAGTGTCACGATTAGTATTCATGCCCAAAGTTTTGAGAATGTGTCAGGCGGACAAGAAATCAAAAGATGTGACAGAAGTAGAAGTCCGTGAGTAATCCGCTTGCATCGGCGTATTTGCACGATATATCGAACCGAAATTACTTTAGAACTATACTTCAGTATTATATGGTTAGGTTTGTTGTTATATTTTTATAAAGCAGCATTTTATTTATTTTATTTATTTCAATCGAAAGGGAAATTTGCAGCGGCGCGTGACATAGCGTGATTTTGCCATTGTCTATACCAACCAATCAGAATCGTGACACTGCTCCTTTAACTTCTCATTCAATAACGTTTCTCTCAAACCTTCTAAATTGTTACTTTTCGCTTCCTTATGATCATGCATAATATATCCCTGAATCTTCTAATTATTTCTTATTTGATGCTAAAATGAAATTCCAGACTATTTCCTGTGTCGAGAAGAAATTAGCTTTTGATGCCTGCTGAGCTCAACCCAGGTCATGTGCAAAATGGCACTTTTTGATTGATACTCTTAAATTCTATAGAAAACCAATTTAGTTTTGATCAAATTTCCATAAGGAAACTTATCAAATTAATTTGTGCTTCAAAGGTATTTCTAAAGTCTGGATGGTGTTTTATTTACGTTTTCGCAGTTAAAATGGCTAACAACACACAGTTTCCATTATTTTCTGCAAAATCGTCCGTAAGGTTTTCCTTATTGCTTTGCAGCCTACTGTTTATTTCCTATAGTTCTTAAGCGATCGAATCATTACTTAATATCATAATTATTTTCTTAGATCACAATAATGGTTCCGAATTGAACACAAAAGCTATGGGCTTTATATACATAAAATATCATTAAGCAAGCATTAAGCAAAATTATATAGTTATTCATGCATTAACCATATGGCGCAACCCAAGCTGTTATTTTACTAGCCCACGTTTCTGCAACAATGCTCACAAGATATGTATCCACCATAATGAACGTTAGATTTTGAAGAATTATTGACTTAAAAACGTCTTTATAAACATAGAAGAAGTCAAAAAGACAAAGTTTTCTTTTCCCTTGGTATCGTTTATTAGGATGTACTTGTAAGTTATATGGAAAGAGTATGAATTTTCACCTTTTTTTAAATAAATGTTCTTCAATGAATAAGGAATGGCATAGACATTACAGTCAAAACAACCAATATTTTTATGTGCTATTTTCACGACTGAATTGCTGTGAACTATGAATACCTACCAAACAAACAAGGGTATTCATATTTAGGCTTATTGTGACAGTTAAGTTCTATGATACCATTTTATTAATTTTATCTTCTGTGTTTGCATTTGCCATGCTCAGTAAAAATGCAGTGTTATGGACGTTACATTATCTGTCATGGACGTTACTGTGTGCGTAAAGTGAACGGAACTAATCCACAAATTAGATACCAAATAAAAATAAGTCACAATTTGTTTCCTTTGGTATGAGGACATATTTGTAGGTTTTGTGGAAAGAGTGTGAACATTTCACTTTTTCAAATGTTAAAAAAAATATCTTAAAGGAAAAATATATATAATGAACGTTACAGTCAAAACACCACTTTTCTATTTCACAACGGAATTGCTGTGAACCCTGAAGATATATCAAAGGAACCGAAGTGTATTTCTATATATGCTTATGGTGACAGTTAAAATTTTATTTTGACATAATTTAATGTTATCTTCTGTGGTTACCCTGTTCCGTAAAAACAGTGTCATGGACGTATCAGGGTTTAAACATTTTTGTTTCTTTTATTTACCGGCTTTTTCTGTTTCTTATTCAGAAAGCACTTATGACTATATAGCTGATTTTTAATGTTGTGTCATTTTTGCTTACTGAATTGAATGAAACAAGTTCGTTTGTTACATAGCCATAAGTTTTCCAGACACAACGTACGCACTCAGAGTCACGTGTCCGTCATCAAAATTCAATGTTTCCCCCGCGGAAAACAATTCACCACGTGATCACATCGTCACAGAAGATGGTGTGATGTGTCGCGCGAGCCACTGGCTAGCTAAAGGCGGCAAATATTAGTTTACCAAAATGTCTAGATCTTCATCAAAAGCTGACAATTTTTCGTTGAAAGAAAGCATCCAAAGATACAATTTACATCTTTATTAAGCGTGAGAGAGAAATTGGTAGCTAAAAAAGGATGCAAGAAGAGAATACGATATACCTCTCTCGTATCAGGTAGTAAAACTTATGTCTATATAACAAATCACTTAATGAAAGTCCTGTCTCTTCGGGAAACAGTGAGTTTTATTTCCCCTCGATCCTCGACGTTCCCCTCGACTCCGTCTCGGGGAACATCGGGGATCTCGGGGAAACAAAACTCACTGTTTCCCTCGGGGCCAGTCATTAAGTGTTTAATATAGGCGAATCCTTGTTTACGTTTTTTCCTCATTAGCATACATCAAACTTCAAGCGACGTACATACAAACAAACAGTGTCCATAAATCGAAAGAGATTGTCACACTTGATAATCACCGAAAAGTTGAGAGTGATATGATAAATATATTTTGAGGAATGAGCGTTTAAAAAGCTCAAAATTTACAATGAATGTATGGCTGTCAGCAACTCTTGCCCCCCAGCCCATTTTAGAGTTTGGAAAAGTCAATTTCTCCGTAAATATATAACAAATCAATCTCAAATTTTCGGTGGTTACTCAGTTTACAATTCTCTTTCAACTGATATAGTCTGTTTGTTTGTAGCTTGAAGTTTAATTTATGCTAATGAGGATTCGCCTATATGTTCAGTATAATCACGGTGGGCATAAATGACGCTGAAATCGCTCACGTAAGTTGAGCTTGCGAAAAATGTATAAACTAGCAAAAATAATTTAATTCGACCTCAAATTTAACGAAATTTTGGTAGGTTAACATTAATATGAAATTACGTCTTCAAGTTCAATCGGGTTTGTATATTGACGTTTTGTGACGTCATGATGAACGACTCCTTTTAAGGTATTTTTTTTCTTTACGTATACGTTTGCATAAAAGCATGTTATCACAACAACATAAATATATATTTTTGAATGCCCAATTTTGAAGTCTCCACGATAAATATTTGCAGAGTTATTAAGAACTTAAGTTTCCTGTGACGTCACATTTTCTGACGTCATGGGTATGACTTAAATTATGATTTCTAAATTGAAGAAATATAAGAATAGACCATATTGAGCCTATTCAGTGTAAAATAAGTACATTTCTTCCCTAAAACCCGAAAAATACTCGCATATTTATGTTCTAAGAGACGTTTTCAAAAATATATGACGTCAAAATGACGTACATTCTTGTTCACGGTGAATTTTAAAGGAATTCCTCTCAAAAATTGAAAATTCTAAAAACATGCGATTGTGGGTACAGATGTATTCTTTAAATTGCTAGATTTTCATGAACAAATATTCTAAACTCTAAAAGATGAATGAAGAAGTTATTTTGTAAATGGTTTTACGTTGAATATTTCCCGACAATTGTTGCGGGAAAATTACCAAATCTTAACTAATCGAACTCGGGTTTTCGATTTCATTGTTGTCAAGATGATGAGAATTCAGCAATTTATATAATTTACTGATTTTGAAAATATAGCAACGTCAGCGATTTGAGGGTCATTTGTGCCCACCGCCAATCAATTACCATTATTTTAAGCTCAGTGTAACAGCTATCTATAAGCAAACTGTTAGCATTAACTTTATTGTCACTTAAGTGCACTTCATACTTTAAAATATCTGATTTTTTTCCTTCTGAAAATATTCTTTTAGCTAGCTTTATGGACTGATATGTTTTTCTTGCTATTATGTGAACATTTTCTCAAAACTACCATACATCAGTAAGGACTGCCAAAAAATGGTTGCTCCATATAACGTCCATGACGTAGCGTCTATGAAGATATCGTCTTGAATTTACTGAAAAACCTGTTGAAAGGAGACATTTGTTATCACAGTGGTATTGACCTTGAACTGATAGCAGTGCACCAGTAGTGATTTTGTGATATGTCCTTGACACAGGCCAGGAGAAAGAACAATCCTCCTATGTGTCATATATGTGACGTTATGTAGCGTCCATGGCAAAGGTTTTGATCATCGCAACTATCTTTCCCAAGACTTTAATTTAAAATATCTATTTTTGTGATGAATTAGTGGGATACTGCTATATGTCAATATAAAACTGTGATCTTGATTCAACTTTGTTACTCTGATTTCGAGAAGACAATCATTTATGTTTCATATACTGTAATATGGTTCTATTGTAACTCTTGACTTCCTGACTTTGGGGACCCCCCAAAGTATGATGTGAGTCGCATTAAAAAAAGTTTCGCATGCGTTGCGGCTCTGGAGTATAGGAGCGCAGCTAGCCATGGTTATTTTGGTATCCACCCACTAATTAGAATGCATAAAATTAGTAAGTCATTCGATCGATTCATCCAATCGGCGGCGCAAGTGAAAACCATGTTTGATATCTGTCAACTCACGCGTGGAATCTCAAGGAATCTCAACTCAAGCGTAAAATTTAAAACAAAAAAACATACGAAAATATACGAACACCGGTCCATGTTTCAACCGTGTGCGATTCGTCGACGACAATACACGCAAGACGCTTGTGGCGTTCCGATGCAGGGTTCTTCAGTTGATCGCGAAATTTGCTCTCATTTATACTTCTTCTGTAGAACTAAACAACAATTTGAAGTTGCACTTCTGTAGTTCCTCGGGTTTTCGGCGACAGGATAACCTAAGGAACTTAACTGGTTCAAATGATATTTAACAATACTAGCCAAAGGAGCAATGTAATAACCAAAACGACAAGCCGGCCATCATTTTCGACGTCTTTAACACTAGTGAATGCTTGGAATATCCTACATTTTCCAAACCCAGTTGGGATTACAGCTAGAACATCTCTTCCCGACAAAAGATCTCTAATAGCCTTGCTTCTGTTCTTTCTTGCAATTCATCGCTGAGCGAATTATCGGTATGTTTGTCGCTCTGCTCTTATCGCATGCCATGCATGAACACATTTTAATGATTTCTGTCAATCACGCATTTTAGCCAATAGCAATACGCGGCCTTCCTCTCCTCCCCACCCCCTCCCCCCTCTGTTTTATTTCTTGCCCCAATCCCCCTAATTTTTACAAAATTACACATCTACTAACACTGAACTAAATAACTAAAACTAATTAAAAACATACTCAAATTTACGCTATATTTTTCTAATTACTTATTTTTTGCCATTAGAATTGTATTCCATTTTTATAATGTGGCTATTTTTAATTCAATTTTTTCTGAGTATCTTAATAAGTTCTTAAAAAGAGTGATAGACGTAATTTTATATTCTAAAGTTATCGCATTTTTTTTTTTTTTTGTAACTTCAATACATATGTATTTTATTCATGTATTTGTTTTTCCCAAATGTTTTATTTTGAAAATGATCATTTTCTCTGCTCTCATGTGGAACTGCCATCCGTATTTTGGGTGTTTACAGATTACCAAAGACGACCATGAAATTTTAACGATTGTGACAAACTTTGGACTGTGTTTGTCTATTGTGGGATGCATACTCACTTTCATTTCCCACTTGCTTTTTACGTAAGTATTTTCAAATAAATAATAATCAATATTGAACATTAAGTATTTTTTCCAATGTACTGATTGAAGCTAAATTAATTACAGCGCGTCATGCATGTGCCACGTGCGAGATTATCCAATCACATTCAGATGCAGCTCATCAAATAAACAAAGGAAACCACAAATAGCGTGCCGCTTGTATGTGATTGGATACTCTCGTACGTGACACGTTCACGTTTTAATGCGAAGACATTAAAAGTGGTCCTACATTTGCGTGTCGCGCTGTAGAAGCAGACAACCTCAGTATCATTTCAGTCTTGCCAAGCTACGCACGTGGCCTGTAAAATGTTCCATCCGTGCACTTCTTTTGCGGAAGTACATAATATATAGACTAACATTATTTCGAGAGCTGCCTAGTATGCCACTATCGAAGAAATCAAAATGACCTTTGCAATACTTTTATGATACTTCATTTATTTGTTTATTTATTTGTTTGTTTGTTTGTCTGTTTGCTTGCTTGCTTGCTGGCTTGTTTGTTTTGTTTTGTTTTGTTTTGTTTGTTTGTTTATTTATTTAAAAACCTCGCTACAAATGGCAGGGAAGCCCCACAGAGTGGTTTCATTACCATTAACAAACAAACAATCCAGAGCTTGATGTTACAGTAAATAACCACTAGCAACTGTTGATTAAGGTGTCACTAATTCTTACTATCAACATGGTCTGACCAAATAGCAACAACAAATAGTTCAGTAAGATTCTACACATTGCGAGTTCTCATGAAGTTTTACTATCAGCATGATCTGTACCACTAGCAACAACAAACAGCAGCAACAAAGAATTCAGCAAGATTCTACTAGCAAACAGTTGCGAGTTGTCATGAGGTTTTACTATCAACATGGTCTGATCCACTAGCAAAAAAATATATATAAATAAATTGAATTGAATTGAATAGCAACAACAAAGTTTTCAGTAAGATTCTACTAGCAACAGTTGTGAGTTGACAACGACAAATAGTTCAGCAAGATTCTACTAGCAAACAGCTGCGAGTTGTCATGAGACTTCATTATCGTCATAGTCTGACCAAATAGCAACAACAAACAGTTCAGTAAGATTCTACAAGCCATAGTTGCGAGTTGTCATGACATTTTACTATCAACATCGTCTGACCAAATAGCAACAACAAATAGTTCAGTAAGATTCTACTAGCCACAGTTGCGAGTTGTCATGAAATTTTACTATCAACATCGTCTGACCAAATAGCAACAACAAATAGTTCAGTAAGATTCTACTAGCCACAGTTGCGAGTTGTCATGAGATTTTACTATCACATGGTCTGTACCACTAGCAACAACAAACAGCAGCAACAAAGAATTCAGCAAGATTCTACTAGCAAACAGTTGCGAGTTGTCATGAGGTTTTACTATCAACATGGTCTGATCCACTAGCAAAAAAATATATATAAATAAATTGAATTGAATTGAATAGCAACAACAAAGTTTTCAGTAAGATTCTACTAGCAACAGTTGTGAGTTGACAACGCCAAATAGTTCAGCAAGATTCTACTAGCAAACAGCTGCGAGTTGTCATGAAATTTTACTATCAACATCGTCTGACCAAATAGCAACAACAAACAGTTCAGTAAGATTCTACTAGCCACAGTTGCGAGTTGTCATGAAATTTTACTATCAACATGGTCTGACCAAATAGCAACAACAAATAGTTCAGTAAGATTCTACTAGCCACAGTTGCGAGTTGTCATGAAATTTTACTATCAACATCGTCTGACCAAATAGCAACAACAAATAGTTCAGTAAGATTCTACTAGCCACAGTTGCGAGTTGTCATGAAATTTTACTATCAACATGGTACGTCTGACCAAATAGCAACAACAAATAGTTCAGTACGATTCTACTAGCCACAGTTGCGAGTTGTCATGAAATTTTACTATCAACATCTTCTGAACCACTAGTAACAATAAACACCAACAATAAATAGTTCAGCCACAGTTGCGAGTTATC
Organism: Actinernus sp. WN-2022; assembly: GCA_030867875.1. Lineage (NCBI taxonomy): Eukaryota > Metazoa > Cnidaria > Anthozoa > Actiniaria > Actinernidae > Actinernus > Actinernus sp. WN-2022. The sequence continues at coordinate 35,767,800 of JAOWCC010001210.1, forward strand.
ATGAGATTTTACTCGCATTTTACATGTGCGCGAGCCTTATTTCAAGCTTTCTTTACCTGTCATTTTTTGTCGTCATTACTACGACTATCTAAACCATGTTCAAATATTTGTGTTGGTGTAGTGACTTCAGATCAGAGCAGTCTCAAATACGAATGAACCTTGTGTCTTCACTCGCTATGGCACAGCTGCTCTTCTTATCAGGATCTTTTGCAAGAGGACATCCGGTATGTTAACTAAAGAAAGTCAAATTTGTTTTGCTGTCACGTATTTTCAGAAATGTGTCTTAATCTCGGTAAAGTAAAGCAAGGTTTATTATTTTAAACTACTCTAAAGCTAAGTAATTCATAGTCCCCAGGGATTGTCCATCAAAAAGGGCCTTTTGGGGGGTCATAGTGGTATACACGGGGGTGGGATACCAAGGAGAAAAAAAGGACTATAAAAGTCAACACCGTTGTTTTTACTTAGCTGTATTACGGCATGGTATTACATGACTGACAATTAATATTTGAAGTTAAGAAACAAAACCACAGAGTACTCATTCAATAACTGGAACATAATAAAGCTTTCTTAACAAAAGCATATCTGATTTTCGAGGGGGTATCATGCAAAGGGGGTGGGGGGGGGGGGGGGGGGAGGATTATCTATTTCTACTATTTGCCTCATTTATTATCTCGTTCAATATTTTCAGGCTGTGTGCGTGTCTGTAGCTGCCTTATTACAATTCCTCTACCTGGCTGCTCTCTGCTGGATGCTGGCAGAGGGACTTCAACTCTACATGCAGATTGTAAAAGTGTTCAACGCAAACATGAAAATGAAAATGATATACTGCTTTGCTTGGGGTATATAATAAAATCACCAGGACGTATTCATAAACTAGCTAGATTGCGGAATGCCGAGAGGGAGGCAGTGATCGAGAGACTGAAAAGTTGTTGCCGGTCGTTTTGGATACGAATTTCAATTACGTTATGGCAGATTGAAAGATGTAGGGACATAGAAGAGGAGTTTAGGAGAAAACTCCCTTTCATAACCCGTTATCTAGAGTCTCCTTATTTCCTTTATCTCTTTACCACCTTTTTACTCATCACTATACATACTCATACAAACACTACAAGCCACTATCAACTATTTAGATATAAGCAGCACATATCCTACAATACAAATCTATATCGTATTCTTACGCATTATGCAGTCATTAGAAGCTGCTAACTCGAACATACCTGATATTGACAGGCCTGCCCGCCCTTATGGTTGTGTTGTCTATCAGTCTTGCTGAGATTAAGTATGGAGGAATTAGTAGCTACGTCACCAATGACTTGTAAGTAAAAGAACATATTTTGTATAAGCTAGTTTAACAGTTAGTGTTATGGTTGCAGCGGTGAAATATGCTCCGGGGTGGCGCATGCGCAGTAGTTAAGCGCTTCGCTTTCACCTCTGTGTCCCAGGTTCGATTCCCGGACGCGGCGCCATATGAGTTGAGTTTGTTGGTATCTCTCCGGTTTTCCTCCCTCCTCAAAAACCAACCTAAATACCAACTCGATCCTGGAGTTCGCCGGAATACTTAAATATAAGACTCTGGCTTGGGAGACCCGGTAACGGCTTCCTGTATCGTCGACGTAAAATAAACCATTTATATGATTTATTTAATGCCACATAGGTACTACCGTACGGTTATGGTACGGCTACATACTTCCCGTATTTCGTTCCCACTCCAACGACATCGGCTCTAGTTTCTTTTAACCTTTTCAATAGTTACATATTCTATGTTTTTTTGATTGCTATTATTTCTTATTCAAGCTGCTGGATATCGTTTGAGAATCATCTGATATGGACATTTATTGTTCCGGTCCTGATGATTAACCTGGTGAGCACAAATATTGCTGTTGTATGTGTTGTAAAGTTGCCATATCATTATAGCAGAGCTCTTCGTGGACATTCGGCCCAAGTAAGCGGATCTCTATATATACACATACAAAATCAATAAGGAGAAAAAGGGAAACAAGGGGAGGGAAGGGAAAAGCCACACCCGGCGCTCTCGCTGCGTTAGGTATAATATTACTTTGGTAGTTACATCAACTGTGTGCGTGATGACCGAGTGATCTAATAATCCGCGCTGAAACTCGATGGACGTGTGTTCGACTCTAGGATTTATTTTTATTGTCTTTCCTCATGTTTTGCTGCTGTTTATTGTTTATTTCTTTTTTTTCTTCCGTATTCTTTATTAATAACGGTTGCTCAATCATTCCAACATAAGATAGGAGTATTTTGAAGACTGTACAGACTGAAATATATATAATGTTCGCGTCGAGGTTTCTGTTTTGATAACTTTATTTCTTTTTTTGAAATACATTCGAGTTGACCTATTGAATGTGGTAGTGTACATATGAAATAATAAAGAAATAATAAAGTGAACATTATCTACTTTTATTGGAGTCCCGCTTATGGGCTTGACTATAAATACTTATAGTTCATATGCAATTGACAGAAACTGTTCACCGTCTTGGATAGTTATATAATTATGTCAGTTATATATGTTAGTTATATATGTTAAGTTCAATCATCGCATGTATGTACTGTTATAGTAAATTCGAGTACAAATTAAAGGAAGTCTGTAAGTCTGTCGTTGTCCTATTAAATTATTAGATGAAATAGGGATAATTCCTCTGATCAGATTTTACATGGTTTTAACATAGTTAATAGAGTGGAATGGTTAGGAAACCCAGCGACCTTCTTTGTTATAGGTCTTTGTTAGCTTTTTTCAACCTTGAACGTGCACAAAAGACAATAGAAATTCCAATGTGTTAATCATTCAGCCAATAGAAACGCGTGAGTTCAGTCGTTCAGGGAACGCTAATGAACTATGATAGTGCACAATCTTTTGTCTTACCCCTTCCAACCTAAATCGCAGCGCCTTTGTTAGCCCTTTTGAAGTTTGCCGGGTTTCCTAACCATTCCACTCTATTAACTATGGTTTTAATGAATCAGTTTGAAACAAAAACGAAATAAATAACAATTCGATCAATAAGTAGGTAAATATAAATAACAATTTCAAAGAAAATATTGGTAAAGTCAGGAGCCCATTACCCTGACCGTCCATGTGTACTATATCTGTGAGTTGGCGTATTTACACATTGGGCTATTTCTAGATTTTTTCCCCACGAATAAATGTGTTTCCTAAATGTTTTTTTTTACGAAAACATTTTTTGTTCAAAAGCATAACAATAACAAGTTGGTTCATGTGTGCAGTGTTCGCACTCTAGCAAATGATGGTACATTGTCTGTAAAACAATGGAACCTGGTTCTATAAATAGACTAAGGTGTAAATATTCGAACTCAAAGATATAGTATGGTAGATGGACGCTCCGGATAATGAGCTCCTGTAAAGTTCATAAGATTCAAAGCAAATAAGATTGAAAAAGCCAATCTCAATTCCAATTCGATCTCGGAAACTGAACACGTTCCTAAGTGCTATATGGGTAAATTATACCAAGAATGTTTATTTTCTGTTGAGTTTTTCATTTTTAATTGACGTTGTTCTTAGGTTAACATGGTTCTTCTTGGATGTGTTATCAAAGAGATGGTTAGGGTCGGCGCGAAACATGGAGAATCTTCGCAAACAGAAAATCTAAGGTACGTTGGAGAATTTCGTTAAAAATTGTATGACATCATATCATCATCTCAAGTATTACATAATGAATCGTTATCCTTGTAAACTTATCTTGATTAAGCTATTGTGATTATGATAATTGTGATTATTAAGATAATTGTGATAATTATGATTCTTATGATTACTATGATTTTTATGATTATTTCTAGAAGAAATGACATAAAATGCTATCCTATGTTGTCTGAAATTGAAGTCCATTTTTGTTCAGTTTCTGCACACACATAGATGTAGTCGCATATTTATTAACTTAGTAATCACATTTTTCCCTAAGGCGCAGTATGAAGGCTTTTATCCTCATGGCACCTCTTCTTGGAATCACGTGGCTCGTAGGCTTGCTATGCATCTCGGGGATCGGCATAGAGGCACTGTACATCTTCACTATTCTCAATTCTTCTCAGGTGATTTTTCTAATTGTTTTGTATTTTGGTTGACTTAAAATCCTAAGCGTTAACAATAAAGTGTTATAATATAAACTACGGGAGCATCCCAAGAACGCGCGATTTCATTGCCTAAAAGACCTGAGCTCAGCGTGCATTATTTTCTTATACATAATAATAATAATATCAATCAATCAATCTTTATTGCTCTTATAATGACATGTATACAATATAAAAAGAAAATAACTAATATATATACAATGTCATGGGCAATACAGATTAAGTAATATTTGAGCATGGAGGCTAAATAAACTGTGAAGTTCTCGAGTTAGTCTCCAGCCTTGTTAATCAGCAATTATAATAGGAGAAAGGAAATCGGGAAGGAAATTTAGAAACTAGTTTAGATTACTGGGAAAACTCTAAGAATTAGAATACTAATTTGATCAATTATAGATAGTTATTTTGAATATTGGTCTGACAATAAATACTGTTTTATGCTTTTTGAGAAAGAAAATACATTTAAATTTTTGAGGTGGTCAGGGAGATTTCGCCAACGATCAATTGCCATAAATGAAATCATTTGTTTTCCTGTGTTTGTTCTCACGCCTGATTTGTGTAAATTTTGTTTGGCTGCATATCTCGTATTATAACTGTGGACATTGCTGGCATATTGGAAAAAAAATATCGAACAAGTTAGGTAATTGACCTATGTGCCAGAGGTGAACAAATTTTAATGCGTGGAGATAGTAAACATTGTGAACTGTAAGTATATCTAAGATATTTATCAGTGGGAGAGCACTTTCAGTATTTCTACCATATAATGTGACAAAAAAAATAATCTTGCGACATGGTTTTGCTTTGTTTGTATTTTTTGTAAATTGGATTTATAAGCGCTGCCCCAAGCTAATATCGCATATGAGATGTATGGATAAATAAGATTGTAGTAAATTTGCTTTAGTAGTATATAAACTAGCGGTTCTGGCCCACGTTACATTTTGTTGTATTTTATGACATCTCACCCTTCGGGTTCGTTATCATAAAATACAACAAAAAATGTAACGTGGTCCAAAACACGCTAGTTTAAATACTACTATAGTTTATTTATCGTATTTTTACGTTATATTAAATGATCGGTTTCTACCGCTTTTTTCCGGATTAAAGCAGTTTTGTTGTACTATTTATCGTATTTTTACGATATATTAAATGATCGGTTTCTACCGCTTTTTTACGGATTAAAGCAGTTTTGTTGTACTATTTTTTAATCGTATTTTTACATTTCAACGTCCTATTAGAGAAACGTGTTTATAAGGTATTATTTACTACTATAGTTCATTTATTGTATTTATACATTACATTAAAGGATTGTAGTTATAGGTATTATATCAGGGCTAAGCATATATTAACATTTGTTCGAACACTTGGTTTATAGTGAATTTATTGTATTCTAACACCCTATTAGAGGAGTGTTGCTATTAGGTATTATGACATATATTGTCATAATCATTATTTACTATTATAGTCCATTCATCATATTTCTACACCATATTAGATCAAGGTATTACATTTCAAAACCCTATTAGAGGAGTGTGATTACTAGGTATTATTTGCTACTATAGTCCATTCATCATATTTCTATACCATATTAGATCAAGGTATTACATTTCACCACCTTATTAGAGGAGTGTGGCTATAAGTTTATTATATCATATCATGGCTGAGCATATACTAACATTTGTTCGAGTACGTCCTTTAAAGAACTATTTACGTGGATGGAAGATGGATATTCCTGATGATAATCCTATGGGAGCGGATCCAGCTGTTTTCCTTGCTGGTGTACGTAAACAAACTACCGAGAAGTTTAAGGAAGAACTACGAAACCACAATACCTTTAAGGCCCAATTAGCTTTAAACATAACTTTCGTACTTGATAAACCTGATGGTTACGTATACGAGACAGCCACCTTTTATAGTACGCAATCTGTTTTGACCAATATCTCTGGGATCCGTAGCGTAGTAGTAGACGCACACGCTCAGATGTACAACCAAATCGAGAAGTGGATTAGTCGTGGATCAAATTGGGTTATAGATAGAGTCAACATTCTATGGTTAAACATCGCTAAATATCAACCACTACGTGGAGGTTCATATTTACCACTACCTGAAGAAATAGCGAATAAGAAAGCTGTGATCAATGTAAACAACAAAGATGATCACTGTGCACTTTGGTCGATATGTGCAGCAATGTTTCCAGTTAATAAGCATCCTCAAAGGACATCAAAGTATCGAATAGATATGGTGAAATCCAATGGGGTGGACTCACCAACACCAATCTCACAAATACCACTTCTAGAGAAGCAAAACAACATTTCTATTAATGTATATGGATGGGATCCAAAGGAAAAGTGCTTAATCATATATCATATCTCAAAGAAGACTTTTTCGAAGTACATCCATCTACTACTTATAGAAGACCCAAAGAGTGGTAAACAACACTATTGCTGGATAAAGGACTTCAACAAACTCCTATTCGATCAGACAAAGTACGAACATAGGAAACACTTCTGCGAACGATGTCTACATGGATATTCCAATGAAGCTCTTCTTGAAAAGCACATTACAGAGTGTAATGGTATCAATGACAAAGCCATACGCATTGAAATGCCTACCAATAAGAACAACGAAGTCTCATTCCAGAATATACACAAGCAGCTCAAAGTAACCTATATTATCTATGCAGATTTCGAGGCATTAACCACTAAGATCGAAGGACCTGCTCAAGACCCAAAGAAGAGCAACACACTTAAAACAGAAGAACACATTCCATGTGGATTCTGCTATATAGTTGTACGTTCCGATGGTTATAGCGAACCACCAGTACTATATAGAGGCATAGATACTATCGAACATTTTCTACGATGTATGCAAGAGGAAGAGGCGAAGATTAAAGCCCAAAAGGCTAAACCACTATGCATGTCATGGAAAAACTATAAGGCTTATAATAGCGCAACAATTTGTCATATCTGTCAGAAGCCATTGGTTGGTGATAGAGTACGTGATCATTGCCACATCACAGGTGAGTTTCGAGGTGCAGCACACAACCCTTGCGAACTGAAATCCCAGACTTTTTGGATATCCTAAGATTTCCTACAAAATCCTAGAAAATCCCAAAAAGTCCCATTGATACGAATAGGTGTGAATTCGCACATTTGAAGTTGATCGCGGTATCCTAGAAAATCCTAGGAAATCGCAAGGTTTCTTTTGAAACCATATGCAGGCTTGGAAATCCTAGGAAGTTCTAGGTTTACCTGGTATTGCTTTTCTACTGAGCTTTCTCAGTTCATGACTCTTTATAAGCTTGATCATTAATTAATGATGTGAAAGTGACGTGTTGCGAAATCGGCGCGGGAAAAATACAGACAAATGCAACTGCTCGCTCTCCAGAACAGCTACAGCCCTCAGACTTGGCCAATAAAATATTTTACCTAGTATCTCAAGTTTGCAATACATCTTTGTTTCAGAATTGGGATTTTACGGAAATTATTTGACATCGGAATCTGACTTCTCTCAGGTCTAAAACCAAACAAAATCGTAACCCTCTGACAGGTCTATTTGGAAAAGAATTCGAAGATGTTCGTTTAAGATATCAAACATAAGCTAAATGTTTTAACTAGGTACAGCTTCTAACCTTTCCCTTGGTAGCCGTGGATCTTACGTAGGTGGTCTTCCATTCTTTGTGGACGTGAGAGCTAGAGAATCCTTGAAATGCAGTCAAGAGCGGCATACTTCTTTCCGTTTCCGATATCGGCAAACGGCGAAATATTCCCTTGACCTATGGCTAATTCCTTCATATTCCAACTCCTTTACGAAATCATGGACTACACGACGGACCTACAGCTGCAAGGAGTTTGTTTCATACCTTCTTTGTGCTGTAGCTCGTAATATTCATGATTTTTGCCATCTCTCGTAGCTCGTGTAATTTCACCGCCATGTTCAATAACCACAGGCATCCCAATCTCCACTTTTGTATTTCGGGTTACCTGTGGTAATATCCTCGAGAAGAGCTCTGTGAATGTATTTTCCTCATAACATGTAACACATATCTTAAGGAATAAAAGAACAATACTGTATTTAGTTGATTGAGTTGTACTTTGACTTTGTATTTTTCTAATCGCCTATGAAATCGGGCATGATGAAACCAAGCCGTAATGACCACAGGCAACCCGAAATATGAAAAGTAGATTTTGGGATGCCTGTGCTTATACAAAATGGCTGCGGAACACTGGCAAATCACGAGTATGTTATACGAGCTACAATGATGGCATAAATCCTGAATATGATACGAGCTACAACATAAAGAAGGTCTTACAGTTGCATCAGAACACGCAATTGGTCACTAACAAAACGAGCAGGGGACTGGGACCGAGTTTATCAGAATTACTCTAATTCTAAAATGAAGTTCATCACATGATAGAGCATGTTGAAATTAGCATGTTTGCCAAGTTTGACGTGATTCAAGTGAATCTTGTCTGAATTATAGGCAATTGAAATGTCTTTGTCCCTCCAGAATTTTACAATGAATGTATGGTTTGGAGGGACAACGTTAAAAAATAAGAGAGTTTGTATGGGAAAATTGATATATTTGGTGCCTTCTAGCATCGCCAATATTGAGCCAAAGTTCACCAAACTTTCCAGACTAGCTAAGTTTGATCCGTTCTTTTGGAAAATAATGCTCACTTTGACTAGTTATTAATTGAATTAGTTTTACTGACTCGGTTCCAGTCCCCCGCTCGTTTTGTTACCGGCTAATGGACTTTGACCAGTTCCAGGCCGGATTGTTTTCGTTGGCCAATCAGAACGCCTGAACATTGAAAGCCGTTTCTTCGCGCTTGAATTTGATCGAAGGGCTAGTTCGGCAGTGTTACGATCACTGCGATTGATTCACCCACTGGCTTGCTCCCTAGTTTTCAACAACAAACATGCCCTGAAGGCCGTTGTTCAATGGATTGAAGACCCGAAGATGATAACACCGAGATTAGCGTTAAGTGAGCGACAAAGAAATGGCAAATTATTGGGGACCGAAGCCTTGACATGAAACCTGAATGGAGGGCGAAATCGTTTGATCGAAAACTTTCTCATGTACGGCTAGTTCGGCAGAGTGTTACGATCACTGCGATTCATTCACCCACTGGCTTGCTCCCTTAAGTTTTCAACAACAAACAAAATTGCCCATGGGCCGTTGTTCAATGGATCGAAGGTAGTGACAGAGCGACAAATAAATGGCAAATTATATGGGGACTGAAGCCTTGATGAAACCATGGGCATGGAGGGCGAAATCGTTTGTGTGATTACGAAGAGAGCTCCTAAAAAGAATCCTATGATATATAAAGCATATAGTCTGTGGTAAGTGTAGCTGTAATACAATTGTCTTTCTGTGGTGATTTCATGTTTATATTGGCCGTAAAGTCAGATTCGTGGTAAACGTATTATTAAAACAACACATATATATTTTTTCTTGTTATGTTTCCCCATTTTACAGACAAGCCTACCAAAGCGAAAGAGGCTTTCTATCAGCTAACTGCTGACGATTCAGGTACGTATAAAGCTATTATAGAATTGCAGATGAATATTAATTGTTGCCTCCTGAGTGAGTCAGACTTTATACAGTAATATTATTACTGTATAATTCTGACTCACTCAGGAGGCAACAATCAATATTCATCATGATCAGCTGCAGTCAATATTCATCTTCAATATTATGATTAGTGATTTGTTTCGTTTATATGTGAATGCTGGGACGATTTTCAGCCCTCTTAAACCGGGCTCAGACTCGCCTCCATATACATATGTACAGGCCCTTTAATAAACGGATTGAGTGGATTTTTCATAGGAAGTCAATTGGGAATCCATAATAGAGGCGGTACATGTAATTCACTGACTATCATCGATTACTTTCGACAGTCAGAAAACTGCTCTAATGAAATGTGTCAGTGATATGTTTAAGCTTGGGCATTTTCCAATATTCAACATTCTGTTTCACAAACCTTTGTTCCACCCACCCCCACTCCTCTGGAATTCCCATCCCCCCCCCCCCTCCCCCCATACATTTGATCTCCTATTATAATAGACCTGTAGTGGGGTATGGAAATGTTATGGAATCACACATTCAGAGCACCAGTGCTGGTTCACAAATGGTAATATGATATTTTTTTAAGTAAGCTTAAGTTTTAATTGGCTCACAATTAGTTGGTCAAATCCTCAGAAACATTGAAGAACAAGCATGACAAACTGAATTCCTATAAACAGTTAAGCTTAGGGAGGTGAACATATTAGTTCTTAAAGTTATACTGTACAATGTTGGCATCATTTCTATGATCAATACGAGTACAGACAATGGCAAAATGTGTGCGTTTTGTTTTTTACAACGACGAAGCACTTATACATGTAGCTTCAAATGTGTGCATAATAAACTGCTTTCGAGTCGAAAAGGGCCATTGAAAGTCAAAACGTAAACACTTCTAATTACTGTTGCCGAGAGAAAGCTTTCTTAGACAAATGGCAATTTGGTTCACCGATTAACTTCTGTAATTGATGAATGCATGTGAAATCCTTTCTTGTTTTTTTTCTGGATCAGAAAAGTTATTGTTATATAATTCAAAACTTTTGAGCTCTGAGAGAACTAGTCTAGTCACAAAGTCTGACTACAAATTCGCCGAAACTTTCTCCACTCAAGAGAAAACTCTCATTTTGCCAAATGGCACACTACAAAGAAGTTTGACTCACCGATTAACTTCTCCTAGTAATAAAATGCTTGTGAAATCCTCACTTTCTTGTTTTTGGAAGCGAAGTTAACATCCATTTGAATTCACAAACCTCGCCGTGATTGCAAAGCTACCACAGCTTGCGAGTGACGTCATTTTCATTGTATGTACTATTTTGCATATAGCGGAGAGCCAATCAGAAAGCGAGAAAATTGGATGTTGTTGTAAAAATGTGAGTTGAGTTTGTTGGTACATTTTACATGTATCTCGCCCTTGCTCCGAGGGTTTTTCTCTGGGTTCTCCAGTTTTCCTCCATCTGCAAAAACCAACACTAAATTCCAATTCGATCTGTGGATTAGCCGGGACCTGGCTTTGATCAGGCCCCATGGTTGTTTCAGGTGTTGTTAGAAATTCAGAGTTCAGAGTCCACTTGCTGGTAGTAATTTATATCTTACGGAAAAGGCTATAGCAGCTGCTGAAGCAAAAAGTGAGTACAATTCTAGGGACACAACTTATTTTTTCTCTTTAATGACTGCAATTACCAGCTAGGTTGCATTATTTAATTTTTGTAACCAAATACAAAATGCACCCCCCCCCCCCCCCCAACATTTAACATTACAGTATTAAAATGCTCTACCTGTAATTACTTTTGTAGCCCCTGGGGGGCTCATTTCAGAATTCGTCTTGGAAAGGGGGGCCTTACAGTTGATTTCACATAACTTTTGCCAATGGGTTTCATTATGATAGAAAAATGATGGGTGTTTGATGGTTATCATAATAGAGAGGGAAGCTTATTCCCATTGAAAATCCTTTCAATCAAGCATTGAGGGAGGAGAGTGTAACTGTTTGTATCCAATTAACAGCCACATGGCTAAAAATAACGGCAGGTCTGTCGCCGGCCAAGATCAGTATTTGGTTGAAACTGTAGTAACATTGACCGGTCAAAATGACTGACAAGACAAAGGTTTGACCAGACAAGTTCCAATTCTGGCTGGACATTGTCCGATGACCGGCCGTTATTTTTAGCCCTGAGCCACCAACCGAGTGATTACTTGATACATGCGCAGTACCATGACATAGCCCCTTTAATATTTGTTCATTCTATTTCATACATATATGTACAATGTAGATGTCACTGAGCCTGAAATTTCCCATCCCCCAAACAAAAAGGGAAGGAAACAGCTGCCAGTGCAAGCATTTCTACAACTAACAAACTGAGTCATACACATGTACATGTAGCTGCTTTGCAAAATGTATCAAATGGATTAAACTCAAGATGCATACATGTGAATAAAAAAATATAGTGAATGATCATACTGTAGATACATGTAATTCTTATTAAGAAACCTTGTAAGTATACATGTACATGTAACTTGTTGATCTTTGTTATTACTTAATTAATTCACAGATGTCACTGGGCCTGACCTTCTCAGCCACAAAACAAAGAGGGAAGGAAAACAGCTGCCAACACAATCACTTCTATAAGTAAGACTGTGTCATATACATGTACATGATTGCATTTTGCAACTAAATTATACCAAATGCATGATAGTCAATTATTCACACTAAAGACCTGTGAGCTTAAAAATGTACTGTATTTCCTCAAATAAGTCCCCCCTCAAAAAGTGCCCATGGCCCTTTTAGTCAAAATTTGAAAGACAGTCAAACCTCTATTAAGTGGTCATGCACCAATTTGTTGGCCAGAGGCTCCATAAAATAATAGGAAAACAAATGTATGGAGGAAAATGGCAATTCCAGAGGGGTGGGTAGTTGGGTCATGAGGCAAATTCCCTCCGTGGTGGGGGTATGGATATTACAGTGTTTCTGAAATCATACCAGTCCTGTGATAATATAATTATATTAATGTAGCCATCAGGGTTCCAAAATACTGTTTATAAAGAGGGTAAAAAAAATTGTTTAAGAATACTTGCCCGTAGGCAAGTACAATCTGAAAAGCACTTGTCCAGAAGCTTGGACTCTTATTTGTACAATAACCAGAGTTCTCAGTAGATTTCTCTACAGCCAGTCAAAAGCATTGTAAGGTGAACCAGCTTTTTGTCATACATTGCTGCTAAATTTGGTCAACACAAACTTTGAACAGTACATTAAACAGGACATTATTGCAAACCATATTACTATCTTATTCAGGCTAAAAAGGACAAACATGAAGAGATGATCTATTAAAAATATTAAATGGGGAGATATTTGAGAAGCGAAAATGTATACATGTAGATTCTACTTATTTGAAAGGGCAAAACAGAACAAATATATTTTACAATATAGACGCATTTTTCTGTTTTTATTTTTAAGATAATTACTGTATCATACATGTATATTCATTAAACACAATTTTTTTATGTGCTATGAAAATTATTTTAAAGAGACAATTACAATGTATGATGAGATGATGTTAAAAACCCTGAAAATGTATTTCAAAGGAATATTAAAGTAATAATCTTGAAAAGTAAATGCATGTGTTTGTTATTTCCTCACTTAGAATTTACGGAAAGATTCAGATATTGCGTATATAATTGTCAATGCAAGGTTCTACGTCTCAAGCATGTTAAGGCATGGTTTGAACATGAAAACGAGGCTACAGCTATTTTGTTGAATAGTCACTTGAATTTACTCAAATCCTTGAACAATGGTGTTTATAGCTAATCTCAGCGTTTTTAGTCGTCCTAATATAAAAGTTTGGTAAAATGTCTATCACATGACCAATGACGTGATCACAAAAAGTTGAAAATTTAACTAAAAACGGGGTGGTACATGTATATTTTAAGTAACGATTTTGTGTTTATCTGATTACACTTGTGGTTGACTTTAAAGATCAGTTCGGAATGGTTCACCCTGATAGACCGTTAATGACAAAGATAGCGAATTTTGAATGTTTATCAGAACTGCTCAAAAACCATGCAGGCCTATAAATATGCTTGAGCGTGGATTGGTCGTCACTAAAACCCTGAAAAATGCCCTGAAAAGCTGTTAATATAGCATGGGCAATCCCAGAACATTCTAGAAATTCCTAAGACATCCTAGAAATTCCTAAAAGTCTATTCCTAGATAGTCCCAGCATTTCCTACAAAACCGAAGGAAAATGTAAACTGTAAATCCTAGGATTTCCCACAATATCCTAGAACCATGCATCGTAAATGCTTTTCCATGAATATTTTGAGAAATCCTAGAAAATCCTAGAACATCCAAGTGTCCAAATTTACCGTGAAAATTCACACCTCAAATCCTAGAAAATCCTAGGACAATCCTAAGCGGTTCTAGGATTTGAATCTTAAGATATCCAGGGATTATCCCAGAAGATCCTAAGATATCCAAGGCTTTTTTCGCAAGGGAATACCTGTAATCTAAAATTACGTGCTTTTCCTACTATCCCAGTCGTATTCCATAATCTTCGTGGATATGACGCTCACCTAATAATGCAATCCATATCCATAACATTAGGTAAGATATCTTGTATTCCAAACAATATGGAGAAATACATTTCATTCTCACTTGGTAACCTACGATTCATTGATAGCTTTCAATTCTTACCATTCTCTCTCGATAAGTTGGTAAAAGGATCAGCATCAGACACATTCCAACAAATTGTAAAATATGCATCTAATCAAGAGAAAGCCAATCTATTAACTCGTAAAGGAGGATATCCATATGAGTACATGGATTCGTGGGATAGATTTGCAGAGACTTCTCTACCACCGAAAGATGCGTTCTATAGTAAACTAACTCTAGAGGATATATCCGATGAAGATTACGAACATGCAATAAAAGTTTGGAATGTATTTGATTGCAAGACATTAGGTGATTATCATGATCTTTATCTACAAACTGATGTACTTCTTCTAGCAGATGTGTTCGAGGACTTTCGTACAACATGTATGCAAAACTATGGATTAGATCCTGCACATTATTATACGAGTCCAGGACTTTCATGGGACGCTTTATTAAAGATAACTGGAGTGAAACTCGAACTATTAACTGACTATGACATGTATCTATTCATCGAGAGAGGTCTACGTGGTGGCATATCCATGGTATCACAACGTTATGCCAAAGCAAACAACCAAAGTATACCCGATTTCGATTCAAATAAGCCATATAGCTACATACTATATCTTGATGCTAATAATCTATATGGTTGGGCAATGAGTCAATATCTGCCAACAGGAGGATTTGAGTGGTATACACAAACAGAAGAACAAATAACCAATCACACAATCGATTCAGATAAAGGTTATATCCTTGAAGTTGATCTTGAATATTCTCGAGAACTTCATGATACACACAACGACTATCCACTAGCTCCCGAGAGAATTCAGGTGAATAAAGATTTGTTCTCAGAGTATCAGACCAATCTATTTGAGGAACTATATAAAGGTAATGGATCTTTGAAAGTGGAAAAACTCGTACCTAACCTATATAACAAAGAACGATATGTGCTACACTACCGCAACCTACAACTGTATCTATCTCTTGGTATGCGTTTGAAAAAGATCCACAGGGCATTACGATTCGACCAATCACCATGGATGGAATCATATATACAAATGAATACAGAGTTACGAAAACAAGCGAAGAGCATCTTCAAGCAGGATCTATACAAACTGATGAACAATAGCGTATTTGGAAAAACAATGGAGAATCTACGTAAACGTGTAGATATCCAATTAGTTCGCGCATCAGAAGGAAACAAGCTACAACGTCTATTGAATAAACCTAGTTATGCTCGATCCACAATTTTCGATGATGATCTTGCCGCGGTACATAACTACAAAAGTAAGCTATTGCTGAACCGCCCCATATATGTTGGAATGTCAATTCTAGATCTATCAAAGCATCTGATGAATGACTTCTACTATAATGAGATCAAGAAGCAACATGGACAACGCTGTAATCTACTTTATACCGATACCGATAGCCTACTACTACACATTAAAACTGAAGACATCTATGCAGATATGGCAATTCATAAACATCTATATGATACTAGTAACTACAGCAAAGACCATCCGCTGTATAGTATCAACAACGAGAAAGTACTTGGTAAAATGAAAGACGAATGTAAAGGTATTCCTATAGTCGAATATGTTGGACTACGATCTAAGCTCTATTCTATATTAAAAGTAGGTGGTGATGAGATTCGTAAAGCTAAAGGTATCAAGGAGGCAGTAGTGAAACATCGTATTCGTCATGATCAATATAAAGAGTGCTTGATGGATAAGAAAGTATTCAAACATGAAATGAATATGCTTCGAAGTGAAGGTCATAAGATGTATGGCATACATGTACATATGAACAAAGTATCTCTATCACCATTCGATAGTAAGATATGTATTTTAGCAAACGGAATAGATACAATAGCCTACGGTCATGGAGACTTTTTTCCAGATAATGAAGAAGTAGCCGATTTTATTAGCAATATAATATCGAATGCAATCGATACGCTATCCTACAGCCGTAGAAACATCATTCCAGAGGATGAAGATATGGACGACTTTATTTGCGAGTTGCTTCTATCTTAGAATACCTTTTGGTGGTAGTTCTGTATCTGGTGGTATCACTTGTATCTCTTCACGAACGAACCCTCGCTTTGGTGCATCTTTTCCTAAATAGTATAGAACTGGTTGATTTGATGATACCACACTTCGAGAAATATAATATGTCTGTAAACTCCATACAGGATCAGTCGCTCGTTTAGTTCCACCTTCCAATTCTCCAGATGCATAGAGATATCGAACTAAAACGTCAAATGGTAGTCGCTTTTCATCCAATCCAATAGTTCGAGAATATGTAGGAGTCTTTATGTTTACTTGTTGTGTCTCTATAGAATTTGAAGGCTGCTTACCTGTTAGTCGAGTAACTTCATTGTTCATAGCCTTGATAACATTAGGAAGCCTCAATACCCATTCTCTACTACGTGCATCCGATCCTTCAGATGTAAGTACCATCTCTTTTGCATATTGATATCCAAATAATCTTTCAGCTATCGTTCTATTTGCTCGTTCGACAAAACTTTGTGCCCTATGATTACCAGCTTCACCTCGTTGAACTTTCGTACCATGTAGTTCTAATGTTTCAGACATGCGCCCCATGAATTCTCTACCAGGATCGACTTGCAATGTTTTTGGCCATTCTAGTGGACTACGTTTGTAGATTCGTTCGAATGCAGTAGAAACTTCACCACTATCTTTCGATGTTAAAGGTTCAGCCTCTTTATATCTAGAAGCTACATCGATTACCACTAAAGCATACTTATATAGTTTCCTTCCACGTCCAGGTCGATCGTGAGGTAGAAATATCAAATCAGCTTGATGAACTTCATTAGGTTTCGATACAGTCCAATGTGGTCGTGGAATATAGCGTGGTGGTGATAGATATATTTGCCAGATGGCTTGTTTCTCTAACCAACCCTTAGCTACATCTTCCGATACCTTTGCAGCCACCGATAACTTACCAATTGCAGCATGACCTTTCCAATAGCCCATAGGACCATAGAAGATATTCGCAAGTTTAGCATCCATTATATATCTATGTATTCTAACCTTTAACAAGAAGAAGAAAAAAAAAAGAAGAAAAAAAAGGAATTAGAACTTATCTAACCAACTAGTTCTTTTTCTTTTCTTTCTTTTAGTATCTCGTTGAACGTAAAAATTCTCGTTTTTTTAAAAAGCATATCGACTAACAGCATAACCACCAACTAACATTCCACCACCAACATAGATCAACTCACCAGTCTTCTGATTGCTTCAGGGTTGATAGTAGTCGGATAAACGAGGTTCTTTCATTGCTTTGAGTCGTTTCAGTGCCTGACGTAACTTATCAGATTGCACGAAAGCTCGGTTGCTATCGAGTTGATTATTATGAGCATCGCGTTCAGCAACTTCCTGTTTGCGTATCCAATCGGACAATGTTTGATGTTTTTCAATGAAAGCCTCCCTCTCAGCAATGATTTTTTCCGTTTCCCTATCATGTCTCTCTCGTTCTATATTAGCAGTTTCATCTTTCCCGCCAAGCATCTTAGCAAGCACTTGACTACCAGTAAATGCCGTTGCATTCAAAACTGCTCCGAAAATGGCCATTACGATAGCTGAAGCCATTATGTTTTGGGCTTTTGTTTCTCGAGATATTGTTTCGCATATATGCTACCAGCTATTACTGCAGTCCACTTCACGTAATTTATGATAGAAATAGAAGGATCACTAAGCATAGATTCCTTGGTAACCTTTTTTACAATCCACCCAATACCAGTAGCGATTCCCGTTATCATAGCAGCATCGGTTACTGTTTTCGTCAATTCTTTATCCATTATAACATATATCGTATAGTCTCTAGTCTTTAACTGTTACTCCATATCTGGCACCGTAGTCTTTATCGGAATTGCGGGTCGTAATGGACTAACGTTCTTAGAAGTGTCATCTCTATATCTTCTGTATTGATAGTATACACCAACTAATGCAGCACCCGTACCAATAACTGCGATAGTAGTATTGATAGACACATTTTTCATCCAACTTTCATCTACGTTGATTTCTTTAGGTAATTCACTTTCACGCGAAATCTCTGTCTTTTGAGCCTCTCTAGCAAGTTTATTACTTAGTGCTAATGCTTTCCCAGCAGCAACTCTCTTTGGATCTTTTACTTTAGTTGGTGCAGTCGTTGGTGGATTCGCAGTTATCTGATCCGTCTGTTCTTCCATCTTGATTCGATATAGTAGTTACTTGCGAAGGTTCAATAGGTGTACCAGGAATGACTATGTGATCAGCTACATGGAACAAAACACTAGCTAGAGCTACAAAATCGAACTGTTTTAAGTGTTAATAGACCAGCCGTAGTATATATCTCATTGCGGACTAGTTGGTCTTCTTGTAGATCCTTAACCAGTGCTTGTTGGTCATCTAGTGGAACTACGTATGCGACTGCGCGAGTAGCTAGACGTAGTGCACCATTTACTAAGTATCCTGTTATTTGATAGTATGCGCCAAACAATGCAGCGCTCATACCAATAACTGCTATAGTAGATATGTTTTTAGTCCAACTTTCATCTACGTTGATTTCTTTAGGTAATTCACTTTCACGCGAAATCTCTCTCTTTTGAGCCTCTCTAGCAAGTTTATTACTTAGTGCTAATGCTTTCCCAGCAGCAACTCTCTTTGGATCTTTTACTTTAGTTGGTGCAGTCGTTGGTGGATTCGCAGTTATCTGATCCGTCTGTTCCTCCATCTCGATTCGATATAGTAGTTACTTGCGAATGTCTAATAGGAGTACTAGGAACGACTATGTGATTAGCTACATGGAACAAAGCACTAGCTAGAGCCACGAATCGACCTGCTTTAAGCGATAATAGACCAGCCACAGCAGATATCTCGTTGCGGACTAAAACGTCTTCTTGTAGATCCTTAACCAGTGCTTGTTGGTCATCTAGTTGAACTACGTATGCGACTGCGCGAGTAGCTAGACGTAGTGCACCATTTACTAAGCATCCTGTTATTTGCTTTGCTACTACAGCCTGGAATCTACTATGTAAACGTTTTACGTCTTTCTCAGATAGTTTAGTTATATCTACTAGGGAGAAATTCTGTCCTAGATATTCTTTCGTTGTACCCACTACAGATAGGGTCTTGAGTGCTTCTCGACATTCTTCGATACCCTCCAATTTTGTTGGAGGACACTCATCTTCCAGTTCTTTGACGTATTCATCCAGTTCTTTGACGTATTCATCCTGTTCTTTGGTGTATTCATCCATGATAGTATGTTATAGGTGCGGGTAGCTCTAACACTACTACGAAAGGATGTCGCAAACAAAAACATATGCGAGCAAACTTATGAGATCGAAGTATCATTCGTAATTCATTACATTCTTGTGAGCCTCCGTAATCTTCAAATATCTTTTTACCATCTATAACTGATGCCATATGAAATGCAATTACGATAGCTACGTTCTCACGAAAAGGTTTACATATACTCGTTAATTGTTGGGATAGTACCCAAATAGATAGTCCTATATGTCGAGCAGAGAATGCTAAATCTACTAGTTTGTCAGTTCTTCGTTTTACATCTTTTGATGCGGCACAATCATCAAGAATCAATAATGTATTGGTACCTGACCAAAAGGTTGCACAAATATTTAACGTAGCATTGATAGCATCCTGAGATGGAGATATAACATAGAAGTGTGGATCTCGATTAGCAAATCCATGATATGTTTTGTTGTGGGCATACGTAGGACAAATTAATACTATATAATCGAACTTACCACGAAATGGTCCACGAAGTTGTTCTATGAGAAATGCAGTCTTTCCACAATTCGTTGGACCTACTATAAGTGTGTTGAATGGAATATGTTCTACGAGAGAATCCATCAGTATGTAATACTATCTAAAGATCTGTTCAATATCTTGAGCTGAGCATCTGCAAGGACGTAGATATGCATGTTTACAGTGCTAACGATTTTACCCGCAGTTCTATGTAAACGAATATCGATATCATTTCCACCACCAGTTTGTGCCATTCCATCGCCATGAGCAGAGGAATCCTTTGCTGTGCGACAATCGACTAGAATAGCGAATCTGTTGTTGTAAAATTTGGTAGGAGTCATAGAAGTATTGGATGTACCAAACCAACCTTTTGCGGACTCCCAAAAATCTGGTGTTAACATACCTCCTGGAAAGAATCTATTTGGCACTCCATTTACGTCTATTTCTATCTTCGAAATATCAGGATTTACGAATGCTTCACTATCTCGTGAACCGCCAGTGGGAGGATCTACGAATAGAAAAAGTAATCCAGCAAATGATCGTCGTGGAACATTTATATTCTGAGATATCAAAGTATCTGATGCCTTAGCGATAGGTACTAACTTGAAGTGAACTGCGTGATCGTATAGGAATGCAGTACCTTTTTCATATGCGTTAAATGCATTCCTAGCTAGTGTTTCATTCTTGATTGCTTCGTATTCTAACTGGATGTTGGTAAGCTTGTACGTACCTATCTTTGTCGAAACTGATCCAACGATTATATCGATAGCGCGGGCTAGAGTTAATTCGAATGAAATAGTGTCTTCTAATGCATGTGGATATAGAACTCCATGTTGTGTAAGAATATCAACGTCTAATGGAATCCTATATTTGGAACCATATGCAGCTAACAATGCATTCTCACCAGCATTCGAAGTACCTGCATCACCGGCCTTAGATCGTAGCTTATTTGTGTTATCTGATTGAATACCTTGTTGTACTCTCGATTCTCTCTCCTGCGTAGATAGATAGATATCGGAATATGTTTGTAATAGATCCGATCGAGCAATGTCTTCTACTATTTCAGCTCCTATCTTACAAACTCGATGTATAACTAAGCAACGTCCAACATTTGCAACAACTCGATTATTAACATGTTCACCAGACAATACGATATCACACAATAATGCTAAACTACCAGGCACTAATACGATATCTTCTCCCATCGTTGGAACTTCCACATAGAGCGTCTCACCTGGATTAGCAGATGATGGAGTGAAAGTTTTTCTATATAAGGTTCGTTGAGCTTTGAGTGCGAGTGGCACTCTTAGTGCTTCTGTAGGAATTAACTTCGTTGATATCATGTTGAATATACCAAGATATATAGTTATGTTCAATATGGAAGGTGGTGATATTGACCCGACTGATACGTCTGATACGACTGATGAGACTCCATTAATTCTAGATGGTGACGATGATGATGATGATTACTTGAACGAACTATTGGGTCCACCCAATGAGTGGATCCCCATGAAAACGTTAAATATTGATGCAAATGGTGATGAGATTGGTGGCGACACGGAAGAGACATCGTTCATTGAAGGTGAAACAACTTCAGCAAGTGAAGTCGCATTCAAGCTCATCGAAGATCAGACAAGAGATGCATGGTTTAAGATACGTGGTAGGTTCCCAAAAGTTAATTATGATAAATTCACGGCTCGTGTAGATGAGTATGACAATGTCTGGGTAAAGCTCAACCAGAAGAATGCTAAAGCTCATCTACTATTCAAAACGCCAAAGGAGATGGTCCTCAACGATAAACTACCAAAGACCATAAAAACTGCATTAGGACCATCAGCTGAAAAAATTATAAAAACAAAAGAAGGTAAGATCGAAGTCCTCAAACAGAAACAGAAAGTATCTGAGACTGTCATAAAATATATCGATTCAACAGATGCTGAAAGAACTGCAGCTCAGGAACTAATAGACATTGACGAAAAAGAGATTCAAGAAAACGAACAAGAGATCAATGAAATAGAAGAACGCATGTCATTGCGAGATAGGGTTAAAGCTATTTTCAAGAAGCATGGCGTAACGGTGCTTAGCACTCTTGCTGCATTAGGTATTACACTTGGCGTTACAGCTGTTATGATTAAAAAGGCATTTTCTAGTATAGCTAATGGTGTTGGAAAAGGATTAGAGAAATTAGGAAAAGGATTAAAAGAAATAGGAAAAAGGTTAGGAAATATTTTACCTGGAATGATTGGATCAATTGCTAGCTTCCTATTTAAAACGGCTGGTGAGGCCATAGGATTCCTAGCTAAGAATGTTTGGTTGTTAATCGTAGCCGTAGTTGTGTTTGTAGTGGAGCAATTCAAAAAACGTTAACGAAATATCATCCATGCAATTCCAGCTCCTGCAATAGATACTATCGCTAGATTGATCTCATGTTGTGGAGTAGGATTCGGTAAGATACTATGTGAAACTCGTTGTGGAACTTGTTGTGGTAATTGTTGTGGAACTTGTTGCTTTGCACTATGTGGTAATTGTTTCTTTCGTATCTTCCCTTCCATATCTGGTGGTGGGAATTTGGTTTCGAGAATATCTACATTAATATCGTCGTTTTTCCCGATCCCCATAGCTTTCGTTGCGTTCTGGAGTGGATTTTTATAGCCATCCTTCTTGCCAATTGGTAGTACTCGAGGTCGCTTGGTAGTAATCGTACCTTTATAGCTATTGCTAGATCTAATCTCTTATGTGTGTGTAGTATAGCTGTAAGATAGTTTTTATAGCTTATCGTTGAATTGTTTTCGATAATAGCACCTTCGACCAATTTCTTAAATTTGTTTTTGACAGTTAAACTATCTATGATGGATTCGTTAAGTTCGTTTTGAGCACCTAGAATGCAATATCCGAAAGCTTCGACAGATCGATCCAATCTACTTACTCCAGCCTCTGTCAAACCCTTACCGATTGGTGTTGTAAACCAATTGTATTGTTTTTCATTAGTCTCGTCACCCCTAATAAAGTGAATCATATTGGAATTAGCTAACTTGCCGCCCTCATCTTCGAATATATAAAATGGGTCCTTTTGTGTCCATGTGTACATGTCTGGGGCACTCGACCTTAACTCATACTCATTCTTATCGCCGTACCTGGGAAAGTAAACAAATATGTCACCTAATCCTTTATTACGACCTCCACGCCATCGAAAGTCTGGTGTTTGAGATAAACCAAATTCGGTGCATAATGTCTCAAGAGAATTTTTGCTATAGAGGTTATCCATTTGCTTGAAAACAGAGTCATTAGATAGAAGAATTCCATTAGTACCACCAAGTTCATGAAGAATTCATCGTATTGTGAAATAAACGTGAAATCGTAAGAACCCTTGAATAATTGGTGGATATGTTTTGAAAATAGGATCGAATAACGACACTCCATATCCAGAAGTTGCACACCATGTTGCGAAATTCAATTGTTGAGGCCAATATTTGAAATCTGGACCTGATAACCAATGATGAGACTCTTTTGCTGTCACATGTTTTATGGTGGTCTCTTTGAATATGTTATGAAAGACCGCATTGAACTTTTTTGTTGGTGTGATGTATATCCATAGATTAGTGAGATCGATATCTTGTGCTTTTTCGTGAAAAGGAACTGCTACGATGAGATATTTCAAACTTTTATCTAATGTCAACGAAGATGGAAAACCATCAACCCACATCCCCTGCAATGCATCATCGATACGTTTTCGAATCTTTGTTGGAATATGGATATCATCGATGAACCATTCCTCACTACCGTCTTTGAAGGTAATTCTAGTTCTATAGGTCGACTCATCCTGTATATCAGATGCATTCGTCTCAGCATATAACTTCGAGTAATCGGCATTGGGATACTTCTTCTGAAAGACATCAAAGGCCGTTGCGTTGCGTGGTGCTACCTTCTTGTCGAACTCAGTGAGCAAATAAGATTTTTGTTTTGTTGTGAGAGCGAATTTTGGTTGTTCCTTAGGCCACGGAATGAATCCTGATTGGTGAAGTCTATCCTCGAACTGATACTTCTTTGGTGGCATCGTATTAAAGCTATACATACATACAGTTTATACCTTTAATATATGATGGTTATCTTAAATGTCACCTGTCCTACGGCTGATCATACGGTCTACATGTACTTCGATAACCCTATTCTTATCAATAATATTTCGCTAGTTGAGGTCACTCTTAGTCATAATTGGTGGAACCTAGCAGAGAAAGGGAGCTTTAAGTGGGATAACAATAGTGTGGTGTTTCCATACAAAATTAAGGCTGGACATTATAGTATAGAATACTTTATAGACAATTTCGATCCCGCAGTCAAGGTTGGTTTCTTGGAATTCATAGACCACGCATTTAGGAAATATTGGGTTATGAAGGTCAAGAAACCAATCCAGTTCACTAAGAATATCTGCGATTTATTTGGTATCAAAGTAGATAAAGATATGGTAGACTATGTGACCGTTGCTGTGGGAAAATACACCCTGAGGTCAAAAGATGTTAAGCATATATATGTATACTGTGATGTGGTGGATTCCGATTTCTCGCTTCTCGAGGGGAAGCCATCTAAAATCCTATATACTTTTAATCCGACATCCCACAGTTTTTCTGAAACAACTTACTTTCCACCAACCCTCATACCCATTCGAGCTCTAGGAACGATGCGGAACTACATTCACCTCACAGTTTGCAATGAGAAAGGCAATCTCATAGACTTCAACAAGCAGCCTCTACGTTTCGTATTGAAGCTTGAGTAAATCATACGTATATCACATATACGATGGACGGCGATTCAATTCAACCACTTTTTCCATCAGCACCAAAAATCTATCCATCGCTCAATGGAAAGAATTTTCGACTGAAAACAATCCGAGATACGCTTTCAGATATCGAAATTCAAGAAAAACACTATGAAGGCGTTCGTAAGAAATATGCGCCTTCTCAAGGAAAGTTCATGGTATCGCAGTGGTAACAGGAGGTCTATCTGTGATTTTATCTGGGTCTGGATTGGGAATAGCTTTAACTGGCCTCGGAATAGTGATTGGTTTACCACTTGGTGTTATTGGTGGTTTATGTGGATTAATTTCAGCATCTACGACCATTGGAGCTAAAAAATTAGGAATAAAAGTATCTAAACATGAGAAAACCACTATGTTAGCAAAAGCGAAAATTAATACGATTCGTGATCTAGTATCGAAAGCCTTGCGTGATGAAAATATATCCGACTCTGAATACAGTCTAATCCTCGCTGAAGTAGATAAATACGAGATTATGAGGTCTGAAATTCGTCATAAGACTTTGGGTGGTGAAAAAAACGTGGAACAGATTCGAATGGAACTCAAACAAGAAGTGCAAAAGGAAATGCGAGAAAAACTTGGCAGTCTAGTGGGATAAGAATCGAATGTGGCTCTTATTTTCACTTTACGAAATCAAACCCTATCACTAGTTAGACCGTGTTTTTTATAGATAGGCTCAAAGTAGGAATGGTAAGCAATCAACTACTTAAAGTGCACCTAACCCCTTTTGCAATTTTTATACATATGAATCTTTGAAAGGTTTTGGGTACTTCTGCGAAAATATTTTTGGCTTAAATAGAATACTCTATGTTCTATGCTTGTTTGAAATGTTGAAAATTTGACCTTTCTTGATCCATGACCGCGTAAGAAAAAGACTGGGTCGATTCTTGATCTTACGTCATCTAATTCATTCCACTTTGCAATAATTTGAATAAATATTGAGTAGCTTGTCTAAAATAACTGTTTTCTTTACTAACAACTCACAGACTGTGTATGTTATCTATATATCGATGTTGTTGTGACATAAAGGCGACATGGAGAATAATGCATTAATGAGGTGACGTAAGATCAAGAATCGACCCAGTCTTTTTCTTACGCGGTCATGGGTCAGGAAAGGTCAAATTTTCACCATTTCAAACAAGCATAGAACATAGAGTATTCTATGTAAGCCAAAAATGTCTTCGCAGAAGTACCCAAAACCTTTCAAAGATTTATATGTATAAAAATTGCAAAAGGGGTTAGTTGCACTTTAACAAAACGTATGATCGAACCCTTATGTGTATCACATCGTTTAACAACATCGGTAAGAGATATATGAGATCCAGAACGACGTAGTACCTCGTAACTTGCTCCAATAACTTTAGTTCGAAGTATGGAACTGGTACCTATATTGCTTTCTATTGCCATACTAACAATCTCATAGACTATTTGTTGGATATTCTTAGGTACTCCCTTGGGGTTGATTTTAACAAAAGTCGTTGCGATGTAAGGAGTTATGCGATCGGAATTTAAATCTATATCGATCTTATCATCATCATGTAGAGAACGTATAAATTCATTTCCGCGACATATGCATTTGTTGTTTAGTTGCATAAAATTAGCGACCTCACCTTTAGATCGAACGAACCCACATTGTATACATGCTTGATAAAGTATAGCAGCTAAAATAGTTCTCTTAGCATAGCTACGTTTGATACAAACTTTCTGTACTTGAATGAATGCATTGGCTACGATTACTAATACATTTGTGGGAAACGAGAGGGAATAATTTTGGTTATAAATAGTGTTGTATGCCTGTAGTTCTCGCATGATCGTACGTCGTTGCAATTCTTTGTTATCACTTTGTTTTGGGATTGAGCGGTCTAGATCATGTTGATACAGGAAGCTATCCGTACCTACTATACGTAACCGAGTAGCAACATTGATAGGTGCTTCTTCGTATGAGTCAATCTCAGAAACAAGACCACAAGTGGAACATATGAATTCCGTTCCTTTATTTTCCATCGGACATAGACATTCGGGACATGTTCCACTAGTGTTAATATGTAGGCTCGTACGAACTCCTGAACCAAGTAATCTAATAAGCTCGTCCATACTAGTTGTATACCATATGCCTGTCAATTGTTTAATTGTTTGAAAAAAAAAAAAAAAGAATGAAGAGAGGTCGTATAACAATTTCTCTTCATTCTTTTTTTCTTTTTTCGTATTGTGATTTCTACTTATCCTCCGATTCTACCACATGTAGATCCTCCAATATTTTATCGAGTTCGCGAATGTCCACCACATTATTTGGATCATTAGCTTGGAGTTTTGCCTCTTGTTTCTCAGATTCCATCAACGTCTTAGCGCGTTTCATATCGATGCGCTTCTTCTCGTTAGCGAGACTGAGTTGGATTGTGGTACATTTTGAACAAAGCCCATGGTCCGTACGACATCCTCTACCACACCTCGAACATGGAACGAATATGGCACTCCCTCTTTGTATCTGGAAGTTATGTTGAGAACAATACTCTGATGTCTTTGAGCGCTTCCTTATACATTTACTGTTCTTTCCTCGCATCAACCAATCACAAGTTATTATCTCAGATATAGTGTGATATACCTATATGTTATGTGTCTAATTGGTATCTTAGTTGTGACGTCTGAGTTGAGATTCTTCAATCACATGCACTTGTCTAATCTGTGTGGTATTAATGCGTACTAAGATTACAGCATACGTTAATATCGAGGAATAGAGAATATACGTTAGTACCATGGATCCTGATATAATACCTATAACTACAATCCTTGAATGTGATGTATAAATACAATAAATGAACTATAGTAGTAAATAATACCTTGTAAACACGTTTCTCTGATAGGACGTTGAAATGTAAAAAATACGATTAAAAAATAGTACAACGAAACTGCTTTAATGCGGAAAAAAGCGGTAGAAACCGATCATTTAATATATCGTAAAAATACGATAAATAGTACAACAAAACTGCTTTAATCCGGAAAAAAGCGGTAGAAACCGATCATTTAATATATCGTAAAAATACGATAAATAGTACAACAAAACTGCTTTAATCCGGAAAAAAGCGGTAGAAACCGATCATTTAATATATCGTAAAAATACGATAAATAGTACAACAAAACTGCTTTAATCCGGAAAAAAGCGGTAGAAACCGATCATTTAATATAACGTAAAAATACGATAAATAAACTATAGTAGTATTTAAACTAGCGTGTCATAAAAAGATGTCATAAAATACAACAAAATGTAACGTGGGCCAGAACCGCTAGTTTATATACTACTGCTTTAGTTGTGTCAATGATAAATAGTGCCTCAGCTTGGATTTAATACTTGTGTTTTGTGAAATACGCGAAGATACATATGATATATGGTATTTCCAACACATCGTATCGTCAATCATGACTCCTAGATATTTTATGTGGTTTTTTCTTTTCAAGGAGTGGCACGATCCATCAGAGCTCAATATTTTGAGATCAATATTCATGTCCCTTTTCTTAGCTGACTTTATGATCCTAAAATTAGTTTTCGATAGATTAATTGATAACTTATTTATGTCACACCATTCTTTGACCTTTTTTAATTCAGAGTTCATTAAATTTTCTAGGCTTTTTAAATCTTTAGCCGATGCAAATACATTGGTATCGTCCGCAAATATTTTGAATGTTAGGGCATCAGAACAATTCGGTATATCGTTGATGTAAATAAAAAATAAAAGTAGTCCTAGGGAGCTATCTGAGGGATGCCACAGATCATTGTTTGTTTGGGGGAGTCGACATTTCCTAGAGACACACACTGCTGCCTGTTCGTAAAATAACTTGTGCACCATTTTAATGGTAGGCCTTTGACAGTGTCGAATGCTTTCGAAAAATCTAAGAACACTCCACAAGTATACAAGTTATTATCAATCGCTTTTCTTAAGTTATCTGCAATTTCTGTTATAGCCTGGGAAGTCGAGCGGCCTTTGCTAAATCCAAATTGGAATTCAAAGATATTTCTTGTTTTTCAGTGTAATTAATAAGTTGCTTGTATATTAGTTTTTCAAACATTAGAGTAAAGGCTGATAAAGTCGAAATAGGACGAAAATTGGCTGTTTAGTAATTTCCCCTCCTTTGTCGACAGACGTTACCTTAGAAATTTTGAGAATATCCGGTACAATTCCTTGAAGAATGGATTGATAGAAAATTATTGTTAGTGTTTCATATATTTGTTCACGGGCAAGTTTAATGCATGATGGAGGGATACCAATTGATGACTTATTTAGTTTAAGTCCCATAATGGCATCGTATACTTCATGTGCATAAATGCCACGAAATACAAAACTATTCTGGAAGGATCTATTAACGTATTTTGTTGGATTATCATCATTTGGTGCATGGAAGCTTACTAGCTAAATCGTTGCCAACATTAATATAATGTGTGTTTAATTGATGAGAAATTCTAGCCTTTTCAGTATAACATTTATTTTTATAGAGAAGCTTCTTTATCGTTGTTTGTGAGTTCATATTTTTCCGATTTGTTATCATTCCAATCAACTTCCACGTTGTTTTTAAGTTTTCTTTATTCAAATTAAATTGAGCGCGAAAATAGTTCGTTTTCACGGCTTCTTTAAGTTTGTTTAAAGTGCCCCTAAACCCTTTTGCAATATTTATATATATGAAACTTTGAAAGGCTTTGAATACTTCTGCGAAGAAATTTGTGGCTTACAGAGAATACTCTATGTTCTAGGCTTGTTTGAAATGGTGAAAATGTGACCTCTCCTGACCCATGACCTTGTAAGAAAAAGACTGGGTCGATTCCCTATCTTACGTCATCCAATTAATTCGACTTTGCAATAACTTGAATAAATATTTAGCATTTTGTCTAAAATAGCTGTTTTCTTTACTAAAATCTCACAGACTGTGTATATTCTCTATATATCGATGCTGTTGTGATAGAAAGGTGTCATGGACAATAATGCATTAATGAGGTGACGTAAGATGAGGAATCGACCCAGGCTTTTTCTTACACGGTAATGGGTCAGGAGAGATCACATTTTCACCATTTCAAACAAGCCTAGAACATAGTGTATTCTCTGTAAGCCAAGAATTTCTTCGCAGAAGTACTCAAAACCTTTCAAAGTTTCATATATATAAAAATTGCAAAAGGGTTGAGGGGCACTTTAATGTGCTTTATCCATCTTTACTTTTGTTGGATGATTACTTAAAAAGTGGGTTTTAAAAAGTTTTTGTCTTCTCCTTATCGAGACCAGTAAAGCATGAGCACCAGTAAATAATAATAATAATAAATAATATTAATAATAAATAATATTATTAATAATAATAATAATAATAACGGGATTAATCAGTGGCATATTCAGGAGGTGGCTCTTCATCCACTGATGGGCCTACGTTTTAACGTCCTTACACATGCACGCTCGAGAAGGATCGAGAGCTGCATGGATCGATTTTTATAGAATAAAACAAATAGAAGAATGGTACACCATATCCTATAATGCACTAATGCACACTTTCGAGCAGTCTTGACAAGCTGCTCGCTGGTACCTTCAAGCTCCAACCTATTCTCCATTTTCAGGAACCACCACAAAATTGTATTTCTTTATTGTGATTTATTACTGAGTGTAAATTTCCATCTTATGAGGAAATAAATGGTGATGTTGTTGTTCCTTTAGTAGATACCATGATACCATGATACCATGATACATAAGTAGAACTTAAGTTAGATAGCATTAGACAAATATAGTATAGTGATTTCATTGTAAATCACACCAAATGATGGTTAGCCTGCGGCTCTGGTGTATCGGAGCGCAGCGGGCGGAGATTAGGGGGATGGAATCTCAAGGAATCTCAACTCGAGCGTTACACATCGCCAGAAATTCGAGACATTGAGGCCTGATATTATATAGATGGTAGGCATAGCATATATGGTACATTGGGACACTATAACGCAGTATACATAAAGTACCAACACGTAATTGGGTAACACCGCTCACCAGAATTTTATCGCAGACTCATCTCTTTTGGTCCGTTTAGGACCTACTTTCCAAAAGGACAAATTAGCTTGAATAACCGCTAGCTGTTTAAACAAACACACTGCAGTTTCTAGAGTACAGAACAAGGTTTCCAAAGCTGCCATGTTTATTGGATTTGGTCACTTGTGGTCAGAGTTATGGCAGTCTCAAGACGAGCAATATTACGGGTTTTAGCGTGCAAATATGGAGTCTGATGTTTCTTGTCGAAAAGCTGAATTTTCAAGAAGGAAAATGAATCATCCAAAATGGATTTTGGGACATCAGAAGGGAAGAATACGGTAGGTCTTGTTGATGTGTTCAACTCTTCGTGCGCAGATTTTTTGCTAAGGTTGTAGACATGTTTTTACTGGAAATTGTTTAATTTTTAGCTTTCTCTAAAATCAAAGAAAGGAATCATCAAAGTGTACTACTTGGCTTTGAATTGCTTTGAATTGAATTGATAATATCTGTAGAAATAATGCCTCGATCGCACATTTTTACGATTGTACCGTATTTCATGAGAAATAAGGAAAATGTTTAAGATCCCATACATTTCTCTGTAAATTTTCACGACCCATTTCACACAGTGAACAGGGGTCAATATGTGTTGCACAATAACCATGTCTCGAATTTCTGGCGATGATTCAAAACAAAAAATATACGAACTTGGAGAATGTCATCTGAAACTGAAACAAAAAAACACATGTGAAGACAGGGCCTAAACCCAAACCTGTAAATGTCAACGACATTTGCAGGATATGTAATGTATGTTTTAAGGTAGCGTTTGGGAATTTAAATATTTCCACGGCGAGAATCTGTTCAAGCCGAAAGAAAAGAGAGCCGAGGCTTAATTTTAGCTGGTGCCTGCAAAAGTATTGGTCTTCATATTCCGAAATGTGTTGCTCTATCAGAGCGAGTCTGCCGCCTGTGTACCAGAAAGTTTGCAGGAGAAAGAGAACTAGGATAAAGAGAACTCGTTGCCGCTGAATATAAACACTGCCAACCACAAAACACCGGAACGACGTTCTGCCAAAAGAAGCGCTAAAAACCATCCACGCAGCGTTACGAAATCATCAAAGCAGCTCGTATTTTCGGAAGCACAAGCCTGTTCCTCGAACACACCGATCCATGTTTCAACCGTGTGCGATTCGTCGACGACAATACAAGCAAGACGCTTGTGGAATGTAGGGTTCTTCAGCTGATCGCGAAATTCGCTCTCGTTACTTCTTCTGCAGAACTAAACAGCAATTTGAAGTTGCACTTCTGTACGGTTCCTCGGGTTTTAGATCTGAATGTTCGGAAGCAGGAACGTAACTGGTTCAATTGATCTTTCACAATACTACCCAAAGGAGCAATAACCAAAACGACAAGCCGGCCATCATTTTTGACGTCTTTAACGGCTAGCTAGTAAATGCTTGGAATATCCTACTTTTCCAAACCCAGTTGGGATTACAGCTAGAACATCTCTTCCAGACAAAAGATCTCTAATAGCCTTGCTCCTGTTCTTTCTTTAAATTCATCGCTGAGGGAATTCTCGCTTTTATCGCATGCCATGCATGAATAAAATTTAATGATTTCTGTCAATCACGCATTTTAGCCAATAGCGAAACGCGGCCTTCCGAGGCCGAGAGTTATCAAAATAACCATGGCTTGCCGGCAGACTCTCTCTTCCTCTCCTCCCCACCCCCTCCCCCCTCTCTTTTTTAACTCGCCCCAATCCCCCTAATCGCCGCTCGCTGCGCTCCGATACTCCAGAACCGCAACGCGGGCTAAATGACGGTACTATTGTTTCCACAGGGCTTTTCTATCTTCATTTTTCACTGTCTACGGAACTCAGAGGTATGAGTTACTGTTCGTTTCTGTGTAATCATAACATACTTAAATCTATTAGAACGGTTTTATTGAGTGTCGTAAAATCAAAACCAAAATAATAACAGAGCCAATCGCCGTAGCAAGTAATAAATACGCAATGAGCCAATCACGAACTGAAGTAATTCATGATTGAGTTTACTTACGAGGAAGAGTAAACGCAATCTTGGCCGATAATTAGAGCGGATTTCGTAAAACCAAACGCAAATTACTCACAGCCAGCCAATCACAGGAGCAAGTAAATACAAAAAAGCCAACTGAAGGCTGGAAAAGTTCGTGAATGGGTTTCGCCTGAACCAATCACGAGCCAAAGCAAAACCAAGACCAAAACATGATTGGTTTTACTTTGCAATTTCATTGGTCGATTAATAACATGCCATTTTCTCGGCCAATAGAAAAGCTAAGTAAACGCAAAACCAAAATACTTTCGACACTCATTTGAAATCCGCTCTATCGCTAAAACGAAAATTGATCGTATGACAGCCCAAAACAATGTTTGGTTTTAGTTTAGAACTTGATTGGCTGATAATTACGAAAACAGTTTCACAGCCAATAGAAAACCAAAGCAATCACTTAATTATTACTTTCGACACTCAATCGAAAACCGGTCTACATGAATAGCATTATCATGTTTTCAGGCATAAACTAATGTAATCTAATTCACAGAATCTTCAATGATAAATCATAGCGTATGCCATCTATGACGTGGAAATATAAATATAACTTAATTACTATAATCAAGAGAGCATAAGTAACAGAGGAAATATCCAATACGAGAGCTTGTGCTGTGATAATGTCGAATGAAATATATTTTTAGTAACCGGAAGCAGCTGAGAAGTGCGCGAGCGCGCAACAAAGTATTTTCGCGCCATTTCGCGCCATGAGACTGTTGTCGCGCGCTCGCCCACTTTTCTTCAGCTGCTTCCGGTTCCGGTTAAGTATTTATTAAAATTATTGCAAAGTCGAATTAATTATATGACGTCTCCGAGGGATCGATCAAGGCTTTTACTTACGCGGTCGTGGGTAAGGAAAGGTCACATTTTCACGATTTCAAACAAGCGTAGAACACAGATTATTCACTCAAAACCAAAACTTTCTTCACAGAGGTACTCAAACTTGATGTAATATCGATATTGATGATAACATACAAAATAAACGTTAGGCGCACTCTAAAGCAAGCCAGTACAGATCCTGTTACGAAGGCAATGTTTTTTAAGAGAATAGAGGATTTCTGATTGCTATTTTGACTATGTAGTTAGGCTCGCAAATTATTTGGTTATATGTGCAGCCGCCATCTTTTACAGTATGGTGGGCACACAGCGGTCAAACGTCTGTGCGTGCGTATTACGGTTAGTATGGTGGGCGGCCGCGCAAATTTACCTTAAAACCTATTACAGTGAACTTCTACCCCCAAAAGTTAAGAAAAATACGTGAAAGTTAAGCTTTTTATTTTCACAGTCGACGGGAAATTGAACAAACTTCAAACTGTGAGCTTACCAAATTGTTTCGTAATTTACCAAAAAAGTTCTCACGGTTTGAAAACTGTTGTGTGAACAGTGACGGCCGCCGGCTCGCTTTGAATTTGTTTTGGAATATGTTGTTGTTGAAAGACTTTTGACGCATGCGTAGACGTTTGACCGCTGTGTGTATGGTGGGTTAATTAGATTTTTAAATATTTATGAAATAAAAAGGTGTGTGATTTGATTTAATACAAATTAGTATAATGTTGCCGAGTGTACCAGCTTTTGATTTTAACAAAAATAAATTGCGAATAAAGTTCGGCTCGCAATAGCTTAGGCGAAATCCAAATTTTAGCGTGGGATGAGGATTTGCGAAACTAAATTTGGAGTCTTTCAATTTTAATTCGGGTCGCACTTAATTAAATTCATATTTTGGGAAGCTGTCAAAGAATAATATGTAAGCAGAGCATACATTTTCCCACCTAATTATTGAGTTTGATTGACAGCGGGAAATTTAAATGTCAGCTTAATGATAAACCGATTACTTTTGTCGACTCTGAGACGGAAACGGCGCCTTTGATCATAAAACAATATGTTCTAAAATTTGAAACATCGCGGGCGCATTTATCTCAGCGGTGTTGATGACAGAATTTTGGCAAATATCAATAAAATTCGCTGAAGTGCGTCCCGGCCCTTAACATTAAATTGAACTTTTAAAACAACTTTTAGTAATGTTCTCCTCTTTATCGCATATCTCATCTTTGGTAGATGCAAGCCAAAGTTAAGCGAAAGATACAAGTGCTGGATGAGACATACTTGAGCAATAATCGTCCCGTAAACAAGCCCAAGACAGAGCAATCGCCAATGATCCTGAAAAACATATGGCTATCCGCCCTTCAACACGATGGGAATGCGGCCCCTCGACACGATGGGAATACGAATGCCAGATGGGAATGCCACATGTCAATCTCGTAGATCCTCTGAGAAATAACGTCGATGATTTACTGCGGCTGCAGACAGGTTCACTGTGGAGTTATTTCTTATACCTGTCGATCAAGTTCAAATGCCATAGCATTTAGTTATTTTTATTTTTCTACGGATTGGAGGAATTAAACTAATAATAATAATATTAATGTTTAATTCTTATATAGCGCAGCCCGAATGCGCTTTACAATGTTACAATTCAAAAATACGCAATAAAACTAGTTACAATTCAACTGATATAATAAAATGAAAAAACATGTATATGAATATAAATAAATGTGAATATAGATAATGAACTATTCAGTACTATTCAGCTAAAACAGCCGCCACATGTCTCTACCGTCCGCACTCTAAGAAAGCAAAAGTAAATAGTTATCAATAAAAATAGAAAAAAGCCTTCCTAAAAAGATGGGTCTCGAGCCTGGACTTAAAGATACTGACAGACGGATCAAGGGGAAGTTCATTCCACAATTTTGGTCCAGATACAGAAAAAGCTCTATTACCACAATATTTAAGATTATATGAAGGCTGCTGAAAAAGGAGTTGATTAGATGCCCTAAGACTACGCACCGGAGCATATTGGACAAGTAACTCGCTTAGATACGATGGTGCAGTATTATTCATAATTTTAAAACAATAGAGCAAGATTTTGAAATTAATGCGCTGCTCCACCAGGAGCCAATGTAGCTCTATGAGCAAAGGAGTTTAATATACGCTCAGCCTTGCGCGATAGCGTTATGAGTCTCGCAGCCGTATTAAGTACATATTGTAGCCTTTGTAATAAATAGGACGGGAGTCCATAGGGAAGCGCGTTATATCCATGAATTTTCGAAACAACAAAAATCATTAACTAACGTTTTGGTCGATTCCACACTAAGGAACTTCCTAACCTGAGAGATGTTTCTAATATGATATAATGCAGATTTACAAAGTTCGTTAATGTGCTTATCAAAGTTCATGTTATCGTCAAAGACGACACCAATGTTCCGAGCAAAGCAAGTGGGCATGGTAGGGACATCCAACAGAGACTGAGGTCGATGCTTAGCGTGAAGGACCAATAGTTCAGTTTTATCGTTGTTTAGCATGAGGTTATTAGATATCATCCAACACTCTCGGTTGATTCTACTCTCGGCACAGGCAGCCCAAGCTCTGTATTTGCACTGTGTGACTATTATTTCACAAAATTCTCAGATAAAGAAAATAAACTTACCTTAAGAGTTTGTTGTTGTCCTGTTGTTTCTCTGGGGTCTAGAAATGGCGGTTACGGGGCTTTCTCTCTTCTCTGTCTAAAAGAAAGGAAAGGCTGCATACTCAAATTCAAACTACGAGGCACTTGAGGCCGATTTTTCGCACGAAAACCCGTCCGATAGGCGTAATTTCCTCCGTCAGGTGAAAGGTAGGTAGTTTTTCTTACCCCAGAAGTTTTCAGACTTGAGAAATCATTATCCTAACTCTTCCAAATGAACTCATTTCTTTGAAAAAGCTCTCTCATTCTTCGTCAGAAACTACGTGTTTGTTGCTATTCGCTCATGACCGTGGCAAACTCAGCTTTGTAGCCTGGTCTGCTGACAAAATTCTTCTTTCCGGCAGAGGGACAGTCAATAAATTGCCAGATACGTTACTCTCTCCCCACGGGGTCTAACGTGCCGCCTATTTCAAACAAGTTGACAACACTTGACGACGGCTAGTTCCCAAAGATCACAGGTCAGAACATATACATTATATACCTTATTTTGAAACTTGTCTACAAGTGAATCGGCTCGAGCTCTGTGGTAAAGTGGTTTAGAGCGAGCGCCTCGAATCCAACGATTCGGAGTTCGATTCCACACAAGCCAGTAACTTTTCTTTTTAATTCTTTTTCTCCTTTCTCAGTTTTATTTTATCTTTTCCTCTATTTTAAGCTATTTAATAGAGCCGCCTTCCACACTAAAACTTTGTTTGAGTTTATAATTAAGCAAATTGATGTATCAGTTAATTTTCACGGGTTTTTATTGATTCAAATGATCGCATGCAAAGTATGTTAATCTATTAAAACTGTAGTGTTCGATACTTTCACAGGATTTTATATCATTGCACTATAATAATATAAATAAATATCGAGGTCATGACCGTGTTGAAGCTTGAGATCCAATGCAAAACAAAGTTTTAGTGTGGAAGGTGGCTCTAATAGCTTAAAATAGAGGAAAAGATAAAATAAAACTGAGAAAGGAGAAAAATAATTTTGTTTTAATGATTTCTCAAGTCTGAATACTTCTGGGGTAAGAAAAACTACCTACCTTTCACCTGACGGAGGAAATTACGCCTATCGGACGGGTTTTCGTGCGAAAAATCGGCCTCAAGTGCCTCGTGGTTTGAATTTGAGTGTGCAGCCTTTCCTTTCTTTTAGACAGAGAAGAGAGAAAAACCCAAAGTGAGAGAAATGCCCCATAACCGCCATTTCTAGACCCCAGAGAAACAACAGGACAACAACAAACTCTTAAGGTAAGTTTATTTTCTTTATCTGAGAATTTTGTGAAATAATAGTCACACAGTGCAAATATAGAGCTTGGTCTGCCTGTGCTCTCGGTTGATTCTATAGTATATAGATCTTAATCTTTCCTATGTACATTTAATTCAAGCCATTAATTCATTTTACAATACCAGGAGCCCATTACCCAGAGCGTCCATCTCCCATACTATATCTTTGAGTTGGCGTATTTACACCTTGGGCTATTTTTTGAACCAGGTTTCATTGTTTTATATACAATGTACCTTCTTTTGCTAGAGTTCGAACACTGAACGCATGAACGAACGGTACAGGCTATTTTCTCCGCCGGTATTGTTTTTCTTTCGAACAAAGAAATATTATATGTTAGCAAAACATTTAGGAAACACATTTTAACAACAAAATATTTATTTATACACGGAAAGTCCCATTCACAAATATGTGCTCTTCCAGAGAGCCGTGTTTTAACCTAAGCCAATTTTAAAATGATGACTTGTTAATAAATAAATAAAATTAACAATACTTATAATTATATATGTACATTCTCATAATTGAATAAAAATTATTATTATATGTATAAATACAAAGTCTTAATAATTATTCCACTAAAGTTACATTGCTCGTGTTTAATTAAATAAATCTAAGGTTCATGGCTATTATTAAAATGTAATTTTAAAAAGTTGTTCTTGATTGAGCCTGTTGTATGTGTTTCGATTGGAAGGGAGTTCCAGAAGACTACGCACTCCTCTCTAAGGGAAACTCCTTTTGAGTGCTTCTGATGTAGGTCTTGGGATAAATACGTTATGGTTGGAGCAACGAATATTGTATCTGAGGACATTCGTTTTAGTGAAGAGATTTCCCGTATATTCCGGTGCCCTTTTGTTTATTGAATTAAACATTGTTGTTTAATTCAATTTGATTTCGTATTCTTTGCTCCTACTATTCTTTACTCTGATATAACTTTTCTGGTGTTGAATAAAACGGAAAATGTTTTTTTTATCTCGCCGTTTCCTCGCTCGCTATCCATGATGTACGTTAGAGTACAGAACATGGCTCACATTTCATAGTTCCGAACCTGTCAATCAAAAACAGTTCAGCCCAATCAGAATACAGTAATGTTCGCCCGGGAAAATACGACCGCCATCTTGTCCCACAACTGAGCTTGATTTGTTTACAAATATTTAAGAAATTCAGCAAAAGGTATAGAAAATCAATAAATCATTCGGACTGTTAAGAATACTATCACCGAACTCAGCCTTTTTGTCATATTGATTTTGAATTTTCTCGGGTTAAAGTCTACAGCTTGTGGGACGTAGCAACAGTAACTAAGGAGGGGGGAGCTAATTTTGAGGCTGTCGGAACTATCAATTGTGTACCAAATTAATATATATAATAAAGTTACTGTGATGGTGAGGTGAGATCCCTGAGGTTTAACATGGAGACTAGAGTGCATTCTAACAGCTTTCAAGACCACAGAATGCACCGTTTTTATAAAGTACAAAACATAGTCACCACGGTAGAGGAAATCATCTAAGTTTCCTCACTGTTTTTAATCTTTGCGGATATTGCTATGCTGATTTTCCGAACTCCTATAGCCCATTTCTTGTTATTTCTGCCTATTGTTTGATATGCATTTTAACTTCACCCAATGTTCATGAGTGTACGTGTTAATTATGTCAAGCAATTTGAATACCTGGAACCAATAACAGAAAATTAATGTAACTGCCAATTGGAACACAAAATTTTAATTGATGAAGTGTCTAATTAGCTATAGTTTACGTAGATTCTCGACGTATTCAATGAATTAGGGAAACGAAGTTGGGTGAAAAAAAATAGAACTAATCGATCTAACTATTATATGACTCTAACTAAGATAAATACGCATTGATAAAAATCGATTTCTTGCTGTCAAAATCATAAAACATAATACGTCCATGGCTTCCTATACCTGACAAATTAGTCATAATAAAATTCCGAGCAGATAACCACATTTTGTTATTAGTTTTTGGATTACAAAGAGTTAAACGTCCTTATTCACACACGGTCCGCAAAGTAGAAAGACAAGAACAAGATGTTCTCCAGTGTAAAGCTTCGAATACATGCGAACGCACTCTGAAAGGGCCTGCAGTGGTTGGAGTGTGCTACATGCGTTTTGTTCACGGTGTTGAACGAGATTATTATGCACACATACGTCATTGTCGCCTTTGTTGCCATGCTCTCGGGTAAGTTTTTGAATGTGGTCTCTGTACCTTTCTACTTATTTCATGGCTGTTTTGAAATCATAATCATATACATCTTAATCTGGATACTTAGTAAGAGATAATATTGAGAGCAATAAGTTAAAAATCAGAAAATTAGGAATTTTGGCTTACCGTAAACATGAGCTGTTGATCAAAAGAAAACGGCTGATTACGATGACAATAAAAAATGTGAGGATAATACGTTATTTTTTACGAAAGAGCTGATGTCATTAAGGAAATGATCGTTTAAAATAGAGCGAGCAAGATGATTTGAATTCAAATAGCGCGAGCAAGATGATTTAAAAGTTGTACAGGTCGATAGGTTTTAATTAAATAAAATGTTTTCAAGGAGACATTAGCCTTAGTTTGTTGTTCATTGTTTAATGTTTCTGTGCTTAGTGCTTGTGTACTAGCTTTAAGCTGAGATTTAATTATTATTAATAAGTGTAGTTGGGGTTTAAAACTGACAAAAAGTGTTCCATGTTATGACTGGATGTTATGTGTGTAATATATTTTAATTAATGTTTAATGACTGTGGATGGTATTAGTAATGTGATTAATATAATGCTGAGAGTAATATGATGCTAAGTTTAATTGGACTCATGTT
Source organism: Actinernus sp. WN-2022 (assembly GCA_030867875.1). NCBI lineage: Eukaryota > Metazoa > Cnidaria > Anthozoa > Actiniaria > Actinernidae > Actinernus > Actinernus sp. WN-2022. The sequence goes on from JAOWCC010001210.1 coordinate 35,808,343, forward strand.
TGATATGATATGATGACATGGTTGGTATGGTTGCTTGGTTATGGATGTTATGTTGTTGTGTGGGTGATATGGGTGTTATTTTTGGTTGTTATGGGTGTTATGATAGGTTGGTTGACAGCTGGTCAGCTGACATGAGTATTAATAATGTGATTAATATGATGTTGAGGCGAAATAAGTATTGAATATGGCTAATTATAGTTGGTCTCTAGAGCTACCTGGTTCCTTCCTTTATGGATCAGTTGTAGGTTATGCAATGTCCTCCTCGCAGAAGGGCAACCGAAACATCTGAAACTGTCCAGGCTAGGTGGTACCGAACCCTATTACTAATCACATTGGTATGTGTATATTTACTTGTATAAGACAAGCATTACCAATTCATACTTATTTCTTTCTTTTGTGTATTATTTTCTTATGTGTATTGTGTTTATATATGTGTTTATATGTGTCAGACTAGTGTGCGTTACATGTAGATTATAGTGATAATTTGAAGAGTGGGTTATTATGAAATATATTTAAATAGTGGTATGAAATTGATTAATGTGATTATGCCATGGATATGATTTGATAAAATATGATATGTGAATAAATTATGTATGGGAACTTTGAATGTTGAGTATAAAAATATATATCTCTTAAGCTAGTATATAACTATAACCATTATTGGTTAAATGATGTTCCCCCTACCCCCCTTATTTTCATTTTATTTACAACAATTTATTTATTTCACCTAAAATATTTGTAATTTATTTATCTAAAATATTTAGAGTAAAAATGATGTGAAAATACTTTTACATTAAGGCTACAATAGAATCGAATTGCCAAACGTGTATTTCTGATTAACAGACCCCTTCTTCAGGGATTAGGAAGTCTGTTAGGACCTAAATCCCAGAGGTGCTCTGAGACGGTCGCGTGTTTCTGCCTCGGGCCCAGGCCTAACCCAGCACGCAAATACACACGGCCGATTCTATGTGTCAGCCATTTTGTTTATAAACTTAACTAGTGTAAGTTAGGTCGTCAAATTTTATTGAATGAACCGGAAGGATTATTTGGTTTGTTTATATTAAGTGGACAAGGGAGATTAAGTTGACAAGGGAGATAAAGTTAAGTATGCCAAAATATGTTTTACTTACTTTTTCGTGTTTTTCGTTAGTAGACTGGTTATGTTTAACTCTTGTAGTCTTGACGCCCTTGATTAGTCTTGTGCTTTACCCTTGGATGTAAATTAGTGTAATATAGGTCTAAAAGTTTTATTTTTAGTTAGTTATGTGACTTAATAAGAGATAATATTGAGAGCAATAAGTTAAAAATCAGAAAATTAGGAATTTTGGCTTACCGTAAACATGAGCTGTTGATCAAAAGAAAACGGCTGATTACGATGACAATAAAAAATGTGAGGATAATACGTTATTTTTTACGAAAGGGCTGATGTCATTAAGGAAATGATCGTTTAAAATAGAGCGTAAACGGAAAGGCAGGATTGAATACCTTGTCCAGTGGAAGGGGTATCCCGAGAGTTTTAATTCTTGGGTAGATCAAAGGGATATAAAATACTTGTAATTAGATAGCTGATCGTTTTAATAAATTAATAAAGAAAACCTATTTATACTATCTGAAATGAGCCATGAATTAGCTGATTGGTTATAAACTCGAACCACTTTAGGTTTTTGTAATGTTGCTTCTTGTAAATAATACTTGTGCTCCTCTGGTGATAAGGTATGTACTTGCGACAAATGATTGGAAAGTTTCACTAAATATTTTGATCCACAATTCGACACCGGACAAGTATACATAGTGTTGTTGACAACACGAAAACCCTTATTGATACCCGAGCAACACATTTAGATAGTTTCCTTTATCGATCTCATTACATCGAGTTTATAACCAATCAGCTAATTCATGGCTCATTTCAGATAGTATAAATAGGTTTTCTTTATTAATTTATTAAAACGATCAGCTATCTAATTACAAGTATTTTATATCCCTTTCATCTACCCAAGAATTAAAACTCTCGGGATACCCCTTCCACTGGACTAGGTATTCAATCCTGCCTTCCGTTTACGCTTTTTAAGACTTTTTCTACCCGGTAGAAATCATCTTGCTTTTCGACTCTCTGTAACTCGGCTTCGTAAAATGTTATCCATGATAGTCCTTTAAACGATAGACAGGTGGCTGTCTTGGTATTCTTTCAGATATGGTAAATATATCTTCGGTCTAGTTTGGAAAATAACCTAAAACAACGATAACGCGTGTTTTAATCTTTACGAATAGAGTGTAGCCTAGGAATGACAAACTATTTGTTTTCCCCTTCTAATTGTTAGCTTATCCAAGTTAAGCAGCATTTGTCAACAAGAAAAAAAATCAATGAAACATAAATCAGTGTAATCTTGTAACACGGTACATTATATCAACCCAAGAACTGAGAAATAAGAAAGTTATCAACTCCGCGACGATAAGGAAAACGAACTGTAAATTGGTGTTTTTGAGATTGAATAAACTTTGTTTTGGTGGTTGTTTCTATTCGTATGGTAATTATAGTTCAGTTTCAGAGAAGAATTTACATCTCAAGAGTTTTCCTCAAAACAATAGGCTCTTCAGTTATCGCTAATCCCTAAGAACAATAGCAAAATTTCTCTAATGAATCATAGTGGATTTTGTAAACAATTATCTTCTGAGTTATTACCTGTAAAGGAAAAAAATAAAGACAGTTTAGAGCCTATCACGAGTAGTTTGTTCTTACTATTTACGCTACAAGGGGTTTAGATATTGCGAGGTATTTTTTATTTATTTTTTATTCAATTTCGAATAGGTGTAGAATCGATCGATCTTGTTGCTACTCAATTTCTTGAATGGATTCAGGGCCGATCGCTCCTGGTTTTACAGACGACCCCAAACAATAGGCTTTGCCCAAACATACCCGAATAGATCGATGACCTCATTCACAGAAATAATAGAAAATCTTCTGAGTTAATGAGATTCCACTTTATTCATGAGAGCGCCGCACTTTACCGCACTTTATTCATGAGCGCGCCTCGCTTTATTCATGAGCGCCTTAAAAATTAGTATAGCGCCTTAAAAAAGGGCCGTACGCACTAATTAATTTATGCATGACCTAAGACAATAAGACTCTGACGTCATCTGAATTAATGAGAGCGCCTTAAAATGAGGACCCCAAACAATAGGCTTTGCCCAAACATGCCCTAATAGATCGATGACCTCATCCAAAGGAACAATAGATAATGAGCGCGCCTTAAAAATTAGCATAGCGCCTTAAAAAAGGGCATACGCCCTAATTAATTTATGCATGACCTAAGACAATAGGACTGTGACGTCACCCTAATTAATGCATACGCCGCAGGTACGCCGCAATCCTGGCGGCGTATGCCGCAAAAAAAGGGCTAATTCCATGCCTCTTCCTCTACTCACAGCTGTATCGGCTCTGATTGGTTGAGAGCTATGTGTAATAAATAGCATTTGCGATGGATAAAACCATCAATCATGGATCGTTTAAAGAACGCGCGATCTGATTTTGTTCTTTTCTTATAAAAACAATTTATGATAACCAGGAGTATATTACACAGGAGTGTTCCTAGGCCCTTGTGTTGGCCCCTAACACAGTAGATGGTGTGTCTATTTATAGTCGCGAAGTTCTGGTATGCGATTACGATTACGTCTTTTGTTCTCTTGCGCTGTAGTATTCTTAGCAGTTTGAACCGTGTTAATTACAATTTTTCAGTGTATCCTGATTGGTTAAAAGTGACGGCCTTTGTTTCTTCTCGCGGGAAACTCTATGCTAAAATAACTCTACCGTCTACAGTGTTGTGTGACAATAAAATATATGTGGGAAGAGGTACACTCATCTGTATTATACTCCTGTGATAACCTAACACTTACATACAAAATATTTTTTTATACACGGAAAGTCCCATTCACAAATATGTGCTCTTCCAGAGAGCCGTGATTTAACCTAAGCCAATTTTAAAATGATGACTTGTTAATAAATAAATAAAATTAATAACACTTATAATTATATATGTACATTCTCATAATTTAATAATTTTTTTTATTATATGTATATATACAAAGTCTTAATAATTATTCCACTAAAGTTACATTGCTCGTGTTTAATTAAATAAATCTAAGGTTCATGGCTATTATTAAAATGTAATTTTTAAAAGTTGTTCTTGATTGAGCCTGTTGTATGTGTTTCGATTGGAAGGGAGTTTCAGAAGACTATGCACTCCTCTGTAAGGGAAACTCCTTTTGAGTACATGTACTTCTGAGTTAGGTCTTGGGATAAATACGTTATGGTTGGAGCAACGAATATTGTATCTGTGGACATTCATTTTAGTGAAGAGATTTCCCGTATATTCCGGTGCCCTTTTGTTTATTGAATTAAACATTGTTGTTGAATTCAATTTGATTATGTATTCTTTGCTCCTACTATTCTTTACTCTGATATAACTTTTCTGGTGTTGAATAAAACGGAAAATGTTTTTTTTTAACTCGCCGTTTCCTCGATCGCTATCCATGATCTATATGTACGTTAGAGTACAGAACATGGCTCACATTTCATAGTTCCGAACCTGTCAATCAAAAACATTTCAGCCCAATCAGAATACAGTAATGTTCGCCTGGGAAAATACGACCGCCATCTTGTCCCACAACTGAGCTTGGTTTATTTACAAGTATTTAAGAAATTCAGCAAAAGGTAAAGGAAATCAATAAATCATTCGCACTGTTAAGAAAGCCTCTTTGTCATATTGATTTTGAATTTTCTCGGGTTAAAGTCTACAGCTTGTGGGACGTAGCAACAGTACCTAAGGAGGGGAGAGCTAATTTTGAGGCTGTCGGAACTATCAATTGTGTACCAAATTAATATATATAAGCTACTGTGATACGAGGTGAGATCCCTGAGGTTTAACATGGAGACTAGAGTGTATTCTAACAGCTTTCAAGACCACAGAATGCACCGTTTTTATAAAGGACAAAAGATAATCACCACGGTACAGGAAATCGTCTCAGTTTCCTCACAGTTTTTAACCTTTGCGGATATTGCTATGCTGATTTTCCGAACTCCTATAGCCCATTTCTTGTTATTTCTGCCTATTGTTTGATATGCATTTTAACTTCACCCAATTTTCATGAGTGTACGTGTTAATTATGTCAAGCAATTTGAATACCTGGAACCACTAACAGAAAATTAATGTAACTGCCAATTGGAACACAAAATTTTAATTGATGAAGTGTCTAATTAGCTATAGTTTACGTAGATTCTCGGCGTATTCAATGAATTAGGGAAACGAAGTTGGGTGAAAAAAATAGAACTAATCGATTTAACTATTATATGACTCTAACTAAGATAAATACGCATTGATAAAAATCGATTTCTTGCTGTCAAAATCATAAAACATAATACGTCCATGGCTTCCTATACCTGACAAATTAGTCATAATAAAATTCCGAGCAGATAACCACATCTTGTTATTAGTTTTTGGATTACAAAGAGTTAAACGTCCTTATTCACACACGGTCCGCAAAGTAGAAAGACAAGAACAAGATTTTCTCCAGTGTAAAGCTTCGAATACATGCGAACGCACTCTGAAAGGGCCTGCAGTGGTTGGAGTGTGCTACATGCGTTTTGTTCACGGTGTTGAACGAGATTATTATGCACACATACGTCATTGTCGCCTTTGTTGCCATGCTCTCGGGTAAGTTTTTGAATGTGGTCTCTGTACCTTTCTACTTATTTCATGGCTGTTTTGAAATCATAATCATATACATCTTAATCTGGAAGACATAATAATCATGGTTTATTTTATCCTTTCTTTTTCTCGAAAGTAAAATGTAAATGCTTTGTGATTGATGTGTTCATTTTTGTGGGTGGACAGAATTTTGAATGCAGGAAGATTAAGAGCAATTGTCATCCTTATAACAAATACAAAACATCCTGACAAGCTTTGTCGTCATCTTTTCCTCGAACAAACACGCGGATCCTATATAAATCAGAAAGATTAGAGTCAGAATGTTCTATATGAATCGAAACAGAACAAAACTGTTTGTAGACTCACGCCTCCAAATTTAATCACTTTTGACAGAAAATCTATTAACATTCTATCGCAAATTATACTAAGATGGAAAATGTACACCTATTGGATCCATTCGAGCCCAATATGGAATTTATAACCCATCAAAAATTTTCTCTCGCGCGTAATAGACCCTTTCAGCTTGCCTGTTTGTTGCCCCATTTCAGACCACGTGACTTTTCCCTTTTGTTTTTCGTATCCCAAGAGGAAATGTATCAAATTCTGACTACACTACACCGAGACATTCATATTGGATAGGGTTTAATCAGGAGTTACAGGCAGTCAGTTTCACAGAATATCACGCCATGATTACAGTGAGTCATACACGCCCTACCTATGTACATCATGTACACTACATGAAATGTGCCACGCCAGATACGAAAAACCACTAAAAAAACACTCTTTAAATGTGGCCAAAAAATATGTGGAAACTTATTCCCCGACTAATGCAGTGCCACTAACCTCCGGGGACGAGGTAAACATTAAAACGATATATCGAATCGAAAAGAAACGAAAGCAACCGACTGACTGACGTTGATTGAATTCACCTTTCCCGCTCCATGCTTAACGTGCACCTAACTCCTTTTATAATTTTTATACATATGAATATTTCAAAAGGTGTTGAGTACTTCCGTGAATAAATATTTTGCTTACATAGAATAGTCTCTGTTCTATGCTTGTTTGAAATGGCGAAACTTTGACCTTTTCTGACCCATGACCGCGTAAGAAAAAGACTGGGTCGATTCTTGATCTTACGTCATATAATTCATTCTACTTTGCAATAATTAGAATAAATATTTAGCATTTTGTCTAAAATAACTATTTTCTTTACTAACAACTCACAGACTGTGTATATTCTCTACATATCGATGTTGTTGTGATAGAAAGGCGCCATGGAAAATAATGCATTAGAGTATTCTATTTAAGCAAAACATTCTTCACAGAAGTACTCAAAACCTTTCAAAGATTCATATGTATAAAAATTGCAAAAGCGGTTTAAAATTTCATTATTAACTGTTAAGGCATTGAATGGACTTGCTCCTTGTTACTTAACTGACATTATTGAACATTATAAACCGGCGAGACAACTTCGTTCCTCGTCGTTAGTCAGCCATCTACGAGTTCCCACTTTTAATCTAAAGTCATATGGTTATCGAGCCTTTTCAGTTCACGCTCCTAAGCTATGGAATAACCTTGCACTGGAAATTTGGACTTGCTCCAACGTTGCTGCTTTTAAGTCTAAGTTAAAAACGTATCTTTTTAAATTAGCGTACAATTGATTTTTACATTTTTATATTTTTTACATTTATCACTGTTATTGGAAAATGTATTGTAAAGCGCTTACGGCAGTCTCATGAATAAGCGCTATATAAATCAGATATTATTATTATTATGTTAGGTGCACTCAGTAAGTAGTACCAACAATCCCTAGAGGATACCCGAGCCTCTATATCGTGCCGTCAGAATATCAATTTCTGACTAATTCGTTCCTTCGTCTCTCAGCCATCAGAAATTACATTTTCTATAATTGGAAAACAGCACTGAATCCTCTGAAGAACTATCACGTGGTCTGTAATGGGGCAACAAACAGGCGAGGTGAAAGGGTCCATTGGTTGAATGCGTCGTGACGCGATCTTTTCTCTCCGATAGCGTGAAATATCAGCGATCGAATACACCCCTTGTGAGCGTATAAGCGCGCGTCAAATGAAATATTTAAAAATATTTGAAGGATGATAACAACAATAACCTACATTTTGGCGTCGAAATATGCCCTGATATATATTTGTCCCTGGACATTATTTGATGTTCGAAGCTCGCTCTAGGAAACTGTTCTCTTGTTGGATCCAATAATGTCCGCGGACGAAATGTCAGGGCACATTTCGACGCCACAAATAGGTTATTGTATTTATATTTAAGTTGAGACTTCAATATGCAAGAACTTAAATATTTTCCATATTGGGTGAGGATGAACCGTACAAGTGCTTTATTTATATACCTTACAAATAATCCTACAATCAATAAAGGTCAAGAAACACAAACTCATGCGAACTCTCCAATATGTAGCTGTCCTACGTCATTGGCAAAATATTGGGCTGGCACGTGACCCCAATACACACGTCTGATTGGATGATTATTTGTAAGGTATCTGAATAATGCAAACTGTGGTTTTAGTAGGCACACATGAGGTGCTATCAAAATACAATAGAATTAACACAATACAAAACAATAGAACGAAATACACAATACAATAGAACACAATACACAATACAATTTGGCAGCAAATCATGTGTGCCTACATGTAGGGAGAGCCGAATCGAACGGATCAGGAGGATTTGTAATATGCAAAAGTAAACTCCCGGCCCACTTCGTGCTACTCCATGCTTTCAATATGACTCTTGAACTTAGATATATTGGCTTCATAGATTGTTGCGTTTAAACATTAGTTACTATATATCTTAGATGTTAAATGAAAGTCGGTTTAATTTAAATGGATTAGTTTTCATGGTAACATAAAATTAGACTGAAAGCAAAGGGTGGAGCCAAAGTATGTATCGATATAGGTAGGAATGAGTGTAATTATGGACCAAGTTGGATAACCTATTCTTGGTTGGCAACCAATCCCCGGAGATTTAAGAGACAAAGACGTGGCGGCCATGTTGGATGACAATAACAAAATAATATATTGCCGAATCGTTTGTTATTGTCATCCAACATGGCCGCCATGACGTCAGTTGTAAACGAAGAATATTGTGTAGCATGACTCGATACAATATTTGAATGGGATATCCGATCCTTTTTTTGCAATTAATTTTCTGTGCGGGTAATTCCAGCTAGTCCTGTCATATCAGGGCTATAGTTTTATTACTGAGTTTAATTTTTACAATGTATTATTATTTCTTAATTCATCTACTTTTATCCCATTGTTTTTCATATATGTTGTATTTATACTGGCGTTAGTTAGTCTAATGAAATTTCTCTTAAAACAGTATGTGTTATCCACTAGAATCTTAGTTAGCTATCCTGGACATCAAAATGATCTCCAATTTTCTCCCGTTCAAAGATTCAAAGGTTTTTTGTTTTCAACAATTACAAAGATTACAAATATGAAAAAGGAAAGAGAAAGGTCAAACTAAATACGTGGAGGGTGCATGGGATACAACCCAAAGGGTTACAAGGCTCTCGTGCACCCTTTGTATTAACATTAGTATTACAGGTCACTCTAAGATAGAAACAGATAAATTCAAACAATTATTGAAAGCAGTATAACTGGAAAGAATATTATGCTAATAAGAGTAGTTATGTTTCGGTCTTGATCGTCTTTAAAAGGTTTATCATTCAGTTTAGGATACGTCCCTTTAACTATGTTAACTGTGCGGTATGTGCTACATTCATAAAACGCGGCGTTTATGAAATATGATAAAATATTCCAAAAAAGATCAAATGCGAGGAATCTTAAGAGCTATTGTATCAATCGTTGAGGAGCTATTGGTAATTGAATTTGATCAAAATTACAGTGGTATTTTTTATCAGAAAGTGAATTCATTGATACCCTATACGCCTCTGTTCCATGTTTCATATTTCGATAATTTTATACAAAGTCTATTGTTTCAAACGGTTAATAAATGCTTCATAGTATTGTTAAGTCTAGCATGCACTTTCTTTACATAGAGGTTTCGTAATTAAGAATGCAGTGTATATAGTCAACGAAATGATTGGTGAAATGAATTCACGTTTTACAAATTTCAGTTATTCGAGAAGAAAATGCATGTCCAGATTCTTGGGTAGAACATCCAAGAGGATGTTACTTTGTATCTATGAGCATGAGAGAAGAAAAAGATGCTGATAAGATGTGCTTAAAGAAGGGAGGTCATCTCCTCTACATGTCCGAGGTTAACATCACCTGGGGAACCTTTCTAGAAAAAATAGGAGCAAACCTTGCCAACTACTACGTTGGACTTACAAAGGAGAATTCGACGTGGACCTGGGGAGATCATATTCAGTTTGAACGTCCCACGAGCATCGTGTACGGAGAGTTCCTCAGATACACGTGTGCCTATATACAAGGCCGTTATATGACATTCAGAGCTGTAGCTTGTGGGACGCATCTAAAGTATATTTGTGAAAAGACAACAAGAGGTAATTAAATGTCCTATATCGGCAGTATATTGGTTGTGTCGTATATGCATGTAGCCGGTTACTCTGCCATAGTGTAATTCCGTTATTTAATTCGGTCCGAGAGACATACAAAACTGTAATGCCAAAAACCATTCAAAGTTCATAGCATATCATATTATGGAGCAGATTTCGTATGAGTGAGACAAACTACGGCATGTCCGTACCCCTCACATAAGGGAGTCCCCCCCCGGGGTCCGTATAGCCTTGCCGTAACCGTACTGTAACCGTGCTGTACTGTATGTCTATAATTTGATTGGATCAGCAGGACAACAACGACAGGGAAACCATTTCAATGTCACAACATGCCGTATAGTAACCGTGATGTAGTCAGTGATGTAGTTTGCCCCAGTCATACGAAATTTGCTCTAACCGTTCTGTAAGTCATTGCCGTACACTTTCATAAACCTATAGGAAACTACGTAATAAATGTGTAGAGGACATCGCATGAACGCGAGTGCTATACGGGATTTATAGGCACTGAGTGATATTTTGAAAGTTCTAACAATTGTACGAACCTTTAGGCGAGCGCAATTTCAGAACTTTCAAAATATCACTCATTGCCTATAAATCAAGTAATAGCACAAACAGTTCATGCGATGTTTTGTTTATAATATACTGAGCAAACATTTGCTGAGAGTTTGCGACTGTTACTCAATAACCTTTAGATGGACTCTCCCCTTGTCATTGACCAATCAGAATCCAGATATTTCGTTGAGTATGTTATAAGTAACCCTAACCATTTTTGAGAAACTATGATAGCAAGCATGCAGCCTGGTGTTATTGTATTTTGATAATTTAAATTCTCTTTGCATGCATATAGGGGCTCATAATTGTTTTTGTTTTGCTTTCCAGGTTTCGCCAAATTAGACAACTTATGATCAGCATATTTGTGCAACGTCTCACTCTCCATTGCTCTATTCTTTTTTAAGATTCACATCGACTAATTTCACCTTCAGTCGCTATGACACCAAGTTCTTCCAAGTTACTACTTTCATCTTCATTTACCATACCTCATTTAAACATTGGAGGAAACGACGCAATAATGCCAAAGACACCTTCTGTTTTGAAGACTATTGCAAATAACTATTCCGTTATTTGGAGGGAGTACAACTTAAGCTTACAGACGGCAACCGGTGATGTTTTATCTCTAGTAACACAACCAAGTCCTGCCGTGTCGCTTCCTTCCTCTTCCTTTCCAATGACGCATTCAAATACTGGAGGACACTATTCAACTGCTACTAATTACTCCGTTACAGAGCCAGAAAACGGCATGAACTTACTGGTAAGTATTATTTATTTTTACCAAATGAAATTTGCTCTATTAAAAAAGGTATCAAGAAATGTCCTATTGGTCGGTTGCATTATAAGGAGAACAATAGCAGAGATTAGCAAGCGTGAACATTCCACACTCTTGACTGATAACCGAAGTCAATCGTTATCGTTCGTATAACCTTCGTCAATTAATAACGGCGAAATCACAAAACCGGAACCCGTAATCTTCCGAATCGATTCGGAAACGATTCGTTTAGTTAACGGAATTAGCGTAAAACTCACCATTGATACTGCGATTAAGTAAGTTGTATACGAATTGTACATGTAAATAACAGATAAATACCATTTTTTGTTGAACAGGTAAAACAATTTCATAAAAACATGACAAGCTTGAATGAAGAAGATGAGTGGTCCTTAAAGGTAATAGCCCACTTCCGCGAAATGCTTTACTTGTCACGCACAAAGGTTTCAATACGAGGCCCCGTGCTAAATTAAATTTATTCTTTTCAAAGAGAAAAGTAAGGCATATTGCGGAAGTGGGCTATTCTGATTGCATAACATTTAGTTTTCACGAGTTTTCTGAGTTGTCCTTAATATCAAACGTAGCTAGGAAGTTTGAAAAATATTCACTTGAACAAAGAATATTCTAATAGAAACTTCGTCGCTTTATAACGTAAACTGTATCAGGAGCCATTACCAGGAGCGCCATCTCCCATACTTTATCTATGATGCAGCGTTTCTACAGACCGGGTTATTTTTAGAATGTGTTTCCCTCGAGTTCGGTTTCCACTAGCCAATCACAAGCGTTTGCGTAATTTTAATTCAAATGATTAATGAGGTAGCAGCCATGCTCGTTGACCGTCAAACAAGAGAGCGATGAAAGCGAATAGTGATAAATGAAATCTAAAAGTAACCCGGTCTGGGAAAACGCCGGGTAATGGTCTCCTGACTGTATGTACGTTAGTATGTATATGACCAACTAACAGCAATCAAGGAGTATTTCGTCATGCGTTGTTTTTGTATTTAATAAAGGTTTTACAAAAAAGTCGCACAATCAACATTTTGACATTCATTTCAAACTTAACGGTTCATTCTGGCTTTTGGAAATTCACAAAATTTGGAATTTGTAGTTCACTCCAAAACTTATTGCAATGCAATAAACTGATAAATGCAGTTAGCGTTTACCCGTATAGTTTCTTATATTGGTCTTGGTATTACCTTTTCGACTGAATTGCGCTTCACGCTTTTAAAAAGTTAACGCTTTTGAAATGTCGTAATGTGAATTGTAAAGAAACGAATGGTCGGCCAAGACTAATTGATTAACTTAGCTTTAATTGCGATTGGTTTAATCTTTCAACAATGTTTTATACCAGGCTGCGTGCATTATCGTGTCTGATTTTATTGATGCTCTACGAGCTAAAATGGGATCTGGTATGTGGCTGGGTCCACCTATGTCAGCTGCCACCACCTTAGAACGATTTGCGCTGCGATACGGCCAGATCCATCTAAAGAACACGACCGAGCTGAACATCATTGAAATAGCAAGTGAAGTCGGTAAGTATCAAAAGGCAATCCAGTCAATGAGAATATTATAAACTATATAGTTTAGTGGTGGTTAGGAAAGTCCTTATTGGAGTTTCAAATGGGCTATGTCGTATTGTTAGCTGATAATTTAAGCTTCAAACTGATAAAGTGTCCACAATGCTTGATTCAAATGATACGCAATATTTTCAGGAGGCTTTTAATTCGCCTCTCAAAACCTTGCATTTTATTGGACCCATTTGGATTGCACTGTCAAAGAATGCCATTGTTTTGGGGTTAGGGTTTGTATTGTTTCAGGGTCAGGCATTGTTTGGATAGCCAGTACTATTCCAGGTTCGAGTAAATCCGTAGACCGAGTCAAGTCCGAGTCCGAGTAAGATCCGAGTCCGAGTCAAATGACCGAGTCACAGTAGGCAGTTGTTTACTTGTGAACTCTAACCGTAGGTGAGCGAGCTCTGGTCATTTACCGACACTGATCTACTCTCGGAAACGGTTAGTTTTTCTTTAAATTTCCGGTTAAGTTTATGTACAATAATATGTGACCTCGTCTGTGATGTAATAATCGAGTTTCGTGTTCTCACGGACGAGCTGGAACGATCCTCAACTAGTAAACGGAGGAAGAAACGGGGGAGGCTGAAAGCTATTGATTGATCCCGAACGAGATGTCTAAATCCCGAACGAGCGATGTCTAATTTCGCGTGAGAATACGAAAGTTGCCTTTTTTCGCACGTAAAGGAAAACGTGGCCGTGCGAATCAGTTCATCGGCTCGGGTATTCGAATCTCGGCCTGTTCTTGGGCAGGGAGTTTTCTCGATCTACGAAAATGTTCTTTTTGTGCCTAAAGAAATACGAAATCAACTCGTATTATCAACCTACATTATGTGTAGTGTATTTATAGAACTTTGCGCGTGCTTGGCGAGATTTCAGACTTTTTCTTCACCGAACACGGCAGCTGTTGGAATTCTCTTTGAAAGGCTTTGCAAACGAAAACGACCATGCACGAGAAGATTACCAAACTGAAGTGTAGCCGAAAGAAGGAGGGAAAAAACAAAGAAAAATGAGTGACTCGGTCATTTGACTCGGACTCGGATTTGACTCGGACTCGGATTTAACTCGGTCAACCGGTGAACTCTTCCAGGTTCTGATGAGGTGAAGGCCGCCCCAATATTGTTCTTGATGTTTTGGTCATTTTCGCATGTTTGGTTTGATTTTAACCATACCACATGTGCGCGAGGTTCATCAATTACATGAAAATCGCTAAAAATAACGGACCGTGCCGGGCCTGCGTACATGTAAGTTTGAATTTGGTTAAAGCCAAGACTACTCGTGTTAATACCACCTCTTTCTTGTTGCTCTTAGTGGTAAAAGTAAGCAAGATGAGTAGAGCAACTCAAACTGACTTCGAGTTTGCGAATTTAACGACGATGATAAAAAGCCAAGCTGATGTTCATATCCGTTTACCTTGGAAAAACTTCAAAAATGGTATGTAAAGAGCCTATTTTTAAGAAGTCCGATCCCATGTCCGATGAGTTGACATTTTCCGGATCAAGAACACAGGGAGAACAAAGTAATCCGAGTTTGACCTTTCAGAGATTATAGCATGCCAAATGGTCTGAACAATTAATGTCTAAAGCTGTTATCATAACCAACTTGCTTAAATGGCAAGCGTCCTTGTCAACCTTGATCTGAAAGTGTTATGGATTTTACTAATGTATTACCTTTGCAATATCTGTTATAGAAACAATAGTGGTTGCAGCTGTTTACGGGAATTTGCCCAGCATCACCTTAAATGGCAATCAAACTTCTGAAGCGAGGTTTGTGGAATTGTTGATGTTGTGCACAGAAAGACATGTCATGAGACGCGCATGCGTCAAATTTTCGTAGTCAAAGAGATGCAAAACTGATGTAAACAGAGCAGTTTTAAATAATGTGGAATGGCAAAACTCATATGTCTGACTCATTCAAGATTAAACTGCTCTAAATGCTTTTTTTTATCCCTTTTATTACCCTGATCATACCGACTTCTTGGTAAATTTTCGGTGATACAATTTATTTGTCAATATCCGCGTGTATGTTTGTGTACACTGTGAGTGCAGTGTTCGCGCCGACTTCTTCATTCGATTTCAGCGGATAATGTTCGACTACTAATAAGCGTTTTCTAGAACTAAAGGACACGTTCGAAATATACTAGCTCATTTCAAGATAATCGTATGACCTGGTATTGCATTATTGAGTGGTCTATCAGGCGTTCGGGAACTGAAGCAACGGCTGCTCTAAACTTTAGCCAGGCCGTGTATGTAGTTGCTTGCTTACGGTTGTTGCGCAAACGTTACTTAGAACTTTGGATCTGTGGATAGAATCAGTATATTTCACGTTTCAAAAGCTATATCATCAAGTTAATAACTGAAAGATACTCACTCACTATGTAGGTTTCTTGAGCCGCAGTATAAACATTCAATAATTCCCGGGGAATAATTTATCGCTGTCCCTCAAAAACCAACCTAATTTCCCTGGAGTTCGTCGTAATACTTAATCATAAGCCTCTGGGTTGGGAGACCCGGTAACGGCTCCCTCTATCTTCGACGTAAAATGAAACATTTAGCTTTTTTGGGCGACTTGCATGCATAGCATATAACCAGTGCAAATTCACTTTTCTACCCAACTCTCAGACTCGCGCATGCGCTGTGCTTGACAGTGGGCCTTTGGATAATGTCATGGTTTGATTAACTAATATAAACAGAAAGTTGATAATAAAGCTTATTATTTTCTGTAAAACCCACTATTTGGTTTAACTTATACGACGACAAACATTTAAAGTCGACAATCAGTGTCTTTTGAGCACCTCATGCACAAAACTATAACTTTCCTTTCCTGCAATCCAATTAATTAAACTATTTAGTGTATTCTGAATCTGTTGATTACTGTACGTATTCAAAGCATTCTCACAGGAGCTGAGAAGCTAGAGCTATAAAACGGAATGTTGGCTTAATGGAGGCCATTTTCTTGGGCATTCAAAACGGAGGCTGCATGGGACTCCCCATATACTGCCACATATACTGACTGAATCTAAAGTACTAGTATCACACTATAAAATCACTGAATTACATATTCAAGTAGGTATGAGTGTAAAGCTACTATGGATATCCAAGAACAACAGCTGTTTGCTCTCATTAGTAATTACGAAATAACGTTTTTGCAACCGCAATGTTTGAGCTGGCCTGATTGATTTTACAACTCTACTTTCTGTTACGCCTTCATTTGTTCAGTTGCAGTTTCAAAGTAGGCTCAACCGTAGTGTCCTTGGCAATGAATTTGCCATCCAGAAGCAGTCTGCAAGAAAACGTGAGCTTCACGTTCAACACTGATAAGGTATTACAAAAATAACACCATATAGAGTAGATTTCGTATGAGTGGGACAAACTACAGCACTGACTACAGCACAGTTACCGTACGCCATGCCGTGACATTGAAATGGTCCAATCAAATTACAGTTACAGTACAGCACGGCTACAGCACTGTTACGGACATACCGTAGTTTGTCCCACTCATACGGAATCTACTCTATTAGTAAAAGGGCCCTTTATTGTTGGATTGCAAGACAGTGTTGTCATTGAGTTAAATGACCATTTCAAACACCAAAAGGACATTGCACAGTTTTCTTTTCAACTTTTACCATTTTACACCTTGTTGCCCTGTAGGTTATATAACAACAGTAGTTGGTTACACCCAGACTTTTGATCTTGCTTTCTTACGTTATTTTTTGTCTCTATAGGCCATTGCAGCAGACAATATTCGTTCGATAAAATGTGTATTCTGGGAGTTTTCGAAAAGGTATTTTAATTTAAATAGAACAAATATGAATATATTTATCCAGTGATAGAGCGGTTTTCAGTTGAGTGTAGTAAAACCAAACGCAAATTACCCACAGGCAGCCAATCACAGGAGCGAGTAATCACAAGTAACTCATAAATGGCTTCCCTGTGAGCCAACGACAAACCAAAGGAAAACCAAAACCAATTTGCGTTTGGTTTTATTTTGGATTCTGATTGGCTGGTTTACTTTCTCAGCCAATAGGAGAGCTTAGTAAACGCAAAACGAAAACACTTCCGACACTCAATTGAAATCCGCTCTATATTTGCTCTATCGAGAGTTCAATTGTTGCAAATATAGGCAAAGTAGCAACCCTGAAGGATAATACATTGTACGTTTGAGAGATTCGTTAAAGTAAAATGAGTAAATTCTGCTCTCTTTGGCTAGTGAACTTCATTTGACATCCAGTACAGTGTTTGCAATAAATTCAGTATCACTTTCACCAAAAGACAACAGCAGCATTATGAGAACACATGGACGGCGGAGTGGAGTGTGTGTGTGGGGGGGGGGGGAGACTAAAAAGTTGTCACTGAGTCGGTATGTCCAAAATATAGTCTTAAACTGACTGAGAAGTAACTAGGCAAAATATTTTTTGGGCAAAACGCGGGGGGCTATAGCCACCCCACCCCCCCCCCCCCCCCCCAAACTCCCCCGGCGCCAACCCTGACATATCAAGTATTTTGTTATACCTCCCAAGTCAAAAATAAAATAAACTACAAACGTATGGTTTCCAAATTTCTTCAACACTCAGCTCTATGCGACGCGACCCAACACAAATGTCCCGCGGTCTCAAGACGCACGTGCAATTCCCTAGGGAGATATGATGTTTTGAGGCATGTCACGTGATACGATGTCGTCCAATGGAAAAAGGCGTTGGACTTGGGGGATATAACGATAAATTTTCTTAATCTCTTTGCGTCAGTAGTAACCTTGATGGCCTAGGTAAATGGTCAGAAGAAGGTTGCACTTTGGTGAAGATAGACAACACCAGCACTGAATGCAGCTGCAATCACCTCACTAACTTTGCTATCCTTATGCAAGTCAGCGACAATTATCAGGTAGCAATTATTTTATTAATGTCAGATTATAAATTATACAATCTTAGTACACAGGAAAACCAACCAATTTCCATAATCATCACAATAGGTAAAACTCGATCCATGATATGACAATACATGGCGAAATCATGATCAAGCTCTCCCTCACATTTAGCACCTTTATTTTTCGTATATTTATACTTCACGCAAAGACTATTAGCATACGTACAGTGTAGACACTCCAACCGTGAACGGGAGTTGTTTTTTAGACTTTATTTTCTCGGTTGTCCAACCAGCGGCGTCTCTGAAAACAATGACATCTACATTTCTGCGACGCCATCCAATCATAACAAAGGTTTAAAAAATGTTTGAACCATTGTTTCATATCACGCCTATGATTGGCTGCTACAGAGAAAGGCGGAACAAAGTAATGAGCGTTCACGGTTCGAGTGTTCTTACTGTAAGAATGCCGTCAAGCAATTTCAAAAAGAAGCCACTTTTATAGATATCGAACTAATGTAATGAAGCGTTATAACCAAGTATCAGCTGCTCGTGAGTAACTTGGTATTCAAATGTTACGTTTCAGATTTCTAACCTGGATAAGCGGATCTTGACAATTCTCACCTATGCAGGCTTAGGACTGTCACTGTTTGGTTCTACAGTGACATTTATTGCATACATATTTCTTACGTAAGTATGGTAAATATGTCGTACCGACGAATGTTATAAAAAAAATACATAACTGAGACAATTATTGTAAATATTTTAGTTTCTAAAACTGATTCATGAGTGATGGTAATAAAATCCTGTTATCGTAATAAAATATCAACGTTATCGTGGACATAATTATACTCGAATAATAATACTGATGTGCTTAAAATAAATAAACTAATTTATGAATAAATCATGAAGTAAATAACCTAAGTAAGCAAATGAGTTATATTTTTTAAATGTCAAAATACGTGAATTGTGTAAATTATTTATATCTACGCCGTTATCTATTGTTACCGTTATTGTACGCTGGTTTATGACGTAATATATATGCCGGCGATAGCGGGTTGAACCCTAATCCGATTTCTGGCCTGGTACGAATTTTTTTTCGTAAAAATATGCTGAATTCCGGGTTATAGACGATTCGGAACAATCAAACATAGAGAAAACCCGGGTTCGTTGTCACGAGAACTTGGAAATACGAGTTTTGGAGCAATTCTTTTTTCTTTGAAAACCTACCTATTTATCGTAGAAGTGCACACCCCTCCCTCCCCCCCCCCCCCCCCAAAAAAAAAACGCTTTTACATTGATTTACTTTTCATGAAACTCCTATTTGTCATCAAGGTGACGATTTTAAAGCATTGTAACTTGTTATATAAACATATAAACTGTGGCCATTCTTTGTACACATTTATTGCGTACTTTTCTCGACAGCTCAACGTACTAAGATATCCACGTATTTGTTGTATTTTCTAAGTTCCATATTTTGTTGATGCCTATCGTGATTTTATTGAATTACAGTGACCGCAAATCCGAAGAAATGCAAATCAGACTCAATCTGGTGGTCTCGCTATGGGCCGCTCATCTCATCTTTTTAAGTGGAATCAATGCTACTAGATACATGGTTAGTAGGAGCTTCAGTAACTGCATGTATATACAATGTGCAATACAGAGGTTTTCGATTGAGTGTCGAAAGTAATAAGTGATTGCTTTGGTTTTGCGTTTGCTTAGGAAACTCAGGGAAACAGTTGCTGCCTACTACCAGCCAATAAGATATTTGTTTACAAGGAAATCAGTTCATTACGTCAAACCAAGAGAGCATAAGTAAAGCCTAGTCCTCATATGCCGCAGGTACTTTGCGTCGCCGGCATTTGCCGCAGGTACACCGGCGACGTCTGTTCTCATGCGACATAGCCGCTGGTACCATCCCAGGCAAGCCGCAGGACAACCTGCGACGAGCCACCGGTATGTACCTTTGCTGCGCCATAGTGACATCCATCTTAAGACATTTGGCGATAGCTTTCCAAGCATTTTTCTTCCCTTTTTTATCCGTGTACTCCACACTGGATTTGTCATAAATTGCTGCATAGTTCCTTATGGTTTCCATCAATGCTCTGTTAGATGGGAACGTTCCCAAGTGCTGACAGTGTCTTTTCCTTCCGCCAACTTGATTGAGAATAACTAGCGGCAATGACTTATGGGATAGATCTAGAAATCAAGTGACCAAGATTGACCGCAAGCATACTGGCGAAGTCTGTTTTCATATCAATTTTATGCCGGCGGCTAGCCTGGAACACCGCCGGCATGCCGGCGAACATGAGTTGAGTTCAACTTCGCAGGCATGCTGGCGATCTGACCTGGATTGTCGGCGGTGAGTGTTCACATATACCGGAATAGTATCCCATGCAGTACCGGCGGCTATGGCGCAGGCATGTCAGCGGCATATGAGAACCAGTCTTAAGAGAGGGATGATAATGTCGAAGAAAATCTAGTTTTGGTAACCGGAAGCAGTTGAAACAAAATGGGCGCGCGCGTCACAACTAAAAAAATGGCGCGAAATTATTGGCCGTTGAAAGCCGTAAAATATATTTTCGCTCCATTGGTTAGTAGTCGTGCGCGTGCCCACTTTGCTTCAACTGCTTTCGGTTACAAAGAATAGATTCGTAATTATCATCGCACAAGTTCGCGTAATGGAGATTCCCTCTCTTACTGATGCTCTCTTGGTCAAACTTAACCAAACATTCACAACACAAGAGAGCAGTTTTCGATTGAGTATCGTAATACCAAACCAAAGCACTTACAGAGCCAATCAGGGGATAACGTAACATAATCACAGTAATGCAATCAGCCAATAATCAAATGAAGTTATGCGTGATTGGTTTTACTTGAACCAATCGCGAGGTAAAGTAAATGCAATCGTGGATAACTCTCGTTAAAAATATAAATGAAGTTTAGAACATGCAATTGATTAGCTGATAAATACAAAAGATTTTTCACAGTCAACAGAAAAGCTCTGTAAACGTCCTTTATAGCAGCTCCGTTTCTACGTAACTAAAATAACGAAGATAATGTTTTTTTCTGTAATTGTCTTCTAGGGGGTATGCGTCTTTGTGGCCGGTCTTCTTCAGTATTTTTTCCTGGCTTCGCAATGCTGGATGTTTATTGAAGGGATTCAGCTTTACTTGCAGATTGTGAAAGTGTTCAATGCAAACATGAAAATGGCTCCTTGCTATTGCTTTGCTTGGGGTAAATATTCCTGACGTTCTATTTATTAACACATACATTTGAAATTAATGAAATTGGTATTATAATTGAAAAAAAAGAACTTGGAATAGCATGCACGGAGTTTTAAAATGGTAAAAAGAATGCAAGCAGTTTTCAATCTTAGGAAATTTAAACGAACTAGACCACGGGATACTAACTCTTTTTACCTATGCATGTTTCAGGCTTTCCCTTTATTATGGTTGGATGCTCGCTGTCTATTGCAGCCAATGGCGATCAGGGAATCAGAGGATTCATTCATGATGATTTGTATGTTTCATCGATTTTGTCGTTAACATCGTTACGTTGCCCAATGGATTGATACTTTCTTACTTAAACTTGATCTTCAATGATAGGAAGCTTCTCTTCCTTTTTAACATAGGTTGAATAGAATTGAGAAACTCATTCTCCTTTTTTACTGTATAATGTTGACAAACAAATCATTAGTAAGAAGCAGAATGTTGGAAATATACTAATTCGATGTATTGTACAGTAGAGTTGGAAAGTTAAAATGTTATTTTTCGAGGTATATCGCAGGTCTATTTATCTCCTTCCCTCTTTTCTGATGTACTCTTCAGTAGTTGTTGGGTTTCCTACACGTCATACTTGGCTTGGACATTCGTTGGGCCAATTACCGTCATGATCACGGTGAGAAAACGTTATAATTTAAGCTCGGTCAAACGGTTTCAATATCTCTTCAACATCGGTTCAACATTTGTTGAATGATTAGACAGTGTTGAAAACATGCGAATCAAACAGTTTCAACATCTGTTCAACATTCTAATTAACTTCTATTGTTCTCGGAAATGTTTTCAGGCCATGTCAAACGGTTTCAACATTGGTTTCCAGAAATATTGTACGATGTTGAAGAGATATTAAAACCGTTTGACCAATACTTTAGAAGACACATCGTCAATGATCGAGCTAGGCTCCCAACTTTCTCCGCCCGCTCTTTTTGCGATTTGGGTTGTGTTTCGCGCCAGAAATTACCGATGGATTTTGGGTTCGGTGAATATATTATAAGAGTTGCCAATCGGAAAAACAGCTTTAGTACACACATGTCAATCATTAATTATGAAGTATTTGAATGTTGTATAGCAGCCCTGTCTGGCCCCGCCTCCAAGAAACCTCGGCTGTTTTTTTTTCAACGTGAAACACAAATTGAATCCCTGTCTCGCAAAAAGCGCTTGGCTGGCATAAACAAAATTGTGGTCAATTTGTGGCAAGCAAGAGATAATGAGGTAAGAGAACGAATCGCCCATACATGGGTCTGTTCCAATGATAACTATTTTGTTATCTAGTTTTAAATTAACAGGACACAGACACAGACACAGTTATTTTAAGAAAGACACCTGATTGGGGTAAGGTAGCGCTCTTGTGCTAAGGAGTGGCCTATCAGAATGAGATAAAAATAACCTACATCACGTGTTGTGAAACTAAAAATAAATTTCAAATAATTATCATGGGGCATGGGGATTCGTTCTCTTACCTCATCCTCTCTTGCGGGAAGTCTATGATCAAACGAAGGCTAACTCTGCATACTAAATTTCTTCTGTACAAATGTCAACTCTTTCGCTCACATAATATAACTACTGCACTCCTGAATGTTTTCAGTTAACGGTGGCATATAAATAACTACCTCGCAACCGTTTTCTTTGTTATTCTTACTATGTAATGTTCATATTTACAGGGTAACATTATGTTCTTTATAATGGTAATGAGAGAGATATCCAGAATCGAAAAAGTTCACACGAAGTCATCACATCTGAGAAATATAAGGTCAGAAAGGAGTACTTTACACGTTTTAATTTGCATAACAGTATTTGTAGAAAACCACTAAAGCATCTAGTAGACGATGTGTATCTACTGGTACTACTTTAAAATCATTAAAATAAATCTTATCTGGCTGTCAACTACTTGATTCACTTTTAAACAACATTACATTAAGCTCTGGCTAACATCTAGCTTAGCTTTATACTATTAAGGATCACCTGTATACTTATATTTTCTTCACATAATTATTAAAATTACTATATCACTACTATAGTACTATAATGTTACATTTATTTAATACTATATTTCTATACACATTCAAGCTGATATCATACTTCCATTATCAGAAGACTAATATTGAGTCAACATCTCTTTTTCTTTAAGATTTCTTTTATATAAATTTGTATTATGTAGTTTTTTGATATCTTCACAAATCGAATTCCAGATCACTTTAAATGTGTACTGTAAACTAAATTTACCATAATTGTGCGAATATTTGGAGTATAATAGACCCTATGCATAAGTCCTGGTAACTAGCATGACAACGAGGCCGGTAGGTCCGCTGGAATGTTGAAATTGAAGCGCCCGGAGAGATTGTGAAATGCACTGAACGAATCTTCAGTGAAACAATGCCGTTAATTTGCTATGGGCCTGGCTGGTTGTACTATAAAGCATAAATGAGGACAGATTAGCAACATTTTTCAACTAAGCAATCATGTTCAACACGTTTCACACCTCCTGCTAGTATTTCAACTTCAACATTCCAGAGGACCTACCGGCCTCTTTTTGTGTTGTGACCGCGCGAGTTATGCATGGTGTGTATAAGTAGATTTGGAGGCTAGTCTAGTGTTGTAATTATGATTTTTTTAAATTGGAATGAAAAAGTCTTTGAAACTAGCTAATTGGAAGGTTAGAATTAAGAAAAGAATCATTAATGTATATTAGAAATAACGATGGACCTAAAACGGATCCTTGAAGAACTCCACAGTGTATAGCCAGAGATAATATTGCCAATAGAGACACATTGTTTTCTGTTAGATAAATAAGATGTAAACCATAATTTGGGTAAGCCTATAATTCCATAATAATCCAGTGTTTTAGGAGAATGTCATGGTTTACTGTGTCGAAGGCTTTACTGAAATCGAGGAAATTCCACAAGAGAAAACATTATTTTGAATTACTTTATTTATGTTTTCAATAATGAAGAGGATAACATGGTTTGTGCTGTGCTTTGAACGAAAGTCAAACTGACAATCACAGATTAGATCATACTTTTCAAGAAAAGCAATTAAACGTTTAATTTATACACAAGTTTTGCCATTAAGATTATATTAAAGATAGACAGTAACGAAATTTGCCGATGTTCTAGATTATTTTTATAAACTGAAATTACTCTTGCAACTTTAAATTTGGTAGGACACAGTCTATTTGTATATTAGTGCCCGCTGAGACCGGAAGACGATTTGTGATGAACAATAACGACAAATAGATTGTGTTTGTCTCTATCGACAGTCGATAGTTTCCAAGGAAAACTATCGACTGATAGTTTCCTTTGGAAATTTGATGTTCTTAAAACTAACATATAATGTGTTCTCGGGCTTATATTTGTTTTAAGAACATCACATGCATTTCCGCCGGAAAATATCAGCCCATAGTTCCTCGACGGACACAGTCTATTTGTATAATAGTTCTTCGACAGACACTCCATTTGTATAATAAAAACTTCGAGCTCATAGTCTAATTGTTAAATGGCAACACGGCTTTCACCCAATCCGAGCGCGCGTACTATCGAATCTATTTTATATAACATAGTATTTGAATTGCTGTCGTTGACATATTTAATTGATAACAGTGTTATGATCTCAATGTTCGGCTTTTATGTTTATTCGAAGGCGTAACCTCAAAGCGTGCATGCTTCTGTTCCCCCTGCTCGGGGTCACGTGGTGTTTTGGATTTCTCAACATAATACATAGCGGTGTGGTCGTCATGTACATATTCGTTGTACTCAACAGCACACAAGTAAGCAGCTTTATATATGCATGTATGGTACAGATTTCTCGCACGTGGCCATCAAAAGTTAAATTAACTTACATGTAATTGATTTACGATATTTTTTAATAGGATTTATTTAAGTTTGTTTATTTTAAGAGTTTGTGTCATGCTGTTGCGCATTTATTGAGTCATGTTTGTTTCATGGCTGGTAATTGCAACAAACAGTTAAAGTCTCCTTCCTCGATACACAGGAATGATGTGCAATACACAGTTTGTTAGTCATTTTCGCGACAGCGCTGAATAATAACAATCTCGTACCCAGACCCCATTTTTGCAGCGTATACAAAAATGGCGGGAATTTCAAACTTTAGCGAGTACCTTCATGTTTTCTGCGAAAAATAAGATTCAGGTACTCAGATAATTTCGTTCAGAAACTGAGAAACAACAGATTATGTTTTGGACAATGTAAGTTTGGGCCACTGGGGTAAAATTGCCTTCAAACCCGAAATATTGACCGCCAACAGATAATATTTTCGGTAACATTCCAGAACGCCGATTTACGCATCAGCTCGCGCCCTAGATATACAGCCCTGTCCATTTTTGAATATTTGCTTTGATTTTAATGCTCCCACATGTGCGTGGGGTTCGTCAGTTCATATGAACATCGCTGAAAATACCTGTGTCTAACACGGACCGTGAATATAAAGGCCTTTCACCGTGACACATCCCCTTTAAATAAACTTCTTGTGGCTGTATGATACCATAACAAGAAGGACGCTACAATCCTGGTCAAAAGGGTTGGGACACTTGGCTATTTTGCATGAAACAAAAATGCTTAGTGTCACAGCCTGGCTTCCCCCAATCAAGGTTGATTTTTGCAACATTGATTGCACAGCTCCAGTGTAAATAAGTGTTAACTTTCTGGATTCTGTGCTTAATAAAGTTTATTATTATTATTATTATTATTATTGGGAGTTAGGGTCCACCGTCCAAAAACAAGATGGCGGTTTGTACTTTTACCCACAATTCTTTGCGCGAGAAAAATATTGAATCCCTTTTCAAATATAAGCAAGGAAAATCCATAAAAATAATATATTGATGGATTATTATCACGGCACTATCATTTAAGATGATGGATGATTCCTTATTTGGACTGTACTAGACTCGCAAGGAAGTGTGGTTAAATGCACATCCGCCTTCTTTTTTCCATATTGTGCCACTGGTATACTGCTAAAAATGCACATTTTTCTTTTTCTTTGCTCACAAGGGGTTTAGCATCTTTGTGTTGCATTGTCTTGGGAATTACGAGGTAAGACTGAGTCAAATTAAATGTGTTGAACACTTTTTGGCCACTGAGAGAACGGAAATATGATAAAAGTTAGCTATTATGTTCAAAGTTAAATGAAGTAGACAAAAAAAGGAGGGAGTGGGTGGAACTGCGTTGCGGTATTCGTTAATCCCTAAGGCCCGCCTTTTTCATTTCTGTGTTTGCGACCATGTTAATTAATCATATCATTGCTTTTAGAATTCTGAACGTCTCTATGCTAACATAAATGAGAAACGAAATAAGCTAGTAAACGTAAATGACGTCATAGCCAGAAGTCTGGATAAGTAATAGAACGCGGCTCATCAGTTACGAGCTCGTAAGGAGAGGAATCGCTCAATTAATTAATTCCTGAAATGACAATACAAACTAACTAAAACCCTACCCTGAACTATAAAAAAAACCTAACCGGCCAGTAAACAAGATCTTACCCGCCTAGAGCTAGGGTTCTCAAGAAAAACTTCTCAAAAAAATGGTGAGGTAAAAAGATTTGAGAGACTTTCTGGAACGCGAACCTCACTCCTTCTGCTCGTAAGGCAAACGTCGCAACCACTACACTAAACAACCATCGTCACTTAATTTCTGTCAAATATTTAAATTTTAAAACCACTGCTAATCTTTGTATTTTTAGCCATTCAGACAAAAGTGAGTGAGCGATTCCTCTACTTTCAAACTCTGCATCAGTTTACGGTATAATCTATTTTTTAGAACAACGCACAAACCGGCTCCTTTCTTGGGTGCAAAACAATGGCATTCATGTTTCTTTTATAAACACAAAAATAGTAATCTTATTATTAGAACAAAGGCTTTCATGTTTTAAACCAATCAGAGTTGCTGGTGCAATTAGGTGCAATACGCTTGGCTATCGATTTAGCGAGAATCTTTCCTAAAAATAGATTATACGGTAAACTGATAGGCCATTACCCCGTATGACAGATCGAGACTTCTGGTTATGGACCTCTGATGACGTCTAATATTTATAAAAGGAAAAGGTTCAACAAAAATTCAAATGACTCAATAATGCACTGTGAAACTAAAACTTTTGATGCCACATGGGGTTTTACCGATTTTCGTTTCAACAACGACCTGCATTTGGCGAGAAAAACTCAATTATCCTGCAAGAGCGCGCAGAATATCGTCTGATTGCTTAAGCTCGGTTCGAACGTCGAATGCAATAGGCAAGATTCGTATTCTCATGGAAGAGCTGGAACGAGCACTCGATGGAGGTTCAAGCGGGAGAATTTGCTTTCAGCTATTTTGCATGAGAAACGAATCCCCGCTCTTCACCTCAGGTTCCTCCCTCGGGCTGCACTCTCGTGCGGATCGAACCTGAGGCGAATAAATCCCATAACTCCTCGCTCCAGGTCAATATCCATACATAATAGGTGATATTACGGTTGGATCTACGACTCCGAATAGCAGTTTCAGTGGTATTGACGCGAACGACTCACTTCGATATAATGAAGCACCATTGAAAGCAACATTCTTGTATGACACAACCGCCCTCTTTAACAAGCACGACTAATATAGATACACAGTTTGAATAGTGCTTCATTACATCGAAGTGAGGCGTTAGGGTCAATACAAAGGAGCTCATTTGGTAAATACCGCTCAGTGCAACTGCTATTCGTAGACTCAACCGTAATATCAACTATTTGGCGTCTTCTTTTGACCTAATTTAGGAGCCCATAATTGCATTCGATACGGCAGAAATTCGATGTTAAACCGGGTTTTAGCCGACGAGGTCCGTAGCTAACAATATCTTGCACAATTGCACGCTACCGGATTCGTTTTACAATATGATCACAAAGTATACACTTTTCGAGTGTTCTGACGATTTTTCTGCTTGGGGAATTAGCGAAATATCAACCAACCTGGGATATGCTGGAATATGTTAGTTGCTAAAGCTTTGATATACTTCTTATGATATATAGTACTGACTCTAACTTCCACAGATCCGAGCAGCATTCAAGACTAAAATACTGCGCTCACCGTCCACGAGGAATCAAGTGTCTCCGCCACCGATAAACACTGTTAACGCACGAAACAACGAATGTCCCGAAATGCCTTGCAATCCAAACAATGGTAACAACACTGAGCGTGACAAATGAAGGAGAAGGATCTGAAGTCAGCAAGAAACTACAGCTAGTTTACAATGGATTGTTTTGAAATCTTCAGTGCGTGGGGGCATTGTCAGCAATTTTATTTCTTATTGCGCTATTTTCTGGTGGAGGCCCATACTCCCCCACTATGATCCTTGTGATACGCTTGATACGGTACCCAAAATGCCTTTCATAAATGACCAAGATACGCTTGATATACCCATGATACTTTTCATATATGATCCTTGTGATACGCTTGATACCCATGATAATGTTCATGTATGATCACCGGCTTAGGCTAGGGTTCATAGGGGTAAACAACGAGTTCACAATAATACTCACCCCAGACAAAACCCTAACCATTCCGAAAAGAAGTTCCCAGGTAAACGACGAGTTCTCAATTACTTAGGGAGAGGGTTCACAGGTAAACAGGCGACGAGTTCACAAAAACCCTAACCAAGTGGCCCCAAACAAAACACTAACCCTAAAGTATACAATCAAATATGATTAAACGACTTCTCGGGTAATAAGTAAATATCACATTTCTGGATTTACCAATTTTATTTACTTATAAAAAAACATACTTGTACGTTTATATTCTGCTCTTTATAATAACTTGATTTATAATACAAGCTAAGAAATTTATGTCATTTCATTGGTCGAGAGCGGTGGTATTTCAGCATAATTTGTAATACCTACATGTAGATATTACAAACCTTATTCCATATATGGCGGTAGCTTTTGCAATATTTGACCCGAAAGTGCGAAGGAAAAACTTGGAATAGCAAGCTTAAAACAAGCAAATATGCAGAACTGACAATTTACAAAAGTGTAGAATCATGTTGTTGAGATACCTGTTGTAAAATCGTTGTGAAAGTAAAGCACAATTTAGTTTTCGGGTCATTCGAACAAGCCGAAGTTTAACCAGAAAATCTCCAGCCCGGTGGGATCCCTAGTAAGAATCACACAAGAATACGGAAACACTCCTTAACTTGATAAAGAACTTAAAAACCATACAAGGAAATGGACCACATAAATGTGGTCTATACTTTCAGATATTTTTTATTGTTATGCCTTTTCTGTCTGAGCATGAGTTCGTCTGCGGGGATATCTTGTATAATGCATAATGCTGAATGCAAATTAGAAAAAAACGGTCATCGGAAATACCATGAGCCGCGAGCCATGTACTCTAAGCTGTACTCTCGTGTCAAGATGGCTTCGCCATATTGGTGAGAACTCGTTTACCTGTGAACCCTTAAACCACAAATTAGCCCTAAAACCTCGCTGTTTACCTGGGAACTTAAATTCACTGACCGGTTAGGGTATGTTTTATGGTTCGGGTTCGGGTTTTAATTAGTTTATATGGTCAGAGGTCGATCGGAGCCATTCCCATTGCTGTATTTTGCCGCAATTGAGGGCACTGACGAAGCGGCAATCCCTTTATGTAGGACGACACGAATTTTTACCAAAAATACAATAGAATACGATACAATACAATTCAATACAACAATAGAACGCAACACAATACAATACAATACAATAGAATACAATTTTGTAGCAATTCGTGTCGTCCTACATGAAGGGATGGCCGACGAAGCCATCTTGACTAGAACTGGTTTGCGGCTCATGGCATTTCCGCTGACCGTTTTGTTTCTTCTAATTTTAATTCTGCAAAATACCCCCGACGTGAGTTCACTGGTTTTTGACAGAGAACGATCAAGCATTGAGGGGATTGCACCAGAAAATTTCTTAGATCGTACTATAAACATTTAAGTAATGGTCCAGATAAGAACTGTAGTGGAATCCATTGTTCTGCGGCAATGAGCCTCCCCCACATACGATTTTGCTTGAATATGTTTTAAGTGCTTTAGGAGGTATCTACCTTCCAAACTACGTCTCGAAAATAAAGTATTTTTTATGCTATTGGCTCTTTTTCTGTGAAAACCCACCATCCAGCCAATCGGATATAGAGAAAACAAAAGAGTTTTCAATCGCAAATTTGAGAACATTCCCCATACACGATATTCTTCGAAATTAAACCATAGTTAGTTTGATCAAAATAAATTCAAATCACAAAATAATATGGAATGAAAATGCATTATTTCGATGGGTGTCTATTGAATTTATAAGTATCAACCAATGAAATTACGAGAAAGAATAATAGAAAATTAATACCTTTTAACATTCCTTGCCGTAGACACTACAGTTCTTATCTGGACCATTACTTAATAATATGGTTTGTACGTGATATTTGGCATACATACCACTCGTGAGGTTTTAAAATTCCTTGTAATTTCAAGGAATTCAGAAAGCGCTTTCGTGGTATTTATACCAAATACCACTGCAAACCATGCTACTACTATTACATATAAGTCTGATGTACTAGTAAAACTGAGATTATATTATTAAAAACGGTTGCTATAACCGATTGATATAAGGAGTCTCATTGCGTAACCATGAAATATGAAATGATAAAACGGAATTTAAATTATTTTGCATGCGATTGTAGCTTCCTATTCTTGATATGAGTCCCTGAGACTATGTATGTTGTTATTATTCTCATGTAGATAGTGTGAAATAACTTGAAATTGAAATTATACTGAGCGATATACATCTGGTAGGCGTATCTTGATACGAGTAATACACATATGGGTGGGGTTATTCTGCAATTGCAATTGTGGAACGTTATCCATACCATATAAATGTATTCATCTGTAAGGTTTTATGCTATCCCCGATCTTAATACGTAACTGTAGCTGTGATTACGTGGTTGGGACATTGAATGATGGGGAGCTTGTATATTCAATTAGTTGGTAGGCCTCTACTGAAGGGTAGATCACGTCAATGCCATGTGCTCTTACGATCTAGCTTCGAGATTTATCTCATTAATATGCCGTCGCTATTCATTGTTCATTTTCTCCAACCTACCTCCTCCTCTTTATCCTGGCCAGCCTTTTGTTTTACATTATTTCTTACTCTAGCCTCTATTGTACATTCATATCAGGCTGTTATAAAGTTATGTTAGTGTATTAAAGCGGCTATGTGTTCACGAATATAGCCAAAATGTAACCAAACACTGTGTATACTTTGATCTAATTTTGCCCATCAAACTGAGCTTTCTCTGAAAACAAATTCATTCTCACAATTATAGTACATGTTAAAGAATGCAGGGGGATATCATACAAATAATTTGCATATACATCATACTACATTTACATAATAGTATAATAATTTGAATGTTATGGTAACTTCAGTGTTTCACAGCTTCTTACATCCACTCAAATCATTTGTATAGACAAACCTATACTCCTATTAATGAGGGTAGTCCTTAACTACGGAGTTTACGGGGGTCGGCTGAGGGAAGACGAGTGGTGCCTAAGACTGAGAGGGAGAGGTAATTTGTCAATACAACTGATATAGGTTGAGGGAAAGAAGTTATTGTCATCATAAACAAAAACAGAAATAGTTACAGAGTCTAGATATAGTTTTATGATGAGAAAATTAGACGAAATTTGTGATTTGTTATTAATATATATAAAATAACAATATAGGACAACATAATGCCAAAATAACTACCATTCATACCAAGGGCGA
Organism: Actinernus sp. WN-2022; assembly: GCA_030867875.1. Classification (NCBI taxonomy): domain Eukaryota; kingdom Metazoa; phylum Cnidaria; class Anthozoa; order Actiniaria; family Actinernidae; genus Actinernus; species Actinernus sp. WN-2022. Next base: position 35,840,360 of record JAOWCC010001210.1, read on the forward strand.
ATCCAGGATGTTGTGAAAGGTTAATTTGAGCGAGTCATAGGGTGTTGCAAAAAAACAAAAATCTAGAGACTCTGAAATGCTATTTTACAGTGATCTCCAGGAATCAATTTGGGTGCAACTCCCTGAACCCCTTCCCTGGTCCGCAATGGAAAATTAAAGGAGCTGTGTCACGATGAGGGACACGCCTTTGCTCTACTCTAACAGTGCCCTCTTTGGCTTCAATCAAATTGTACATATGCAAACAGGAGCCCATTACCAGGAGCGTGCATCTCCCAGATTAGGTCTGAACAACAGCAGAACAGATGATGTAGCTATTTGTAGCTTTGTTTTCGGCGAGAAGAAACAAAGGCCGTCACTTTTAACCAATCAGGATGCACTGAGTAATTGTAATTAACACGGTTCAAACTGCTAAAAATACTAATGCGCAAGAGAACAAAAGACAACGTAATCGCATACCAAAACTTCGCGACTATAAATAGCCACATCGTCTACTGTGCAAATTATAGCTTAATACCATAATGACTGCCGACTAAAACAATGATAATTGGTAAACAAGGATGACATGGCAAAACTTATTTATCATGGCAAATAAACCTTTTACACGAAAAATTGACTCAATTTATACTTTCAGATTTCAAGTGCATGGTCTCTTTCATGTCATTTGACGCAATAGAGACTCCTTCAAGAGAAAATCCAGCCACCCTGTTTCAGTAGCATGCAGACAGAAGTATGCGTCCTTGAATCCTGCGGGATCAATTACTATAGCAAACATACCAATTAAAGGGTCATGTATGGAAACGTCGATCCTGGAGAAACATCAAATGTGCATTAGTCGTTATGTGACTGGTGTTCTGCCCTTCTAGACCTAGTTACTCCATGTATTTTAAAGCAAGTTCTTTGAAAATGTTCATATAACCCAGATCCAAATTGTCTGTAAATCTGCAAAATAAAAGTGACTACTCCCCACTACTGAAGATGATTTCAATACATTTTGTCATTAACTAAAGGAATGCTGATTGCCTAATCTCTAATGAAGAAGGATTAGTATAACTCCAAATAAAACAAGGCAACATTCAAGGCCTCCCCTCTCCTGTATATGTATAATCCATGGGACAGGCTAAGAAAGACCTTCACTAATGTTAATTTTATACAGTTAAAGTAAACTTAAAGATGGAAAATTACTGAACACAATGACTTGTCCATGGTTACTCATTGGAAATCTGCTTTGAATCAGTTTCCAGTACAGGATGTTTAATAACACAATGCATGAATCACTGATGATATCGATCAACCTGATCTCGTCAGTTTGAATTTACTGCTTAGCCAATCTATCTCTACAACATACTTTATACGACGATGGCTTAGACACGAGACCAATCGTGCCTGCCAGATCGGGAGGAGGAGAGCCTGGTGGACTTGTGAACTCAAACTGTTGCATCAACCTTGATATTATCAGAAACAATTCCACTCTTGCCAAAGATTCACCAGGACAGCCACATCGACCAGCTCCGAAAGGCATCATGGTTTTGCAATCTTTTGCGGTGCACGTTCCCTCGGCATCTAAAAACCTCATGGGGTCGAAATCGTCGGGATTTTTCCACACCTTTTTATCATGATTCGCTGCATACATGTTCAACAGGACCACAGTATCCTTCGGAATACTGTAACCCTCGATAGTTGAATCTTTCAAGGCCTTGTGAGGAAGAAGTATCGTCAAAAGAGGGGACAGCCGCAGCGTTTCGACAATCACTGCCTCAAGATAAGGCAGTTTTTTTTTGTCTTCTGCTACTGGTTGACGTTCACGACCGACGACATCATCCAGCTCAGCGTGCACTTTTGCTTGGATTTCAGGATGAGAGATAAGATATGCTATTGCCCACATTATTCCCGCCACGGTTGTATCTATACCTCCGAGGAAGGCGCTTTGCATGTTCATAATCACATGTGTTTCAGTGATCAATTGAGCGGCATTGTTTTCTTCTCTTTCCTCATCCAGTTTCGCCTGTAACAGCGCGTCTGTAAGGTCGCGTATTTGTCCCTCAGTGAAGGTGTCTCTGTGTTCGATGTACTTCCTTGTTAACATTTGGTCTTTCATTTTTCGTACCTCTTTAAGCTCTCGTGATGTTTTGTATGGGAAGTAGATCAACCATGGAAACATATTCATGATACTCACACTTCCTAACAGCTCAAATGTTTTATCAATGAAGTAAACAGTGTCCAGGAATTCTTGATCTTGTTGTTCATATCTTTCTCCGAATACGATAGCACACATAACGTTCATTACTACAAACTCAAAGTCATCCTTAGGTTCAAAGGCAGTTGCTCCATTTGCCTTAAACCTCTCGATTAAAGCGTCAACTTCGAAGGTTACTGTGTCAACAAGTTGCGTCGAATAACGCCGTATGGCAGTGTGCAACAACTTACGTTGCAGTACCAGGGCAGGACTGAAATCTTGAAATGCTACATCATTGGAGCCCATCGTTAAGTAGTCCCCTGTAAATACGAACGGCCTACCTGCAAAGTCGTCTTTCCTTGTTATGAATAATTCACGCATGGCTGAGATTGAGTTGATGACAACTGTCCTTTTACCTTCAAGATAAACTGTAAAGACGCTTCCATACTTCTTCGAAAGCTTCATAAATCCTATGTGTACGGATTTGATGGTGTCGGCAATGTCAAGAAAGTTGCCAATAATAGGAAGCGGTCGAGGTCCTGGGGGAAGGTTTGATGGCTCTCGCAGAAGGCCCAGGACATAGTAAAGGAGTACAGAACTTATGATAATCGCAATGGCTTCCAACAGCATAGTGTTACTTCTGCCAAAGACAAACATATATTATAATTAGACAATACAGGTAAGTATATCACATAAATATTAAGATCGATACAATTTGTTGGAAAAGTAAAAAAAAACGATTGAAGAATACTTATTTCATAAATGCCCCTATTTCCGAGATCTTGCTTTTCGCATGCGAATGGTAAGTCCAAAACTAGTGGATGAAAAAGTAGTCTAGGAATACATGTTTTCTTAAGCGACTCTTCAAGCTGACTACTAAGTTCCCTTGGTTCCAGACTCCCTAACGTCTTTCTTTTTTCTTTTTTCCCCCGACTGACCCACCATCTAGGCTCGGTTTCCAGCCGTGGGGGTTTCGGTGAGCCCGCGATCCTCTCCCCACTCACGGCTGGGCGCGCGAGCTGAGACATTGTCGGGTTTTAGCCAATCACAAACTTGCCACTCAAATCCTGTCGCTAAAATGATTTGCATAATTTACATTGTAAACTTTTGAAAGCCGGACCAAAGACTTTCGATTGCTGTTCCAAAATGCGTTTAAATTTGCTCTGGAAAACTTTGGTTTAGAAGAATTCAAGGATTCACACAAAGAAGCAGTAAGAGAGTTAGTTTTCGGGTGAAGACACTTTGTCAGTAAACGCACTGGCTCTGGAAGTCACTTGGGAAACCGTCAGCTCAAAGGTCGCAGCTCGTAATGTTGAGTCATTTCTCATTTAACTTTACCGATGCAAGACCAAGGTAGCCCGGCTATTCTTACTTCAAAGAAAATTAGTGCTGCCTTTATCGGCGAAGAAAAGACTGACGACTCCATATTAAAAGAGTTTATAGAAGAGAGGAAATCACGTCTGACGCAGGCCATGTTTACGCGTTTAACTCGGCAATCACCGATTCACTTGAAAATCGCTGCATCAAATGAGTTTTACAATTCTTCAAGTCCAAGACATACTCTACACAAGTACTAAGCGGGAATACTCGACTCTAGCTCAGAGTTCCGAGATAACATCTAAACTTAATTTTTATCCCCGTATAAATTTCTGTCAGCGAGAGTGTCTCAATAGCCGGGCTTTCCTTGAAAACTTGGACTGTGAACATGAGAGCTAATAATAACAGGTATTAAATAAAACCTTTACCTACGTCGAATTAATTTCACACTTGGAGTTTTAGTTTAAAGAATTCCAATGTGTTTTGAAAGTTTACGCGGAATCGAACCTACGCTACACGCAAATAAATAAATAATATTGAAGTTAATCAGATGACGTCACGGACACAGTGTGTTGACCGCGCGCCCAGCCGTTAGTGGGGGGAGGCTTTGGAGAAACGACACCCCAACGGCTGAAACCGAGCCTACCCACCATCACGAGCGATGGTAAACAAAACATTTGATTGGAATGGCATAACCGAGCGATGTATACTATCAAGGTCAAAATGATGTCTAAGCATACTTTGTTTAGCTTAAATGTGTTAAATTTCGCTTACACGGTTTGGGAAAAAGATGTTGGAATGTTTTAATATCAACATTAAACTATACTGAAGTTTGCAATATCTAAATGAGGCATAATTGCACGAGATGGAAGGTGTCTATCGTTTATAAACCACGACAACGCGAAGGTTTATTTTTCCTTGAGTCTTTCGCTAAAGTGTTCACGAACATTAGGGGTGGAGAATGGTGTCAAGAGAAACGGAGGGTCTCACAGAAATTTGGTAAAGTCTCGAAATCTCGCATTTTATAGGTCGGGTCTCGCAGTGTAAATTTTTCTTTACTTTGCCCTTCTCAGAGTCTCGGAGTTTTTTTGGAGAGGATCTCGGAGTCGCGCCTTTTTACTCTTTTTACTAGCTTTTATTGGAGTTACGGTTTTTTGGCGGCCTCTGCATGTGTATTAGCGGAACTGAGAGCAAAAATAGAACGACTTCCGGTTTCCCTCACGCCCGAACCAAAATTCGACGCGCGGAGCGCGGAACCCGACGCGGACGCGCGACTTGCCTGAAAATATGCTGTACATGCGCGCGCACTGCTAAAGCCAGGCGGCCGGGTCTAAGGAGGATTCGAAGGCCTTTCCAGACTGTCAATTGACCAGACCATTCTGCGTCAGCCTGATTTTACGTTGAATAACTTGGAGATCGGACCTCGGTAGCACAAACATTTTCACAAAGTATCTCAAAACCAAAGCTTTTCAGGGATGTCGACGTAAATTTACGCTAGTTTTGCCCTCCCTGTATTTCTGGCTAATATTTTATAACTAGAAGTAATCACAGATTATCAAAGTGCGTTCGGCATATTTTTGTAAAAGAAAGAATTGGGCTTCCTTCCCTTCGGAGACTGAAAGATTGTTGCAGTGACTGTGGACTGTGGCCTGTGGGTGTAAATAATTATGATCAAAACTGCTTATTTTTAACTAATGTGACACTTTTTAATATCTTGAATTATAAGTTAATATACAAGGGGATGCATCTGGGTATAAACTGTAATTATCTTTGTGTAATATAACATTAAATCATTGGATGATTATGTGGCTATATGTAGATGTGTTTTATATGTTTATCATTCATTTGAGCATTTGTAGCACTGTTCTTAAACAATGATTTTGCTGTGTGAGTGCCATTGTTAGTAGCAGAATAATTTATGATCAATGTTAGTTGTTCATGTATGTATGTCAACATATATGTACGCATGATCTTTGCCATTGATTAGGGAACACAGCAATGAACTCATTACTTTGAATTTCCCTCACCTTGTGTTGATATTCAAGTGCCTTGGCATATCGAAGTGTCGTTATAGATTAACTCTGCCTTAATGTAATGTTAATTTGTATATTAACCAAGATGCACACATGCATGTGTCACTGCCGGGGGGGGGGGGGGGGGGGTACTTACATGAAAAATGGGTATGTATGTGAGGCCAAGAGGCTCAAACCCTGACCCTGTTTGACCCAATCCGAGCTCCAAAACCCTGATTGCCCCCTTTTGGAAAAAAAACAACCTGATTGCCCCTTCTTTAAATTGTTTTCAAAACACGGTCGGATATATATCCTGGCCGGTATACCGCGTACCGGAATTTCATGCAAAATACGGAACATTTCAAGTCGGGACGTGGCATTGGGTAAAAAAATCAGCAGATGAAGTACATAGATAAACTTGTACTGAAGTACGAATTAGCGGCGTCACGATGTATGGGAACATCAGTGCTCTCATGTGGGCAGGCGATCAAAACGCGGCAACAGAATGTCTTTTTTTGACATAGTAGCTAAACAAAATGAACTGCCTAAAAAATACTGAACCCCGACCCTGACTGCACCCAAATTATACTCAAATCCTTACCCTGATCTGCCCAAATCAGGTCAAAACCCTGACCCTACCTGCCCAAACTGAGCTCAAAACCCTGACCCACCTGGGCGGCACATACATAATACGTCACAAACAGGAGTACCCCCCCCCCCCCGGGTCACTGATGTATAGTGTCACAACTCACACAAGATACGACTCAGACCTAGAAACCTCAGACCTAGAAACCTCAGACCTAGTTTCAGTTATATTCAGCCAGCTACGATTTATAGCATCTTGCTGTTTGTTAGTTTTGGTATCTGTATGTACAGCGAAAAGCAGAATTCAAAACAGGAGCAAGTCATACGATGACTCAGGTCGTCATTTGCTTTGTTATCCAGCAAACTCCAGCAAACACGACGACAGCACGGGTCGTGTTCGGTTTGTTGTAGCCCGGGATTTCTATATGCTCCAGGAGTGGAAAACAATTCCCTGATCAGACTTCGATAAATCGTACAGGTCTACGAACTTGTTTAAAAACATTGCATTATCTTAATGACTTAATAACTTACGAAATAGTTGCGTGCGCATGGCGTAGTTAATTATTCAAAATGTCGAAGATTTGGAACATCTGAATTCTCGATTCTTGACGCTTAGCAAGCAGCAGCAGTGTGGTGATTGTGGGCTAACTGTGCTTCACAGGACACCAGATTAGGTTGCGTTCACCTTATCAAATGCAGAACAAAACCATTCTGTGATACGAGTGAACACAAGGAGGATTGGAACGCCTTCCCATGAAAACTTGCGTCAAGAAGGCAAGAAACTTGAAGTTTCCCGCAAGTTTTGTCATTTCCAACTAAATTTCTCCTTAACGTTTTTTAACTCTAGAAACTACAGATGGATTCAACAAGGTCATAAATATACTTTCTAACTTTAATACTTGCTTAACATCTTCAAGTTTTGTGCTTTTCATACAATCTGAGCATATTTATCGGGCACTTTTCTCGAGAGGTCGTTTGGGAAAAATTTCCCACGAACTCAAGTCGTATATCTTACCCTGAAGAAGTTTACTACAAACCTTTTAGACAACTAACAATTAAGTTTCTAATTTATGCAAAGGGCTCTAGGTTTAAGAGGTTTACAAAGCCGTTGAAAATGCGTATTGTTTACGGTATATCGATACCATTTACAAAATTGTGAGGTCACTGGAAATACAGTACATACGCCGATCTTTCGTGAATCATTTCATGAAACAGTACGAGCGTTGTTTATTCTTAATTATACAACAACAAAAATCTAGACGATTCTTTGTTAATCATTTTACTTAAAAACAATTATGATTACCTGACAAAATAAAGGGGAGAAATAAGTCATTAATCGGATTGATTAACCATTAGTATTTTCGCTTTTCAGTGCCTTTTATACATTATAGTCGTACATAGTTGTATATAGTTCACCATAGCGTATATGGTTACCAAAGTTTCCAGCGTTTCCTTTACTTTTTATAGTAATATAAAGTTATAGCTAATACTATTAATATTCATTAGTTATTTTTTTCTCTTGCCTTTTATATATAATAGTTGTACATAGTCGTTTATATAGTTCACCATAGTTTCCATAGTCCTTTTTTTCTTTTTCTTATGTAATATAAAGTTATAGCAGTTGTAGTAGTTATAGTAATATTTTGTTTTATAATATAGATACGATAGTACGCGCGCTCTGATTGGCTAAGAAGCCATGTTTTATCAGAGTATATAACATGGTTAGCCGTGTTATATAGTTTTCAACTGGCGGTTTCCTTTCATCGCGCGCGTAAATCTATATTATAAAACAGATAAAGAAGCCTTAAATCCATGTTTTATACTATCATAAAACACTCTGGTCATTTGAGAACACTCTAGAAATGTTGAAAGCACGCGCCTTCGGCTTGTGCTTTAACATTTCTCTCATGTTCTCAAATGCCCATCGTGTTTTATGATAGTATAAAACATGGCTAAGGCTTCTTTATTTGTTAAATATTGATCTCACAGATGTAAAGCTACTTAGTAGAGATGCTGTGATTAAACCATTATTATTAATATTATTAATATTATTATTCAGAAGCGCGCTCGAACAAATGCAGCTTTGAGCGCGCGCTCGTTGTTCGAAAATGGCGTGATCAGATTACGTCAGCCAGAAATACAGGGAGTCAAAGTTAGCTTACTTACGTCAAAATGCTTTGTGAAAGTTTGTGCTGCTGAGATCCGAGTTCCACGAAATTCAACGCAGAATGAATTACTTACGTACGTGACTGGAGAAATTGATAATATAGTTGCCACGCAATGGATTATGGGAAGGCCTTCCAACCTAACAGCAGCGCGCGCGCTCAAAGTTTCGATGTTTTTTTTTATTTTTCCGTTTTCTTCTCTTTTCTTATCTTTTGAACCTTTTGCGCTGATTTTCTTTTGTTATACCAGTTTTTTTTATGTTTGTGTTCTTTATATAATTTATCGTTATTATCGGGTCGTTACTTCTGTAACGTTCTGATAATTGGGAGCTCGGATTTTAGGCTTGAATCGTAAGGTACGCGAACGACAGCTAATTGGTTGAAGGTGAATTCCTCACCTGGCGTGATGAAAGGTACTGGGTGTTTCGTGATAATAACTACAATAATAACAGCTCGGGCTCGAATTTTGAAAACGGACGAGCTCGGTCTCGGATTTTGAGATCTCAAAGTCTCGGGCTCAAATTTTCAAATCATCATATTTAAAGCATGGGTGTCAAACAGTTTCAACATCGGTATAACATGTGTTGCATCATGTTTAAAGCATGGGTGTCAAAAAGTTTCAACATCGGTATAACATGTGTTGCGTACTGTTTAAAGCATGGGTGTCAAAAAGTTTCAACATCGGTATAACATGTGTTGCGTACTGTTTAAAGCATGGGTGTCAAAAAGTTTCAACATCGGTACAACATGTGGTGCATCATGTTTAAAGCATGGGTGTCACCTAAAAAACGACCTGCAGTCGACCCGCAGTCGATGAATTTCAATGAACTTTAAGTATCACTATAGTGCTGCTATCGCGGTCCGCAGTCCCGCAGTCGATGAATTTCAATGAACTTTAAGTATAGTGAAGTGCTGCTACCGCGGTCCGCAGTCCGGCAGTCGATGAATTTCAATGAACTTTAAGTATAGTGAAGTGCTGCTACCGCGGTCCGCAGTCCCGCAGTCGATGAATTTCAATGAACTTTAAGTAAAGTCAAGTGCTGCTACCGCGGTCCGCAGTCCGGCAGTCGATGAATTTCAATGAACTTTAAGTATAGTAAAGTACTGCTACCGCGGTCCGCAGTCCCGCAGTCGATGAATTTCAATGAACTTTAAGTATAGTGAAGTGCTGCTACCGCGGTCCGCAGTCCCGCAGTCGATGAATTTCAATGAACTTTAAGTATAGTAAAGTACAGCTACCGCGGTCCGCAGTCCCGCAGTCGATGAATTCCAATGAACTTTAAGTATAGTAAAGTGCTGCTACCACGTCCGCAGTCGATGAATTTCAATGAACTTTAAGTATAGTAAAGTACTGCTACCGCGGTCCGCAGTCCCGCAGTCGATGAATTTCAATGAACTTTAAGTATAGTGAAGTGCTGCTACCGCGGTCCGCAGTCCCGAAGTCAATGAATGTCAATCAATCAATCGTATCGAACCCAACTAAAAGATTGGCCAATAGGAAGACAAGCGCGAAACTCAAGTCACTTTGCCGCCTTTAGCTTTGTGCGTTACAAAAGGCCGGTAATGAAACTTGCACTTTAGCGCTGAAATCAAAGCCGCTTTGTCATTTTTCTAAGCTAACAATTAACAATACATTGAAAAGGCCTGCATGTAATGAAGAAGAATGTTTGCCGATATATTATAGAGTCTCATAATTACTCCCTTTTTGAAGCGGTAAGACGATGAGCTATAAAAAGAACGAGGCAATAATAACAGTAAGAATCTTTGAGAAGCGTGGTGGTCCGCGGTGTCGATAATATCCTTGATCTTTTGAGAACGACGCAATACTATTGTCATTTGTATCAGTATTGAACGTAAGGCATTCTCGCACAATACTATTTGTGTTGAACATCGCCTAGAAGTCAATGTCAATTAACGTAAATAGAAACCTACGTTTTACATGCGCGCGCGACCACGAACCGCGGTGACAGTACTTTATAGCTAAACAAGTGACAGGGTATTCTAAAGTCTAGCCAACTTGGAGCTTTCAACATCGGTATAACATGTGTTGCATCATGTTTTTGACACCCATGCTTTAAACATGATGCACCACATGTTGTACCGATGTTGAAACTTTTTGACACCCATGCTTTAAACATGATGCAACACATGTTATACCGATGTTGAAACTTTTTGACACCCATGCTTTAAACATGATGCAACACATGTTATACCGATGTTGAAACTGTTTGACACCCATGCTTTAAACATGATGATTTGAAAATTTGAGCCCGAGACTTTGAGATCTCAAACTCCGAGACCGAGCTCGTCCGTTTTCAAAATTCGAGCCCGAGACTGTTATTATTGTAGTTATTATCATGAAACACCCAGTACCTTTCATCACGCCAGGTGAGGAATTCACCTTCAACCAATTAGCTGTCGTTCGCGTACCTTACGATATATATATTTGTTCATTATGAAACGTTATTTTAGTCCCATCACTATAAAAGGTTTCAGGCGGGCAGCCTTATTTTATCATTCTATATTATTCATCAGGTCAAACACAAAATAGTTCTCGCATTACATATTTGAAATCGCAGCTCTTATTACATCTCTCTCTCTCTCGTGTTTATCTAAGTGTGTGCAACGGTGTTTATCTAAGTGTGTGCAACGGCGTTTATCTAAGTGTGTGCAACGGCGTTTATCTAAGTGTGTGCAACGGCGTTTATCTAAGTGTGTGCAACGGCGTTTATCTAAGTGTGTGCAACCGTGTTTATCGTTTTGTCCCTATGGGCCACCATAGATTACTGTAGTAAAGAAAGCAAATTTACTGAAGTAAACCTTCAAGTGTGACCTCAGCCATTGTTGTCTTAATTAAGAAACGCATAAATTTCAAACTAAGCGATGAAGCGAATTGATAGGAGCCATAAATTCGCTTAGATTTAACTTTAGCCTAAGCACTGCTAACCATCATCGAGCTAATAAAAGCTGCTCTTATTTGACTTATTCCATCTCCTGTTAATAAACTTTTATTTAGGGCTGCAAATAATTCTCTGAGACATGCGTACTATTGACCGATCCATTTTGCAGAGCTGCACGTTGGTGGTTCAAATTTCTAGTTTAAAATCTCTGGAGGTGTAAATGTTATATTTTGTCGCATGATAACACAATTATTGAATTCTGATATCGCAAAATATCGCATCGGGCAGAATCCGGCGACATTTTCTGGATCACGTGACACGGTTTCAAATTACAAAGAAAACTGGCCAAAACTCGGCTACATGCCGAAAATATTGTCGATTTTTAGTTAAAACAAAAACTAAAACAAAAAATGTAACAGCGGGATTTTAAAGAAGAGATATTACGCTGTAAATACCGCTAATTTGGAGGTAAATTAAGTGAACTTCTGTGCCATGAAAAACAGGTTGAAGTTTGAGTCTTTCCAGACAGAAATCATATGGAAAGTGTTTTCATTAGCTATTCAACACTTATTTTCTCGCGAAATCTTAAGTATCCAAAATTTGTAACACCGGGTAAAGATTATTTGAGTATTCATCGGTTATCGAGTGTTTTCTTATCGAAATCGTATAAATATTTCTACCATGAAACTTGAATGTTTTTGCATCAGTCAAATCGCCTTCGATGCTTGCATATTTATTAACTTTCAGAACTCCCGCGGGCAATCCTAAGCTGAATTATAACAGAAGATACCGAAAGAAAGGACGACAGTGAAAAGAGTAATTGGGTTAGGCTTTACTAAGGACCAGCTTCTGATCAGTAATATAGTTAAGCGGCACTTTGCCTTTGGTATAAAACCAACGCCCTTTGTGAAATGACAAAATCTAAACGAAGAAAACAAGTTCACAAATCAAGAGCGCATCACAAGCGATTAAACAGACGGATTGTTTATGTCTTAAGCTTTAAAACGAGACCTTTCCCACGATTATGTGTGGCCTAGAAGCGAACTGTTCCGAAAAATAATTTTCAGCTTTACTGAATTGAACTCGAGTTACGATTCTATTACTGATATCTAGACTTCTAGTGGTCAGATAAGCTTCAATGATATCTTATTTTAAAGTTTCAAAAGTACATAAATCTGTTTCTAAACCTTCAGGTCAGTGATGCTAACTTCTGAATATGATCGTTATTTTATGTTTAGTAAAGTGCTGTGATATGAACCAACTCGTATTTTGATTTTAAAGCTACAAAATTACAGAACTGTTTCCACACATTTTTATGGTGCGCTCTCAAAGTGAGTTATCATGACTTTTCGTGTTTAATAAAGCGCTTTGGTCGAGAGTTTAAAAAACTTGTATAACTTGTATGGAGCTTAAAATCTTTCGCTTGGATAGCTCGTGCGAACAATGCCGAGGTTCACTTTTATTTAACTAGTTTCACAAATATGGCACTAAAATAAAGCTTGCTGAATTTGACTTAGGCTTTTCGAATAAGTTTTAAATGCAGACATTATACTCCATTTTAATGTTGACATGAGTCAAACCTCGAACGCAAACGAAATAGGTTTGGAAACTTATAACCCAAGTAGCCACGGCAAATTCATTTTGCGGTGATCTTTTATTGTAACCGAGTTTACCTATTTACCCAAGGTCTATTGAATTCTCTTAAAGAGCTTTGGAATTTCAGTTAGTCCCATGACAAGATAGATGACAGTAATTGACAAGCCCAAGAGCAAGTATGGGAATGAGGTATTCCCAGAAGGATTCCCTAGCAGCCAATCACAAGCTCTTTGCTGAATATCTAATAAGGCGTATCATAATTATTCATATCTCACGGACGCCTAAAACAATTGGATTCTACCCGTATGGCCCGCCATTCGTAAAACAATTCCGATTTTCTTTCCGTTCCGAAGGTCGTTTCGGAATGGTTTTGAACACGTTCGAAATGGTTTCGAAAACTTTCGAAATGGTTTCGAAAACTGTCCGAATGGTTTCGAAAAATGTCGGAATGGTTTTGAAAACCTTCGAAATGGTTTCGACAATCTCGTACCCAGACCCTATTTATTTCTAACTGCGCATGCCATTCTCAACCCCAGACCTCTTGTTGTTGTTTTCTGTTTCTATAGTTACGGAGCACGTGTTCGAGCTTTTGGTTGCGTTTTTTTTGCGTCAGCGAGAGGTTCAGTGTTGTCGGTTGTTTCTACTAACTATAAGAGACAAGTTTTTATTATGTATTCTTACGTTTGCCATGTGTTGTGGTTTTTTTTAACCGTTGCTGTGCCCATTTTTTACAACTGGCGTCCTTTTCATCAATATCTTCTACGAAGATTCTTAATGAACATTGCCAGATGCACTTTCAGTTTTATTTAATGAAAGAAATGCTTTTCATTCATACTTCTTTAAGTAAAATAAAATACGGAATTGTTAATTTTTGTCGACACCCTGCTTTTAGACCCCTTCCTAGCCTGCCGAGAAAACAGCGAGTTCGCGACGATCAAGACTAGTGGTTTTTTTTCAGGCTACCTCCTTCCTCGTATCGCTCAATAAGTATCTAAGGGCCCGTGTACAAGCAGATAGCTAGGGTTACCCTGGCACTAGGGTAACTTTCACCTTTACAAGCAAAATGATTCAGGTAGGGTTATCCTACTGCCCGGTTCAACTCAACACAAGCCAGTTTGAAGTCTCTTAGGGACCGTTCATTAATTATACGTAGGGGTGGGCTGGAGGAAAATTAGGGGGTGTGTGCTACCCTGCTTTTAAACCCGAGAGTTCGCTACGAGACTAGTCTGTTTTTTCAGGCTACCCCTTCCTCGTATCGTTCAACAAGTAAAGGGCCCGTTTACAAGTAGATAGGGTTACCCTAGCACTAGGGTCAAAGATAGCCCGGGTTTACAAGCAAAATGATTCGGATAGGGTTATCCTACTGCCCGGATCAACTCAACACAAGCCAGTTTGAAGTCTCTTTGGGACCGTTCATTAATTATACGTAGGGGTGGGCTGGAGGAAAATTAAGGGGGGCCTTGAATAAAAACTGTAAAAAGGAGGGGGGCTCCCAAAAGTCCTTGGTCTGAGGGGGGGGGGGAGCTTTTCAAAATAAGTCCAATCTGTAAAAGAAAAGAAAAGGGGGGTCTTGAAAAAAGAGTTCGAGCCCACCCCTACGTATAATTAATGAACGGTCCCTTACAAATATATTCTTCATTTGCAAAGCCGTTTCTTATATAAAAATGTCATACTAATGAATGAAAACATGTGCTACTAATATTACTCTTCCACTTTTCTTTCATTTTTACCGATTCAAACAGATCTGTGGAAGTGATTTTACCGATTCTTTGGTAGCCTGTGAACCGCTAGGCTCGCCAAAATCATTCAAGCATAGAAAACAACATTGGCGGGTTTTGGTGGATAAACGTCGATTCTTCTTTCTGTGATGCCCTTTATTGCAGCTGACTAGTATCCTAGAAGTAGAATGTTGTTGTTACCTACTAATTGCTAGAGCACTCCAGAAACTTGCAATGTCAAATTTGGCTCCAGAATAGTTGACCCGGGTAGGCGGGTTACCCTAGCAAACCGTTTACAAGGGCAAAACATAGCCCTAGTGCTAGCTCTCAGACAGGTAACTCTAGCGCTAGGGTAACCCGGGCAGCCGAGTTGAGTTGTCCCGCCTGCTTTTAAACACAACGGCGCTAAAAATAAGAGGAAATGACCAGCGCTAGGGTAACTCTAGTGCTAGGGTAACCTTATCTCCTTGTAAACGGGCCCCAAGTGTATTTATTTTAGTTTTTTTTGTGCCTGTATAACATGTTGCCTAACATAATTCACCTTTCAAACTGCACAATTGCAAAAAAAATAATTCTAAAAGTCTTTATTGGATACTTAATATCTATATCTAGCATTTTTATGCCTGGTTAACATGTTGCAACATATAATTCACCTTTCAACTACATAACATACTTTTTCTAAGATTCTTTATCTATATCTAGTACTTTATCATTTCAAATACTTTTAGATTGGTGCTTTCGCTTCTCTCTTAAGGAAGTGGTCATTATTTATGGGAGTGGGGGGGGGGGGGGTGTTTGGCAAACGGGAGGGGGGGGACTTAGAAAGCGTCATCCACCTTTTTAGGGGGGTCAAGAAAGTTTGAATAACGAGGAGGGGGGTCCAAAATGTTTTTATCCATATTTCACCGATATTATTAATTCCAATACTGTTGAGTTCCGAAGTAACGATTCCCTGAAAGTGGCGACCTTCTTACTCGGGCCTGAGCGCGAGCTAACGTTTCGTCATTCTTATTTTTCTTTTCAAAAAAGTTTTAGGCTAGTGCTAAAGGAGGCACAAAATGTTACCTGGGCCCTATGAGGGGAGTTCAGAATTTTTTTGAAACTGGCATCCACCGTTTGCCAACCCCCCTCCCCCCAACCATAAATAATTACCACTCCCTGTTTGATTATTCTGAATAGTCTATAACCCGGTACAAGACATGTTTTGCTAAAAACCCGCACCTGGTACCGCCGCACATATATATTACGTCATAATATTTACACGAGCTGCACATATATATTACGTCATAATATTTACACGAGCTGCACATATGTATTACGTCATAATATTTACACGAGCTGCACATATATATTACGTCATAATATTTACACGAGCTGCACATATGTATTACGTCATAATATTTACACGAGCTGCACATATATATTACGTCATAATATTTACACGAGCTGCACATATATATTACGTCATAATATTTACACGAGCTGCACATATATATTACGTCATAATATTTACACGAGCTGCACATATATATTACGTCATAATATTTACACGAGCTGCACATATATATTACATCATAAACAAGAGTTTACCCGAGCTATAAACGTTTGACGTTAGCAATTAGGTCCAGCTAAGCCTGATTCGCGACACAAGCAGCATACGTACACGTCACATCTGTGAGAGCAAGCGCCACTAATGATAAATGCCTTCACTGCGTCTGCGTATATTGCTTGGCTTTAATGTTTACGCCCTAAATACTCCGCATAACATATTTGTATGTTTTAAAAATATTAACGCATTAAATTCTTATTTTAAATTTCTTATTGTATAATATAAAAATATACCTTATCATTTCACTGTACTTATGCAAGTCACTTATTATTTTTCCTGCATTTCTTATTTCTTCTAAGCAGTCCAATAATCTCGCCATGCCTAAGAGAGGTTTATCGTAATATCTTTCCAACATAATTCGTAGTTCCACAGTTGCTAAATTAGCTCCTTCCCCTTAGTTACTGCTGCTATATTCTAAAATCGTTCCTTTGTGATATTCCCAATCATATATCGATATTCGACAGAACGCTGATTTTTTTAATCTTTACGAAACACTCGAGTCCGTATTTTCATTTCCTTCGAAGAGCTTGTGGGGCAAGGTGGCCAGCGGTATTTTCCGGGGGAACATTACTGCGTTCTGATTGGTCTGTTTAATTCATTGTTCTTGATAGGTCAGAGTCTCCAATGGAGGCTGGAGATACAAAACAATACAGTCAACTCTCCGCTAACGGACACTCTCGTAAGCGGACAGCTCTACTTACGGACGCCTTTTCAAATCCCCGTTTTACCTCCCAGTCAAACTCTGTATTTACACATTCCCGTTAGCGGACACTCTCTCATAAAGGACGCGGACACATTTGAAAATGAAAATTGGATTTTTCTTTTGTTTACGCTCTCTCGTAAGCGGACACCCCATGCCGGTATAATAATTGACTCTTGGCAATGAAATTTGTCTTTAATTTGCAATAAATCAACAAAAATATGACTGGAACTTGTTGGGAGGCTAGCGGCATTTTCTGACTGGCAAGGAAACGAGCCGCTAGCCCAGGCAATTACCAAGGTCAATGACGTCTTAGTAGACATGAGACTGAAGTCTCTAGTGGCAAGGAGGCAGTCAACCATAAGGGACTATTTCTCCTAACTGTCATAGGACCAAGCAAACCTTCTCTAGTCACGATATGTATTTGTTTGTTAATGGGATGTTTTTAAGAAGCACGAAAGTTACATGTATGGACGGCAGCAATAAGTCCCGTTTAACTTTTTGTTAAATATAGAAGAGTTATACTATATTTCTTTTTTTCTTTCGAGTTTTAACATTTGACATCAATAAAGAGTTTCGCTTTATATCTTCAGTTGCTATTTTTGTCTACCCAATAAAACATAATTAACACCCGCTAATTAACTCTCCCGTAAGCGGACATCCACCCTATTTTTCTTTGGTGTCCGCTTATGGGAATAATTCTCGTAAGCGGACAGCTCTACTAACGGCCACTTTTTTCAATTCCCGAGGGTGTCCGCTTACGAGAGAGTTGACTGTATTTTTATACATATTTAATTTGTACATTTGTTGTTCGATTCAGTTCATGTGACAGCTCTCCAGAGGATTCAGTGCTTTATTTTCCAATTAGAGAAATTTATACATTTCCTCTTGTGATACAGAAAAATAAGAAAACATCTACTCAAGGGAAAAGTCAGGTGACCTGAATTGGGACAACAAATGTACAAGCTAAATCGGTCAGTTGTCATGCTAACTAAGTACATACATCTAAAGCCTAGTTTACAAATCCCGGCATAACCCACTTTGACGATGTTGCGCACGCAACTAGAATGCACATAAAATCTGAATAACAAGTGATTGCCTGGCCACACAGACTATTTGGGGCCATATAAATTGTTGTCTGATGCGTGCGCAACATCGAAATTCATATGCATGCCTAAACTGTGCTGTTAAGAGGTAATATAGAGCCATATTAAGTAATGCTCCGGCTAAGAACGATAGCATGAACGGCAAAGGAATCTAAAAGGTGTTAATTTTCTATTATTCTTTCTAGTCGTTAAAACATTACTCGCGATGATAAATCCGATATCACACTTGTGGCCATTGATGAACCTAATATTACTTATGACTTGGAAATTTTATGGTATTGCAGTATTGCTCTCCTGAAAATGACTGAGGACTTTCGAAGATCCCTGGATGATGATGGTCAATATGCTGTCGCCGTTGCAATTGATCTCTCAGAGGCATTTGATTCTATAAGCCACAATCTCCTCATCACCAAGCTTTAGGCCTACGGTTTCTCCAATGACGCTGCCTCTTTGATCCGGTCCTACCTCACTCAAAGACAACAGCAGGTGAGGATTGGAAGTGATTTCTCAGAGTTTCAAACAGTTAAACATGGAGTGCCTGCTCCTCTTCTCCATCCTCTCGATCTTATATACCGGCTGTAAGAGACAGAAGAAGAAAATAGGATTTATTGCTAAATTGTTACTTATTACTGAAAAGTGCTGCGGGCTAATAAAACCGTGAAAAAGCTGGATATATATAAAGAGAACAAATATTACCTATTGGAAGTGGAACTTGGCGTGTGCTCTCAATGTTTTGGATCTCAAGTTCCCACGGAGAGAAACCTGTCATTTCGATGGATAAAAATAAGCGTCAGCCAATGTCATGTACTACTAGGTGTCTTAATTCAGACATATTAACAGCACAGGACATTGACTGACGCCATTTGTGAACATATGTTTATTGAAAATCCAATTTCAACGAGACTAGCAATGTCTTATAACAAGCCGAGCAGAAAACCCCATAAGTCCAGTCCAACCCAGTTACCACACAGGTCCATTCAAGTAGATTTAAACTATCCCTTGTAACAATAACTAGGACATCTACCACTCAAGTCCAGCCCAGTTACCCCACCGGTCCATTCAAGAAGATCTTAACTATCCCTTGTAACACTAGCACCCTAGTCCAGCCCAGGTATTCCACCGGTCCATTCGAGTAGACATATTAAACTATCACTTGTAACAATCACTAGTAAATCTACCACCCAAGTACATCCCATCAGTGTACCCCACTGGTCCATTCAAGTAGACCTTCTAACTACCCCTACTTTAAGAATCTACAATCCAAGTCCAGTCGAAAGACCCCACCGGTCCATTCCAGCTGAGTTACCCTACCGGTCCTTTCAAGTAGATCTTAACTATCCCTTATAACAGTAACTAGGAAATCTACTACCCAAGTCCAGCCCAGTTACCCCATCGGTCCATTCAAGAAGATCTTAACTATCCCTTGCAACAATAACTAGTAAATCTACCACCCAAGTCCACCCCAGGTATTGCACTGGTCCATTCGAGTAGACCTTAACTATCCATTGTAACAATAACTAGTAAATCTACTACCCAAGTACGTCCCATGTATCCCACTGGTCCATTCAAGTAGACCTTCTAACTACCCCTACTTTAAGAATCTACAATCCAAGTCCAGCCGAGAGACCCCACCGGTCCAGTCCAGCCGAGTAGAAAACCCCACCGGTCCGGTCCAGCCGAGTTACCCCACCGGTCCTTTCAAGTAGACCTTATATAAGAATCTACAATCCAAGTCCAGCCGAGAGACCCCACCGGTCCAGTCCAGCCGAGTAGAAAACCCCACCGGTCCGGTCCAGCCGAGTTACCCCACCGGTCCTTTCAAGTAGACCTTCTAACTACCCCTACTTTAAGAATCTACAATCCAAGTCCAGCCGAGAGACCCCACCGGTCCAGTCCAGCCGAGTAGAAAACCCCACCGGTCCGGTCCAGCCGAGTTACCCCACCGGTCCTTTCAAGTAGACCTTCTAACTACCCCTACTTTAAGAATCTACAATCCAAGTCCAGCCGAGAGACCCCACCGGTCCAGTCCAGCCGAGTAGAAAACCCCACCGGTCCGGTCCAGCCGAGTTACCCCACCGGTCCTTTCAAGCAGGCCTTAACTACCCCTTTTAATAATAATTAAGAAATATACTATCCAAGTCCAGCCGAGTCACCCACCAGACCATTAAAATGTACCTTAACTACTAATCTTTTATTGGTAACTAGGTAATATACTTATTATATTGTCTTATATATTTTACTTATTTATTGGTTTACTTATCCATTTAGTTATTTATCATTTATGTATTTACTTGGTTATTTATTTACTTGTTTATTTATCTATATTTATGTATTTAGCCATTTACTTAGCTTATACTTTGTCTCCAATTAGTAGACTACTTGTGGTTGGAAAAACAAGATTCACACCTTAATAAAATTATTATTATACCATACAAGTTCAGTCAAGTTACCCGACCAGTCCATTCAAGTAGGCCTTAACTACCCTTTTTAATAATAACTAGGTAACTGGTCCTTTAAAGCACACCTAACTACTCCCTTTAACAATAACTAAGTAATCTACCATCCAAGTCCAGCCAAATTACCCCACCAGTACAGTCTAGCTGCATGTGAGGAAACCCCACCGGTCCAGTCGAGCCAAGTTATCCCACCAGTCCATTATTTAAGTAGACCTTACAGTAACTATCCCTTTTAGCAATAACGTAAGGTAACTGGTCCTTTCAAGTAATGTTACGTTGTTAATAATAGTTAGCAGAACCCATTTTAACAGTAACTAGGTCGAAATGTACCACCAAAGTGGAGCAATTAAGTTATCCCACTGATCCATTTGAGTAGACCTTAACTTAGTACCACTTTTAATAATAACTAGGTAATATACCACCATTGCAAAATCGTTTTCACTGAAGCTGAGGAGCTAGAGCTATAAAACGTAAATTTTGGCTTTGAGCCATGATATTTCGTAGGGCATCATATATTTCAATTGAGACTGAGTCAGCTGCACTTACTGACCTATACATGTTCATGTAAAACATCTGTTACTTCTTCTCTTGTCTGTATTGGGAAAAGGAGAGAGAAAACCAATTACTGAAACCTGCAACAACAGGTGCACAATTCATTGCTAAGATGTTAAAACATCTTGAAATCACATTAATTAAGAAAGGAAACATTAAAACACATAACATACATGTATCTAATGCACTAGTCAATGTAAACCCCCGCACACCCCCGGCCGGGACATAGCGGGGAATTTGCAGTGATTTGACGACAAAAAGGGCTGCGGCTACCGGGGGTTTTGAAAGCTTTAGAACTGCATACAAAAATCAGCCGGGGCATGGAGTGGGGCATTTTCTTCCGACGGAGGGGAGACTGGTACGATTTTTTTCGAAGAGGAATTCAACAGACTCCTGAAGCTAAAAGCTCAAGTAACTGATGAGAAGATTAGAGAGTTGGCAAGACAAACTCTCCTTCCAGTTGAAGAAGTTGAATTTTGGATTAAGCATTTGCAGGATATTAACAAGAGGAGGAAACAAGGAGCTCGCAAAGCCGCTACAACCAGAGCCCAAAAGAAAGGTATGGATGTTAGGATATCTTGTGAATATTAACACACATGATAGCAGAAATATGGTGCAGCAGCAGGCACCAGACTAGACTATGGCCACTTTCTTTAATTGAGTCCTAAAACTGAACCCTTGTAAATATGAAATACAATTATTTATTGCAACTCTCAAAAGGATAAAATATTAAATATACAGTATCTTATCTGATGCCAACTTATAATTCTAATTCTTTTTGAATATCTGGTTCTGTTTAGTTTGTTAACATTGCATGGTTATCAATTTTGTGTGCATAACTGCCAAAACAACTTTTTGACAACATTTATACAATTTACAAATTACCGAAATAAAAAAAGCGATTAGGAGACTATAAAACAGCAGAAATGCTTCAAATAATAGACCCTATGAATGGGGTGAGTGCCTTTTACACGATCAAAATATTTTTTGCACTTCGTACAGAAAACTGAGAAGGACTTCAGAGGGTCATGCTGCAAAATTGCCCAAAAAACAGTTGAAAGGTATGTAAATGAGCTAAGGGTAAACTGTTAAATTAAATATACATTAAAAGGGAGTAAGGAAACTTGAACATTTAATACTAGATCAGCACCCTACATTTGTATTTCACTTTTCTGTCTGTTGTTTATTGTGCTTTTCCACTCAACCAACTGTTTTCATATTGTAATTACAAGTAATTGTTTTCTTAGGAAACGAAAATGAAGAGAAAGACGTCTACTGCATTTGTCAACAACCAGAGTTTGGTGATAAGTGATTGCAATGAACAATGCCCTATTGAATATGTTCAGTCCACTATCCATGTGTAGGAACCACGATTATCACCATTTTCAATATTAAAACAGTTAGTCTTTGTTTGTATCTTTGTTTTTGTTTCTTCCAAAGGAACGCGCAAGGAATTTGAGCGGGGGCATTTATTTCCATTAGAACAAAAAACTGTCACGGGGTGCGGGCGTTATTAAAACAACTTTTGAAGTAAGTGCCAGTCAAATGCCCCGCTATGTCCCGGCCGGGGGGGGGGGGGGGGGGAGTGCGGGGGTTTACATTGACTAGTGCATAATATACAGACAGGTAGAAATAGAAATTTCCACTGCATAACAGCCATCAAAGAAAAATATATATGTATTGTCTTATATTGGCTTAACAGTGAGATCCATGGAAATTTCCATTTCCACATGTCTGTATATATTACCTGGTATGTAATGTTGTACATGTATGTAAGCTGACAGGTGCTAAAAAATAATCTAAAAAATGGATACACCATCTATTTCCCTTCCCAATTACACATCATTCCTCACTCTAAATATTTACATTAATCTCAGATAATAATAATTATATCCAAGTAGAAACATAAATTTGCAAAATAATCACAAAGTTATTAAGATCATTTGAGCTGGCTCAGCCGAGCAGCTCCACCGGTCCTAGCTGTCCAGCCGAGAAACCCTTCTGGACCTTCCTTTGTGTTTTCTTTACCAAATGAATTACTTCACTTGCTATATCAATAGTACAATAAATATTGTTCATATGCAGTTCATATGTATAATGACATGCATAACAAAGCCATGTACATGTACTCTACAATGTACAGTACTTCTCCCCTGATCCTCGCAATGAATAGTCTGAGATGATATACCGCTATACAAGTAGCAAAATAATCACAATGCCATCTCCAAATTTACTTTTGCTCCACTTACTATACTTCTGCATGTATGCAAGGGTAAAACGTAACGAATGTCAAAGCCGATTTTCTTGCACTGGAGTACTTCCACTGTCATGTCTGCTAGACGTTACTGAAAAAGCGTGAAAAGGAATGGGGCGAGAAACAACCAAATAACGCCTTGTAGATATCTCGTTTTCCCGCCACGGCCACGTACTTCCGTACTGCACGTGCTTTCAGTTTACGGTTGTCATGTCAAAAGACCAGGGAAATTTATGAAGTTTTGTTTTTACTTAAAGAAATACTCCTTATTACGTATAAAAACCAGGAACCCCTAAGAATATAGTTCAGAATAATTGTCAAAAATCAGGCTATCGATTTTAAATGAGAAAAAAAACACCTTTGAAACGGAAAGAAATGTGACCCGGGGTGTGAAATGACACCTCCTGCGGCGTCTCTTACCAGTTTGAACTTAACCCGGCTCGATTATTGCTTGATATTAAAGGAATTTCAAAGATCACAGTTTGTTTTTCGAACTATACAATCATAAAATATGTATGAGTAAATAATGTGACTAACCTGGTCCATTTCATGAGACGGTGAAAGAACTTGGAGAAAGAAGACGCCGTCCCTCGCTGTCTCCTGGAGCAGGAGTCTGACTGTCCTCGTGATTGAGATCCTTGATTAAAAGGGGACTTTTCACTTAATAAAACAGCACTAAATTTAGAAATACTCAGTCCTTGACAACTTACCATCGTTGACTGGAAAATAGCGGGATGAAATTGACTCAGTTCTCGCTTAAAGCTAAAAAAGTATCTGGCTGTAAACAATTTACCGCACACGCTACCGGAAAGACGCGCATGAATAGGTGACGTCATAGCAAATCATTTGGCGCTAGGTCATTGGTCAAACTCCTAAGTCCATTGGAAGTGTTGATAGACATTTCCCAGGAATGTTTTCAAACTTTTGGCGGTCAAGTTTCTTTCTGAATTTTGTTATATAATTTTCGAAACCATTCGGACAGTTTTCGAAACCATTCCGAAAGTTTTCGAAACCATTTCGAACGTGTTCAAAACCATTCCGAAACGACCTTCGGAACGGAAAGAAAATCGGATTTTTTTTACGAATGGCGGGCCATATACCCGATGGATCTGTCCGTTTCTCGCGCGGTATATCAGTTTAGTATTTGCCTCAACTGCCTTCGCTAAGGCCCGTTCAAACGGATCCAACATCAATTCAACATGATGGATCGATAGTACAGTGATATCGCAAAGGATATATTGCGGTAAACAAGATCAAATCTCGATGGATACAGTGCGAATAACGAATGAAGTTGCGAATCCAACATTGTTGGGAATTATTTAATTAGCCGTTCAAACGTATCCATGTTTGGACATGTTTGATCGATCACGATAACAAAATAAATGTTGGTCATGAACAGTTTGACTAGTTCCAAACTTCAACAACATCGTCTAACAGGGTGTTCAATTGGATCCAACAACATACTGATTCTCTTTGAACGGGCCTCAAATAAATCACGCTCGATCGCCACGCGGAACAAACCATGATATTTTGCTTCAGCATCGACCAATATTTGCTTACGACATTGTTTAAGATATGTTTTATATAGCGACGTCCAACACTATATGTTGTAGTTTCAACATTTCAGACTGGTGAATATGACTTTTTGAGTATCTCTGATTTACGTCAACGCATGAGTTCATCAACTCGCCCCTAGTGAGATCAGAACGGCATGCCTTAAGATTAGCATGGTATTTTTCTTGTAATATGCCTCACCTGATGCCGAAATCGCAGTCGGATCAACGGTATTATTTTCTAGTTCTTTGGAGACTGGATATGTTCTGTTTCTGATTGCAATGCACTCAACAGGACATTATAGGTCGACGTCACGATGAAGATGGACTTTGATTGGCCTATTTGAGCTGATAATCAGGCCACAAAATAATGTTATGATACGCTTCAAATAATGCTTTTAGTGATAATTATGAGTTACTCTTCCATGTCGGCTTCAACGTTATTTATAAATGCCGCATTGTCTTGAAACGCATAATCCTTCGGTCGATTTATAAACTCGTGCTTCTCATTTGGTCGTTTTATACCAACATTATACGTTTCATCGAAAGAGAGTGCAAGAGAGAGAGAGAGACAGATTCTGTTTGGCCATGGAGTGATTCCTGGGAGTTGTTCATGTTAGTTCTATGCTCGAGTGCATACTTCTTAGTCATTATCAGTAGACTGTGTCGCCGTCATTCATGGATCATAATTGCACTAGATATCATAATTATATTCGTAACTAGAAGTAATCATATATTAGCAAAGTATGACAGATCATCCAAGACAGATCGTCCGCGGACATTATTTGATCCGAGAAGATAAAGCGTAGTCCACACGAGCAAGTTTTCCTTGAAAAGTTTCCATGACAAGTCTATTGGCTCGTGTGGACGAGTGAACAAATTTGCATTGACAAGTTGTGCTTGCTTTTTTCACTGTCAATGGGACGAATTAAATATTCCTTCAATTTCAAAAATGGAAAATTCTAGTATTTTAAACAAATGACTGATTGTTTTATACAAGTTTTTCAACTAGAGCACTTTATTTGCTAGGTGTAGTTGACAGAAACGTCATTTTTTACCTTTGAGAGCAGACAAATCAATATCCGATATTTCCTCACGTAGTTGGTCATGCACTCGTCCGTTGTACTCGGTTATTTTAAATGCCTGTTTCTATAGGATTCCACTTTTGTGTTCCACAAGATTTTTGCTCTGCAAGGCCTCCAACAGTAGAGAAGTTGACTTATCTGCGCATGACACTAGCGAAGCCGGCATGACACTAGAAGAGCCGAGAATGCACGCGAAAATTGGGAGCCAAAGGTATGGGAACTAAGCTTACGCAATTTCCTTGTCATATGTTCCTTGTTGTCCGTCCACACGGGCAAGTTCTGTGACTTGTCAACACGCCAGTTTTTGAACAAGGCCACTTGTCAAGGAAAAACTTGTCATTTTTCGTCGTCTACACGAGCAAATAAAACTTGTCAAGGAAAACTTGCATAATTGCTCATGTGAACTACGCTTAACAGTTCCCGAGAACAAAGCTCGAGGGAAATTGTCAGCTTCGAGGATCAGATAATGTCCAAGGGCATATTTCGACGCCACAATGTCGGTTATTGTTGTTATCATCCTTCAAATAGTTTCTTTGACGCGCGCTTATACGCTCACAAGGGGTTTATTCGCTGATATTTCCCGCTCGCGGAGAGAAAATATCGGGTCACGTGACGCATTCCACCAATCAGGCGCGAGAAAATTATTTGTGATGGGTTATAATTAACAATAATCCCCGAATAGCCAGGGGGAGATTCCTGGGGTTCCGGAACCTCCTTTCCCTGAGGAAAACACTGACGCTCTTCCTCATTTTTCCAAGCCAGAAAAAAAATGAAATAAAGAAAGGAAAAGAGATAAAGAAGGAGCAAGCGTGTTTCTTACTCTCGTGATGCATGAAATGCTATTTAAGAGACCTTAGAATTTCAAAATTTTCCGGAGTGGCAGACAGACAGACAGACAGATGATTTTATTTGGAGCCATAACTCGCGCGGTCACAACACGAAAAAGAGGCCAGTAGGTCCTCTGGAATGTTGAAGTTGAAATACTAGCAGGAGGTGTGAAACGTGTTGAACATGATTGTTTAGTTGAAAAATGTTGCTAATCTGTCCTCATTTATCCTTTATTTTTCTTTATAGTATAACGTTTCACTGTATTTCATAGCCTGCGAAACAGGCCCTGATGTTATTTCAACGCAAAGGAATTGATAATATAATTTGGCCGCGTGAAAATGGAAAAAGGAGACTGGCACGAGAGAGGAGAAGGAGGGCCTGCAGCCATCCCTTGTATATTTTCATTTCCCGTTCAGATTCTGAACGGAAAATACTGATTGGTCAATTAGCTGTCATGTGTCACGACATGTCGCACATTCCTCCTGCAAACTGATTGAAATGGCGGCGAGAAGAGAGAAGTGATCGAGCGGTTGAGCGTTAATCCAGGAAAGTATTTAGAAGAACAAAGCAGGCAGTGAATAGTCTACATTTGTACTTTCTAGGCGAGATATTTTGGCGGTTTTACCAACAGGTAAAAGCCTTATTTTCCAACTGTTTGCCGTGGAATTCCAGTCTGACAGGACTTAGCGCTTCGGCATTGTTCTATTTGCAAAGCATTGTGAAGGATCAGAAACTAAATACACTGGGACTTAAAAGCCATCTCCCTCTACAATCTAGACGTAGAACTGAAGGAAATTTCGGAGTTCCCTAAAGTAATTTTCGCTTCTGCTGTCAGAGGCTATTCGAGTGAAAGAGTCAGTCAGGGTCGAGTAAATGAACTGATGAAGGAAAAACTGAGCGGGGACTGAGCGACTTTATAGAGGCCGTGGTCGTTAATAAATCCCACACTGTAGAGACTTGGACAGGAGAAATACAGGTAAATAAAAATGAACTGTGTAATGTTTTGACGTACATAATTATCTTAGATACCAACAAAGTTACGAGCACACAAAGTTTGATTGAGATGTATAATAATCATGTTAATCCATGCGGAAAAGGGCAGAATTCAAATTTCCGTAAGATGGCGGCAGGCGCTTATCAGTTCTCTCGCGTCTCGCTCCGCTCGACGAACTCGCTTCGCTCGCAAGAGCTACTTTCTGGGGTTTCTTCTCAAAGTGGCTGTACATGTTCTGCAGGATATGCATTTCACAATCTCCCCGGGCGCTTCAATTTCAACATTCCAGAAGACCTACTGGCCTCGTTGACATGCTAGTTACCAGGCCTTATGCATAGGGTCTATACTAATGTGTACATTGGCAGTAACCCAAACAAATTTACATAAAAGACAATATATATCAACACATAAAAAAATATCACAGTGTTACGAAGTTGTGGTAGTTGTAATTTTAGTTATTTCTGTAGCCTGCGTGCAGACGTTCTCTCTCCCTGCAAAAATCGGGAAAGAGACGTCTGCGAAACGCCGTTGATAATCGTGTTCTGGTCATAAATTATCATAATTAAAATTCGTAATTATTTTTCTTAGGCGATTTTAGCGAACACAACTGCGTACATTCTCTGTCTACTTCTATGAGAAAGTGTTGCTGGACATTTTCTCTCAAAACTGTATTCTCCATACAACCGATGCAGTATGGCTATAAGTTCCACGAAACATATTACATCTTACCCAAACTTTCAAGGCCTTCTTGTTAACATTTGTTTTGCTCGGCCATTCAACCGGCTTGACTTGGACGACTGTCTTCTGTGTTTTGTTTGGTTCAATATTTTCACCTACAACAACTGAATCATCCAGAATTGGTAACACGGACAGACAAATGGGAGAAAGTGGAATACCATGGAGGTACATGTACGTAGATTTATTTGATTTACTCGCTGCATGAGTTTATATTCTTGTGGTCGGCAACCTTCTACGAGGAGAAGTACGTCGGCTCGATCGCATTTCCATCTAGAGCAGCTCGTTTCGGGGCAGAGCTGGAGTCAGTCTGATTCACACAATTCCCTAGCACATGTACTGTTCCTCTTCTTTACGACCAGATCTGCGTTTGTGGCTTTCGAATGATAACACTCGTATAATAAAAGATCTGCCTTCGTAGATTATATTTCACATCTCGTCTTTTCTTCAACTTTACAAATATATTACGAATTTAAGTGAACTTTGAAGCTAAGAGTAGAAAGCTCTACTTTTATCCTAGATTCTTGTCATTATGTTTCACAATGTCAGCAAAACTAGGAGCCCATTACAAAAAAATGGGGCAAAACATCTGGCAAA
The DNA here is from genome assembly GCA_030867875.1 of Actinernus sp. WN-2022. NCBI lineage: Eukaryota > Metazoa > Cnidaria > Anthozoa > Actiniaria > Actinernidae > Actinernus > Actinernus sp. WN-2022. The sequence goes on from JAOWCC010001210.1 coordinate 35,869,295, forward strand.
ACATAAGACACTATTAGACGTTTGCGATTTTTTGTGACCTTCGTCTTACGTGGCTGCACTCAAAATGTATTAAAATAACTAAAGGTGAACTCTTCAAACTTTCTGAATGTTCCGATCCTTGGTATTGTTCCAAATGTATCAGATCCATTTTTCCATTTTCGACACTTACAAAATCTCAAATAATCTCTTTATCTTACTGTTCTATAAAAGGTATAAAATCTACTTCCGACAATGTCCAGAAAATAATTAATCTGAATTACAGAGACGAAATTGTTTATACTAAGAAATGTACAACTTGCAAGAAACTCGTTAAACAATATCAAAATAACATAGCATGTGACTCTTGCCATTCAACTGAAATTAACCTTTTTAGATTCTCAAGTTTAAACCTACCGTGGATTTGTTATGCTTGTGTTTCAAATTGCTTTCCATTTAATTCTATATCTTCCCTATCTGATTTCACTTTCAATAGTAACTATGATTGCTCTTGCCGCACTAGTTCTATAAGCCTAAATAAAACTGACACAAACTTACTTCCCAAATTAGATATAGTATCTTCAAATTATATTTTTTTAACTTCAGAAAATGATAAAAATAATCCTGATAACGAAATTTGATTTGAACCAAACTTTAATTACTATAGTCTCAATGAATTTCATAAACTTATCAAAAATAACATCAAAAATCAAAATCACCATTTTTCCATACTACATTCAAATATCAGAAGTCTAACTCACAATTTTGAAGACTTGTCAATCCTGCTATCTAGCCTTGATTTTAATTTTGATATCATAGCCCTAACTGAAACTTGGATGTCTCATCTTAAAAAAGACCTGAAAACCCCTCCTAACTACCTGATTATTATGACTTTGTAAATCTAACTGGCTCTACAAACAATAGTGGTTGTGGGTTTTACGTCTCTAACAATTTGATATATACCAGAAGAGATGACTTATCTCTCTCCATGTTTTCAACTGATTGTGAATTCCAGGCTCTCTGGATAGAAGTAGTTAACAACTGCAAACAAAATATCTTAATCGGCGTCATTTACCTTCACCCTAAACCGAAAAACCCTTCAATTTTTCTTGATTATAATTTAGAAAAAACTCTCAATAAAGGAAATAAGGAAAATAAAACTACAATTTTAACTGGGATATAAACTAATGATTTATTAAAATATGAATCAATTACTCATATTAACGACTATTTATCTACTTTGCTTTTATATTTCATGATTCCTCAAATAACCCAACCTACAAGATTTACAGAATATTCAAATCCTTCTTTAATTGATCATATATTCATAAATAATGTAACTGCAAATACTGTTTCTGGTAATTTAATACCTCATGTCACTGATCACTTGCCAAATTTTCTAATTTTATTAAATACAGATGCATCAATTAAAATCCCTTGCAATGTTCATAAAAGAGACTTCTCTCATCTAAATGAAGAGATCTTTGCTCATGATGTAGCTGATTTAAACTTAGAAAACCACTTACCTTATCTATCATCAACCAATGAAAAATGCAATTTGTTTTCATAATGAACTTTTAAGGACTATAAACAAACATGTACCATTAAAAGCTATTTCAAAAAGAAAATTAAAACAAGCCAGCAAACCCTGGATAACAAAGGGCATCCGAAAGTCTATAAAAATAAAAAATAAATATTATAAGAAATTATGAACTCGAAAGTAGTGACTTATTTACATTTCTATCAAAGATATACCGCCACCCCATTCCAAAATGGCGGATACACGGCCGGAGCGTTGGGGCGGGACACAAAACGAGAGTAGTTAGGCGGAAGTCGATGTCAAGAAGGTCATGAGGCGGGAATTTTGCGCAAGTTTTGAAGCGAGTTTGTTTTTCCGAGATGGTTGGAATAAGTAGATTTTATCCCCAGAGAGTTAGAAAATATGGCTGATATTCAGGCATATATTCAGGCATATATTCAGGTAATATATTCCTCAGTGAAAATGATAGTCTGAATATCAGCCATATTTTCTAACTCTCTGGGGATAAAATCTACTTATTCCAACCCTCTTGGAAAAACAAACTCGCTTCAAAAACTTGCGCGAAATTCCCGCCTCATGACCCTCTTGACATCGACTTCCGCCTAACTACCCTCGTTTTCGTGTCCCGCCCCAACGTTCCGGCCGTCTATCCGCCATATTGGAATAGGGTGTATAGGAATAAGATAAACCATCTAATTAGGTTATCTAAACGTAATTATTATCTAGAATATTTTAATAAATTTAAAGGCAATATGAAAAAAACTTGGCAAGGTACCAAAAACCTTATCCACATTACCACGCTAAAATATAAATATTTTTGTCTTGAAGAAAACAATGAGCTTATTACAGATCCTCTCCAAGTTGCAAATAAATTTAATTCTTATTTTAATAATATAGCAACAAATTTAGTTTCAAAAATGAAGCCGTCTAAGAAATCTCACAAAGACTATCTTCAGTCCTGTATTACTGATTCGTTCTTTATTAATCCTACATCCTCCACTGAAGTAAAGTCTCTCGATCATTGATAAATTAAACCCTAGTAAAAGCTCAGGTATTTATGACATTCCAGTCAAACTTATTAAACTAGTTAGTCATCTAATTGCCTCTCCTCTAGAACATATGATAAATGATTCCTTTGTAAATGGTTGTTTCCCTGAAAAATTAAAAATACAAAAAAATATTCCGCTTCATAATAGTGGATCTAAACTAAAGGTCGCTAATTATAGACCAATTTCTCTTTTACCGATTTAAAAAAAAAATTGAACAGATTATGCTTATTAGGCGTCAAAATTTCTTGGAAAAGAATCTGATTCTATTTGAACATCAGTATGGTTTTCAAAAACGCAAATCAACAATACTAGCAGTTTTAGACTTAATAAATGATATAATTGAATCCTTTGAAACAAAACATTTTTCAACTGTTATTTTCCTAGACTTTGCTAAAGCCTTCGACACCATTAATTTAAATATATTACTTGACAAAATAGAATCTTATGGCATAAGAGGTATAGCTTTAAATTGGTTTAAGTCTTTTCTTATCAATAGACAACAATTAGTATCTATGAATGGTACTCTCTCCAACAAATGTACTGTAAACTTTGGTGTTCCTCAGACTCTGTTCTAGGGCCACTGCTTTTCTTGCTATATATTAATGACCTTCCAAATTCATCCAAATACTTAAAAAATATTTGATTTGCAGATTATACTAGTCTATTCTACTCAAGCAATAATATTAATAACTTGGAGACCACAGTAAATAGAGAATTGCATGAAATTCAAGAGTGGCTTTCATGCAATAAACTAACACTAAATACAAATAAATCGAATTTTGTCAATTTCACTCCTAGAAGACAGAAAACCGAAAGGCAGCTCCTGCTTAAAATTAATGACGAACAAATTGAAGAAAAAATCTCAACAAAATATCTTGGTATGATCATAGACAAACACCTCAGTTGGAATGAACATATTGCGCATATTAAAATTAAAACTTCTAAGTCCCTTGGGATACTCTATAAAGCAAATCATTATGCCCCACCTAAAATCCTCAAGAAATTTATGATTCTTTGTTACTTCCTCATTTAAATTATGGAATCTACTTTGGGGAAACACTTTCAATTCCTATATTGAACCTCTAAGAATAATTCAAAGACAAGCCATTAGACTAATATCAAACAAGAAGTGGCACCGTCATACTACACCGCTTTTTCATCAATTAAATTTGCTAAAAATTGATGACATTTATAATTTAAATTCAGCTCTATTCATGCATGATATATATTATAAAAGAATAGGTAATACTTTTGTTGATATGTTTATTCCTTTATCAGATTTTCACAATTATAATACCAGACAATTAAAGAGGCAAACATATTTCATAAAATCTAGCAATACTAGCTATAAATTAAAATTTATTACTATAAATGGAATGAAGATATGGGAAGAGATACCTCAAAACATCAAATCAATAGTTCAAAAGCATTTATTTAAAAAAGAAGTTTCATCTCTGTATATTGATAGATATATTGCTGAGGACAGTTAGATTTATATCCTTAATGTATATAGATATTAGTCTTGTATAAATATGTATTAATGTACTGTATATATACCTGTAATAACAATTCAAACATTTGCTGTAACTTGGTCAACATCATTAACTATACTGCCTGCAAGTATCTCCTCTCGACATTATAACTAATAGAACTATGTATGTTTCTCACTTTGTAATTAATTTTTATGTTTTCGTATTTGCTTGTAATTATATATGATATGTATCACCTGACCTACCAGGTAGTTCTGACTCGATAGCCCTGTGGTTTTTTTCAGAACTTTCCTACTCTTGTACTATAAATTTATAAAAGTAGTATTGGATGTTTTCATTTTGTTGTGTGTGTGTGAAAATTAATGTAAATTGTATTATCTAGAGTGAAATAAACTTCTTGTTCTTGTTCTTGTTTGTTGTGAATGAATACCTCTACGGGATGAAGGGTTTCGAAAAGTAAACATGGGGTCATCTCGGGAAGTTATTAGCCAATCATATATGACTTTATGACAATCCTCCGTGAACAGCCAATCAGCGTGTGGTCCTCAAATACTGGAGAAGAAACACGTGACCAGAACACGATTATCAACGGCATTTCGCAGACGTCTCTTTCCCGATTTTTGCAGGGGAGAGAACGTCTGCACGCAGGATATTCTTTCTGTTATGCATTCATAGATAAATTTGGCAATTATATTTGTTTTTGTACCTCTATCCTTGTTTGGAGAATTTATGATTAGTATAAATACCTCATTAGGCGTCCTACTGCTTAATTTGATTTTCATTTGATGCTCCAAATAATCGAAAAGGTTTTTTCCTCATATTGCAGTATGCTGGGCACTTCATCGTTACCATTTACCAAGTTTTTATTTCACACTATTTACAGGATATATTTACAAATCATGAGTTACAAGTATAATAATAGAGAAGAAAATAAGGGAAGAAAAAAAGGAACTTTACAGGAATTGTGTGAAGAACATGGTCAAAGGAGCAAAGGCTTTCGGGTTGACCACTACCTATGAAGTGTATAGAGGACAAGCTCATGTGGAAATAAAAATTACTTTAATGATCGAGGAATAATTAGTAATAGTACAATAGCTTAAATATATTTACATATGTTACTTTATGAAATGAAGTGTGGAATGATTGAATAATTTATCATTGCAGCGAGGAAATAAATTGAGGGGACTTTAAGTTTGTTTATACAATAAATATGTTTTGCATTTCCTTTTGAACATATTAAATGGCAAGAGCTTAAGATTTCTAAGGATCGTTTCCCAGATTTTTGGAGACCATAAATGTAATTACCATAAATGTAATTATACCATAATATAGAAATTTTGATTTGGTAGGGCAAAGACGGAGATTTTGAATTTAAAAATAGTATCTAGCTTGAGTACTTCAAGGATTTTGTAATATGGATCAGCACTTCCCTTTTCCTTGCAAAGAATATACTTGGAATGCATTTATTTTGTTTTGTTGATATTTTGGCTAATTTCTTTTTGTAAGTATTACCCCAGCTCATTAGACCATAGCTGAGATAAGGATATATCATAGTGTAATAAACTTGTCTTAGTGTTATTAAATTGACATAGGGGTCTTAACTTAACTTAGATTATTCCAATATTTTTTCAATCTTATTATTAATTATGCTTAATTTGTGTATTCCCAATTTAGATGCTCATCTAAATAAACACCAAGTATATTGCAAACATTAATATTTTATATTAGCAGTGATTTTAGGTGAAAGAATTAGCATAAAATATGTTTTTTTTGAAATTCATGGAAAGTTTCTTTATAGCACAGTACTTGAGCACGTTTCAGCTCTTCATTTATAATCGACTCCAATTCAGTTTGATTGTTGCTAGTGTAGAACATATTAGTATCGTCAGCAAAAATTCTGAACACGCTTGGCACAAATGACCCTAAAATCTATCACTTTGCTATATTTTAAAAAGTTTCCAACATAGAAGATTGAATTTTTGTGCGATGATGAAGACCGACGACCTAAACAAAAATCCGATGATTTGATCTACCGTAGACATCTTGATGACGTCACAGTTACGTCATGTATCCATTTATAATAGGTTTCTCGATGTTTTCAATTACCTTGAACATCAGTAAAATTTTATATTTTCGATTTCTCATCATGTCGACAACAAAGAAACCGAAAACCCGAGTTCGATTGGTTAAGAGGGAGAAAAGTTATTAAATTTTGAATTTTGGCAATTTCTCCCCGCCAAAATTTGGCGGGAAATATTCAAATACAGAACCATTTACAAAATAACTTCTTCATTCATCTTTTAGAGTTTAAAATATTTGTTTACGACAATCTAGCAATCAAAAGAGTAAATCGGTACCCACAACCGTATGTTTTTAGAATTTTCGATTTTTGAGAGGAAATACTTTAAAATTCCCAGTAAAAAAAGAGGAAACGTCATTATGACGTCATATATTTTTGAAAACGTCTTTTAAAAATAACTATTCAATAATTTTTCGGGTTTTAAAGAGGAACTGTACTTACTGTACTGTACACTGAATAGCCGCAATATGGTATTTTTTATGTTTATTCAAATTTAGAAAGCATGACTGATGTCAGATCCATGACGTCATAAAATGTGACGTCACAGGAAACTTCATTTCTTAATAACTCAGCAAATATTTATCGTAGAGACTTTAAAATTGCGGGCAATCAAAAACACATATTTATGTTGTTGTGATAACATGCTTTATTTCAAACGTATAGGTAACGCAGAATTTGACCTTAAAAGGAGTCGTTCGTTATGACGTCACACCAACGTCAATATACAAACGTGTTTGATCCAAAAGACGTTATTTCATTTTAATATTAACATACGAAAATTTCGTTAAATTTAACAGCGAATTAAACAAGGTGTGCTGATTTATATATTTTTGGCTCGCTTTTAGTGATCGATTTTGAGGTAACTTATGTCAGGCGTGGAATGATAATTTTTTTGAACAGTTGGGCATGTCATTTATATAAAGTAGAAAAAGGATTGGCCCAAATGTAGACCCGTTAGGCACTCCACATGTGATATCTTGCATGGTTGATTGAGTATTGCCTATTTTTACATACTGTTTTCGATTGGTTAAATAACTAGAGAACCAATTGTGTGGAATGCCTCGAATTCCATATTTATTTAATTTGGATAGAAGAATGTTGTGATTGACAGTATCAAAAGCTTTTGAGAAATCCAGGAATATGCCGCAAGTAATTTGCGTATTATCTATTGCTGTCTTTAAACTGTCGGTAATTTCAAGAATGGCTTGTTCAGTGGAATATTCCTTTTCTAAAACCAAATTGATACTGAAATAATAATATTGTTTTTTATTTCAAGAATTGTTTTTTTATTATAAACAAGTCGTCTTTCTAAGATTTTGCTAAAGGGAGAAAGTATAGCAACAGATGTTTTGCACCACCACGTGATGGCAGCCATGTTGGTGGCCAGAACAATAGAATGTTATTCCTTTGAGATTTAATTGTTCACATGATTGAAACAAATCTCATTGTTCTGGCCACCAACATGGCTGCCGTCACGTGGTGGTGCAAAAACCTCTATAGGTCTGTAGTTACCTGGGTCTGTTGTCACACCACTTTTGTAAATTGGAGTAATTCTAGACACTTTAAAGATATCAGGTACAATACATGTTTCAATTGATTCATTATAAATTTGTGTAAAAGGAATAGAGAGAGGTTGACTGGCAATTTTTATAAATTTATTTGGGATGTCAATGAGACTTTACCGTCATTTAGACTAGGGAAGAGTGAGTAAACTTGAGTTTGTCACTGGAGCTAGAAATAAACTAGTTGGTGGCACATTATTAATGAGCTGAGCTGGGTTAATGTTCTGATGTTCAGTAATTTTGATCAGCCAAGTTTGGCCCCACGGTAGTAAAGAAATTGTTGAACTGTTCAGCTATATCAATTTGATTTGTATAGCTATTGCCATTTCATGAAAAAAATATATTCATGGTCGACGCAATTTGTGCAAGTTCTTTCTTCGGGTATTTGAAAAGGTTTCGAGTAACGCCCAGTGTTCAATTGCTAATTTGTGATTACTTAGCCTCAGCTTTGTCAATGATATTCTGTGATTGGTGACCTATTTAAGGTAGTCTTCACAATTATAGTTGGACATGAATCTGCGGAAAATCCTTAATTTATTACTTTGGCTGGTATCTTATGTCACTAAGTCAAGTTTGGAACTCTATGACCTTTAGTCTCTGGCTTATAATACTCAAAATGGTTTTGCGATCAGGAATTGATGTTTGCACTTTACTCCATATTTCGCTAGACCTATATGATAGAACAGGCCTTTTACTTTTTGGTGCCAAAATTCTTTGTTTTCCTTATTTTTCTTATATGTAGAGGTTATTGACCAAGCGTGAGGTCAAGATGGGGGGATATTGGTCGAGTTCATTTTTTGCGTTTTTATGGACCGAGACGGAGTCGAGGTCCATAAAAACGCAAAAAATGGACGAGGCCAATATCCCCCCATCTTGACCGAACAAGCTTGGTCAATAAGGTTTTTATTATATGGCACAAATGAATAAAATCACACTTTGACACACCCGCCAGGAACCCATTGCGTGGTAAACTGAAGAGCGAATAGAAATCAATCTAAGATTAGACTGAGTCTCGACGACTTTTCACTTGAAGTTCAACCTTGTGGCGTTCAAAACAGTTTGTTTTCCGACGTAAAAAAATGCGTTTTTATGGATGAAAACTGACCTGTACTTTACTTCAGATGTACTGAGTTTCAATGACAACTTCATCAGGAAGGCCGAATGCATTAACTAGAGACAAAAATGTGCATATTTGTGGAAGATTTGAAAGTTGAAAACCGGCGTTGAAATCACTCGAGTGGCGATAACTCAGATAAGCACACTGCAAAACTTGACAAATAGAGCTGTAGAAGAATACAAACAAACTTGTAAGTATTAATCTAGTAAATACTCTTAATTTGTAAGCCATTTACCAAATGTAAATGCTGAATTTCTTAGCTCATACAATATAAAACCTGCTTTCTTTGATGAAACTGTGTGCTAAGCTTACTCGTTTCCGTAATAATTTTATTTCTTTGTACCACGATTGTAGTAGCGTTGTGAGGTAGCCGAACTTTTTCTTTGTGTTTTTGAAGTCACGGCCATTTCAGCTTCGCTATAGTTTTTTATCTCCGTAAGTCCAGCTTGGTTCAATTCAGTCGCTTTTGCTGCAGTTGTTTTCATCGAACTTGCAAGAACGTTATTACATGGCAGCTCCGTGAGCGTAAGTTTTTTCCACTTACCTCGGGACCCCTAGACTTGCTACAAGTCGACGAAAAAAAAGTGAAAATCAACCAGAGAAGTGAAAATCTCGTTTTAAGAGAAGCGAATGTGGGAAATCAAAATCTCGTTTTAAGGGACTTTGAGAAAGTCTACGGGACCCCTAGCGGTTAGAAACACCCCCCCCCCCCCCCCCCCCCCCCCCCCCCCCCCCCCCCCCCCCCAGCCCCTGCGACTAGTGGAGGATGATTACTGAGCACCGCGGTCAATATCCACTTCTAGCTTGTCACTGACACCGATTGGAATAATTGTTTTAGTATATACCACACACGTGAAATAGCCAGCCTCAAATTGAGTAGCTAGGTAGCCAAATGAATCAGAACGCGCGAAAAGCATTATTCACGTGTGTGGTATATAACAACAATCGATATCCAATATTTGCATATCGACATAAACATTTAAGGTATGTCAACAATTTATTAGATCTAAAATTGAGAAGATGCGGCTCAGCCGAAACGCAAGCGTGAGTTTGTCTAATTAGTGAATCTTATCAGTTTTCACACACATATCAACCTTAATCCGGCCACATGCCAAAGGCGCTCCATGCACAAGTAAAATACAAAGGGGCGAAAGAAAAATCGAAAAAAAAAAGAAAGAGGGAGACCTGGGGAGACTTCCCTTCTTTCTCTCCCTTCTCTCCTATTTCTCCTTTCTCTTCTTTAATTTCTATTCTCTCTCGCCTTTCTCTTCTTTCTTTCCTTTCTCTCCCTTCTCTCCGTTCTCTCCTTTCTCTTCTCTCTTCTTTCTCTCCTTCTCGCCTTTCTCTTCTTTCTCTCGGCCTTTCTCTCCGTTCTCCCCTTTCTCTTGGTTCTCTTGGTTCTCTTGGTTCTCTCCTTTCTCTTCTTTCGTTCAGTTTTGATACACATTTAATTTTATGATGCCAATTTCTCAACCCCAGTTTCAAAATCGATGTTAGATATCATTTCTTCTTTCTCTCCTTTCTCTAATTTCTTTTCTTTCCCTTTTTAACCTCATCTTTCTCTCCTTCTTCTCTCGATTATTTAATAATGTGACATTTCTTGATTTTCCAATATTAAAGCCTTCGACACGGTGGACCATGACACGTTATTACAAAAGTTGTCTTTTTATGGCGTTGCTGAAGATTCACTTGAATGGTTTAAATCCTATTTGACAGATCGTCCACAAAACATGTTATGTTAATGAAGAAATATCTTCATCTAAATACCTGAGGTGTGGTGTCCCTCACTGGTCAATTCTCGATTCCCTGTTATTTCTAATTTACATCAATGATTTGCCAAACAGCGTGCAGTTTTCTCTTCTTTCTCTCTTATTTGGTTCAGTTCATGCTTAGTAACAAGCCGCATGCTGATACGCAATTAATTTTATGATGCAAATTTGTCAATCCCAGTTTCAAAATCGATGTTAGATATCATTTCAAATTATTTAATATGGTTGGTATCTGGTTATAATTTAATAATCTACAATACTGGATGTGCCGCATTTTATATCCTAAAGAAAACTACGAATTCCCATTTACCGTCTTTCCGCATTCATAGTATCAATGACAAAGAACGTAGAACAGTTCCCAAAACGCAAACAATCCAAATAGTCCATCGTAAACCAGGATAACTCTCCTCGAATTGCTCTTATCGTCACCAAACTCATCTCTGCATTTGTATTCCGTTCCATTCAGGGAACAATCAAAAGTACCTGGGAATTCAAAAGGAAATAACCCCAGAAGTGCTGCCCATCATAACAACAAGAAAGAGTGTCCTAAAAGCTAACTGCATAACACAGGACCTGAGCAGCCTTGGATCTGGACGGCGGGGATTTTCTTCGTCGTGGCTGTCGTGCGGTAATTTCCCAAAGGCACAAACCAAATACAGTGCCCATGCACCGAGGAGGATTAAACCATTGATCACAGCAAACGTGCTTAAGCCGATTGGAGAGTTGAATTCCTCAGAGTACTCCTGGTAACACTCGGCGTTTTGGAGAGGGTTGGAGTCCCTGCTTTTTGTGCTGCAATCAAAGTTGTCATCGTCGTTGGTAAAGACGTACCCTGAGAGATACGACATCATGATGAGCCAGAAGAGTACTGACACGACAAACAGCACACTTCCAAATTGCGTTTGTGCTTTCTGTACCTCGCCAATGAATACCCGAAGAAATGAGCTCATGGCTGAGGAGAATGTCGACGACTTGTGGAATACTAGATATTCAGATCACTGTAAGTTTCAATGTTGTAGGTTTAATTCACACACGTGTGTGGCAGACGCCTTTTTGGAAGTTCCAGCAAACTTCGAGCGTGCTATTTCAAGCCTGCAACGACAAGCAACAGGAAAATTATATGATTCATCTTGGCTAGCTATGGATAATCAACGTATATACTTTCTATGCAAGTAAGCGAGGAATATATTGTTTATATTTATTTATTTATTTAAATTGAGAAACATAACCTCTTCGGCACTTTTTCTGGTAGGGAGAAAATGAATATCCCCTTGAACTTATTCCCCTTATCCCCTTCGCTAATCACAAATATCGTATCTTGATAAGAAAATAATATTGAGATATTAGGGCCATTTATACGAGAGAATATAAGACGCGAACTGTTCCATTTATAACGAACGAACTCGGTCCCTTCGCGTCTAACATACCAAGACGCGAAGAACACCGGAACATGAAATGTTTCACGTGTTAGCGAATTTCTCTCTTTTTCCTCGGCAGTACACAATGTGATACTCTTTGGAGTTCTTTGAATAATAGTCTTGGAGGCCGAGATCAAAGATGCCAATTCTGTACAAAAACTAAAGGCTTACAAAAGACTCGTACGCGTCGCAAAGGCGCCACAGGATCGCTGTGTGGTCACGTACGTACGCGCACATAGCGTTCGCGTCTTAGGTAGGACGCGAAGTGCCGCCGTTTATACGTATCTTAGACGCAACCTAAGAACAGCAGCTAAGAACAGTAATGTTGTGCCATTTATACGACCAATTCGCGTCATATTTAAAGAATGCCAACCAGGAGTAATGCTTTGCGAGCCCGTGTTTACATTTTCGATTGTAACGGTTTTCTATTGTTCAAGCTCGCAAAGCATTAATCCTGATTGGCATTCTTTAATACGCGTCTAGTCTAGCATATGACGCACCCTAATTTTCTCTTCGCATAAATGGCCCTATTGTGTATCAGCTAAGTGATAACAACTTCTTTCCCTAAAACACGATGACTCGTTATACGATTATCGTTATATGATAACAAACTGAATTACAGCCCGACTATTTCTTTTATCCAATATGTTTTTGGTAGGGAAAGCGAACACTGGAATTTAAAGGGGCTATGTCATGGTATTGCACATGTCTGGGGTCAATGTCCCGGGGAGGGGGGGGGGGGAATTCCCCATAAAAATAGACGGGGGTGCTCGACCTATCTTTTAGGGGTTAAAATCGTTAGCAGTGCTATCTCTTAGGGGTCTTCCAAAGGTCTGCTATCTTTTAGGGGTCTCCGATACCCAATTTTTTTGTGGCCGAGAAAAAATAGCGCTGGATCCTCGAGCATGAGATCCCACAAGTTGAATCGGTATAATGTCTTTATATAGTCTCTAATAAATCCAATTAATGCCATTTTCTTGTCTTTTGGAGTGCTATCTTTTAGGGGTAATTTTTTTGTGAGCCACGCCCATATTGCTATCTTTTAGGGGTGAATTTCATTTCTCACGTCGAGCACCCCGTCTATTTTTATGGGGAGTCCCCCTCCCGGGGTCAATGTTCGACCAGTTGGTGACTGTTAATAAGCTGCGCAAACAGTTAAGTGCCTATAATCCTTCTTGCAAGTTTTATAGCTAATGAACCTCCGAAACGTTTTGAATACCGGCTTCTGTGAAGAACATTTTGGTTTACAGTGAATACTTTAGGTTCTACGCTTGTTTGAAATCGTGTAAAGTTGACCTTTTTGATCTTTGACCGCGTAAGTAAAAGCCTGGAAGATTCCTGGGTAGACGTCATCTTGGCGTCATATCATTAATTCGATTTTGCAATCATTTGAAGAAATACTTTTAATGTTGACTCAAATGACCTTTTTCTTTACTAACAACTCACAAACAGTATATATTTTCTATGCATCGATGTTGTTATGATAGAAAGGCGCCATGGAGAATAATGCATTAATGACATGACGTCTACCCAGGGATCGATCCAGGCTTTTACTTACGCGGTCATGGGTCAGGAAAGGTCACATTTACACGATTTCAAATAAGCGCACAGGGGTTCTAACTTAATACACATGCCGTTTATATGCTGTCCTTTTTAACAGAAAAGATTCAGTCTTCCGGCCGAACGAATCTGAACAATGTGTAACCTAGCACCCCTAATTTCGGGCTTAGACTCCGCGCGGGCAGAGGAACTTACGCGGTCATGGGTCAGGAAAGGTCAAATTTACACGATTTCAAATAAGCGCACAGGGGGTTCTAACTTAATACACATGCCGTTTATATGCTGTCCTTTTTAACAGAGAAGCCTCAGTCTTCCGGCCGAACGAATCTGAACACTATGTAACCTAGCACCCCTAATTTCGGGCTTAGACTCCACGCGGGCAGAGGAACTCAGATCTCGCACGGTAACTAGTTAGAAAATAGCATATTAGAACTTGTTGAACGTATCCTCGCACTAGGATTACTAATAATCAGTAATTGGCTTTTTTTCTTCAATTATCAATAATCGCTAATTCTAGAACGCAAATTATAAATAAACATTAATTAATTCTAAGACAAATCCGAACCACAAAATGATCCCTAACCATCGGACGAGTTCACGGGTAAACGACTGGTTCAAACTCACCTTGAGCTAGGTAAACAAGAACAGGTAAACAAGGTAAAGGAACAGGTAAATAAGAACAGAAGGTAAACGAGAGTAAAAAAAAATATTTTGCGCGCTCCAACTCGCGCTCGAACCCGCAACCGTTTGCGTGTAGTGCTTGGTAGTGCAGACGTCACGACTACTATACTAAGCGCGTCTACCACCGTTCGAAATTTGACAAATGTTTATATTTATCTTTGACTGGTTTTAAGAATGTCATTGTTTAATTGGCGTTTTAGAATTAACGATTGATAATTAAAGAGCAAAAGCCAATTACTGATTATTGGTAATTCTAGAGCGAGGATATGTTGACTAGTTAGTGCTGTTAGGGCCGCTAGCCGGTGAGGGGTCTGAGTCCGAGTTCCTCTGCCCACGCGGAGTCTAAGCCCGAGCTCGAGATTAGGGGTGCTAGGAGCCGATTCGTTCGGCCGGAAGACTGAATTGAAGCTCCTCGAGCTTTGTTAAAAAAAAGGACAGCATATAACAACGGTATGTGTATTAAGTTAGAACTCCCGGCTGTGATAAGCGTAGAACATTGAGGATTCTCTGTAAGCCAAACCTTTCTTCGCAGAAGTATACTCAAAACTTTTCGAAGGTTCATAGCTATAAAACTTGCAAGAAGGATTATAGGCACTTTAAAGTCTCGAAATAAAACTGATGCAAAATATTTATTTAAGACTATATCTATGCACAGTTTGTTAGTCATTTTTCCATATTTACTTTGATTTTAACCATCCCACATGTGCGCGAAAAATAACTGAAAATAACCTGGCTGTGACACAGCCCCTTTAATGAACTTAAGGAGACCTCATGATCAGAAAACAACGGTAACTATTCCCATTTACTGTTAGTAACATTTCCTCTTATCAAAAAGCCGATATTCCATTATTCGATTTGACTGAATCACTGGGTAAATAAAATTGATACTCCTACAATCAAAGGATAGAGGAGAAACCATGCAATGTTTTACCGGGACCTGAACAATGGGCAATGCTCGCTCTAAGTGAGTTGGTGTCTGGCCCTAGCTCCTGAGACTATTATTCTATTTCTCTGGTTCTCTTCCTTCCACAAAATCCGATCTAGCGGCGTTGTATCCGTCTGGGCTTCATGTTTAGCCTGAATCATTATGTGAGTAGCTGACATGGGAGACCAGGAGAATACCAACAAGTGACACTTGATTGTCAACCCTTTGAAACCTCACTTGTCGGACCATTGTCACCTTTCATACGCTATGAAAATTAAGTTTGCACCGAATGTCTCTGAAAAACCGGCCGATGATATCACTCTGACTAAGTCCAAAAGGTTGTTATGGGACGAAAAAACAAAGGACAAGCTAAACGAACTCCTAGGATCACCTGAAACACAAAATAAATTAAGTGCAGCTTTAAACAATAGTAACATAAGACACAATGACATAATTATTTACCGGAACCTTATCTGACGTATGCAAAGCTGGCTTGCGCTACCAAAACACCTCATTTAACAACAAAACACCGAAACAAAATAAACTATGGTTTGACGAAGAATGTGAGTTTGAGAAAGAAAACTTAAAGTCTCTCGGGAAACAAATTTCGCGCGACCCGTGTAATGCACAACTAAGGTCACTTTTGCACTGCAATAAGAAAGTTTTTAGGAAATTATGCAGACACAAAAAGAACTTATTCTTCAGTAAAAACATAGCTGATGTTGATTTTAAGAATTCAAAGCGGGTATGGAAAAAACTCCGGAAGCTTTTAAACTTCACTAAGAAGAGTAATAAACAACAAATTGATATAGATAAAGCACGGGAATTTCACGAGCACTTCAAACAACAGAATTATATTAGTGATAGTGAAAACACATTAGAAACACTACACACTGAGGAAGCGGGACCACTAGATTTTCCGATTTCTGTGCAAGAGATAGCCACAGTCATAAGTCAATTAAAAGGGAACAAGGCTCCAGGGGCAGATAATGTATTGAATGAAATTTTAAAGACTGGCAAGGATGCTTTAATGAGGCCCTTACACATTCTGTTCAATAGAATCTTAAGTACGGGGCATTATCCATCCCTATGGAGTCTCGGCCAAATCGTGCCAGTCCATAAAAATGATGACCCCTCTAAAGTAGAAAATTACAGAGGAATTACACTTTTATCGTCATTATTAGGCAAAGTATTCACGTCCATAATGAACACTAGACTCTATAATTACCTAGTAGAAAAAGGAATATTGAAACCGGAACAATGTGGGTTTAGAAAAAAACACGGTACCACCGATAGCATTTTCATTCTGAAAACCCTTATCGATAAATACGTAAAAACCAAACCAAAAAAGGTGAACAACTTGCTTTTTTCTTGTTTTGTAGATTTCAGAAAAGCATTTGATTGCATACCAAGACACAAATTGTTTGAGAAGCTCAGTAAAGCAGGAATAAACGGCAAATTTCTTGCGGTCTTGACATCTATGTATTCAAATGATAAATCATCTGTAAAAATAGACCAATTAACAACTCCGGCCTTCGCTTGCAATGCCGGAGTAAAACAAGGCTGCATGCTTTCTCCCACCCTATTTAATTTCTACCTATTAAATGACTTGCTTGACACGCTTAACCAAACAAACGTTAATGATATACAACTAAATGAGAGGCCATTCAGTTGTTTGTTATACGCAGATGACCTAGTTATATTTTCTAAGTCGGCAAAAGGACTGCAAAGCTACCTTGAGAAACTAGAGGAATTTTGCGAAACATCAGATCTCCATGTAAATCTTGACACAAACAAAAGTAATGATCTTCAACAACTGTGGGAAAACTATGAACAATTACGCTTTTCAATATCGAGGTCATAAACTAACAAATGTTAAGTCATATAAATACTTAGGCATTCAATTAAGTGCCTACTGAAATTTTGCTCTCGCTAAACAAGAGCTAAAAAAGGTAGCGCTAAAAGCATTGTATAAATTAAGGAAAGAAATGGGTGACCAATTTAGAGAAAATATTAATCTGACCATAAAATTATTTGATGCGCTAATAACCCCTATTTTACTTAACGGTAGCGAAGTATGGGGGGTGGATTGTAAAGAAAAACTAGACAAAGACCCAATTGAGTCAGTCCAAACTAAATTTTGCAAATGGCTCTTAGGCGTTAGCAAGTTGTGTAGCAACAATGCATGTAGAGCAGAGCTAGGGAGATTTCCTATACGTTACCAAGCAAAATGTAGAAACATCAATGTCTGGCTGAAACTGAATGACCCTGAACAAATCAAGTTATCCTGTACCTGATATATAACGATATAAAAAATAAGGAAAGCAAAGAATTTTGGCACCAACAAGTAAAAGCCCTGCTGTATCATATAGGGCTAGGGGAAATATGGATAAATGTACAAACATCAGTTCCTGATCGCAAAACCATTTTGAATATTATAAGCCAGAGACTAAAGGACATAGAGCACCAAACCTGGCTTAGTGACATAAATAACGATAAAAGAAAAGATCCCCGCCAATGCAATAAATTAAGGACTTTCCGCAGATTCAAGTCCAACTATAATTGTGAAGACTACCTCATACAGGTCACCAATACCAATCACAGAATAGCATTGACAAAGCTGAGGCTAAGTAATCACAAATTAGCAATTGAAACTGGGCGTTACTCGAAACCTTACAAATACCCGAAGAAAGAATTTGCCCCATTTGTACAAATGGCGTCGAAGATGAAGAACATTTTTTAATAAAATGCCCAGCATACCGCAATATAAGGAAAAACCTTTTCGATTATTTGGAGGATCAAATGAAAATCAAAATAAACAGAATGACGCCTAATGAGGTATTTTTACTAATCATTAACCCCCCAAACAAGGATAGAGCTGTGCAAAAACAAATTGCCAAATTTATCTATGAATGCGTAAAAGAAAGAAAGAAGAGGACAACTTCATAACATTCTATGATTAACTTTTATTTATTGATATAACTTGTCTTTTATGTAAATTTATTTGGGCTACTGCCAATGTACACATTAGTATTAGGCTCGAAATAAAATCATCTGTCTGTCTGTCTGTCTGTCACGTTGTGCCGAGTCCTAGGGGTGGGGAGGTGGAGTTTGATTAAAGGCAGACACCGCGGCAAAATGTTAAGCTTCGCTGGCCGAAAACAACGGAGGCTCAGGCAAGGAGATTGGTAAATTTTCCGAGGGCTTAAACATTTTTTTCGAAAATAATGTTCTAACTTAGTAAATTCACAGTGAATTACAAATTAAGAAAATCTAAACCTGTTAAAGTATTTGATTAAGCTTTAAATTGTGGTGTTTCTGGTGAAACATTTGTTTTCTTTCAATCTTTCGGGGCGGGAAACTGGCGGGACTCGTGCGCGCATGCGCTTGACGTTACCTTGACCATGCGCCACAGGTAACCCAATATCAAATTCCCCGGGAAAAATCGCTAGCCGCAGGCTACGATCCGAACTAAAATATCGACAATATAAGAATCCGAAAACAGCAATGACTCTTAAGTAAAACACAGGCATATCTTCCAACAACACCCGTGTCTTCTACTTCCCGAGGATCGTTTCAGATGGCAGACGAATCTTGTTCCCAGACTTTTTTCCGATCCGGGCTCTTTGATCAGCGGCTCTCGCCCGCCTAACACTGACCACACAGCGGTCAAACGTCTGCGCATGCGTCAAAAATCTTGCAACAACAACATATTCCAAAACAAATTCAAAGCGAGACGGCGGCGTCACTGTTCACACACCCGTTTTCAAACCTTGAGAACTTTTTTGGTAAATTACGAATAAATTTGGTAAACTCACAGTTTGAAGTTTGATCAATTTCCCGTCGACTGTGAAAATAAAAAGCTTAACTTTCACGTATTTTTCTTAACTCTTGGGGGTAGAAGTTCACTGTAATATGTTTTAAGGTAAATTTTGCGCGGGAAATTCACGCAGCCGCCCACCAGACTGACCGTAATACGCACGCGTAGACGTTTGACCGCTGTGTGAACACTAACCCTAAACCCTAACCCTAACCGCTGACCGGGAAGAATTTGGGCACGAGAGTGACGGCGAACTTTCCATGCGTCGAATTCAATGCAAATAAGCCATTAGTTAAAAAGGTTAATTTGAAACTAGTTTAGTGCCAGCGAGCATGCGGTATGAAAATATATATTTCTATAGAGAATATTTAATTAAAGACCTAGTGTCCGAGCCCATGGTCTTTTGCGCCAATGTTTTGATTAGTTTGTGTATCAACGGCCGCATAAATAAAAGATTATAAGCTTCCAGTCGAACTAAAATGCTCTCGATTGTTTATTAGTTTCATAAAAGAAGTACACACACGCTTTGGGTAACGAATTTCATAATTTCTACAGGATTAAAAACCGAATCGAGCCCATGAATTTCCCCCGGATGCTTCGAATATGAATTGAACAGTACTCGGCAGGAAGGCTTTTAAGCGTTGGTGTGCAAGAACAGAACTGACGACCATTTTTATGACCATTATGACAATTTTTCTGGTGAAAGTTAATTGTTTTTTTGTTTTTTTTTATCTTCAATTCAATATTATGTTTTACGAAAGCTTTTAACTCGTTAACTCAAGATCCGTGCCTGAGGGAGAAAAGGAAACCAAAATGACAACTAAATGCATCGTTTTACTTTTACTGACTCATTAACTGCAGTCTATGACAACTTTGTTTCATTAAAATCTTCGGCTTGCACGAGAGGAGCGATTTAAAAATATTACTGAGAGGGATTCTCTGGCGTCACTCGTCACTGTTTCCATGACGACCACCTCGGTCCAATTTTGAATTCCTTGAAATTCATATTTAATTGTAAAATCCGTAATAAAGTGTTCATACCTCATTTGTGTTGGTTGGTATTTGGTTTCCTGTCGCCGAAATTACCGGAAACGGGAGGGATCAGGAAACTTAAGTCGAAGAAACTGGCTAAAACAGACTAAAATCGACAGGAAACCAAATATCAACCAACACAAATGAGGTATACTCTATTTCGGACTTCACAACAAAATATGAATTCAGTC
Source organism: Actinernus sp. WN-2022 (assembly GCA_030867875.1). Lineage (NCBI taxonomy): Eukaryota > Metazoa > Cnidaria > Anthozoa > Actiniaria > Actinernidae > Actinernus > Actinernus sp. WN-2022. The sequence goes on from JAOWCC010001210.1 coordinate 35,889,505, forward strand.
TAGAATTTAGCTACGCCATATATACACTGTATACAATTGGGCTGCATGTGGGGCAAGTAGTGGGGCAACAAGAGAAAACCTCCCTAGTACTCGCATCCTGAGAATCGGGCTTTCAAGAAGAGAAGACGGGGTAGAGAAAAAGAAATAAAGCCTTCCTTTCTTTCTTCCCCCTCCCCCCCCCCCCCTCGTTTCTTCGTTTCCCTCTCCCATTCTCCACACCCTCCCCCCCCCCCCGCCCCCATAGGCCTGATACTCAGGTTATAGTACTCGATGTTAGACGAACAACCAAGAAATAGTTGACCAGTAGAACCGATCCTTAGTAAGCTCCTAAGCAAAAATAGATAAGCTACCGGTATGCTATTCTGACCTGTTCAACAAGATGGCCACCACACATTTTATCTGGTGTAACCGGTGTTGATGGAAGCAGATAAGTTCACTTTCTGATATTGTTCTTTTGAACGTATTAAATTCGAAAATACAATACGTTTATATTATTAACAAGGTACCAGATTAACAACAGGCAGCCCATACGGTGTGTAGCTCATTGGCCAACGTTGGGCCTGTGTTTTCTCTCTCGCCCTATTATTTTCTTCATAAAATGGCTTGAATAAACGTACATTTGCTTTACTTGAAGGCACCGGATCGCCATAAAGTAAACAGAAAACACCAAGTAAATGATGTATGGAGCCACAAACCGTGAACTTGGGCTGCCTGTGTATTATTAACGGCTCAATCCCGGTTTCTGGAAACTAGCCACGCACCCTTCCCTTGGATGTGCATCGTTCTATTAATGATTAACCGCATTAAAGATTAGGGTGAAGTGTGGGGGAGGGGTGGGGGTTTCCGAGAAAACGCCTCCCCTCTCCCCGCACCCCCTCCACTAAGGCGGTCATATTCATATTTCAATTTTAGAGCCGACTTTGGAATGTTCTCGCTCCTGTCAAACCGGCTGAATCTACCGACAATCCGGTCTAAATAAGATTGTTCGTACTATCTGAACCTGTGTAAAGTTTTTGGGTGAATAATCATATTTGAGTGACGTTTTGTCGAAGAGCGTGACTGACACAGAAATAAATATGACACCTTCGTCAGGATCCGTCACGCAGAGTCAACATCATGATATGACTCCAAATTCAAAAACACATACGTCTTTTCCACCGCAATTGATAAATGAATGGCGAAAGATGAATGGCATTGATCGGAACACTGCAAGGCCTCTTCAAGTCTTATGAAGTTTCTGTACTTTAAAAGAATCACTAATCCTGTGATTTTAATCAAGTCCTGTCATCAGGCAATCAGACTCGTGGATTACTATGGGTTCCTACCTGTTTGACCGAGTCTAATTCCTAAAAAAAATGGCTTAAACGATACGATATCAGCGAATGAATTACGAATTTTGATTCAACCTAACATCATTTGCACGTATTATGTACAGAGAGTACTTAATCGATCAAACGTACGCTTTTCTTCGGCGAAGCTATTAAGCAGTAGCAAGAGAGGATAACTAGTTATCCTCTCTTGGCAGTAGCCGGCCAGTAGTAAATAACTACAAAATGGTCACTTTCTCGACTTACCTTTTTAAGTGAATCTCAAGCAAAGGGCCGAGCTAAAGCGGGCTAAAGTCCTGTCGGTTGCAGCTGTTCCGCAACATAACAATCTCCTTCAATTGCAAATGACATTCGTCAACGCCGCACTGTGTGTCCCAATTAATTAATGGTTAAACTGAAGAGTCAACATTACATTTGCGTCATTTCCGGTTATAATCAAATCTGAGCCTGCGATCACAGCGGAGACCATTCGATCATGAAAAGACTGCTGGAAGTGGAAGGAACATATGATTAACAGATTATGAACTTCTTTGCTAATTAGTTAGATAGATTAATCCACTATTTACAGCAGTAATAATTCCTTCTACTGAAATATGTCCCAAAATTCGGATCCCGCTCAAGAACAGGTAAGACTTTAAGCATAACTAATCTGACAAGTTCCGTATATTATTTTGTTTCCTTGCCAAGTATTGAAGTAAAAATCATATGTAATCTTAATTAATCTCATAATCTTTAGATTCTAGTCGAACCGTACAAGTACATTTTACAAGTGCCTGGTAAACAAGTTAGGGAGAAATTCATTCAGGTTCGTGTTTTGATGATAATGATACGTAAAACTTACATGTGCATGCACGACTGCTGGTAAATAAAGCTGAGTTACATGTACCTGCAATTTTAAAATTCCCTTGATCGATTAGTGATTAACTGTAAGTTTGCACCAGAATGCCATCAGTACATAACTCAATTGGGTCCTTTTTCTGTTTAGTACTTGGCAAAGCTAACACATGGATGCCAAATTATTCATTCAATTATTAGCACACAACATGTACAGTACGTTGCACAAAACAGTTGCAGCCTGCTGCAGAATAATCCCATGGTCTTTTGCGCCAATGTTTTGATTAGTTTGTGTATCAACGGCCGCATAAATAAAAGATTATAAGCTTCCAGTCGAACTAAAATGCTCTCGATTGTTTATTAGTTTCATAAAAGAAGTACACACACGCTTTGGGTAACGAATTTCATAATTTCTACAGGATTAAAAACCGAATCGAGCCCATGAATTTCCCCCGGATGCTTCGAATATGAATTGAACAGTACTCGGCAGGAAGGCTTTTAAGCGTTGGTGTGCAAGAACAGAACTGACGACCATTTTTATGACCATTATGACAATTTTTCTGGTGAAAGTTAATTGTTTTTTTGTTTTTTTTTATCTTCAATTCAATATTATGTTTTACGAAAGCTTTTAACTCGTTAACTCAAGATCCGTGCCTGAGGGAGAAAAGGAAACCAAAATGACAACTAAATGCATCGTTTTACTTTTACTGACTCATTAACTGCAGTCTATGACAACTTTGTTTCATTAAAATCTTCGGCTTGCACGAGAGGAGCGATTTAAAAATATTACTGAGAGGGATTCTCTGGCGTCACTCGTCACTGTTTCCATGACGACCACCTCGGTCCAATTTTGAATTCCTTGAAATTCATATTTAATTGTAAAATCCGTAATAAAGTGTTCATACCTCATTTGTGTTGGTTGGTATTTGGTTTCCTGTCGCCGAAATTACCGGAAACGGGAGGGATCAGGAAACTTAAGTCGAAGAAACTGGCTAAAACAGACTAAAATCGACAGGAAACCAAATATCAACCAACACAAATGAGGTATACTCTATTTCGGACTTCACAACAAAATATGAATTCAGTCTAGAATTTAGCTACGCCATATATACACTGTATACAATTGGGCTGCATGTGGGGCAAGTAGTGGGGCAACAAGAGAAAACCTCCCTAGTACTCGCATCCTGAGAATCGGGCTTTCAAGAAGAGAAGACGGGGTAGAGAAAAAGAAATAAAGCCTTCCTTTCTTTCTTCCCCCTCCCCCCCCCCCCCCCTCGTTTCTTCGTTTCCCTCTCCCATTCTCCACACCCTCCCCCCCCCCCCCGCCCCCATAGGCCTGATACTCAGGTTATAGTACTCGATGTTAGACGAACAACCAAGAAATAGTTGACCAGTAGAACCGATCCTTAGTAAGCTCCTAAGCAAAAATAGATAAGCTACCGGTATGCTATTCTGACCTGTTCAACAAGATGGCCACCACACATTTTATCTGGTGTAACCGGTGTTGATGGAAGCAGATAAGTTCACTTTCTGATATTGTTCTTTTGAACGTATTAAATTCGAAAATACAATACGTTTATATTATTAACAAGGTACCAGATTAACAACAGGCAGCCCATACGGTGTGTAGCTCATTGGCCAACGTTGGGCCTGTGTTTTCTCTCTCGCCCTATTATTTTCTTCATAAAATGGCTTGAATAAACGTACATTTGCTTTACTTGAAGGCACCGGATCGCCATAAAGTAAACAGAAAACACCAAGTAAATGATGTATGGAGCCACAAACCGTGAACTTGGGCTGCCTGTGTATTATTAACGGCTCAATCCCGGTTTCTGGAAACTAGCCACGCACCCTTCCCTTGGATGTGCATCGTTCTATTAATGATTAACCGCATTAAAGATTAGGGTGAAGTGTGGGGGAGGGGTGGGGGTTTCCGAGAAAACGCCTCCCCTCTCCCCGCACCCCCTCCACTAAGGCGGTCATATTCATATTTCAATTTTAGAGCCGACTTTGGAATGTTCTCGCTCCTGTCAAACCGGCTGAATCTACCGACAATCCGGTCTAAATAAGATTGTTCGTACTATCTGAACCTGTGTAAAGTTTTTGGGTGAATAATCATATTTGAGTGACGTTTTGTCGAAGAGCGTGACTGACACAGAAATAAATATGACACCTTCGTCAGGATCCGTCACGCAGAGTCAACATCATGATATGACTCCAAATTCAAAAACACATACGTCTTTTCCACCGCAATTGATAAATGAATGGCGAAAGATGAATGGCATTGATCGGAACACTGCAAGGCCTCTTCAAGTCTTATGAAGTTTCTGTACTTTAAAAGAATCACTAATCCTGTGATTTTAATCAAGTCCTGTCATCAGGCAATCAGACTCGTGGATTACTATGGGTTCCTACCTGTTTGACCGAGTCTAATTCCTAAAAAAAATGGCTTAAACGATACGATATCAGCGAATGAATTACGAATTTTGATTCAACCTAACATCATTTGCACGTATTATGTACAGAGAGTACTTAATCGATCAAACGTACGCTTTTCTTCGGCGAAGCTATTAAGCAGTAGCAAGAGAGGATAACTAGTTATCCTCTCTTGGCAGTAGCCGGCCAGTAGTAAATAACTACAAAATGGTCACTTTCTCGACTTACCTTTTTAAGTGAATCTCAAGCAAAGGGCCGAGCTAAAGCGGGCTAAAGTCCTTTCGGTTGCAGCTGTTCCGCAACATAACAATCTCCTTCAATTGCAAATGACATTCGTCAACGCCGCACTGTGTGTCCCAATTAATTAATGGTTAAACTGAAGAGTCAACATTACATTTGCGTCATTTCCGGTTATAATCAAATCTGAGCCTGCGATCACAGCGGAGACCATTCGATCATGAAAAGACTGCTGGAAGTGGAAGGAACATATGATTAACAGATTATGAACTTCTTTGCTAATTAGTTAGATAGATTAATCCACTATTTACAGCAGTAATAATTCCTTCTACTGAAATATGTCCCAAAATTCGGATCCCGCTCAAGAACAGGTAAGACTTTAAGCATAACTAATCTGACAAGTTCCGTATATTATTTTGTTTCCTTGCCAAGTATTGAAGTAAAAATCATATGTCATCTTAATTAATCTCATAATCTTTAGATTCTAGTCGAACCGTACAAGTACATTTTACAAGTGCCTGGTAAACAAGTTAGGGAGAAATTCATTCAGGTTCGTGTTTTGATGATAATGATACGTAAAACTTACATGTGCATGCACGACTGCTGGTAAATAAAGCTGAGTTACATGTACCTGCAATTTTAAAATTCCCTTGATCGATTAGTGATTAACTGTAAGTTTGCACCAGAATGCCATCAGTACATAACTCAATTGGGTCCTTTTTCTGTTTAGTACTTGGCAAAGCTAACACATGGATGCCAAATTATTCATTCAATTATTAGCACACAACATGTACAGTACGTTGCACAAAACAGTTGCAGCCTGCTGCAGAATAATCCCTTCTTTTCAGTGCGCTAGCTTAAGCTCATATACATGTAAGCTATATTGTACCTCTGTAAGGGGTGGTTAGTTCAGTAGCAGGGCCCGGGGGGGTACTGACATGAAAAATGGGTATGTATGTGAGGCCAAGAGGCTCAAACCCTGACCCTGTTTGACCCAATCCGATCCCTTTTTGAGGGGAAAAAACCCTGATTGCCGCTTGTTTAAATTGTTTTCAAAACACGGTCGGATATATACCCCGGCCGGTATACCGCGTACCGGGATTGCATGCAAAATACGGAACATTTCAAGTCGGGACGTGTCATTGGGTAAACAAATCAGCAGTTGAAGTACATAGATAAGTACTGAAGTACGAATTAGCGGCGTCACGATGTATGGGAACCTCAGTGCTTGCATGTGGGCAGGCGATCAAAATGCGGCAACAGAATGTCTTTTTTTGACATAGCTATAAAAAAAACTCTGATCTGCCCAAATCAGGTCAAAAACCTGACCCTACCTGCCCAAACCGAACTCAAAACCCTGACCCACCCCCGCGGCACATACATAATACGTCACAAACAGGAGTTCCCCCCCCCCCCCCTCGGGAGCAGGGCCCGGTATAGGCATTTTGGAAGTTTTATAATTGGTTTCAGCCAATGATCCATGGCCGGTTTTGCCAATAGTTGCATAATGTGTAACATATAAATGATTGTTTTCGCATTGCATATTGCAGTTTCAAGAAAAAGTAAAATTGTCTTCCACTCAGCCAACAGCTGCCTCTCATCAAGAGCTCACTTCAATCCCCTAAGAGAAAGGAATTGAAGAGATTGAGCCCCAAAGGAGAGGTGGCTGTTTTCTCAGGCTACACTGTATATACATGTACTATACTCATCAGGCAAATTACCCTACGGGCAGAGGCAGCTCCTTTGACTCCACGAAAAATTAAAAGAAATGAAGGCTCTGCAGCATTTGTGTTGTTTTTGCCCAAGATTGTGGGTTTAATTGTCAAGCCTATTAAAACCAGTGCATGACTGCAGCTAAATTTTTGTTTTAAACTGATGACCAAACCTGAGCCCACTACAGCAGTGGCAGACAAAGGTAACACAACTAGCTAATTAAGTGACCAAGTAAGTCTGGTATGAGACAAAACAGTTGGCACTTGCTTGATACAAAAACAACACAAATTTATACTGCAGAGCCTTCTTTTCTTCTCGCTTTTCATGGAGTTGAATTGAAGAAGGTTCTGCTCCCAGCTAGGTACTCAGGCAATGGCCACAACTAAATGTTTGGGAACAATATTGCATTGTGTTACACCCTGATGGTAAACCTTTACTTATAATCTCTGAATTTGTAATACCCGGACCTGAAACAACCATAGGGGCTGCATTATCAAAGCCAGGACCTGGCTTAAACTCTCATATTGAATTGGAATTTAGTGTTGGTTTTGGTGGAGGGAGGAAAACCGGAGGACCCGGATAAAAACACTTGGAGCAAGGGCGAGATACCAACAAACTCAACTCACATGTGGTGCTGCATCCAGGGATCAAACCTGCGGGCCACAGAAGTGAGTGGCAAAGCGCTTAACCACTGTGCCACCCCGGCTCCTAAAATAATTATGCAAGGTTGTACATAAAGGACAATGAATTGATCAGTAATTTTTGAAGTGGGGCAAATTGGCTGATTGAACAGTCAGTGTTTACATATTATTTTATGTTTGGCTGGCAAAGTTTGATTGGTATTATTACTGATCACTGACTGTTACTTCCATCATTGCAGTGCCATATTTTGTATATAGAATTTGCAAGTGGTGGTCATTATTTATATGGTGGTAGGGGGTGGGTGTTTTGAGGATGGGTTACAAAATTATGGGGGCTGCTGAAGAAGCATGGTTGTGTTAACTAACAATAACGTTAAAAACATAATTTTTTATTAATTAAATAATATTATAAATTTACAATTTCACTTAAACCCACTGCGTATATTCAAAGAGACAATTATACTGTAATATTATTTAACTCTAGATAGCGTTTTAAGGAGAAATGTAAAGGGGAAAGGAACAAAATTACGATGACAAGAAAATATATTTCGAATGAGTCTGTTTATATTTCTTAATTTACTAGTAGTTAGAGGGGTTACATTTTTTTCAAACATATGAAAGAAGGGTTATAAGAAACAACACTGCTCAGAGGAAGGGTTATCTTATTTTGAAGTTTAAAATTAAAATCACCCACCCCTACACCCTATAAATATAATTAAATAATGACCACTCCCTTACAATCAAGTAGAGAGATGGAGTCCTTTAGTTTCTCTTCAGGATCCAGAAATATATACAATTTACCCATGGTAGTTGCATGCATGGTTGTCTGAGGTAGATGGAGATATACAATGTATATGCAAATAGAAACAAAATGACTATTTTGAGCAGTGAGATTTACAGGTGTATTAATATTTTTGTCTAGAACTTATGCAATACTGATCCCAGTTTAATATTAATAAGATGTTAATACACTGTAAATTATACTGAACTTCCTTTTTTCAGGCCTTTAATGTCTGGTTAAAAATACCTGAAGATAAACTGATGATCATCTCTGATGTTGTAAAGATGTTACACAATTCTAGTCTGATGTGAGTATAATATATATTATAATATATATGTATAAATAATTATTATTATTTTATATATATTTTTATGTTTATCTGTCAGTTTCAATTAAGTTTCATAAAATAGCAATAAAATGTTTGAGGCCGGCATGAAAAAAAACCAGGTTATATACCGTATTCACTCACGGATAAGCCGCACCTTTTTACCCAAAATCTTCGTTTGAAATTGGGGGTGTGGCTTATCTGCGAGAACATCTGCACAAGGTTCCGTAAATTTACATCAATTAAAATTTTCAAAGAAATCTTTTTTTTATTAACCCAAGCGAGTTAAGGTACATGTACACTACTAAACACCACACAAAACCAAAAGAAACTAAAGCAGTGGTCATTGCTTTTGCAAGTTTGGTAGCTCTCAATAGAGCCTTTTGATGTAAATGTAAGTTATTTTTTTGCCATTAAACCTTCATCAAAAGATCTTTAACACAATTTATTTATAGAACTTTGCTTTTCTGGAGCAACTAAATGTCACCACACATGGGATCTCCATTCCGGCCACCACAAAGCTTGTTGCAGTGTTGTCGTTGGCCTGTTACTTTGATTGGAGTATTCACGTGGTAAATGGCCCACTGTGGTGTCACTGTTCAAAACTTTCACAACAAATTAGTCGAACTGATCTTCCACCTCTCTTTGAGTAACTAGTTTTTTTTCCCAATAGATGGCTTCCAGATATCCTTTTAGACATGATACATGTATCAATGGACAGCTAATGAAAAAGCAAACTACTCTGTTGTTTTGACTTCGTTCAGAGAAAACTAAACTTCTAGTCTCCATGCAGTTTGATCTCTCTCTTCCAACAGATGTCTGGTTACTAAGCTACGGACGAACATGAGCACGTTGTTCGATCTAAAATGTGACCCGAATCAACAGATCTCAGTAAACAAATACTATGGAAAGAGGTCATGTACATTTTTATGTACATGAAGTTTATACTATTTCAGAGCTGAAATTACAGATACAACTTTGGAGTTTTCTCCAGTTTGAAAGTCTGATGAAGGTTACAATGATTGTATATTTAATATTCTTCCAAAAAACTTTTTCCTAAACTGAAGCTTCTAAACTTGCTTATCTGCAAGTGTGGCTTATCTGTGAGTGAATACGGTAGTTGGGTAGATACATGTATATAGTATTGTAGTTATACACATATTGTTTTATACTTTTATGTTGTAGTTTCTACAATTGTAAGCACATTTCAAGGCTTGTTGAGATGCATACTAAGAACTGTATAATTATTATTATTTATTATTAATTATATATATATATATATATTTAGTATATACTACACCAGTGAATATCACTTTTCGCGTGCTCTGATTGGCTACTCAAACAGTGAATACGATTTCATATTCACCTCCGAGCAAACCAGCGATCATCTTGCACAAGTTTTTGTCCATTTGACAGAAAATAAAGTAACTATTTGGTGCTGGCTATGCACCTGGAGTGTGGTATATACTAATAAAAACAGTGTTGGTGAATAGTGGTGGATATTTACCTCGCCGAAGCAGCTCAGTAAATATCCACCACTATTCACCTCCACTTCGGTGAATCATTGTTAATTATTAAAATATTATAAACAGCCTCCCATTTGTGAATTCCTACATGTAGCTGGGATAATTAATACATGACATGTAGTTTAATTTAGTGCAGGGGAGCATGATTGTATTGTTTTTCTCTATTTCATTTCTTAATAGACCATCTCTCATTCTCCTATTAAGATGTATATATTTTACATGTAGTGCAGTAGAGCATGTAATATTTTTCTATATTTTATAAATTTCAATTCTTTAGACCATCATTCTCATTATCCTAAGGCATACATGTATTTAGTGTAGGAGAGTAACGTTTTTCTATATAATATTTCAATAAGATTGATCTGGTGAAAATTGTTATAGGATTGATGATATAGAAGATAATTCCAAGCTTAGACGAGGAATTCCAGGTACAGTGTATGCTCTAGCTATTTAGATTGAGTTATTGACAGTGAATTATACCAACATTTTAAATTGCCATCTTTAAAACTATATATATAATTAAGTTTACAAGGTTAATATACCTTTTTCCGCTTGGCTCAATGTTGTACCATTTCAAATCTTTTGGGAATAATATTCTTTGTCCGACATATTTCCACATCAATGTATCTCCTCATGCGTTAACCAGAAATAACAGAAACAATTAATACACAAGGGATGGTCACGTAATCTGAAATGAGACAACATTGAGCCAAGCAGAAAGGTTGATTGGTATGGCTGCTGAGTTCAGTCCTTAATGGTTGATTATATACATAAATATAATCATACACTCGAAATTGTATTACTGAGCATGCAGAAATTGTATTAAAAAGATACGGGTTTACCTGCACCCGCTATGAATAAATACTTTTTATTTTATTTTATTTTATAAACAATATTTAAACTTTACATTTGCTCCAAGAGCTAGAAAACTCATCTAGAGAGCTTATAAAATGTAATATTTTGTTTATTTAAAAAAAAAAAAAACATGTCTAAGGACATTTTCCAAGGTATGGTAAGTTAAGTAAAAGAGAGAAAAACAACTGACAGCAAATGATAATTTTTATTGCAAATTAAGACAAATTTCAACTGTCAGCAATAACAGAGCTAAATAGTAATTATTGTAATTAAATCAAATAAATATTGAATAAATATTGAACACCATGTTATAGGTGTGGTCAATTTCTCACTCAACCTACTTTTTTTCAAAAGTTCAGAGTTCTTATTCTTAATAAATGATATTTATAATGGCTAAATTCATTTAAAATTGTCAATTTGAAAATTTGGGTAAATACAAGTTCTCATGTGGAATGGCCCCTTTTGCACATGCACTATACATTATGCATAATTATATAATATTATAATAATATATGTCATATTGCCATCATTATTTAAAGTAATTATTCAATAATTTTCTATACTTTTTATTTTACTTGACAGTTGCACATAACATTTTCGGAGTAGCACAAACCATCAACAGTGCAAATTACATGTACTTTAAAGCTTTGGAGAAAGTATTATCACTGAACCAGGCTGACTGTATAAATGTGTTCACAGGTGGGTTTACAGTTGTACAAGTATTAAACTACTGTCAGTAGATATGTTTGTGAGACACTATAATATAAATTATGGGAGAATCCAAGGAATGCACGATTTCATTGGCTGCTGTGAGCATGCTTGATTTTCTTAATCTTTTTTTATCATTATTATTTGTTGCTGCGCAGCGAGCAAAGCAGCAATGGGCTTTTTGCAGCTGGGCATTCAGGTCATTGGACAGGAATGAACTGGATGGCAAAAAAATGTAACTTCATTTATTTAGAAGCCTTGTACAAGATCGGTATGTTATTAGCAAAACCTGTTTGTAAATGCCATTTTTCACCTCCAATCGATTGTCGATCTTTCTAAAACGGCGTTTTTAAAAATGGCTTGCTATCCAGTATCCATGGCAACATCTTTCCCATGGGGATTACAAGCTCATTCATTCGTTAACGAAGTATTATATCAGCACGTGACTGTTTAGTGTTAGCTGCAAAAGGCCTATTAATAATTTGGACAAAATCTCGCAACGATTCATTGCGTTAATTCGCTGTTTCGACCACAATCCCTTGCGTGGCCAACCACAATGTGCCCCTCCCCTCCGCACTGGAGGCCATTTTTTTGCAGCCACTGATACGATACTGAAGGGCAAGATCCGCGTGTCATTGATATAGACTAATTACTGTGTAGGTCATATGCTTGGTTGTTTGTATTCTCCAACATTTAAGCTTCCTTCTTAATTGAGGGAATACTGGTACCATAATAGTCTTCACTGGGGAGGGGAGAAGCAATCCTTTGACGGGTTTGCATTTCTTGCACCTTGGCCCGCACCTTGGCATCTGGAGGAGAGTGATTTACGCAAATTTGCGAGTGCTTTGTCGTATGTACGCTGTACTACAGGCTAATTCTGATCGTCTTCGTTTGTATTTTTACTACAGTTCCTTCAGTGCTCCTTATTTGTCTTAATTTTGACGTGAAGTTTACTATATATAACAGCGAGTTTAACCCACAAAATACATGTACGTTGGATCGTGTGCGATGCACTCTGGGATGGATATCTCAGTAATACAATGGGGGCGATAAAGTCGATAAATTCCAGCAGCCGATTCAAAACACAATTAGCATTTACAATCACATTCTCAATTACAGTTGATTTCCGGTTTTTAGACTTCATCGGGGACTGAGAACAGAAGTCCCCCTCCCCTCCCCTCCCCCTCCCCTCCCCCTCCCCTCCCTTCCCCTTCTTCCTTGAGAACCTGGCTACGCAGCTAGGAATCTAAAGAAAATGTAGGGTATTTTAACCGAGAAATCGTTTATATGTCGGGACAAAATGAAAAAAATCGGGACAACTTTTGAGAAAACTCACCACAACTCAAACAGGCTTCACTCGCATGATATTATTAGAACTCAAAACTAGAACATATATTTATCTAACACCTTGGTATTTTTATCCGGCCAGTAATATATTTTTCCTACCAAAGAGCTAATGTAGGTTTTCTTCTAATACACTTCATTAACTAAGGGGCAGCATTCACTACCTATTAGGTATACTAGCAGGAACACCCAACGGTAAAACTTCATAAAAACAAACATTCTGATGTTTTTTATAACAAATTAGATGTATTTAAACATATTTAAGGGCATTGTTTTTCAGCTGGCAGACGAACAGCTGTTCTGCAGCGCCAGCCAGCCTAAAGTTCATGAAGAATTTCTAAATTTCCCAGCTGAAATATTTAAGTGCAGAATTTGCCAGCAGAAAAAAAAAATTTTTGAATATATTCCCAGCTGAAATAGAATATTTTTTTAAGAATAAAAACCTGAGCTAACCTGCAGAATTCGGTATTTTTAAAAACCTGTGAAACAACAGGTACGTGCAGAATTTGCCAGCTGAGAAATATCGCTCTGTTATATTATTATTATGTAATTATATCGGACTGCAGAATTTACCAGCTGACAAATATCGCTCCGTTATATTATTATTTAGTATCAGACTGCAGAATTTGCCAGCCAAGAAATTCCAAAGTGCAGAATTTGCCAGCCGAGTGGCCCAGAAGAACAGTTATTTTGCAGAACAGTTCGTTGGGTGTTCCTGTACTAGTTTATTTATAAACATGCACGTGAAAGACATTTGTGCAATAGTAATTACAGTCAAAAATACAACATATAACGTATAAGCTAAGGGATAAAACATTACAATACAAACCGCCTCCCGGTTACATTGTAGCTCAGTGGTTAAGCTCCGGTCTGTCGAGCGGGAGGTCGCGGGTTCAAAACCCGGCTGGACCAACAATCAGGGTCTTATAATAACTGAGTAGAAGGTGCTGCCTTTGTGAACGGCAACTGCACATGGTTAGACTTTCATGTCTTCTCGGATAAGGACGTAAAATCGTAAGTCCACTGACGGAGGCAGGCCTAGAAGGGACCTTGAGTCCTATTGTTTGTACTGGCTCTGATCAACCGAGGCTCTGATCCGAATGTCTCAAATCAAAAATCAAATTAAATAGATTACTTGTATTAATCTGTAGCAGGTTCTCCAGTTTTCTTTGTATAGTTTTTAAGATATTTACGATAGGCTTGATTTTCTTATAATGCCCGCTCAAGAATTAATTCCATGTAGATCAAATTTCATGTTACAAAACATATAGAAAATGGTTCTCCTTATTCTATAACGAAATAATGCACTTTCAAGGTCTTGAAAAGCTACTAAATGCACTTGTCTGCTTGTCTGCCAGTGTGCATCTGCATGCAGTTTTCCAAGACCTCAAGCGTGCATTATTTTGTTTATAGAGCATGCATATGGAGGGCTATCGACCCCAGGTCCACTCGGTCACGTCGGTCACTGTGGCCTCTGGAACCAGGGTAGGCTGAAATAGGTTTTATCCATAACTGAAAATGTTCATTATTCTATACATCTAGACATTTGATAAGCCATATACAGAATTCATGTCTGAATCCCACATGGCCAGGTTCGTTAGTTCATCTCAAAATCGGTGGAAATAGCTGTTTCCGGCCCGGAACGCGAAAGTAAAGTCTATTACCGTGACACAGCCCCTTTAATTGTTAAATTTCCAATTATAGCTGAGTTGTTAGAGCTCCATCGCGGTCAAGGCATGGATATCTACTGGCGAGACTCTTACACGTGTCCGACAGAAGACGAGTACAGAGATATGGTGCGGAAAAGTATGTACACTGTGGCAACTTTGTTTGTGTTCTGCTATGGAATGAAATGAGCGGGATTATGATTATCAGATTAATACTGTAATTATAATAACCAGTGAAAAAAATGTGCGCTGTAATTGGTTGATATTGAAACACGCTGTTCTGTGTTGCATAGAAATTATTCATTTCAGTATTGTTTTTTTACTTTTATTACTCATAGGCAGCACCGAGTCTTAAAATGCAAGTCGTTTTTTTTTTTTTTTTTTTTATTCCGTGTAGCAAAATTTCTGCGCATGCGTTAAAGGTCAAATTCACACCAGCAATTACTGACAGGTCGGTGATTTTTTTCCGACCCTTACGCCGCTAATAGGTGACGTACAGTTTACAATGTTGAGTGTATGGTTAGTACAATGGCCAGGTTGCTGTATCGGGTGACAATCCCCTGCTCTTTTTTTATTGTGAACCACAATCAACACGTGGCCCCCGAGAGAGGCGTCTGCGTCTTGAGACGGAAAATTCCATACTGATGACATTATGCGGCCAGGATCTGGTCGCGTTATTCGATTGGCTCGTATATGATAATTAGGCATACTAGCCAATCAAATGACGAGACCAGATCCTGGCCGCATAACGTCATCAGTATGGAATTTTCCGTCTCAAGACGCAGACGTCTCTCTCGGGAGCCACGTTTTGATTGTGGTTCCCGATTCGAGACGGCTGTATTCGCAGGCTAGTGATATATCTGTACGTGACTGTTTCCTACAAAAGGCCTATAGTTCTCGTCGCGTTGTGACATTATCTGTGCAGACACGCACAACAAAGTGACATCTACATGATGGTACATTATTACAGTTAGTAGAAAATGGATTTCATATTTGCAACACGAAATGGAAGCTGTGAATTAACATCATCACCTATACATGTATTACTTGCTCTCAACAGAAACAGGTGGTCTGTTTAGAGTAGCAGTGAAACTCATGCAGCTGTTTAGTGATAGTACAAGGTAATACAGTTATTGTTGTCCTTAAGAGCCAGTGATTTTACTTAACCCGTGAAATAGATAATAGCGTAATTATACACACTATTACACTCTAATTCTTTTGTTCTCTTTTGTGTTTATCTTGGTATTACACACTAACTAATAGTCTCTGTTTCACGGGGTATAGTAAAATCACTATATACTGTATGTGAGTATACACATTGGTCGAATAGCCCACTTCCGACATACATGTATGCCTCACTTCCTACGTACAAAGGAATCAATACGAGGCTCCGTGCATAATGCTCAGTCGTTCGTGACAAACTACAGGAATGCTGTAGTCTCTTGTCACGAACGACTGAGCATTATTCACGGAGCCTCGTATTGATTCCTTTGTATGTTGGAAGTGAGGTATATCTCGGAAGTGGGCTATTGTTAACTTAAGTTAGCCATTTCGGAGTCGAGGAAGCGACTGGAACCGAGTGTCAAAAAATAATTAAGAAATGCACCCCACCAGAAAGATCATTAGTAAGTTTACCGAGTTTTGAGGAGGATTGGTTTGATAATAAACATATGGGGAGCTTTCAAAAATTGCAAAAAGAATCTATGGCTTTCGGCGTCCCCCAAAACAGGAAGCGTCCATCTCCCATACTGGGTCCCAGATCAGGTTATTTTTAGAACAGCGAGAGCGGTAGGCCGATAAAATGCTTAATTTTTCACAATGGCGAGGTGTTCTCATTGTGCCCAGTAACAATATCTCTTCATAAATCATTAGCAAGCATTGTTTGCCTAGTACATTGTTGGCATGAAATTTCTGTTCACAAGGCTTCTCATTGTTTTTCGCGGCTAAAAATAGCCTGATCTGGGAACACGCTGTCTCACGAATGCATAACAGATAGACGCTCCTGGTGATGCCCAAAACCATTCTCTCTTTTTGCGATTTTTGAAAACTTTCTATTCAGTTCGTGTGCATCTATCCACTCTCACACTCGGTAAACTTTCTAATTTTAGTGTGATATTTCTTGTGATAGGGTTTATTTCTTAATCAGTTTAATTTTTGATACTCTGTCCCAGTCCCTTCCTCAACTCCGAAATGGCAAATACGTAATGATCTCAACTCAACAGCGATTTTCTACCTCTCCTGGATACTCTAGCATTGTTTTTCCAAATCAGAGATGATTATGCAAACTTACTGTCAGAAGAGGTGAGTAGTACACTCTTTGCACCATTCTACATATTCTATAAGATTGATGCTTTAATTTGGCGAAGCTTCTGATAAGATTGCGAATGGGATAAGTGGTTTCAGAAATCATTTCAAACTGTTTGATTGCTTACCTTCTGTGATAAATACGCACAAGAGCTTGTAAAACTGTTCTGCGACCCTGGAAGTGATAATTAACTGCATCGAGATGATTTCTTGTGTCACAGGCTATTGGTAATCAATCACATCTACTTTATTTCTGGTTACCATAGCAATGCAAGCGTTGCTAGGAAACAGTGAAAACTACATTAAGAAAGTATTAGTGACATTTTCCATCGTCCATGTTCTTCTATAGAAAATATATAAAATGCCCTTATTGATAAAGGTAGCAATGAGAAACATTGTGTTATAAAATAGCTTCATAGTATAGGAGGCATGCATGATTACTGAATTCTGATTGGCTTACGAGCAAGGCAATTGTTCTTAATCAAGGGCCTGGTTACTGGCGTCTGACTGGAAGTTAGTTGCTCATCAACGGGCTTCTCGCTGGTCAAAGTTTGCAGATTATTTTCCGTTCGCTTCAGCTTGTGTGCACTTCTACTCCAAAAAGCAAACAAATAAAGAGTTTACAACCATTTCATGACAACAGAGAGTTTATAGGTACAATCCCTTCCGTTAAAGTAGGACCTCTTTAGCAAGTTCCGGCTGTTTTTAACACAGTTGGTTTTCGAGAAGACCGAAATGTTGCCTTTCTATCCCAACATTGTGAAGGGGGAGGGGGAACAAACGAAGTCATAAAAAATACCTGCAATGTGTCAGAGGAGTTCGTTCAGTGTTCTGAATAGCCTTATTTTGTCGGGCGGTCTGTATTTAATTGGCGAAGGTTGTAGGTCAACTAATCTTACAAATTTCTAAAGGATATTTTGAGCGAATACTGTGGTATTTGTCGTGTATTTTAACACTGCAAAGTTAACTCAGTGTATCCCTGACATTCGTTTGTTTGACAAATAAGTCCAAGAGCTTCTCATTCCCGCTTTAATTGAAAGTATAGTTGTCAAGTTAAAAAAAACCCAGAAGTTTCAAAGAATTTCGTTCAAAACACTGCGATTTTCTGTAGAGTTTGAGTCTTAAGGTAATTCCCTTAAAAAGAGAAGCTGAAATTAACTTTTTTTTAAACTTCGCCCAGTTGTTTTCCCAATGTAATAAAAATAGGGGATCACCATTCTCGTTTTTGCGTAAAGTAGCTACAATTTATAGTGATTTAGAGGTCCCACAGCAGAAATATGTGAAATGTCAGCACGAGTATACAGCGCCAATCAACTGCTATAGGTATAACTGTTCATAACAAATAAATGAATATAGTATACGCAGTATGTATACCAAACTTAACGTAAAAACCTTTAAAGTACTTCAAGTGGACAGTACTATAGCAGATTACAACGAAATCTGCTTTGTTAGTATCCCTACACGAGCGTAAAAATAGCTACTTACAGTATTTGCATACGAATATCTAAGCAACCAGGAATTAAAAATTATTTATATTATTAAAAATGTTTTATTATTATTATTGTTTTTTTATGTTGACCAACTTTGCTCTGATTAAATATATGGAAGAAAAAAGAGGGTCACCGTTTCGGAGATATTTGCAAAATATCGCAAATTTATCTCCAAAACAGACTCTATCCGAGGAAGGACCGTTGCGAGTTTCGTAAAAGTCGTCTTAAATCGCCCAAACGAACTACGTTTTCATTGCCAATGCTTAAATGTAAGATTCAGTAACACAGATATTTGTACCTATGATTTTAGATTTAACCATCACGCGCAGTAGATATATGCGCATTGCAAAACAGGGGAATCTCTTCAGTTAAGCTTTTCACGCGTTCGGAGAACACTCGCCGGTTTGTAAAAACTAGAACTTTGGCGAATAAACTGTTAAAGACAAATCGAAAATGCATTGTTGTATTTTGTCTAATCATTTACCGTTATTATAATCAGAATGTGAAGATAATGTAATTGAATAAGGCGAGTTGGACTAAGGTTGAAAGTGTCACGGTCATGTTGAATTGGATTTTCACATCCATGAATACCTTTTGCTCGGAATAAAATCCCTTTATAGTATAAACAAGTAATCACATGGAACCTCGAAAATTAAGGATTAATCACTTGACGTGTTTTCCAACTTTTCACCGAATTGCCCTCGTCGCTTCAGTCGCGACATCAGGCAATTTGGTGAAACGTTTGAAAACACGCGTGATTAATCCTTAATTTTCTCGGCTCCATGCGATTACATATACAAAGCACGCAGCAAAAACTCTGCAAGTTAAAAGCTTTTATAAATACATGAAAGTCAAACTATAAGGACCGCGAATAAAACAAAAAACGTTATTTATACATGGTAAGTATTAACAGATTCAAGCTAGTGAGGCGTGTTGTAAAATACCTGAGAAAGTAGACAAGTTCGAAAGGGCAAACCATTGGAGTTGCCTTTCCAGCCGTGAAAAACCTTCCCCTACTGCCGGCCACGGGTTTCGAACCCACGACCTTCTGGCTCAGAACTTCATTACAAATTCTGGTCCACCACCCCAGCCCTCCCGAACGGCTGAAATCACAGCTACATGCGAGACGCACGATTTTGGACTTAAGGGAAATCGCGGGTTCCAGAGGGCCATATACTGTACCGCTCGAAACGAGCCACAGCATTGGCTTTCCCAACAATACAAAACACCCTAACCTTTAGAACGTGCAGTACGAAAATAATAGAGCTACAGTATAATAGGTGGAATCAGAATACAGGTCTCGAGCGGTACAGGATTACTGGTTCCAGACCCTGCGGCCGCGTCTAGGGCACCCCTTCCACTTCTAATCAATATGAGGAGAGCGCGAAAGAGTAGGGGATTGTATCCCGTTACAACAGCCTGATATTCTACAGGTTAGGTACTAACAAACACTCATTGTTTGTTCCTACTCCACGGCAGCACCACAATAGTAGTCCATATCTCAAGTCATCCCTTGTGAAGCGCCTTTGATCATGAATATACTTAATATAATTTGCGCTACATAAATGAATCTTTTAAACATCGTCGTTTGGTAAATACTTTCTCAGTGCTTACACGATGTTTGGGTGACTTGTCTCGCCAGTACAAAGAAAACAAAAGCTTCTGTGAAGACCTGACGGAAGGCAAGTTCTCCTTTCCCATCATCCATGGCATTAGAAATGACCCAAGCAGCACGAAGATTATGAGTATCCTTTGTGTGTACGATAACATGAATATAAAGGGGATGTTTCACAGTAGAAAGGGCTGTATTTGTTCCCGATCCGGAACAAACTTATTTTCAGTGATTTTCTTAGGAAAAGAACAAACCTCGCACACTTGCGGGACGAATAAAGTCCTGTTAGTAGCTCAGACTATTTGGCTCAATACCGGTTTTTGGGAAACTACCCACCCACCCCTCCCTTGGATATGCATATTTTTATTAATGATTAACCATTAAAGGTTACGGTGAAGTGTGGGGGAGGGGTGGGGATTTCCCAGAAACCGTGATTGCTCCATCTATTCTTTGCAAATAAATACTTGTATACACTGGCAATCTATTTTTGAAAAGTGGAATTTAGATGTTTTTTTATAGTCAACTAAGGGAGCATTCTTTATTTAAGAGGGTGTGTGGCTCATCTGGTTTTCAGCAGGTTTTTTTTTTCAGCTCACCCTCACAAAGTGGTTTTATTTTATGGTCCACCCCATGTCTTTGGTAAAAAAAACTTTGACTCACCCTTGTCTAATGTTTTTTTTTTAAATAAAGTAATGAAATACTACATGGTTTCAGGTTGTTATGAAAATTATGAAAATATAAATAAAAGTAATTAGTACTACAGTTTTATGTCAATGTCGCAGCTAAAGTTTCCTCGTTTCGAGATGTGATATTTACATTTTCTAAGACAAATACGGGATGACCCACCCCCTATCCTTTCTCAAATCTGCTATGACCCACCCCTCAGTGCATGTACCATACTCAAAATTGGGCTCAATCCCGGTTTCTGGGAAACTACCCTCCCTCCCCTCCCTTGGATATGCATCGTTCTATTATGATTAACCATTAAAGGTCAGGGTGAAGTGTGGGGGAGGGGTGGGGTTTACCAGAAACCGGGATTGATCCCAAAATTGTGACCCCCTCCCTCAAATAGAAATGCTCCCTAAATTCCTCCAAGCAGGCGCAGCATCATGATCAACCTCGGACAATAAATCTTAACTTTTCACATAAATATGGAATTAGATTAAAAAGCGTTAAGAAGCAAGCCGATTTTCAGTCTCAAAAACGCAGGAAAGGGAGTTTTAGAGAATCAAATCTCAAAACAATTCTGGTAACATGCTACCGGAATCCCCTACAAGCTCGGGCTTTCGGACCACGTTGGTCAGCCCCCCTCATGTTCATTTGCTTCCGCCGTTCCTGGAAGGGTATAATTATAAGAAGCAGGTGCTTGTTACAATCCTTGACTTTCCATCCCTCAGACATATTAAAACAGCGCACAGAGGATATAGATATAAAGAAGTACTGCGTGGATTGCCTCGAACAGGTAAACACCATGATTATACGACTAAACATGGCCTGTATTCGATTGCATATACAGGCCAAAACGATTGCACGTATGTTAGCGTATTACTCGGGGTACAAACCGGTTTTCAATACTTGGAAGGTTTTGTAACCGTTCAAGCAAATTAAAATAAAGATGTTGCAGTTTTAATATTCCAACTTCCTACGGCTGAATCCCGGTTTCTGGGATACTACCCACCCACCCCTCCCTTGGATATGCATCGTTGTAATGATTAACCATTAAAGGTTAGGGTGAAGTGTGGGGGAGGGGTGGTGGGTTTCCCAAAAACCTAAACCTAACCCTTCGTGTACAGTATAAAATTCAAGCAGGAGGTGATTGGCTTATGATCGTATCATTTACCCACAAGCACTTGGGAGCTTCAAATGATTGTGCATTCCGAGATCGAATTATAATTTAGGGTGGTGTTTGAGGACGAGAAAAAAACGAGGAACCCGAAGAAAATCCTCGAAGGAAGGAAGAGCTACCAACAAACCCAACTCGCATATGACGCCGAGTCCTGTAATCGAACCCAGGCCACAGAGATGAGAGGCGAACGCTTTAACCACTCGGCTACCCTTGGTCCTTAAGATAGTGCTTTATTGGTGACCACAACACGATGTGCGCTCAGTTCGAATATTAAAAGTTAGAGATTGAGCTTGTTTTATTGACAAATACAGGCACTTGGTGACTGTACGATGAAATCCAAATTGCTTCATACTGTATTCGTCCTTCGGCCTCTGTTTTTTTATGCAGTGTTCGTTAATTTTCATTCATCGTTCAGTCAGCGCGTACCTGTATTTCTCAATAGAACCCGCACGCCAGTCTAACCCTTGATTAGCACTTGCGCGGAAATTCGTATCATCACGTGGGCACCCTCGACATTTTCCTCAAAACTCGAAAGCATTTTCTTCGCCTCTTCGATAAGATCTGTAAGCGACTGAAGTAAATATTTGTTTTCCTTTATTTACTAAAGTCGTATAATAATCGATTTATTGCACGGACAATTGTGCAATACGTCTTTCAGGCTCTAAAAAAATAAGTGACCAGTAAAAATGCCCAGCCGTATTACACAACTTACCGCGTAATAACATCTATGTATACACTTGTGCGGGCATTACAGCTATACCAAGCTCATTATGAGTGGTATAGAAATCACAGTAAATGTACAAGATTATTAAAGAGAATCGAACGCGAAATTTCGCTCACTTGTTCTTTGTGTCATCCTTTATCTCTGAAGAAAATTAGAAATTATTTTGCCTGAAATTGAGAGAGTTAGAGCGGTTTGATTTGTTTTATTCCCACCAGTCTGGAAGAAGAGTGAAGTTTGAAGAAAGATTCTTTAATACGAGAAAATCCTGTACATTCTTTGACGACGTCATTAAAATCGTGTACTGTACATTCACTATATCCTGTACATTCACTATAATTTCTAAACCAATCATAGTGAGCTTGGGATACTTATGATGTGATTGTCTTTGACGACGTCATTAAAATCGTGTACTGTACATTCACTATATCCTGTACATTCACTATAATTTCTAAACCAATCATGGTGAGCTTGGGATACTTATGATGTGATTGTCTTTGACGACGTCATTAAAATCGTCCTCCAGCGCAATCCACCATACCGAAAAAGATCTTGTACTTTTACACCACAATCCTTTGCGCGCGAAAAACTGTAAATCCGTTATAAAGTCGCGGTAGAGGTTTTAAAGCTTTAAAACAAGCAAGTACAAATGCTGTTACCAATACACTGTTATTGAAGAGAATAGATGATTTCTACGTGTTATTTTGACCGTGTTGGGTTCGCAAGGAATTGTGGTCAAATGTACAGCCGCCATCTTTCTCGGTACGGTGGATTGTTATATTTGTTTGCTGTTTTTTTTATTGATTGGAGAGTAAAGGATGTATTGATCAGTTAGGGAATAGAGGTAATCGGCTAACGCTGTTGCCACCCAATTCATATCATGTGATGTAAACAGATGCTACTCTGGGGAATTATTCACTCTTTTCATCTGGTGCCATCTAATGGATTCAAAGCGAGGCAATCCTTTGTTTTTGCCATGTCAGCCTCGTAGTGAGGGATAGTCAAAATGAGGCTCACCTGGCAAAAACAAAGGATTGCCTCGCTTTGAATCCAAGATGGCCACCAGGTGAAAAGAGTGAATTCCTTTTTCATTCTAATCATAATGCAGTCGTGCCTATCTGAATAAAATTAATTTTCAAAGAGTCAATTCTCCAGGGTAATGTGTGTTTACATCACATGATCTGAATTGGGTGGCAACATAGTTAGCCGATTACCTCTATTGTGTCATTGGGAAACAAAATTTGACGGTATTGTTTCTTTCTAGATGGGATCGTTCTCATATACCAAAATAGTGCTTAAGGAGCTCGAAGCAAGGTAAAGATTATTTAGAGTGGTTTTCAGTAAAACTAAAACCAAAGCGATTATATAGCCAATCACAGGAGCAAGTGAAAACACAATGAGCCAATCACGAACTGAAGTAATTCACGATTGGTTTTACTGAAACCAATCACAAGGCAAAGTAAACGCAGTCATCGATACGTTCACTAAAACAAAAACCTGATTGCGTTTGGTTTTAGTTTAGAACTTGATTGGCTGATAACTGGAAAACATTTCTCACAAACAATAGAAAAGCTAAGCAAACGCATAACCAAAGCAATCACTTGTTGCTTTCGATACTCAATCGAAACCGCTAGCTTCTCAGTCGTGCCTTTAACGTGTATGAAAAGAGGATATTAAAGGGGCTATGTCACGGTAGGAGGAGGGTCTGGATGTGGGAGGAGTACAAATGTCAGTTAACATTTAGGCCATTTGTCAGTTGACAGTTAAGCGCTAAAATTCAATTTTAAGGGTAGTCTTCGAGAATTAGCATTATTTTGTTGAATTTCAAAGTTAGATCTTCAATTTATCAGGTAACAGTAAATGTTGAATTATCAGTTAATAGTTAAAAGTATCCTTATTTGTCAGTTAACCCCATCCAAACCCTCTAAGAGTTTCTTATATTTCACTCCGGACCGGACACAAATATTTTCAGCGATTTTCATACGAACTGACGAACCTCGTGCACATGTGGGATGGTTAAAATCCAACCAAATATGACAAACAAACTGGGCTGTGTCACGGTGAGAGGTTGACTGGAGTCCGGGTCGTACAGTTATTATCAGCGATTTTCATATGAACTGATGAACCTCGTGTATATGTGGGATGGTTAAAACCAAACCAAATATGACAAACAAACTGGACTGTGTCACGGTGAGAGGTTGACTGGAGTCCGGGTCGTACAGTTATTATCAGCGATTTTCATATGAACTGACGAACCTCGTGCACATGTGGGATGGTTAAAATCCAACCAAATATGCAGCAATGACTAACAAACTGTGTATAGAGGTAGTCTCCAAGGAAGTTATCATATCCATCAAACATTGAATGAGGAGACGTTAACTGTTTTTAGTAATTACAACAGCAACTACTACTATTATTTGTACCTTCAAACTTTACAAAAAGTGAAATTATGATTAATTAAAGTGCTAATAAGCCCAAATTAGTTATACTTGATATGGATTGTACATGAAGCGAATAGTCCAACGGTAGAATATTTCTTAATTTGGGAGTTAAGCCTACGATATATAAAGGTTTTTATTTCCAATATGCTAATGTATGATGTCATTACCGACATTACTTATTATACAAAAGCATGCTGGTAGAGACGAATTACCTATTTTTAAATTCTCTGTTATATTTGAAGCTTATTAACGTGATTTTACAAAAGAATCTAAATTAGAAAATAGCTTAATTCACAAGCACAAAGAAATTCAGCAAATGTCGGTGATGGTTCACATCATTAGCATATTGGAAATACAACCCTTTATCCCTCGTAGATGCAACACCCAAATAAAAAAACAATCCACTTCATGTATAATCGATATCAAATATAACTAATTTGGGCTTATATACACTTTAAGGAATAACTAGGAATTGTGTACAAGCTAACTGGAGTAACCTCAGGGCTAATATAGATAATTAACAGCCACCAATCGAGCATTGACTCCATTTCTGCGCAACACCATGACAGAGCCCTTTTAAACTAAGGCCCCGTCCACACGTAGCCGGATATGTTTGAAAACGCAACTTTTTCTTTGCGGATTGGCCTCCCGTCACACGTATCCGATGAATACGGTATCGAATCCGCAACTTTTTGAAAACGCTCACCAGAGTGGATTTTTTTTTAAAACGCCGTTTTCCTGTACTCGTGTGAACGGCTTTCGAATACGCTGACGTCACGGTATCGGATCCAGTCTTCTACGTACGAGATTGTTTCAACATTTAGAATGTGCGCATGATCTGTCAAGCCTGTTAGCGTTTTCAAATCGTATTAGCGTTTTCGTGTGGACGGCGAATACGATTCGTAAACGCTACGTGTGGACGCGATTTTGTTTTTAAACGAATACAAAAAGTTGCGTTTTCAAACATATCCGGCTACGTGTGGACCGTAAGAATCACTTGCTTTCCACACAGTTGAGTTGATTTGTTCTGGAGAGAGGTCGTTATACCGTTGCTTCTCTCGTGTATATTTGTTTGTGTTTTGCTATAACACACATTAGTAAACCATATGGGAAACTGATCTTCGGAAAGATTGAATTTATAAATGCGAGTGAAAGGTTTAGATTTCAAACCAGCTCTATCGTTTTTGTTTCTGCTTGAGTTCATGTGATTATTATTGCTTGTGTACATACTCTGGTACACTATTTAGAAACGGAAATAGCAATTGGCAGGGGAGGGGTGGGGGGCTTCGTCACTCACAGTTCACGTGTGTGCAGTTTCACCCAAAATCATAGCGATGATCCAGGATTTGGTTCTAGAAATAATCCTTTTTTTTTTGTGAGTAACAGTAATATACAGCTATTTCAAAAAGGTTGTCCGATCAAAAGCAACAAGGCAAGACCGTAAAGGATATCGGTATTTTGTGATTGTAATTAATTTAGTCACCACCGGGTCACCACCGCGGGTCTTTATCAAATGATTCTCGCGTTACTTCATGTAGACAAATTGAATGCATTAAATGATCATGAAAGGTAGACATATTGATTCGAAAATAATCGTTTTCCTAAGAACAAGATCCCTTTTCGGTCTTGGCTTCTTGTTTGTTGTTTTAACTCGGGCAACCCTTTTTAAACAGGTGTATGTGCTTTCCTGCAATCCACTTCCGGCTTGTACTTTTACCCACAATCCTTTGTGCGCGAAACTCCTTAAAGCCATTATAAAATCGCGGTAGAGGGCTCTTAAATCGTAAAACCAGCCAGTAAAAATGCTGTTGCCAATGCACTGTCACTGAAGAGAACATGGACTTTCTACGTGTTATTTTAACTGTATTAGGTTCGCAAGGAATTGTGGTCAAACGTGCAGCCGTCATCTTTTTCCGTACGATGGATTCTGCCTGAAATATATGCGAGAAAACTACAGTTGGCCGGTAACAAAATGAGCGGGGGACTGGGTCCGAGTTTATCAGAATTACTCTAATTCTAAAATGAAGTTCATCACATGATAGAGCTCGAGCATGTTTAAATTAGCATGTGTGCCAAGTTTGACGTGATTCAAGTGAAGCTTGTCTGAATTATAAGCTATTGAAATTTCTTTGTCCCTCCAAATGTATGGTTTGGAGGGACAACGTTAAAAAATAAGAGAGTTTGTATAGGAAAATTGACATATTTGATGCCTTCTAGCATCGTCAATATTGAGGCAAAGTTCACCAAACTTTCCAGACTAGCTAAGTTTGATCTGTTCTTTGGGAAAATAATGCTCACTTTCACTAGTAATTAATTGAATTGTTTTACTGACTCGGTTCCAGTCTCCCGCTCGTTTTGCTACTTGCTAATATCATCTATGTACTGATGTTTATCATGACACTTTGTTTTTGTTTTGTTTTGTAAGGGCTTTACAACTAATCAGCGAGTTAGGAGGAAACACACAGCTGTCGACAGTAATTGTTCATTTGAGCAAGCTCTATTCTGAGTAATAGACTACCAGAAAACATGCAGACGAACATGTAGGGAATACAATTTTAGACATTATTATTTTATTCACGTTGAATGAGGTCCAACAATCATTCATGTTTTACAATAAACTAAGATACAAATGCATACTAAGGGCGCATTATTTTATGACTATTCTACCTATTCCTATTCCGACATAGGAATAACAGAATGCGCGGAATACTAATACCCAAAAAACATGAACAGATATTCCGGAAACGGAGTGATATTGATGGAGGTGGCCTGGGAACTAAAAACTCCGCCAGACGCGCGCGCGGTAGACATTTCCCGCCAAATAGCACCAAAATCCGCCATTTTACCTCTTCCGAGTAAACCATATTCTATTCATTCTGTTTATTCTGCTATCGGACTTACTATGAGCAGAATGCTTTTCTGTTCATTTAAAAACGGAATAGATCCCAAAAGAACACGATTATGGTCTATTCCGGCTATTCTTATTCAGCAGTAGTCCCATTTTATGAATAACGCAACCGTGTTTAATGTCGGTCACTCGTCACAGTCTGGTGAATCTGATCAACCTGAAGTCGCCGTGGAACGATTTTACTGCAAGAACAACAATTTATTTCACTCAGATGGTTAATTGCAACATAGTATACAATAATAAATGAATTTAAAGAATTTAAAAGGATCCTCGGCTGAAAAACAGTCTTTGCTCTCAAATGTGTGTTATGGATGCCTAAATTTATTGCTGTATTTGTCACCTGTAAACTGTACACTAGTCAGTTATGGACTGATTTTCCTGGCCATAAAACTCTTTTTGAATTTCCCGCGCTCCGTCTTGGATCTTATGACGTCACAGTGTTGCCACTATTGTCAGAAAACCATAGCTCTTTTGTTGTGTAACAATAAGAGCAACACTGTGACGTCATAATATCCAAGATGGTAAAGTAAAGTAAAGCAACTTTATTTAACGTCGGTAAGTCGTGACAGTCTGGTGAGGTTGATAATCTTGAGGCCGACGTGGGGACTACGATTTTACGTCTTCATCCGAGAAGACGTGAAGGTCTAACCATTTGCAGCTCGTGAACGAAATTGTTTCACAAAGGCAGCACCTTCTACTCAGTTATTTTAAGACCCCGAGTGTCGGCCGGGGTTTGAACCGTCGACCTCCCGCACGACAGACCGGCGCTTAACCACTGAGCTAACCGGGAGGCTCTTTTGTTGTGTCACAATAAGGGCAACACTGTGACGTCATAAAATCAAAGATGGTGACACGCGGGAAATTCAAATGAGTTTTATGGACAGGAAAATCGGTCCATAACTGATATCTATATAGTGTACAATTTTTTGGAAACAAACACAGCAACAGATTTAGACATGCACAGGGAACATTTGAGAATAAACATTGTTTTTTCAATCGAGGTTCCCTTTAATGTAAAGAGTGAGTTGGTCCGGAAAAATCAATAGAGGCTATCTAGTCAAGATGATACTTATCTGAGAAGTCGTAAAAGTTTAACCATTTGCAATTCGAGAACGATGAACGATGGTCCGGCCAGGGTTTAGAACCTAGACCTCTCGCTCAACAGACCGGCTGTAACTGCTGAGCTAACCGGGACACTGCTTGCGTGAGTTAGCGCGGTTCCTATTAAAATATTACTAGTACGCTAAAGCTCTCCTGTTTAAAGGGGCTGTGTCACGATGACAGACCTTTGTATTCACAGTCCGGGCCTGACACAGTTATTTTCAGCGATTTTCATATTAACTGATGAACCTCGTGCAAATATGACAAACAAACTGGGCTGTGTCACGGTGAGAGGTTGACTGGAGTCCGGGTCGTACAGTTATTGTCAGCGATTTTCATATGAACTGATGAACCTCGTGCACATGTGGGATGGTTTAAAAAATCAAACCAAATATGCAGCATTGACTAACAAACTGTGTAGTCTTTAAAGGAGGTTATTGTGTAACATTTCAATTAAGCATTGACTGGAGTCCGGGTCGTACAGATATTATCAGCGATGTTCATATGAACTGACGAACCTCGCGCACATGTGGGATAGTTAAAATCAAACCAAATATGAAAACAATTGACTAAGAAACTGTGTGTAGGCGTAGTCTTCAAAGAAAATGTTGTATTTCTATCAAGCAGCATCGAGGAAGTAATGCAGATATTACAGTTGTGTGTACTAATAGCAGTTTCAGTGGTATTGACCCAAACGCTTCACTTCAATGTAATGAAGCGCTTATTCAACCTGTGTAAGTTAGTCGTGCTTGTTAAAGAGAGTGTTGGTAGTACACAAGAATGATGGTTTGAATAGTGCTTCATTACATCGAATTGAGGCGTTTGGGTCAATACCGCTGAAACTGCTGTTCGTAGACGCCACTGTAATATCTGCTATAGATCCTTTGCATGTGACGTCATCAAAATTCTAAAATCTAAACTATGAGATATATGAAGCTGTTCTTTTAATATGATTTAGATATCGCTATTCTCAGTATTCTTCGAAAATTTTCAAAGTTGTACACCAAAATGGCCGCCGCATACTAATTACACTAAATTGTTCGAATATTGTTTGTCCGACAGTTCGGTTACGAAGTACTCTATTGCTCCAAAATTTTGATCATTTATATATTTTTGCCTGCTCTATACACAACATTTAAACTATTTTACTAATATAACCTTTTCCTTGAGGTATTTTTTTGTAACGTCAGTGCAAACGATCTATTAACAGCCATCAATCGAACAATTGCCCTATATCATTATGACGTCAAATCAAAACAATCTAGTGTTTAAACGCTAAGGATCACGGTCGTGGGAGGGGGACAAAACGGCAACAACACAAAGAAAATCGCTATCAAATGCATTTTGTAGAACGTAGAATAGTGGTAACAGCCACCAAATACGGTAAATATTGTGGGATAAACATTGATACGACTGATATCTAGAAACTAGACAATTCGAAGTTAAATATTTCTCAGCAGAGCAGATTTAGTTCAAAATTATATTGTTCATGTCCATTCTGTCCCCCTCATAAACAAGCCGTGACGTCATAATGATATAGGTCAATGACATCATCATTTGCTACATGCGCAACACCATGTATAATTGCGTACTTTTTCCTATCTATATAATCCCGTTTAATTTGAATGCATCATGCGGTTGAGTTTCTTTAACAAAGTGATGACATGTTGCCGCGTGTCTGTTTTCTCATAGATGACGTCACGACGTGAAGAGAACAAATAATCACGCCACGAGACGCAGTCGAGTAACGTAACTGGTGTTCTCTTCGCGTTTTGACGTCGTATACAAGATATACGCTATAAAAGGGCAGACACACGGCAAAATAAAATAAATGTGTATTCTACAAAACTTTCCCAAGAAAAGTGAGCTCACACGTGATCTTTTGGCGTCATCTATGCATCTGTAGTTCATGGCTGAGAGCGCGCCGACAAGAACTATTACGCTTTTGGCCAATGATCGCGCGCCAAAATTTTGTGGTGAACTAGAATGACGAATAGTGCAAATGCTAGCAGCCTAGACAATTCTTTATAAAAACGGAATTGAAATGATCTCTTTAACTAGATCTTAATTTAACATAGTAAAAGACGAATAGTCAATGACTTCATTCTTTACCAGTTGAACCGATAAACATAATATGCGATCACTGGAAAGATCATGTCAAGGTTGGCGCCGATCGAAGTAGATTCGTGAAAATAATCTAGTGCTGCTTATTTTCCGTTAATTGGTTTGATAAATCTCTGAGGGCAGGCTATGTGCGTACAAATGTATGTGCCATCCTATAGGATATGGTGTTTGAGGTGCACAACCCTATATAGGTATCATGATTTGTAAAATAGGGTATCTTTATTCGTTTTGTTCTGTTACACAATTTTCAGTAACCATACATTCGCTTAACTCGTAGCTCCTACTCACAGTAACTAATCGGAGAAAGAAACAGCTAATACATTATAACTAGTCAATGTTCTGTGCATGACGCTAAACTACCCAGAAAAAAAACAATAAAAACCATCTGTTCACGCAATTCTGAGTTGTATTTCCTCATATTACGATTTTTGGCCTTGACAGTATCAAGTATCCAGTAACATACTTTTTACCCTGAAGAGGGTCTGAATTTAAAACTATGGGCGGAACACACCCGTCCTGGAGTACCCCTCTCCCTTGGGAACCATGAAATCCTCAATAACTTCAAGTCAAACTCATGCGTCATTACAAGTATGTCAACTTTGGAGAGCCGCAATTTTGTGTTGCTCGTGAATAACGAACTTAGCTGTTTGACGATTTTAAGACGATTGTAAAACGATTTTTTTTTTTAATTATAAATATGACTTCTTTTCTCAAGTTGGCGGTATCCTATGAATGACACGCACAACCAACTGTACTCAGTAACGAGAAGATTCCTGTGATTGATGTGGGTTTACAACATTGTTTTCTATTTACCGTGGTTCATTGCATGTAAGTCTTTTTATGGTTTTCAGTTTGTCCTAGCAACAAATTCTTAAATTATTTTTATCACAACAACTTGAAATGTCTGACCAGCTTGCAGGTGCCACATTTACCCTAAACAAAGAATAACCAGTATTTAACATCTCGTGGAGATTATTTGTTGAAGCTATGTATTGTCTGCCTCGTTCGCAGTTGTCGGGAAGGGTAAATTCAGTTCAGTTTGTCCCTAGCAACAAATACTTAAATTATTTTTATCACAACAACTTGAAATGTCTGACCAGCTTGCAGGTGCCACATTTACCCTAAACAAAGAATAACCAGTATTTAACATCTCATGGAGATTATTTGTTGAAGCTATGTATTGTCTGCCTCGTTCGCAGTTGTCGGGAAGGGTAAATTCAGTTCAGTTTGTCCCTAGCAACAAATACTTAAATTATTTTTATCACAACAACTTGAATGGTCTGACCAGCTTGCAGGTGCCACATTTACCCTATACAAAGAATAACCAGTACAGTGGAACCTCGATTTAACGAACCTCTATATAACGAAGTCCTCGGTATAACGAACAATATTCTTTAGCCCGGCAAAATTACAAGTAAAATGTATGTAACAGAACCTCGATATAACGAACCTCGATATAACGAAATCCTCGTTATAACGAACACAATCCGGCAGCCCAAACGTAAAATCTACCCCGATATAACGAATAAATGTCAACACGCGACAAAATATGAATGCGGAACAGACCAACAGCGATGAAAATCCTTTAATCCTGTAACAAGAGAACAACCTCCGTCTCAGTCAACAGCTCATTAGATGTATACACTGGCACTATCGAGACATCAGATCCGCTTTATCCTCTTTGTGTCTTATTGTCTCTTATTATTCGTTACGAAACAATTATTAACTATACCTCGATATAACGAACATTTTGGTTGTTTTTCCGCAAATTCGTTATAACGAGGTTTTCGATTTAACGAACCCTCGATATAACGAACTAATTTCCCCCGTCTTCTTGGCACTTCGTTAAATCGAGGTTCCACTGTATTTAACATCTCGTGGAGATTATTTGTTGAAGCCATATATTGTCTGTCTCGTTCGCAGTTGTCGGGAAGGGTAAATTAAATTCAGTGTATTTGTAACGGAAAAGTGGCCGACTGGAAGTGAGCCAGAAATAGTTATACCTGAATAACAGATGTGAATTATTGTTAGGACGGATAATACTTATAATATATAGCCAGGTCAACGCGGCACCATAGGTATTTGTCTTTGGTATTTAATATGACCTTTCAGATCTTTAATATCTTCATAATTACCTTCCGGCAAGTCCATCCGGAGTCTTCCCGTTGAAAGTTGTTTTGGTTTCATCAATCTATAGAGGTTTTGCACCACCACGTGATGGCAGCCATGTTGGTGGCCAGAACAATAGAATTTTATTCCTTTGAGATTTAATTTTTCACATGATTGAACAAATCTCATTGTTCTGGCCACCAACATGGCTGCCATCACGTGGTGGTGCAAAACCTCTATTTGTTCTTTACATTACGTTATGTATACTTTTGAGTATTCAGTCGTGAGTTTAGTATAGAAACTAGAGGATATTGCTTTTTCTACTTACACCTTATGTTCATTTCTTGAGAGCTGTCTTTTTTTGTACCGAGTGATGTAGAAAAGTACTAAAAACTTAGATTATTCCGCAAATGTTTGATGGAATATTTTCTTTACTAAGACGGAACGCCCCAGAACTAAAATTTTGAAAAACAGAAAAGAAAACCAAACCTAAGCAAAGCAAAATACGCAGACGCAGTGCCGTTTTTTTTTTCATTAGAATTACTTGTTCTACTCACAGGTGTGAGATAAGAACAAGCAACATACACAGACAGTGCCGTATTTATCATTAGCGGTACTTGTTCTACTCACAGGTGTGAGATAAGAACAAGTAACATACGCAGACGCAGTGCCGTATTTTTCATTAGAAGTACTTGTTCTACTCACAGGTGTGAGATAAGAACAAGCGCCGCTAATGATCATTGCTTTACTCTGTCTGCGTATTTTGCTTGTGCTTATATGCTTGTGTTGCTAGTGAAACCAGGCTTTTGTGTCCTTGGAATCTCACCTCTTATTCGACTGTTAAATCGTATGAAACAGAATCTCCGCAAACTGGCCAACTTTAACATTTGTACGTGCCGATCCTTTGCTGACGTCGGACGAAAATGAGAACTTCACTCCCTCGCACTCGACTACTTCATCCCCTTGTTGGCCAAAGTAAGAGGAAGGTCCTTCGATGTCCGCCTGCAAGGTGTAGTCGGTATCCTTCTCGGTCTTTAGGGATGCTTCCACGATCACATCAAAACCATAATAGTTGTCTCCTTCCATGATGTCACTGTCGAAGACATCTTCTCTCTTGCCAAAGCATTTAGAAATTTCTGCCTTTTTAATGATTCTCAATTTTACAGAGTATCTTGTTCTGCAGCGACCGTAAAGACGAGCGCCGTACAAATACACTGGGGAATCGGTCGAGAAGGTGATCGTGTTCTTAACACTCGCCCACCAAACATTCGGCTTGTTGAGCGATCGAAATCTCTTACATCTTGCCACTTCATTCATAGTGTTGCCAAGTCGGGGGTATGAAATGAATCTGACTGTCACGCCTTGGATTGCGTTATAAAACATGAACATGCCACGTAAGTCTTCTTTGGAGAGTACATCCGACGTGACGACAAACTCGGCAAAGTCCTTTTCCTCTATCTGTTCAGTGGGAAGCGAATGTTCTCGATTATATTACTTCCTAAGACCTCCCTCTTTGTTTCTCCTGTAGCCTCTATTCCTTGCCTCTTGCATTCTCCAACAGCCCATGCGTTAACTGCTTTGAACATTTCAATCTCTGAACCGCATAACAACTCGCGTTCAACCACAAAGGTCAAAAGCTGACGATCGATTTCCAAAAACGAATCGGATTTAAGTGATTCTTCGCCTTGTGCATCAACAACCTCCCAGCATCTCTTTATCAATGCCTCTTCTTGAAAGCGAATTGCATTCGGCAACACGGCAAAGGCGTTTCCAGTATCAAGATTTTCGTCAATAAATTCCTCACAGATCTTCGCCAAAGGGTCGACCAGATACTTCTTGGCGAGATACATCAACTGCATCACATTATCCCCTGTGAGCTCTAAGTCATCGCAGTACAAGTAGCTGAGGAATTTTAGAAAACTTTCCGAAGTGCAGTCCGGTAATTCAATAACGTCGGAGGTTTCCCACTCACCTTCACCGTAAAACATGTTCAGGAACACTGGGCTGCTTATTCCAAGAACATATTTATGAGCAAAAATACGATGCATGCTCCCGTTCTCGTCTTTGATTGCGAATGCAATATCGCTCATAATAGAGTTGTTGACCATGAACTTGTTTCTCTCACCAATGGTCTGGCCTGCAATTGGTTTGTAATGATCAAGACCCCCGTTCAACCCTACGGTCTCACAGTAGGAAATCATTGTGCTTTCTAAATTAAGGAGTGAGTTTCTTCAACTTATTACTCATTTTGCTTTGCACATGCATGTTATCATTGCACAAACAGGATGGATTTAGAAGTCTGAAGCCTCGGTAAACAACACTTTAAAACCTTCAAAAGAAATCTGATTCCCTCAAGTTTACTTCCTTGTATCCAGTTTCCGTATTGATTCCTTCCAAGATACTTCCTTGTATCCAGTTTCCGATCTCCACTTTCACAGTTTTGACTTCAAACTATAAATATAAGTATACTATATTTAATACGCAGCAACATGGTTCAATACTTGCCTTGACGAATGTGAATACAAATATAAAGCAAAATGAAAGAAGTATAAAATATGTGATGTGATTCTTCAACAAAGACAACATGTTGCTCATTTGTTTAATTAGCATGTTGTCATTGCACAAATACCAACCGCATGGAATTATAAGTCTGAACAAAATTTAAAACCTAGTTCAAAAATATGATTCCCTATATTATATCAAGTTAAAGACGGTAAGCTTTAATTTGCGCAACTCAAACAAATTTCATATGACTTGAAAGCGTAAAAATAATTGCGATGTATAAATAGCCCACTTCCGAGATATGCCTCGCTTCCTACATACAAAGGAATCAATACGAGGCTCCGTGCATAATGCTCATAATACATCTGTAGTTTGTCACGAACGACTGAGCATTATGCCCGGAGCCTCGTATTGATTCATTTGTACCTAGGAAGTGAGACATCTCGGAAGTGGGCTATATAGTATTGTTTTCAGTATTCCGAGAAGATATGCAAAAATGCTACACCCTCGCAAAGCATAACGGTTGACATAGTCTTTAACTTCCTTGTTTCCAGCTTCCTCTCCACTTTGGAAGTTAAGTCGTTAACACAAGTATACTAGCATCAGGGGTGGATCCAGGGTAGTTTATGTGATTTCCGTAAACTACTCAACTTTTTTCAAACCTCTAAATTTTAGGTAGTTTATTACTAGGAGGGGGTGGGTGGGGTAAACTACTCAGAGTAAACTACTCAGTCCAAACCCTGGATCCACATCTGAGCATATATTTAATTTCTCGCAACACAAAGCAGCAAAACTAAGCCGTCTGATATGGTAAAGAGGTTATGTTGGGGTGGGTTACCTCCTTTATCCCAAGAAGGTCCTTGGCGCTTTTAAGTCCCCACCTTTGCTGGGCAAATTATATTTTTCTAAAAATAAGATCTGTAATGATATAAATATTAATGAGTTATTAAAGCGGCCATGTGCTCAAAATTTGCACATAGCCAGATTAATCCAACTCAGTAGATTTGTGTTTCTGTCCCGCAAACCGAGGTCAACATTGACAGCAGGTCCATCATATATAATCACAATTCAGGGAAGGCCATAAAGAGTACAATCAATATGGTGAGCTTGGGGCGCAGCATGTTATTCAGCACCCGCCTTTCACCACTATGACCCCGGTTCGACTCCAGGACACGGCTGAGTTTGTTGATTCTCGTCCATGTTCCGAGGGGTTTTTTTTTTCAGGAGAGGCCTAATATACTTTAAAGTGCCTATGAAGTCAAAACAATCGACCCTGTCTTTATTTTATTTTATTAAAGTTTAGTCTTCCCTGTGTCATTTTGTGCAATTAAAAATAAATTTGGAGAGCGCGATTTTTTTTTTTCTTATTTCCTATTGAATTCAGGCATAATTGTCAAAATCATGCGACACTTTCTATGCCGTTAAAGATATGCTAATTACCTGCGTGACGTCAGGTGGTTTGCATATTAAAATTAATTTGTCTTCATAAATAAAACAAAATACAGTGCGTTTTTTGTCTAATTTTCATTCTGTCACGTTTTTTTTCTCAAAGAAGCCTTGCCGTCGGCCTTATTTTTACTTTTGTGCAAACCAACTGACGTCATGCATGTGATTAACATATCTCTGTGACGGCATAACGCATGATTTCGACAATTAAGACTGACTTCAACACGAAAAACAATACTGTTCACGTTTTCCAAATTTATTTTTAATTGCACAAAATGACTTAGGGAAGACCAAACTTTAATAAAATAAAATAACAACAGGGTCGGTTTTTTCACTTCATAGGTACTTTAATATCCGAGTGTAAACAAAGATTTGTTTTGATTTTGCTTTGATACGTTGAAGGAGCTTTATCTTATATTCTCATGCGAAATATCTAGCATTGCATATTTGATTTAAGCCAGTAAACAATTGTTAATGTCTTTTATAGTCTCTGTTGTAAATGCAAGACAAGTCATGAGAACACACACGCAGATCAAGACAACAGCTGACTTTACAATTTCGGGGACTAAAGACCCCTTGCACATGACGTCATACATCACGTGACTGTGTGGCCGCCGCCATCTTGGGGGACTAAACTTCGATCGCGATTGTGTGTTCTGTATAAGCCCGACGTTAAAGTCTTCGTAATGGTGAAGTTTTGTGCTGTTTATAAGTGTTCAAATCGGTCAGCCATGCAGAGAGAAAAATTTAAGTGTTTATAGAATACCAGCAATTATTAGAAGCTAAAGATTTAAGCTGCATAATGTCAGGGAAGGTACGTTTTTTTTTTCAGGGGGGGGGGGGGTGGGCTGGCGGAACTTTACTAAATATCTTGAAATTTTCGGTGGCCCTCCCATTCCCTGTACAAGCCATTTTAGTGAGCCCTCGCTTAAAGCTATAAGAAAATGTATGACCTTCCCCTTTATAATTTGACGAAAAACGAGTTTGGGAGAATTCAAGCAAAACTTAATAGGATCTAATATTGCTACTTCGGTAGTTTCCAGTGAACAAAGGAGTAGTATGTAAAGTGGCGGTTCTGGGCCACTTTTCAACAAAATTCGTGCAATGATTTCAACAAAGTGTGCAAGCAAGGAGGTCGTGTCCTAGAGGCCACTCCCTCCTTGCTTGCACACTTTGTTGAAATCATTGCACGAATTTTGTTGAAAAGTGTCCCAGAACCCGCCACTTTACATACTACTTTATACACAGTGTTGCCAAGATTGTCACTAGACATTCTTACACCTAAAAATCCAAAAGTGTAAACCTATTAGAGATATGATTAGCATATAGTTATATCGATCTCTTTCGCTATGGATTATGTGTCATTCGCGCGCGTTCCAACCGACTAATGATTTTTACTCAACATGACAGTACCATTTAAACATATAGATTTACTAAGATATATAATCCATATGGGATGGAGTGTGAAAAGTGTGGAAGAGTATTTAAGAGGAGTTGGAATCTGAAACGCCATCGAGAGAATCGCAAGACCCCGTGCGTTAGGGTCCCAAAGCAATACATTTGTGAGAGTTGTGGTGGAGAGCTAAGCTGCGACTCTGCCTTGTGGAGACATAAGAAGAAGAATTGTCCTACCTACCGCCCTAGACCCATCATTAACGAAAACTAGACACACACACACATTTACTCAATATCGTATAACCATTTAAACGTATAGATCCACTATAGTATACGCCCACCCCAATATGGAACGCCTCACATTTGAGCGAACCCATCGGACCATCGGTAAGTATCTACGTGGGTGGCAGATGTACGTTCCCCCGGGCCACGAACTAGGTGTTGACCCAAGGGCCTTCCTAGAAGGCACGCGCCACGATATTCATCAGAAGTTGGTGGAAGAAGTCGATGACCTACGTGGAGTTAAGTTCCAACTCGCTCTGAAGGTGATGCTACGGAAGGACCATCCGGACGGTAGAAATGAGTTTACTGACCCTACGATGCGTCATAGCCAGGAGATCGTCATGCAGACCGACGAGATTCATGAGGCCTTAGACAGAGCCATCCCAAAGATTCTAGAGAGTCTCGAGAAGTGGACGAATAGAGGCTCTGGATGGGTTGTTGACCACATCATCCTGCTCTATCTGAACATTGCTCTCTACCAACCTCTGAGAGGTGGATCCTTCATCGAACTGCCTCCGGAAGTTGCAAATAAGAAAGCCGTGGTGAATGTTCGAAATAAGGATGATAACTGCCTACGATGGGCTCTTCGGTCATCGTTATTTCCAGTTCTTCACGGAGGACATGCATACAGACCATCTAGGTATCCTATAGACGACGGCCTAGACTTTACAGGAGTCGATGCACCAACACCCATATCGCAGATTCGCCGGGTTGAGAAACAAAACGACCTAGCAATCAATGTCTTCGGCTGGGAGAAAGGTGTGGTGGTGGTCTATAGGATTAGCGAGCAATGTGGGGACATCCCACGCATCAACATGCTGCTCATAGAGGAGTCCGGAAAGTACCACTATGCCTGGATTAAGGACTTGAACCGCCTCCTCTACAGTCATAGCAAGCACGAACACCGAAAGCACTTCTGCGAGCGATGCCTACATGGGTACTCTCGAAAGGACCTCCTCGAAGCCCATAAGCCCGAGTGTCAAGGTATAGGGGGAACCGCCGTGAGAGTGGAAATGCCTAAAGAGGGTGAAAGCAAGCTCTCCTTCCAAAACCACCACAGACAGCTACCAGCTCCGTATGTTATCTATGCAGATTTCGAGGCTTTGACAACGAAGATCGCAGGACCAGAGTTGGATCCCACAAAGAGCAACACTCAGAACACACAACATCATGTGGCTTGTGGCTTTGGCTACGTCGTGGTTCGATGCGATGGTCATACAGAGCCTCCAGTCGTTTACAGAGGTCGGGATGCCGCAGAACGGTTCCTGGAGGCAATGCAACGAGAAGAATCGAGAATCAAAGTAGTTTTGATGACCCCAAAGGCAATACGGATGACCCCAGAGAATTGGTTTGCCCACAATACGGCCAGAATCTGTCATGTGTGTGAGGAGCCACTCTACGGTGACTCAGTTCGCGACCATTGCCACATAACAGGCAAGTACAGAGGCGCAGCCCACAATGCTTGTAACCTCAAGCTGCGGTTGAACCCCAAAACCACGACCATACCAGTCGTATTCCACAACTTGCGTGGTTACGACTCACATCTAATAATGCAGGCTATTTCCAAGACGAAGGGGCAGATCACGTGTATCCCTAACAACACTGAGAAGTACATATCGTTCTCCTTAGACCAGCTGCGATTCATCGACAGCGCTCAATTCCTCTTAGCATCCCTAGACAAGCTGGTGTCAGCTAACCAACCAGAAGCCTTCCAGATTACTGCTCTGTATGAGCCTAGTGTAGAGCGGCAACGCCTGCTTTTGCGAAAAGGCATCTATCCGTATGAGTATATGGATAACTGGGATCGGTTTGCAGATCCACTCCCACCACAAGCCGACTTCTACAGCAAGCTATCAGCTGAAGGCATTTCCGAGGAGGACTACGAACACGCTTTGATGGTCTGGAACACCTTCGGCTGTGAGAACATGGGAGATTACCACGACCTATATCTCCGAACCGACGTGCTTCTTCTGGCAGATGTCTTTGAGACCTTTCGGGAAACGTGTCTACATCAGTATGGCTTGGATCCTGCACACTACTACACCAGCCCTGGTCTCTCTTGGGACGCGCTCTTGAAAGCTACAGGTGTGGAGCTCGAGCTGCTCGTGGACTATGACCAGCATCTCTTCGTAGAGAAAGGTTTACGTGGTGGAATATCCATGGTATCGAAGAGACATGCCAAGGCCAACAATACTCTGGTTGAGTGCCATGACCAATCCAAGCCCACAACGTACATCCAGTACCTCGATGCCAACAACCTATATGGATGGGCGATGAGTCAGCCACTACCAACGGGAGGCTTTGAGTGGGTAGAGGACCTTCAAGGACTCACCAATACCATAGTGGACTGTCCATCCGACAGCCCCAAGGGCTACATACTAGAGGTGGATCTCGAATACCCACAAGAACTCCACAACGCACACAATGCCTATCCGCTAGCACCAGAGCGCATGAAGGTCCAAAAGGAGTGGATGTCCGAATATCAGCGCAACCTTAAAGGTACATCGATAGAGGTTGAAAAGCTTGTACCTAACTTATACGATAAAGAGCGATACGTGCTCCACTACCGCAATCTACAGCTATATCTATCTCTTGGCATGCGTTTGAAAAAGATCCATAGAGCACTACGATTCGATCAATCACCATGGATGGAGCCATACATACGAATGAATACGGAACTACGAAAACTGGCTACGAGCGACTTCGAAAAGGACCTGTACAAGTTGATGAACAACAGCGTCTTCGGCAAAACCATGGAGAACTTACGCAAGCGCGTAAATGTCAATCTAGTGCGTGCCAGCGAAGAGGACAAACTTAGACGTCTGATTGCTAGCCCAACCTTCGCACGGGCAAACATCTTCGATGACGATCTGGCAGCCCTACATATGCATAAGAGTCGACTAACTTTGAACCGTCCAGTCTACGTGGGGATGAGCATTCTTGACCTCTCAAAGCATCTGATGTACGACTTCTATTACAACCAACTGCTTGGACAGTATGGAGACCGATGCCAGCTAGTCTATACAGACACAGACAGTTTACTACTTGAGATCCAGACAGACGATGTGTATGCCGACATGGCTGCCCACGAAGATCTCTACGACACATCTGACTACCCTAAGGAGCATCCACTACATAGCACAGCGAACAAGAAAGTCCTTGGAAAGATGAAGGACGAGTGTGCCGGGCGCCCGATCGCCGAGTATGTAGGTCTTCGACCGAAGATGTATTCTATCCTAGAGGCTGATGGGAAAAGCATAAGGAAGGCTAAAGGCATCCGCAAGGTAGTTGTAAAGAAGCACATCCGCCACGAGCAGTACAAAGAGTCGCTATTTGCTAAGAAGACCTTCAGGCATGGGATGGATGTACTACGATCGAAAGGCCACCACATCTATGGGCAGCACATTAATAAGGTATCCCTTTCACCATTCGACTCCAAGCGTTGGATCCATAATAATGGAATCGATACATTAGCCTATGGACATAAAGACTTAGGACATGGATGATTTCATTTACGAGTTGCTACACTAGGCACGAACAGAATACCTCTTGGTGGTAGTTCCGTATCTGGTGGAACTACTTGTAGCTCTTCACGAACGAATCCACGTTTGGGTGCGTCCTTCTCCCCTTCTTGCTTAGCAAGGTAGTACAGCACAGGCTGCCCCGAAGATATTACACTTCGCGAAATAACGTATATCTGTAAACTCCACACAGGATCAGTAGCTCTACGTTTTTCACCCCCTTCCAATTCTCCTGGTGCGTAGAGATATCGAACTAGAACGTCGAATGGTAGGCGCTCTTCTCTCAATCCAACAGTGCGCGAATATGTAGGAGTTTTTATGTTTACTTGCTGTGCCAACACTGCATTCGAAGGCTCTTTACCAGTAAGTCGAGTCACCTCACTGTTCAGGGCTTTGATAACCATTGGTAGACGAACTACCCATTCTCTACTACGCGCATCCGAGCCTTCCGAAGTAAGTACCATCTCTTGTGCATATTGGTATCCAAACAATCTCTCAGCTAGAGTTCTATTTGCTCGTTCGACAAAACTTTGTGCCCTATGATTACCGGCCTCGCCTCGTTGAACTTTCGTACCATGTAGTTCTAGCGTTTCAGACATATGCCCCATGAATTCTCTACCAGGATCGACCTGCAATAACTTTGGCCATTCTAGTGGACTCCGTTTGTAGATTCGCTCAAAGGCTGCAGCCACCTCACCGCTATCTTTCGAGGACAAAGGCTCAGCCTCTTTATATCTAGAAGCCACATCGATTAC
Source organism: Actinernus sp. WN-2022 (assembly GCA_030867875.1). Lineage (NCBI taxonomy): Eukaryota > Metazoa > Cnidaria > Anthozoa > Actiniaria > Actinernidae > Actinernus > Actinernus sp. WN-2022. Next base: position 35,932,457 of record JAOWCC010001210.1, read on the forward strand.
CACTAAAGCATACTTATATAGCTTTCGTCCACGGCCAGGTCGATCGTGAGGTAAGAAGATCAAATCAGCTTGATGGACCTCGTTAGGTTTCGATACGGTCCAATGAGGTCTTGGGATATGTCGTGGCGGTGGTAAGTATATTTGCCATAGTGCTTGTTTCTCCAACCAACTCTTAGCTGCATCTTTTGGTACCTTAGCAGCATCGGCGAGCTTACCAATTGCGGTCACCCCTTTCCAATAACCTCTTGGACCGTAATATGTCGCACCCAGATCTATAACCTTTTTTTAAACCCCAACCCCAACTTCTGTTTGGATTGAATCGTGTTTCGGGCAAGGGCATGTCCCCATTGTCGCTCTTTCCAAGGGATGGCATCTAAGGCCTTGACCATTTTGCGATCGGCCGCGTGTTTGCAAGCGAGCTTGTTGGCGCCGTTATCACAAACACTGTAATCAACATCGTGTTGCATAGCGACCGCGTCAGTCTTACCCGTAGGTGGTTGAAAAACCTCGAGGATAGTACCGTCGGGCGCCCACCGAACTTGCTTCTCCAGAGGATTGCCAGGGCCGGTGTAGTTATGCCCCGGGAGCACGAATCCCTTCTTTGGCGCTATTTTAAGAATCTGTTTGTGGATGTCGACCCCGCTGCCCAGCTTGTCCAAGGTCTGGGAGACGCCCTGATCAATCAACTGGCCTGCCATTCCTTTGATGTACTTGGAAGCCATATTCTTTGCCGCGTCACTCCTGATCCCCGCTTTCCCCATTTGCCAGAGAGCTTTTGTACCAGCCTCGAAAAGTTCCGCTCCAAGGTCGCCACCGGCTTTCGTGGAGACAAACCTAGACTTCGCCGCTCCACAGCTTGCACAAACAGATTGCATTCTTGTCCGACCAGTCTTAGTGGTCACCAAGGTCTCGGACCCCGGGACGGATTGAGTTTGTTTCCTTTCCTTCACACAGTACGAAGCCATCCTATATTATGTATGAAAAAAAACTTTTTTTTAAATCCAAAGTAGTTTTTGATGAAGGCATAGTTGTCTTTGTGAATCACCTCAAGCAGGTGCGTACCTTTCTGCCGCTCTATGAGATAGTACAAACACCACCACCCACACAACACGGAAGAGCGCTCTTGGAGCTCGTCGCCACTATAGAGCACTGAAGGCCCAAGGTACTCACTTACCTCCTCTGGCATGTCGAGCCCAAACGAGTCGAAATATTCGGCGGGGCTTCCTTTAACAATACGATAACATACCCAGTGTGTCCCAGAACCACTTGCCGCATCAAGATTCACGATCCCACATTCTCGCGCATGTCTTTTGTCGGGTAGGCTATCCCTGCTGAACACTCCCCGAAAGTTCTTAATTTCGTACGCGTCTACGAGCCTATATAAATCGAGATTTGTTAGAGGATATCGCCCAAGATCGGAATGCCGTTGAACGGACTGTTCTTGCCTAGGATCAATCCACACCCACTTTTTTTACCGCCCTTCTGCGGTGGAGATAAGTAAGTAGGTCGAGCGCTAGCCAGAGATGCGGGATCCACCTGGAGACCTCGCCCTGTTAGCGCTTTGAGGATCAAGGGGATGCCGATACTTGCCAGCAATGTGCCTAGGAACCCACCCTGTTGTTTCTTGGTGAGCTGAACCTGTACTCCAGAACCGGCCTGCAGCGCTTGGAGGATTTTTTCCTTCTGCTTCGTGGTGAGGTAATGTTGGTACTCGATGAGTTTGTCCACCTTTGCGTTGGGGACCGAGAATAGCCCACCCCCCTTTGGAAGTGCTTTATTGACTCCCCAACTAGCCAATCCAGAAAGAGCGCCGGTAGCTAGTGGGACAGCCGCTTTGGTGAGCCACGGAAGAGCACGAGCCAAGATTGGGAGTAGGGCTCCCAGGAAACCTCCCGTCTGTTGGCGGATCTGAGTCGTGCTAATATCGATCTGAGCCCCCTTGCCCAATCGCTTGGCTTTCTCAAGCCGAGTCACTTGTCGTTGCGTCAACAGGACCGTATCAGAACCCGAGAGCTGCTCGTGTGAAAAACGAATCGTGACCGGGGCTCGGTTCTGATAGGCCTTAGCAATTCTTTCCTTCTGGCCAGGAGATAAACTGATGTTGTACCCAATGTATGCCATGACTATACTTATAGAAAAACAATTTATGTCCGAACTAGCAACTTGCCACTAGATTGCAGGAGTTCGACGTCCTGACTATAAAGGACGAGGGCGTATACGCTGTAGTCTGCGTTGGTTCCCGCCGAAAGCTTATACTTGAATGTCAACTTGGTTGTGCCGTCTTTCAGATCTGGCTTCTGGTGGCGGAGGTCGAAATATAATACGGGAAAGATGGTCCCGAAATTTGTCCGCGTCAGTAGCGTTCCACCAGCGTAATTGTTTATGTCGTAACTGTACTTCAGGACGTCGCGGAACACTCTCGACATATCGGTTGATGGGGTGTACTCGTATTCGGGGTACTGATTTCCATTTCCAACCTCGAGGTGACAACTAGAGAGAGTCTTGGCATCCGCCACGGAAAATGTGTCGTACAAGAAGGGGTTAGCTGTTTGACTGTCCTGAGTGGCATCGTTAGCAATCCATACGAACACGTGTCGCGGGCGACTAATACCAGACGTGATCTTGAACGCTCCAGTTTGTTGACGAGAAGAGTTCGAGCGCTCAATCATTTCCCGAAGGTAGGACCACTTATGCGGTTTCAGAAACTGACTCGTGTAAATGCTGATGCCAGCCGCGTTGAAGACTAGTCGTGGGACCCACAGTTGGAACTTCGTGACGACTACGCGGCAGTTGTCCGCAGCCTTCCATATCAAGTTGGCATCGCTCTCAAGCACCACACCAAGCTCCATCTTCATGTTGGGGAGCAGCTGATCCTCGAGCGCATCAAAGAAGGCATAACGGTTGAGCGGGATTTCAGTGTTCACTGTGGCTGATACGCCCAACACACCCTTCCGCATGGCAAACCCTTTATTATAGTTAGCTTGTGCCACTCGTTCTTCGGCGTGGCGACTGGTATCCAAGTAAAAGAATGCGTTTGTGCCAGTTGTCTCTACGTACCCCCGACTATACTCGAGAAGGTTCTTCACGTTCACGGCGTGGTTGGCCGATTGACAGTCGTACAGCTGCATTCCGTTTCCTTTGACAGATAACTCGTTGACAAAACTGTGTGAGCCATTTACTACGCCGTTATGATCATCAACGGCTATGTTGCTACCATCAGCCAGCTTCACCACTTTGAAATCAATTGCGAAGCGGGCATTGTACCAATCGAAAGGGCTTATCTCTCCGCTATTATCGGCAACGAACCGATAGCCCTCTTTTTTCTGATGCGCGTTGTTAGCGACGACTGAAACGAGTGGGGTTTCCAAATCGAAGACCACATCCTCATATCTCTCAACGTACTTTGGATTTCTATATGATTCCATGCTTACGCTATCGCTATATATACGTAAAAACTAAAAAACTCTTCCACCCTCCAGCAAGCGATTGATCCGATCCGCCGTAGTCAACTGTGATGTTGCAGGGCCTCGTAGAAGCTCAACGATCTTAGCTCCACCATTGGGTGTCTGCGAAGGCGCTTGGGTCACGGGTGTTCGGGTTATAAGCGCTTGGGTTGCGGACTTGACTGTGGACTTAGCTGCTTTACCCAAAGCGCGCCGACCAAAACTTTTCAGTGAATCAAACAGACCTTCGCCGTGAACATGTCTATAGATGAACTTTCCCGCTTCAGGGTCGTAGCGCCTCTTGTATTCGTTATAGTAAGGCATCTCTATATTAAGGCTGGGATAATTTTTCGCTTCGTAAGATTAGCGTCATATGCCAGTCAATATCGTTGAGGTCTACAGGTCTATTGAGGGCATCGGTTACGAAAAAGCTCATGTGACTGATGCTATTCGACGTCAGGGGTGTAAAGAGTGCCCGCTTAGGCTCGATTGAGAATGGGTAAGAGCGTTGAAGATTGTCCGTTGGGATGACGGCGATCGTATTGCCGGACACACCGCTCACCAGAGAATCTGAAATGGCAGTGGTTCTTATGTGGAGAGAATCGATTGAGTTGGTGATGTTGGGTAGTTTCGTTCCGTACTCGGTTTTGGTTATGATCTTTGGCTCGAATCCTAGGAGTTCACAGAATTTCGTTTCTCGAAGATCTATTTGATAACTACCAACGAGCTCGATCACCACTTTGTAACTCGTTAGGACAAAGATAATGGAAATTTTCTTCGGATCGTGGCTATTGCGCTTCATAGTCTGATGTAGGTAGTCGTTCAAGTCATCGTATGAATACATGCCATTCGGAAAGTTCACCGTCGTCCAGTTATTGCCATCGGGGCTGTATTTCACATCGTTGTTTTGATACGCAGGGGTGATGTTGTGCCAGGAGTATGTCATAGAAAGTTTATCGAGTGCTAACGAGTGCCTCATGTTAGGTGGAAGTTGTAAGGTAGGAACGTACTTGATCGTAAAGCTATTAGGACGAGAGACCCCGACTTTCACTCGATCCACAGATGAGATGTAGAGTGCTCGATCCATAGTGCCTATATTCTAGGTCACATAATCGTGCAAGAGGGCTATGAGTTGGTCGTTGGTTACCTCCCCGAGGTCGCGCAACTTGTGTGCTATGTCAGAAACCTCTTGCTTCACTCGCCGACTCGTATTTCCACCCTTTATGGAACCTCCGAGGATTTCCAACCGATCAAGCAGGTCGCCTGGGCCGGTATAGTATATAGCTCCGCCTCGCTTGCGTCGTCCGCCTTGACCTTGCTGTGGTTGTATGGTTGCTCGACCATCAAAAATAGTTTCCGCCCTCTTCACAAACTTCTTATTAAGTGCGATTTTTTTATCAATTTCCGCTCTTTGCGGCGACCCGACCTTTGTCTTGCTCTTCTTCCCACCGAGTTTTTTATTCAGGGTTGCCGCAGCGATTCGAGCTTCCTTCTCAGTACCTCGTTGAAAGGCTTCGTTTGGTGTTGGTAGCCCTGACTTGGTTAGCATCTGCAGCTCTTCGGGGGTGAAGCCGTGATTAGGATCCACAACAAGTTCTACAGGTGCGGGTGCCGCAGGGGCAGGCAAGGCTTGTTGTTCTGGAGGCGCGGGAAGTGCCGGCACGACCGGTGGCGCAGCGGCTTCGATGACCTCTTCCCGTAGCTCTTCAAGTTCCTCGATGAGGGGCTCAAAGGCTTTCTTCTGTTTTTCATAAGTATCTTGCCTGGCGTGTTCCTCCTTCTTTAAGGTGCTATGAACGAGATTGACCATCCGTCCCGCCTCTATCTGAGGAAGAGCATGTAGCTGAAAAGCTTCGAGGTCCATATCTATAACTTAGTTAAATAAAAATCAACTTAGTTGGAATAAGAATCAACTTAGTTAAATAAAAATCAACTTAGTTGGAATAAATATATAGCTATGGAAATTCCGAACTATGATGGTGGGAAGGACGCAATCACGAAGTTTAAGCAGCTCTACCCTTTCATGCCTAGCGAGCCTTTCCGAATGCTTATCGCTGCCCCCTCGGGGGGTGGGAAGACAAACTTGCTCATTCACATGCTCCGCGCCCCGCTTTTGTACTACGATAAGATATATCTATATGCCCGCAATCTCGATCAAGAGAAGTATCGCGATCTTTATGACCTTTTCGGTGAGTTAAGTGAGAAGGTTGGGTACCCCATTCTGGAGGGTAGCAGCGACATCGACGATATCAAACCTCTACAGACCCTCGATCAAGAATCCCAAAAGGTCGTTATCTTCGACGACTTCATCACGGAAAAGAACCAGAAGCCTATTGTGGAATACTTCACGGGTGGTCGCCATAAGAACTGTAGCCCGATATACTTATCACAGACCTTCTTTGCCACCCCAAAGACGATTCGGTTAAATTGTTCGCATTACTGTATAGCAGACTTCCCAACCAAACGTGAGAAGAACTGTATTGGAAGCGAACTTGGAGTAACACCTGAACAATACGAGAAAGCGACCTGCCAACCATTCTCCTTCCTTTGCGTTGATAAGCCTAAGAAACGGGTGACGCGAAACTTTCATGGGCCTCTTTAACGCTGAAGACCCACAAAGACATCAAAATTATTCTAACGTATTATATAGCGCTATGGAATCTAGTATTTACCCTACACTCACCTCTAATGATGAGGGACAAACATTTCGCCTTCGAAAAATCTGTGACGTACAGACCTCCCTCGAGAACGCTATAAAGACTTCCACAAGTATTCGTAAGAAATACTCACGCGCCTGTGCTCTTGTTCGAGGGCTTGCTGTGATCACTGGGAGTTTGAGCGTTGTGCTCGGTGTTTCCGGTCTAGCCACCAGCCTTTCTGGTCTCGGGATCCTGATTGGAGTTCCTTTGGGGGGTGGTGGTGGACTCTTGGGGATCATATCGGTCTCTTCGACTGCTGCTTCCAAACGACTCGCTCAGAAATTGATCAAGCACGAGCAGACGCTGGCTTGTGGTAAGGCTACGTTAAACACGGTGCGTGGTTTGGTCTCTAAGGCCCTCCAGGACAATAAGATTGATGATAAAGAGTTCACACTCATCCTCTCAGAGCTCAACAAGTACGAGGCGATGAGGCAGGAGATTCGTCAAAAAACGCGGGGTACAAAATCGACCCTGACCGACTTGGAAGCCCGCATTCGCAAGGAAGTAACGGAAGAAATGCGAAACAAACTCGCTTAATTATTGAGCGGGGAGGAGGTCGGTTTTGTTTACATTATGAAACCTATCCTGTTCTATCCAATTGCTAATGCTGTGCCAGATCTTATCGTATTTCTTTTGTGTCTTAACGCTGAGTCTCATTCCACCACATAGGGCCGCCCGCTCACGATCTCCGCGGAGCTCAAACATTCTTCTGAATATGAACGGAAGCTTTGGGAGTCGCTGGTCGTCACAAAACAATAAAGTAAAGGCGTGTACGACCTGACTAAATAGGTTAAGAATCGACTCCCGCTCGAGTTGGTCAATCCATCCGAATCGGCTATAACTCAAGAACTTTGTGGGGTGGCTCCTATCCTCACAACGATGGTACGTGGGAGGTGGTCCGTCCATCACGTCCGCCACGTCGCGCTCCCCTGACTCGCCTATCGCGTCCGCCGCGTTGGGCGCCCTTGACTCGTTTAGCGCCTTAATGTGATCGTACGCAGTCGGCACATTGACAATCCTGTAGATGTCATTCAATAATTTTCGATCTATGGGAGGCATGGGCTGCTCTGGATCTGGCCCTGGCTCTGGCTCTGACTCAAGAAGATCGCACTCAGTCACGACAATCCTGTAGATGTTATCGAATGATTTTTGATCCATACCGCCAGACCCTTCACATATACTTGTACTAGCACTCCTCTAATAGGAACTTTTTGTGGGGTATTAATATAAGATGGGCATTTTCAATGATTTGGATGACAAAGAACAAGATCCGAAGGATGGGTTAAAAGGTGCTAGAGGTGATCCAGGTCTCCAAGGTCCGAAAGGAGATGTTGGCATTCAAGGGGTAAGAGGAGATACAGGTCCAAAAGGAGATGCTGGTATCCAAGGGGTAAGAGGAGATACAGGTCCAAAAGGAGATGTTGGCATTCAAGGGGTAAGAGGAGATACAGGTCCAAAAGGAGATGCTGGTATCCAAGGGGACAAAGGCGACACAGGTCCGAAAGGAGATAGAGGCATCCACGGGTCTGGTGTTATGTATAGTAATCTGACCTTCAATTGTGGTAAATTCCTTATGGATTCTAATAATTGGGCGTCATCAAGCAGCGTAACCACATTCCTAATCATTAAGGATACGGCCTCAGTAGTGGGTATAGTTCCTTCGGAGCACCAGGGTTTTAAAATCCTTGAAACCTTCTCACCTAAATCGGTAGAAAAGTTAACCATGACTCTACCAATCCACGACGACTCAAACCACGGATTAAAAAGCAATAGCACATACACGATTAGGCTTGAAATTTATGCAAATCTTGGAATCCTAACATTGGGTCCTTTATCAATTGAGCAAAACTTGGGGTTCATATCGAACACAGAAAAAAGTGGTAGAATAGGAGGATCCTCATATGCGGCTTTTAAAGAGCTTAGCATAACCACGAGTACCCATACAGGTAGACTATCCTTCACAGTCGCACATGATCAATCATCTAATCAAACAGTGACTATATACGTTGCAATTATTGCTGGAGCATTAAACGTAAACACTTTCGTGAATCCTACTGTCTTTGATGATAACGAGTACATTATTAAGCAAAGAGTGCTTAACTTGGTTCCTATCAAGACAGTCACTTATATAGCAAAGGAAATTTCAAACATATGGCGCCACAACGATATGGAGTGGGGAGACCTACCACACTTCTTCATCGTAATGTATCCCAAGAGCACAACGAATTTAATTCGGTTGTCATGTACGCTTTACCTTGGATGCGACACGGGAGGAGCTAACGTATGGTTTCGATGGGTCGTAACCACAGGTCAGGGATTAATATCTTACATCAGCGTGAATTCGTTACCAAATAATGTCGTTCAAACCCGTAACAGAGCTAGCTTCGGTGCACAATTAGCAATCAATCCAGAAACTCTTGCCTGTGTGTCCCATAAAGGTTTCCATGTTCCATTCGATAAGACACCACATACATATAAATTACAGATAAAAGTGAAAGACACAGGAACCGTTACGATCAATGCGATATTCAATAATCAAAATGCTCCGTGGAATAGTTACGTTACCTCGAGTATGATCGTAGAGGAAGTCACCGGACTAACGCAGAGTCATGATAGCATTGGGGTCGTAAGATGTTCATCAGAATAGAATCACCAACAAAAAAAGAATGAAGAGAGGTCACGCACCGACTTTTCTTCATTCTTTTTTTTATGTGGTGATTCCTAATCTTCATTCTCATCGATCACGAGGTCTGCAAACGTTCCTTCCAACTCGTTCTCGAGGTTGGTGGATGTCGTAAATGCGATCGTGGTTGTCGAACTAGCTACAGACTTTGTACAACGTGTAGTGCACCACTACGACGCGAACTTAGTAAAAGAAAAACGTAAAATCAAGAATCGCTTAGCCCATTGATTTGAGATATCTCGTCTTTGAGAAGGTCTTTCGAAGATCGTTCCCGAGATTGATAAGGTCCCAAGTGTCGAGCGAACTCTGTGATGGTTCGAACTTACACGACATCTTGTTTGAATTTTATCTTTGCGCCCCGCAGCACAGGTTTCGTTTGAAAGCCTCATGGAAATTCCTCGTCGAAGATCGTTCCCGAGTTCCAATCGAACTTTATCTTATCACCCTTCGCGTATGCTGTGGCTTGGTGTTTAAACGTCTATCTAGATCTTAAGTGCTTAACGAGCCACTCAACTACATCGAAATGACGATTCTTAGAGGCATCTCGTAGAGCACCTAAAACGCAATAGTTCTCTATGGTGAACTGAAAGTGGTTAACGAGCCACTCAACTACATCGAGACGGTTATTCGCAGAGGCCTTTTGTAGAACACGACGAACGTCTACTTCTTCTGCGGTGAACCGAAAGTGGTTAACGAGCCACTCGACTACATCGAGATGACCATTCCCAGAGGCACGGATTAGCGCATCATAAACGCAATCGTTCTCTATGGTGAGCTGAAAGTGCTTAACGAGCAACTTAACTACATCGAGATGGTTATTCGCAGAGGAATCCGTTAGAAGATAACTAACTTCTACACCTTCTGCGGTGAATCGAAAGTGCGTAACGAACAACTCAACGACATCGGAATGACCACTACCAGAGGCATAGAGTAGCGCTTCATAAACATCAACATCCTCTATGGTGAACTGAAAGTGGTTAACGAGCCACTCGACTACATCGAGATGACCATTCCCAGAGGCATTTCGTAGAGCAATATAAACATAATAGTTCTCTATGGTGAACTGAAAGTGGTTGACGAGCCACTCAACTACATCGAGATGACCATTCCCAGAGGCATCTCGTAGAGCATCATGAACACAATAGTCCTCTATGGTGAGCTGAAAGTGGTTAACGAGCCACTCAACTACATCGAGATGACCATTCCCAGAGGCATCTCGTAGAGCATCATGAACACAATAGTCCTCTATGGTGAGCTGAAAGTGGTTAACGAGCCACTCAACTACATCGAGATGACCATTCCCAGAGGCATCTCGTAGAGCATCATGAACACAATAGTCCTCTATGGTGAGCTGAAAGTGGTTAACGAGCCACTCAACTACATCGAGGTGGCCACGTCCACTAGCATAAACTAGCGGGCCGTAACCATCTTCCTCCTTGGGGATGTCGAACTTCTTGACCAAGCCGTCTCGATCGGCGTCGTCGTGGGTGGACTCAAGACCTAGTGTGAGTACTCGCGTGCGGAACTCCTTGTCCGTGTTCTCGTAGCGCGAGAGAGCTGCGGCATCTTTTAGGCGTTTCGATGTCCTTGAGATGCTTGCGAATGACCAAGGATCTGCATGCTCTACGATCTTAGTCAGAATTTCTAGAGGGAGGCACGATATATAATCCATAGTGGAAGAGATCGATATAACTATATGTAATTATATCTCTAATAGGATTATCAAGTTGGATTTTATGTACAAGCAATCGATGTCGATATAACTATATGCTAATCATATCTCTAATAGGTTTACACTTTTGGATTTTTTAGGTGTAAGAATGTCTAGTGACAATCTTGGCAACACTGTGTATAAAGTAGTATGTAAAGTGGCGGGTTCTGGGACACTTTTCAACAAAATTCGTGCAATGATTTCAACAAAGTGTGCAAGCAAGGAGGGAGTGGCCTCTAGGACACGACCTCCTTGCTTGCACACTTTGTTGAAATCGTTGCACGAATTTTGTTGAAAAGTGGCCCAGAACCGCCACTTTACATACTACTAAAGGTGGCAGAAATTTCGCTATAAAACTTTAACTCAAAATAAATGTCTCAGTCGCGTGCTCTACCGAGGAAACTGTTTTAGACGGCTTCCTTATATAGTTATTAAACTGGTGTCTTTTGGCCGATAACAGTCGCGCGGATTTTTCATTCTTTCGGACGATTATTTCTTCATCTGACAAGAATCGCGGCCGCTTTTTGTTTACGTTGGTCATGCCACCCAAAGGTTTTGTTTTTAAAGTTTGAAGTAAGCAACCTATTTTTGTTTCACAGATCTGTCATATCTGCGATTCTGAGCAGTTTATTTTAGTGATTTCTTAATATAACGGATATAAGAGGCAAACCTGTTTCTAATTAATATGGAGTATTGAGAATTTTCAAGCGTCCCGATTAAGAAACGAAAGTACATTCTACCATTTTGTGATTTTCAATTTATATCTCATGCAGGATTTATTTAACCGATTTTGCTACAATAAAAAGGAAACTTCTCAGGAAAGTAAGGGCAATTCGAACAACACTTGTTGATTTTGAAATATTATTTTGAAAGCCAAAATTATCTTTTATATTGTATCGATTCGGCCCAAACTAGACACATAACCAGGAACCTAAACATTTCGCAACCATGGCATTATTTCTTATAGGTGTTTAAACCCCAAAAGAAAACCAAACTATAAACACTTAAACTTTCCTTTGTTTCTAACGTTTGAACGGTTGTTGATTTCAAGTCCCACTGGCGCTAAGAAAAATTGTTAGGCATTTAGGCACTGAACAAAGCGATTGTTTGCGCATTGTACTCGTACCGACCCTATGGTATTGCTTTCTCAGGAAAAACAAACACACACATGGGGATATATATATATATAATCTGGAGTGTCATCTTTTTTTTGATCGGGTGGTATATATATATATATAGAGAGAGAGAGATATAGATATAGATATAGATATAGATATAGATATAGATATAGATATATAGATAAATAAATGTTTCGATTAATTCTATCAAACAGTGCTCGATACAATGCTGTAGAGCAATAATGCTAAGGATTCGGAGTATTTAAATTCTTGGTTGATTCATATTTCGCTCTACAATACTGTTTCGTGGGGACCAAAGTCCTCACTCATCAGGAGCGCCACTTTGAAGAGTTTAGGGACACAAGTAACTTTGAGAGATTTGGGTTAGGTTACAAAAAAAAACATTTTCGGGATACGGCACAACTGGCATGCTAGTTTTAAAGTACTGGAAGGGACCGTTGTTTTGACGTGTAGTACATCGAAATCCATTAAAAGCTCGAGAAATGGCGTCACTTTGAAGAGTTTTGGTTACACAAGATGAAGCACATTTACACAAAAACGGTCTTAGACAAGAAGGCTCCTTTCGTGTTAACATGCTTCATATATATATATATATACTCATGGTACCACAAAAACCCAAAGTCGGCTGCATTTCCAGCGTGGTGTAGTGGTTAACGCATCGGACTAGTGTACCGAGGCCGTGGGTTCGAATCCTACTCAGGGCTTATATATTTTCTCTTTCACCTTTATTCTGATTATATGTAATTCAACTTGTTTTCGAAGAGCGCTCAACTTGTCAGGAGCAGTAATTATTTTTATAAAATGGTTCTAGACTTCAGGAGTGATTAATCGCTTTATTGCTACAGCTCTGTTTCGTATGTTCAAAGAATGACCACACTCTTCAGGCAATTACAACGAATGACCAGTAAATTTACATGCTAGCGGTATAAAATGAAATGAATGGTTGCTAGGTAACAGCTGAATTACGTAGTTCTAAAGTTCTAAAGTTTCTTAGCACGTACTTATTTCTGTGGCGACATGAACTTGCTAATTCGTTACGTTTGTTTAGGCTGCATAGATCTTTCTTGCAGATTATTATAAACTTTTCGTAAAGGCATAGGTTACATTTCTTGTTAATATTATTGTAGGGTTGGTATTTTCTGGATTTATTGTCGTCTTTTAGGGTCCATATGTGTTTTGATAGTTCTGTGTCATTTCTTCTGTTATCATGCCGGAAGGATATGTATATCTACCATGTTTTCACAAAAGGGGGTGTTAGGTTCTAAGGCTCCTTTTGTGAAAACATGGTAGATCTTGTGTGCCTTTAAGCTTTAAAAGCCAGTAACTCGTGTTTTTGCCGTTTTCTTGAAAGGGCAAATGGTAGTTGAAGACTTTTCTGGCCTTTCTATCCCATAATTGATCTCTAGTTATTTTATGTGGGGGGGGGGGGGGGGGGGGGGGTAGGGTGTGGAGGACTAGTTCAAACATTTTCGCGAATAACTGGAGCTTTTAATGGATTTTTATGTACTACACGTCAAAACAACGGTCTCTTCCAGTACTTTAAGACTAGCGTGCCAGTTTTGCCGTATTTGGAGTAGAAAACCCGAAAATGTGTTTTTTGTAACGCAACGTTAAACTCTCAAAGTTACTTGTGTACCCTAAAATCTTCAAAGTGGCGCCATTTCTCGAGCTTTTTAATGGATTTTGATGCACTACAACGTTCTCTTAATGTAGATTGCGTTTAGTTGATGGAAGTTTGCTGTATTTTGAGTAACATTATCAGAAAATGGCCTTTTTCTAACCTAAGCCTAACCTCTAGGTCTCAAATAAAGAAATTATGGGATAGATCTAAGTCAAGTCAATTATGGGATAGAAAGGCCAGAAAAGTCCAAGAAAACGGCAAAAACACGAGTTACTGGCTTTTAAAGCTTAAAGGCACACAAGATCTACCATGTTTTCACAAAAGGGGGTGTTAGGTTCTAAGGCTCCTTTTGTGAAAACATGGTAGATATATATATATATAGGATTTTTGATAAGCTTGGTAAAGGCATTTCGATTGAACACCTTGTTAACTAAGGCCAACAAAAAGTTAATAAAACTTATAATTCAGTCAGGAAAGAAATCATGTGCAATTTATTTTTAAAATATGAAAGCAATCGAGTCATTTGAAAATCATAATTATGGTAGTCATGACTTCATACTTTGCGATACACTCGTTTAAAATTAATTGTCTAAAAGGAAAACAATACCTTACTCAATCGTAAAGTACATCTGTACAATTCTAAAGTTGATAGATTCTGCCCTGTTTCTTGTATAAGCAGATTATATTTAAACCTGTTCTGTGATATTTAGTAAATAAACCCCTTCTGGCGACTGGTATATCGACTGATAATGTCCGAGCCTGAGAGATACATTATAAAAATAGAAACATGGAACAGTTGGCCGAGAAGCGAAGCGCATTCGTTTAGAGCTTCTTTTTATTTATCGTGATAATAGCAGTGAATGGTGAAAAAGTGTACAGACCTTTCTTGCATGGATAACTAAAATAACATCCCTAGCTAGATATACATGCTTTATCTTTCTAATACCTCTCCTCCTCCGAAATTCTTCAGACGTCCTGGCACAGTATAGCAGCCATTTAGTTTTCACAAATGGACGACTCTTTACAACCTGTCGTACTTGTCGAGATGACAGGTGCTATTTTGATCGTACACAGTATAACCAGACGGTGTTTGGTTCTCTTTGTGGGATGTCAACACAATATTCGTGTCTGACTACACCATTTCCTAAAGATCAGCTCTCCAAAAACTTGCGGGGAATCGTTCCTGAGTTATTTTATGAGAGAAACATCGGCGTACATTTTTTTAAAGTTATATATATATATCATTATACTCCCATATTCTTTAATTCTGCTTGTTTATTGTTCTACAATATTAATAATTTACTGAGAACTTCAACCTTTTAACAGCCGCTGGTTGATCGGATAAATAAGTTATTACTAACACTTACTAGATTTTACGAGCCAGTTCACGGAAATGTGAAACAAATCCTTACTTAATAGATTTAAAGGTATAGCAATGGATGAAAACACACTTTATTAATTGTCTGAACATCAGGAGTTTGGATTAAGCGACGTCCAGTATGGTGTACTTCAGTTATCTGTTGTTATTATTGGCCTTTTTGATTTTTACTTCTCAGTCTTTGTTTGCGTTCGGTGTGACAAGAGCAAGACACCACTCGTATAAATATTATGAAAACACAAAAACAGATTTAAAAACATCGCCAAGGGATAAAAACACGATTGTAAGAGCTATTGGAGGACTGTATACATTTTCTGAAGACGACGAAGGTATTCGGGTATCAAAGAAAAGGGACAGAAAAGAGGTTCAAGAAAAATCATCAAAGCGACAAAGTATTGAAGTGGCTGAGGTATTAAAAGATCTTGCTGAATTAGCAACTGCTGTATCAGACAATGTAAGTAATGAAACAACTACTACAGTAGCACCAACAACTTCTGTAGCCTCTTCTGCTGCACCAACGACATCTGTGGCATCTACTTCTGGTCCGACGGTTAATACTGGATCTACCCAAGCAACAACAAATTCCCCAACAGGGACTGGCACAGGAACAGGGACTCCTACTGGAACTGGAACTGGAACTGGAACTGGAACGGCAAGTGGGACACCGACCGGAACCTCTTCTGGGACTCCCACGGGAAGCGAAACGCCTACTACAGCACCAGGCAATGTAACAACAACTGCACCGGGAAACGAAACAACAGTGTCAACAGTCACACCAGTGACAACAGTGACAACAATCACACCATTGACAACAGTCACACCAGGCAATGTAACAACAACTGCACCGGGAAACTTAACAACAGTCACCCCAGTCACAACAGCGCCAACCACGGTTCAGACTACTGCCCTGACCACAATGACAACCACAGCACCAACTGTTGCACCTACAATAACACCAACAATAATAGGGCCAGGAGGAGGTGGTGGAGCAGGAGGTGGTGGTGGAGCAGGAGGTGGTGTAGGAGGAGGAGGTGGTGGCGGAGCAGGAGCTGGTGGCGGAGCAGGAGGTGGTGTAGGAGGAGGAGGTGGCGGCGGCGGCGGCGGGGGAATAGGAGGTGGTATAACCAGTGGAAATGGACGATTTTGGCTGAAAAAAATTCTGGTACAAGCAGGACTTGGCGGACTGCTTGGACAAGGTGGTTTGATTGGACCTGGTGGACAAACAGTACTGCCTGGTATACTCCCTGTCTTACCGGGGCATACTACATTACCCGCTGTTGCCGGACCAAATGGGCTAGGCGGTTTACTGGAAAATGCTGGTTTGGGTGGTTTGTTGGGACATATTGGAGCGGCAGGAGGTGATGGTCCCGTTTTTCCAGAAATAACTATACAACCTGATGGAAAGATAACAATCCGTCATGGCCAAGGTCTGTTCCCATCTGCAGGAGGCCATTTCGTGCATGTAAGTCTTCCTGGACTTGTTGGAGGAAAGCTACCGGGTCTTGATCCAAAAGGTGAGTTCCTTTGCATTTCTTTGTCACAAACGCATCTCGCAGTAAAAATATTGAACAGTAAGTTTTTTGAACAAAACGTTCAGTAGTGTGCAATACACTTTCTGTTTGATCCAAATATCATGTGTATTTCAACAATGTAAAAAAATACCTTAAAATATATTTTGGATACGCAGGGATGATTCATCAAATCGGCTACGGCCAGGGGGTATGTTATACCCAAAATGGCGAGATTCAAGTCATTAAAAAAAATATTGCCGTATATTTTATACTAGAAAATTGCAAAATTTAAATATACTACATACCCATATTTCAATGTAAAAATACCGTATACTCAATTTGTTAAAAAAAGTGGATACCAGTTGTACCAGGAGCCCATTACCAGGGGCGTCCATCTCCCATACTAGGTCTGTGAGTCAACGTATGACCGGATTGAGCTATATTTAGAACAGATCTCACCGGAGTCCACGTGCCCACACTTTGGGAATCCAATCAAACCATAGTCAGGACAATGCAGCGTTAGTAAAATCACCTCAAAGAACAATAGATCATTCTTAATCTCGATAATTACGGCAAGCATATCCACGATCGCAGCAGAGTCGGAAGGCAGTTACCCGGGAAACACGTTCTAAAAATAGCTCAAACCGGTCATACGTTGACTCACGGGTATAGTATATATGGACGCTCCTGGTAATGGGCTCCTGGTTGTACCCAAATCCCCGGGCCGACCCTATCAAATTTGAGGGGAGATTGTGCTAGCTAAACATAAGAAACTTGACTGATTAGTCGTTTTACTAAAATGACCAGGCCACTGACACCTTCAGTTGTCACACCTTTGTGGAGTGAACATCTCGGTGATGCTTCGCTTGATCGCTCCCTACTGATTGATTATCGCGCCAAATTCAAATGAAACACATCAATGTTAAACTTCCTAGTAAGTGCTACAGAGTGACGCTCGCCCCTTTTTAGCAGATTGTACTGTTTCTTATAGACCCATTCGAAAAATGGCGTCCAATTTAAAAAGCTATTGTCCTGGTAACGTGAACACGAGGCTAGTCAGTACACACAAAAGCTTTTGAACGTGTAAGCGAGGCTAGTCAGTACTAAACAATAGTTAATTAAATTGGACGCCATTTTTAATTGCGCTTAAAGTTGTTTAGTGTTTTATCCTCCTCTATGCTTTACGTTTTATTTTAGCAATACATTATTTTCGTTATTACTTATTGTTAAACATCTTAACCCACAGCTCCTTGTGTAAATAAAGTCACCTACTGCAAGAACTGGGGGAAAATGGGAGAATGTTTAAAGAATCCAAAGTTTATGCTGGTCAACTGCAAAAAGACGTGCACTGATTGTGGTGAGAATTTCCCTAACCTCTTATAAGATAGCCACGATACAACGACGGCGACGGCAGCGAGGAAGGGACCTAGAAAAATATTTTCTCCCGAAATGTGATGTTTACTATTTCCTTCGTTCGCCTTTAATTACTTTTCACAATCATATCTTCGAAAAATATGATAAGCAAAGAGTGATTAATTTTTATACGTGGCGGTCTCGTGTTAACGTAAAATTTGTGGTTTTCACGTTGTGTTTTTCCAGTCAACGGTTGAAATGTAGGCGACTGCGTGCATTTTCACGTGCAGTTATTGTATTTTGTAATTAAGGCTATTGTTTTGTGCCGTCGTGGCTGCTTAAGCTTTCAAATATAAACTAACTAAAACCCTACCCTGAACCTAACCAGTCAGTATAAACAAGATCTTACCCACCTAGAGCTAGCTATAGGGTTCTCAAAAAAAACTTCCGGGACTCGAACCCCGCTTCTCCTACTCGTAAGGCAAACGTCGCAACCACTACACTAAACAACCATCGCCGCTCAATTGTTGTCATTTTTTTAAATCTTAAAACCACTGCTAATATATGTATTTTTAGGGGGCTCATGTTAAAAGTGCTCGACAACTGAAAATGCAAAGCCAATAATAACAATAATATACAATATAACAGAAATATAAATATATATACAGTAAATACTATGTAATAATTAACAAGATAATTTTATAAAAACTCTATATAAGTAATATATTAAAAATGTAATTATAATTGTGACGAAAATGTTAACAATGAATTATAAGTCATTAATGACACTAAATTATATGCAGTTGTTGCACTGGCAGCCAACTAGGTCAGACTGTTTAATGTGATTTCGAAATTGCGATAAAGAAGTAGCAGATTTAGCAGGTAACGGTAACTGATTCCAGATGCGAGAAATAGTATAAGAAAAAGAGTTGTGTAGGTAGCGACTATCATAAGAATCCTGTACTACATTATGGCCATTACCATAACGTATTTTTTAGCCAATCAGAATGAGTGAGTGATTCCTCTCCTTTGTAACTCTGCGTTCTGATGCGCTGAAATAAGCGAGTTTTATCAGAGTTTACCTTCATGCACATTATAAAATCCAAGCAGGTGATTGGTTACTGAAAGAGCGGTTTTCGATTGACTGCAGTAAAACCAAAACCGAAGCAATCACTTTTTGTTTTCGGCACTCAATTGAAAACGCGGTAGACGAGCTTAGTAGACGCAAACGGTTACGAGTTCGAGCCCAAGTAGGAGCGCTCAAAACAAATTCTCTCGTTTACCTTCTCTTCTTGTTTACCTGTGAACCCTAGCTCTAGGTGAGTGAGAACCTGTCGTTTACCCGTGAACTGGTCCGATGGTTAGGGTTCGGTTTGTGTCCGGGGATATGATCAACTAAAAGTCTATCAGCAGCTGACGTTTCGAGCGCTAGCCCTTCGAGCGCTAGCCCTTTAATTGCACCACTCTACCCCTTGTAATATTCAATCAATATTATGTACTAGAAATAGCTTCCTCTTTTTTTTTTTTTTTTTATTCTATTTACCATTATTGTGATTAATAACTTTATAATTGTGATTCATCAGTAGCCTGTATGACAACGTAAAAAAAATTCTTAAGCACTGTACCTTGACCTAGTTGCCAAATAAGCCTCTGGCTTCGGCTTAACATTGTAATTTTAACAATATCATTAATATGAATCATTAAACTCATTAAACTCATAATGAGAGCAAAAGAGGAATTATGGGTGGGAAAACGGTCATAAAGTGTTGAGTGTATGAATACCGCTGAGGGAACATGTATTCGGGTCAATTAGGATCAAAGAAAACTGATTGCGCCAACAATAGAAATGCTAATAGCTGCAATAGGGACAATAAAGAGTGTTGATGAATAAAGTAATGAAACATTTTGTTCTAAGTGAATACGCGAATTGTGAAATTAGATGAACGAAAAGCGTTCATCAATGCCGTTAGGTTCCAAAGAGCCTAATTTGAAAATGTTCTTTGCGTTTAGGGGTTACAGTAGTACCTTGATGAAGAGAAATGCCGCATATAGTAATGTGATTAACAGAATGGTCAGGAAGATTAAAGTAGTGAGATTAAATAAACTATTGATGTCGTATTTATTCGCATCGCGCGTCCAAATTCGTTGATAACAACTGCAAATTGATAACTTTGTGGCGTTTTTGCCTTTTCAATACTTCTAAACTGGATACAAATAGAATAATGTACGGTTGGAATTCATTGGGATCACACTTCAACTGTTAACCGTTCTTCAGCGATGATTAATCCAAGATGGCGGATGTTCCTCAAAATATGCCCATATATTGTACCAGGGGTTCTTTCGACACCATCTTGGATTAGACGCGTAAAGACCCTGGGAACGAGGTTGTTTAGTCGACTGAAAACCTGATATTTGCATGAATACGTGGCTCCAAAAGAAACGTTTTCGACTGTAAAGGGGCCCTCTCACGCATAATGCTTTGCGTGTTTATGTTTACATACGGGAACTCGGAGTTGAGCGCATGTGGCCAGGCAAATCCTTCTCGTTCGCGATCTTCACCGGCCAACATGGATAACAAATCAGATCAACTGCCATTTTGAACTGCCTTCGCACAGAAGGCCAAACATTTGGGCTAAAAAATGATTTATGTATAGATTTTCACCAAATAAAACTTTCTGCAACCTCTAGGGTATCCATGCTAAATTTCCAGCCGGAAGGTTTGGCTTAAAGGGGCTACGTCATGGTACTGCGCATGTATGGAGTTAGTGTACGATTGGTGGGTTAAAACAATGCAACCACCCTCCTTCAATGCTTGATTGAAAGTATTTTCATTATTTTACTTGAAGACTGTATATTTACAGTTTATTAGGCACTGATAATTACAAAACATTTTCACAGCCAATAGAAAAGTGTAACGCAAAGCAATCACTGGATAGCCGCTACATAAGCATAATTAAGAAAATCAAAACGTGCCGTTCTTTTTGTGCTTATGATTATGCTTATGTCGCTGTTTTTCCTAATGAGGACACGTACGACATAAGCATAAGCATAACTAATTAAAGTAGTGCGGACAGCAGCGACATAAGCATAAGAACATAGACATGCGTATTAAACACCTCCGGGTCGACTCGTCCGCCATTTTGTTTTCTTCAGTTCAGAGGTGGTGACAAACTTTAGCCAGAGATGTTTAAGTAATGGTCCAGATAAGAACTGTAGTAGAATCCATTGTTCTGCGGCAATGAGCCTCCCCCACATACGATTTTGCTTGAATATGCCTTTAGTGCTTTAGGAGGTATCTACAGTCCAAACTACATATCGAAAATAAAGCATTTGTTATTTTATTTTATTTTTTTCTGTGAAAACACAGAGAAGCCATCATCCAGCCAATCGAATATAGAGAAAACAAAGAATTTTTCAATCGCAATTTTGAGACCTTTCCCCACAGACGATATTCTTCGAAATTAAACCATATAGCTAGTTTGATCAAACATAAATTCAAACCACAAAAAAAAATTCGAATGAAAATGCATTATTTCGATGGGTTTCTATTGAATTTCTAAGTATCAACCAATGAAAATAAAAATTATGAGAAAGAATAATAGAAAATTAACACCTTTTAACATTCCTTGTCGTGGAGCACTACAGTTCTTATCTGGACCATTACTTAATACGCATGCGTATTGTTATTATGCTTATGTCGCTAGTGAGGGTCGGGCTTTACTTTCGACACTCATTCGAAAACCGCTTCATTAGTGCATCATGGTCAAGCTTAGAGTTCTGCAAGCTCAGGTAAACCATTTTTGCTGGACTGTATTTTCAGCACCATGTAAGAACGCCGATCCCCGGTGTATCCAGTGGGCAAAAGCTGGACAGTGCAACAAGAATGTAAAGTTTATGGACCAAAAGTGCTGGAGGAGCTGCTCTACCTGTGGTAAGTAATGGTGCAATATGTTAATGATAGCTCCGTCTTAATTACAGTTAATTGTGTAACAATACGAGCAACCATGTGACGTCATAAAATCCAAGATGGCTTCCGTTGTATAGCAAGATCTTTTCATTGTATATCAAAATAATATTTCTGGTTTAGAATCCAAACTGGTTCATACTCGTATCCATCTTTTTTTCAAAAACTAAATACGTTTTCCACTCTTTTTCAACAAAATTTAAGTTTGAGGTTAACGGATAACTTCAAAACGAAAAAGATGGGATAAAACATTTTCGCACAGAAATGTATAGTTTTAGTAATAGTGTCTCGTATACCAAAAACTCTGTTCAAAAAAATAATTGACGGAGAAATACCAAAAAGTTTTTAACCGGAAGTAAAAGGTTCTGTTTGATTGACAGCAGATCAATAAACACACGACAAGTGCTCACTCGCCCGTAACGACGGTGTGGGGAAAGCTGTAGCGGTATATACTTCATGGTAGTGTTTCGTTCCATATAGTCTCCCTGCATAATACTGTAAAACAGTAGAGAAAATGATTATGCAGGGAGACTATATGGAACGAAACTCTACCATGAAGTATATACTGTAGCGCATATTAAATTCATTTCATATACATGTACCAATGTTTACGTTTATTGAGAAACGTTTTTCCACACACGATTCCATAATTCCATCGGTTGTTGGCCTTATGTCTTCCAAAAAGCAAGCAGGGTTCCCTTAGCTTGGAAAACAAAGAAAAAATCAAAGCAAAACGAGGCCAAACAATGCATACGACTACAATTACAAAGCCAACAAGCGTTCGTATTTTCACTTTCAGACAGAGTGCCGAGTACCCTGGTTACCAGAGCTTCTAACCTCTATCTCGGAAAGCGAGGAGCGGAGCGAGAGAGATTAGAAGCTCTGGTAACCAGGGTAAGTGCCGAGTGGTCCACATCTCAACATGTACAGCTTGTACAGTGCCTGTACAAGCTCCTTGGAGTTTTTTTCACTGAACACCTTCCATATGTACATACTTAAATTAAAGATAATATAACATATTCCACTTAGATCTACAAATCGATATATTCAAAAGATACAAACAAACAAGCAAATAATCAAATAATAATACTGTATTATATATTCCATTTTATTTTATTTTGCGTGTAAACATATATACATGTATTATATATATGGTAAATAAAGATTGATTGATGATTGATTGATAGGAGCCAGCCGAGAGAATATTTGTTTCCAAGAAAGCTTAGATGGAAACGTAGTCTGACGGTGACCCTGAATATCTCGCTATTGCCGTGCTGTTTCAGACGCCTGGAAATCGCTGTCTCCTCTACTAACTATGCTCGCATCCAAGGTGTCTCTAGATGTTCACCTCGAGGTCTTTTTAGTTTTTCCCATCACAAGAAAACTAGAATAACATTGTCTCGATGCGGCGCGTAACTTTGATCGGAAATCAACATTGGCAGGAAATCTTGACAGATGGTCTGTACTGTGATGAGAAATGATTGGCCAAGAACTCGCTAATTGTTGGAGAGGCGGGGCTTCAGATTCACGCACGACAGACGACTAGAATTTTGAAGTGCTATTTTCTACGCTTTCAATTTTCAACCAACATTTTCACAAAATGTCAATTGATATCTCAGCTGCAAAACCCGTGTCAGGGAATTGGGAAATTCTAAAAAAAGAGCTCTTGACGGCGTTTCTCGCATATCTACTCGGATTATTTTTCTCCTTTTCACGCAGAGTATGTTGACTTTTGAACTAAATCAAATTTTCAAATTCCCCGACATCCTTTTGTAATACAATTCCTCTGAAATCCGACAAAGCAAACTTTTAAAACTTTTAAATATTTTCGGAGTCTGAGTTTCTGAAAGCCATCTCACTAGTTCGGAGAAACGGGATGGCGGAAAATTCGAGATTTTCAAAGAACTCAAAACTTTTTATGCATTCTTGTAGCCAATGATATATGGATGATTTATCTACGATGTTTTCTCGAGGCACTACATAATTTAGACTGGAAACGCACCCTGAAGGTACCCGGTAACATAAGAGGGGTTATTTTACAAAACCGCGTATTGTGCGCCAAAAATCGACATGCTAACGACTGAGTTTTGTGCCGAGATAAAATGGAGTTTAGAAAAGATTTTACGATATTTGTGTTGCTTTTTGAATGGTGACAGTTATATTGGAGTGTTAATCAAAAATATAAAACAAAAAACGTCTTTCGTCAGGGCTATACCTAAATACGTAACACTAAACTAAAGGCGGTTCAATGGCTGACCAAATTTACAAAAAAAAGAAGGAAACTAACTTTGTGCCACGCTAAAACAGTTCTTAGTCAAGGCTTTATGTTGTTTTTTTGTGTTTGTTTGACAATTAGAGTGTTGATCCAAAGCGCGAATTGGACTTCAAATAGGATATTTGGATGATGACGTCACATACTACAACCAGAACCCCTTGCGACGATTTTTTTGTTCCTCTAATTTGGACCATTGTCTTGGTATTCTCAAAGGAGTTTGTAATCATTTGAAGATTACTTTAAATGGTGACTAAAATGACCTTTTTCTTTACTAACAACTGACAAACTGTGTATATTTCTATGCATCGATGTTGTTTTAATAGAAAGGCGCCATGGAGAATAATGCATTAAGTAATGGTCCAGATAAGAACTGTAGTGTCTACGGCAAGGAATGTTAAAAGGTGTTAATTTTCTATTATTCTTTCTCGTAATTTCATTGGTTGATACTTATAAATTCAATAGAAACCCATCGAAATAATGCATTTTCATTCGATATTTTTTTGCGGTTTGAATTTATTTTTGATCAAACTAACTATAGGTTAATTTCGAAGAATATCGTATGTGGGGAAAGTTCTCAAATTTGCGATTGAAAAATCCTTTGTTTTCTCTATATCCGATTGGCTGGATGGTGGCTTCTCTGCGTTTTCACAGAAAAAAGAGCCAATAGCATAAAAAATACTTTATTTTCGAGATGTAGTTTGGACTGTAGATACCTCCTAAAGCACTTAAGGGATATTCAAATAAAATTGTATGTGGGGGAGGCTCATTGCCGCAGAACAATGGATTCCACTACAGTTCTTATCTGGACCATTACTTAATGATATGACGTCTTCCCAGGGATCGACCCAGGCTTTTACTAGCTTACGCGGTCATGGGTCAGGAAATGTCCAATAGGAGATATTGTAGTTGAGTCTACGAATAGCAGTTTCAGCGGTATTGACCCGAACGCCTCACTTCAATGTAATGAAGCGCTATTCAAACTGTGTATCTAAATTAGTCGTGCTTGTTTAGGAGGGTGTTGGTGTCGTGTAAGAATGATGGTTTCAATGGCGCTTCATTACATTGAAGTGAGGCGTTCGGGTCAATACCGCTGAAACTGCTATTCGTAGACTCAACTACAATATCTCCTATTTACACGATTTCAAACAAGCGTAGAACATTGAGTATTCTCTGTAAGGCAAAACTCTCTTTACAGAAATACTCAAAACGTTTCGAAGGTTCATAGCTATAAAACTTGCAAGAAGGGTTTTAGGCACTTTAAATGACATTATAATGCAAATGACCTATTAGTCTGCAAGGCTAGTTTTTGGCGATTTTTTTTTCAAATATTACTCGACAATCATAAAAATTCCCTCTTAAACTATATTGCCAACAAATAAACCGACATTCGTTCCAACAGTTGGGAGTTTCTTTAGATACTTACGAGTACTTATGATTACCTACGAGTACTTACGAGTGTTTGTGTAAATGCATATTTTGTTGTTTAGCTCCCTGCGAAGACAAGCATCCAGTAAAGTGTATCGCCTGGAAGAAACAAAACGAATGTCATAAAAACCCCAAATTTATGATGCAGCAGTGTTGGAAGAGTTGCTCTGGCTGTGGTAAGTTGTACTTAACAAATATATTCCATTCTGCCGTGCGTCTGTCTTCTTATGGATGCACCGCAGATGACGTTACAACGTGAAGAGAACAAAGAAGTGTGCCACGAGCCGCAGTCGAGTAGCCTAGCTAACTAACTAAAAACTCTGAAAATATCCAAACAAAACGAGTTGAGAAATTGGTTGCGTCGGCAAATTGAACCGACTTGTGTTGTTTAATTCTGATACTTAAAGAACTTAGTACTTCAGAAATGTGAAGCAAATTTCAGCTGAACAGCGCTCCCTGCACTTACGAAATATTGTACAAAGACGTATGATCAATGTGTTAAAACTTGTATATAACTAATGGTGCAATAAAATACGACATTTTTTTATCCTTTCGGATGTTTTAATCCCAAGCCGATTTTCAGCCTGAGGAAATGCCATTTTAGATATTCTAATCTCAAACATTTTCCAGCGGAGCATGCTCCTGCATGAACACAGAGACTCGGGTCACATTTTTTCCTGGATTTGCGCCTTTAACCGTTAATTAATATACCTTGATCCTGGAGTTGCAGCATCCTAGATACCAGACGTCATGTTATGCCTTTCAAGGCAGTATCTAGTTTCTATATTCTAACTTCTTGCACAGTACATAATCCAAGCAGGTGATTGACTAATGACAGTGTTTATTGGTGCTATTCTATGTCAGTTCTGCTTGTAAGTTCTGCTTGTAAGCTCTTTATGTAATTTAAGATCTGTTTCCGTTCTTCTTTTGTTTGAAAATTGTTAATACGATCGTCTCATGTACATTTGCTAACCCCCCACCCCGAATAGCATTTGCTAAATGTGGGTGGGTTAGATCCTTTGTAATGTAATTGATAAATTGAAATAAAAGTGAAGTGAAGTATGTTTTTTTGCATTTACGCATGCTCAGACCGTTATTTGTAAGTTGGTTATTTGCAGGTGAATGGGTCTTCTGCAGGAATGCAATCATGTGGTTATACTGAGTGGCTAAAAAATATTAATTCATAGATTAAAAGCACTTGTACGAGATCGGTAGTGTTATTAACAAAACCTGTTTGTATTTTCTACCTCCAATCGATTGTCGATCTTTCTAAAACAGCGTTTTCATATATAGCTTGGCATGGCAACGCCTTTCCCCTGGGGATCACGAGCTCAATTCATTCGTTAACGAAGTATTATATAAGCACGTGATTTCCTGCAAAGGGCCTATTAACCAATCAAAAATTCGGGATTATTCTTCATCATATTTTCTTCTTTTTGCATCTCAGAAAAATGCGAGAATAAAGTTCCTGCTTGTATTGACTTTGGCAAAAAAGGATTTTGTACTTCCCATCCTTCTGTACCACTTATGTGCTGGAAGAGTTGTTCTGGATGTGGTGAGTATTCTTAATACAATTCTCTAGTTTTCCTATTTGCAATGGTCGTACTTCTGCTTCTAGATCTTCAATACAAATACTCGGAACAGATTGAAAATGTTCATGGTTTACTATACACAATGAAACTCCGGATAAAAAATTGTATAAACATTGAGTGACGTCATGGTTTGGATTTCATTCGGTTAGTGCCATGCAATCAGGTCGTAATTGAAAATAATATCTTTATTTTCTCCAAAATATGACGTAGAGTATAGCAGAATACGAAATTGGATCAGGTAATATATGTTGATTTAGGCTATCATTTACATAAATCCTACAAATCAATATATGTAGACTACTAAACTGCAAGGACCAATGGACGAAGCACAATTACCGGATCACCTTGGATGAGATCTAATCAGCAACATTATACGTATCAGTGGTGTAGGGAGCGGGGGCGAGGGCGAGGGGTGGGGGCAGATTGCCCCCCTCAGCCCAGTACCAGAAGAGAGATTGATTGTATTGTGTTCTATTGTATTGTGTATTTCGTTCTATTGTTTTGTATTGTGTTAATTCTATTGTATTTTGATAGCAATTCATGTGTTGCCTACACGAAGGGACCACCCTTGGTCTGTGAGTCAGCACAATTCCAGATCAGGTTATTTTTAGAACACCCGAGGTGTAAATAAGGCCAGATAAAAAAAAAACTTGTTTAGCGTCCACCCATTTCAATTTTTCCAGTTAGGGAGGGAGGATTTTTTTGTTTGTTTTTCTATGTGAAGTTTATTTTGTCTTGACTAGACATTATTCACTCACCTCGTGTTCATGACCTCGTGTTGTAGAAACAAACTGGCGTCGATTTTAAAATATTTAATGCGCCGGTGCATATTTTAAGTGGTACATGTAGGGGTCTGGGTACAAGAATTGGTGTTCGCGGGCGCATTTACACTTTCTAAAGTTTTTTTATGAAAAATAAAAAATATAAAAAATAAAGGTCGGGGACATTTCTCAGGTCGGGCGGGGACGCTAAACAAGTATTGTTTTTATCTTGCCTAAATCCCATACCTCCAATCGGTAGGCCGATAAAATGCTTACTTTTTGACAATGGGTGAGCTTTTCTCATTGTACGTAGTAACAATGTGTCTTCATAAATCATTAGGAAGCATTGTTTGACTAGTACATTGTTGCATGAAATTACTGTTCACAAGGCTTCTCGCTGTTTTTCGCGGCTAAAAATTGCCTGATCTGGGAAAACTGATACGTATAATAAAACAAGATGCACGGCTGATTATACGGTTTTGGGAAGAATATATGTAATTAAAGTTATTTTTAAATATCAAACTTTCAAAATATATAAATGTGTAACGTTTACTTGCTATACTTGTTTACCGTATAATCAGCCGCGCGTCTTCTTTTAGGAAATCGACGTATGAGACCCTATTTTTTGTACATGAAAACCGGCTTGATTTCAAATAAGGCAGGAAAAGTCTTCGGTTTTTTCCCTAGCGCCCTGTGTTGACGAACGTCCAGAATGCCCAGCCTGGGCAAGCAAAGGAGAATGCCAGAAGAACCCTGTATTTATGGGTAAAAAGTGCTGGAGAAGCTGCTCTGGATGTGAGTTACTAACATTTCGATTATTTATGATTGTCACTTCCACGTTTAATATTTTACATAGGGAGTTCGGTCGCTTGCTCACTTTACAAAATTTCAATTTTATAATAACTTATCAACTTGTGTGGATAGATAACCCACGCAATTTATTGAATACGAACTTAATAACTACCCATAAAATATTATCGATTCTACTTAAGACTACATACATGGTTACTACTTAAAACTACATACTGTTGTCTTAACTATAAGACACTAATACTACGTATCAAGAAAGTGCAAAAGCATACAGAAACGGCCCTTTTGGATGTAGCTTGTGTTGCGTCCTGAAGGAGAATGGTAGTTGAAGGGGGGAGGGGGAAGGGGGGAGTCAAGGGGGGAGGGGGAGGGGAGGGGCCTCAAAGTGTGGAATGATATCCCTGTAGATATAAAAAGTAGTCCAACAACTAAATCATTTAAAAAGGTGTTTAAAAATCACCTCCTTTAATTTCTTCTTCCTAACAAAAATATATCAATAATTTATTGTCTTTATGTAGAAAAATGCAAACTCCTGACATTTCTTGTAATTTCATTTATTATTCATGTTCTGCGTACAATAATTAATTGAAGTTTCTGTTTCTATCTTAGAGTGGTCTGTATTTAATGTTAATATAAAGGGTGCGTGAGAGCCTTGTTAACCCTTTGGGTTGTATCCCATGCACCTTCCACATATTTAGTTTGACCTTTCTCTTTCCTTTTTCTTATTTGTAACCTTTGTAATTGTGGAAAATAAAAAAACGTTAAAATCCTTAAACCTTAAAGCATAGGAAAGGCGAGAAGGAGGGCCCCTTTCCTAACCCAAAATCATAACCATATAACCTGCTGTTCCTCTCATTAATTAAACGAAATCCAAAGAACAAAGATCAAATGTACTCAAAAATAATATATTCTACTTTACTACCGTTTTGCAGGCTGCACTGATAAGCAACCAGTCAACTGCGTCCAGTGGGCCAACGCTGGAGCATGTACGCATAATCCGACCTTCATGGGCGAGAACTGCAAACGCAGCTGTCACAAATGCTAGTTAACACGTTAATAATATAGATAAAAAATACTCAATTCTTATTGGCGGCTGAGAATAGACATGTTAATCACTAACAGCAGTGCAAACACAGTTAATTCGATGCAATATTAATTAATTCAGTTATCCTTTTAATTTGTGCATCAATGTTATTAATCGGTAATCATTAGTGTGCAAGTTCAATTAACGTTTAATAGTGCTCATCATCTTTGGCAATTCCATAAATAACACTCGTCTCGAGAAAACATCACTCACACTATTAATCGTAAAAAAATGTTAAGGTATTCATTTATATAGCGCAAATTCTATATGGATGTATTCAAATGCGCTTCACAAGGTTATTTTTATGATACGGACTGCTATTGTGGCGCAATTGCTGCCGTGCAGTCTACAACCATGAGTGATTGTTAATACCTCAGAATACCTCTACTCTTTCTCGAAATAACACAAAAGGTTCTTGAATGTCCCCCTGGTATAGATTAGAAGAGGAAGGAGACAAGGCCAACGGCTTATACGTCCTTGCCCAAGGACGCGACCGGGATTCGAACCCCTGACCTCCCGCACTGTAGACCGTGCTCTACCAACTGAGCTAACCAGTGAACCCCTGACCTCCCGCACTGTAGACCGTGCTCTACCAACTGAGCTAACCAGTGAACCCCTGACCTCCCGCACTGTAGACCGTACTCTACCAACTGAGCTAACCAGTGAACCCCTGACCTCCCGCACTGTAGACCGTGCTCTACCAACTGAGCTAACCAGTGAACCCCTGACCTCCCGCACTGTAGACCGTGCTCTACCAACTGAGCTAACCAGTGAACCCCTGACCTCCCGCACTGTAGACCGTGCTCTACCAACTGAGCTAACCAGTGAACCCCTGACCTCCCGCACTGTAGACCGTGCTCTACCAACTGAGCTAACCAGTGAACCCCTGACCTCCCGCACTCTAGACCGTGCTCTACCAACTGAGCTAACCAGTAAGGCGGTAAATTGAACTTGTACACTAATTATTACCAATAATGACTAATTGTAACAGACGACATGAATCGTTTTATCAAAACTCGTGAACTCTCTTATGAAGTTGAAATTAGTTTAACAAAAGACAACAAACAGGTCAATCAATAATATTACTGGAGAGACCAATAAAAGCCCTAGCCAATAGGTGGGCTGCATGATGGCATCGTTTAACTACAACTATCAGAATCCTTTTTCTGATTCAGATTTGAGACATTGGGCTCAATTAGACGAAAAGAATCCGCGCAGCTTTAGTGTGTGACGTCATCATGCAACTAGCCTTTTGGTTCGAAGTCTCCAAAAGCAATTTTAGTTGCTCAAATATAACTGTAATCCGTTAATAGTTTCTCTGTCATCTTTTGTTCTTTGTGCGGTATTTTGCATATGCTTTCTTCATACAGGATAATTATCTGAATCGTTATAAATAGTTTACATTTGATCTATATATATAATATAACTATTCTCATTCTCTTTTCTCGTTACATTAGCTGTAACGCTGGAGGCATAACAAGCCCCATACATCGAGCATAAATAAACTAATTGTATTGTATAAAATAACCCAAAGAAAACGCGTGTTCTGATTGGTTGAAAGCCGTGTTTGCATGAAGCTATGTAAACATGGAAATGACGTCAAACATTGTATTATTTGCCTTTTTCTGCAATGAATTGCAAAAATAACTGAAAATTACCCTAACTTAAAAACAAATGCAACTAGTTTTCTAAAGAATGGTTGTATTGTATTGCATTGCATTGCATTGTTTTGCGTTGCATTGCGTTGCGTTGCATTGGGCTACGTTGGGTTGCGTTGCGTTGCCTTGTTGCGTTGCATTGTATTGTATTGTATAGATGGTTTTCACTCAATCCCCAGAGATCCAAATGATAAAGGGCATGGTGGCCATGTTGGTGTACCTAACAAAAGAAGCTAACGAAGAATCTATTGTTAAAGGTACACCAACATGGCCGCCGTGACGTCATGTGCAACCCATCTATTGTTTGTTTGGATTTACAATATGGTTCTGTTTTTAAGGGAACATCGACTGTTGAAACGAATGGATTTTAAATGAGTACTGTCCGTTTATCTCAGACTAAATTCATTTGTCATTTACCATTTTCTTTCATTCAGTGATGACTATAATCCACAAAACTAATTCGTAGTTTCCAGCAAATATGTTCTTTGAATAGACTCCTTTCGTCTATTTCACTAACCGTGACAGAGAAAAATAAGTTTTGCCCATTTCCACTCATTTTCGTTACGTTTCTTCTCTTTGTAACACGGTAAGGTCTCAAAAGTGAAGACTACAGCTTCAAATTGTATTCTAGTTGTGCATTTGGAGTGTCTTTCGATATTTCTCTCGCTTTAGAAAGTCCATTCTTGTAGTCCTTGCAAGTCGGCGTCTAGTCGGTTTGTGCAATGAACCGTAGCGGCGCGTGATTATGCAAATGTTGTCACAAAACTATCCTGTCACGCGTGCTTGTAAAACTTGCAAAAGAGTCGGCAGTCCTGCATGCGGAGGAGGCTAATAGGCCTATGCCAAACGTTTTCACGAGTTAGGTTATTTTTAGAACGGTTTCTCGCTATTCTTGGGTAGCAATCATTCCTAAGGGAATAAAATCACAAAAGAGTAGCAGCCATGTTGGTTGGTATAACAAAAGAAGCTAATGAGGTATATTTTGTTCCGCTACTGGTGCAATCCACCAGCTGGCGGGGAAATAATCTAAAAATATCCCAACTTGTGAAAACGTCGTGACACCCGATAAAGGAGATATGGACGCTCCTGGTTATGGCCACCTGATATTTCTTACTAAACTCTTAAAGTGCCCATACGCCCATACGCCCATTTATTATCATTAACATCGATTCTTTATTAGCACTCGTAGTGCTAATAAAACATGTTAAACTGCAGTGGCAATACTACGTCAATAATATAGGTCGATTTAATTCAGGTCAATACTTGGACTGGAAAATCTAGTCTTATACAGGACAAGGCTGACGTACCTATATTCTTGAAGAATTCGTCTATACACAGTTTGTTAATTATCTGTGCATATTTGATTTGATTTTTAAACATCGCTCATGTGCGCAAGGTCCATATGAAAATCGCTGAAATAACTGTGTCCGGCCAGGAGCCCATTACCAGGAGCGTCCATATGTACTATACCCGTGAGTCAGCGTATGACCGGTTTGAGCTATTTTTAGAACATGTTTCCCGGGTAACTGCCTTCTGACTCTGCTGTGATCGTGCATATACTTGCCGTAATTATCGAGATTAAGAATGATCTATTGTTCTTTGAGGTGATTTTACTAACGCTGCATTGTCCTGACTATGGTTTGATTGGATTCCCAAAGTGTGGGCACGTGAACTCCCGTGAGTAAAGTAAAGTTAGCGTAAAGTTTGTCGTATATTCATTTTTACAAAGCTGACCATTTGTATTTCGTGCTTAACCTCGCACCTCGCGTGGGAAAGCGGGACACCCTCGCACCTAGGGGCCTTTGCGCGCCTAGTTTAAGACTGAGGCGAATATCAAAAACAAAACTAACGAATTTGGAGGGTTTGTTGCAACGGGTTCAAAGTGCGCTTCGCTATATTTTAACTCGTTGGTGCACGCATGCGCGTAGACGAGTTACTGCATGAAATGGTGGGGAGCGTGTCACTCCGCAAGCGGCTGTCCGTAACAGGCCTGAACTGGACCTCGTATGATATTCGGGACAGGAGAACGGATAACTCGATATATCTATTTTCTTCATTGATTATGAATTCCTGTATTTCCTCGGTACGTGCATTTAGATCGCCTTGGATGATAATACTTTTCACTAAAAGGCGACATCATCAAGATATTTCCATTTCTAGCTCTCCTATCTAGTTCACGGTTTTGGTATTTTCGTAGTTACTCGAGCTGAGATAGGTTGTCCCTAAATAGGTATCCTTTCGCAATTGAAAAATGTTTTTTGTTCAATTTGCACCATATTATATTTTTATTCTTACCAGGAATATAGGAGACTCCATCGCTTATTCTGTTATTAATATATATAGCTAACTAAATCCCCGGAGTTACGCCGTTCCTGTTTTGTTACGGCGACATATTTGGTATAATGCTGAAATCTGAACAATAGAATCGGGAACCAAAAGCTTCAACTGCGAACATAAAATACAGTCTTGGATACACTAATGTATCCAGCTTGCGCAGGGATCATGCAGATTACCGAATAACACGCAACCAGTTTGTTGGCAATCATTATAATCGGTTAGACTTCACTGTTCTGTAGGTCGTATCCTATTGGACTTCACTGATAAAGAATCCCATTGTTTTAGGGTTAGGGTTTGTATTGTTTCAGGGGTAGGCTATTGTTTGGGTAACCAATAACGTTTCAGGTTGCAAACGGTGAAGTCTGCCCATTATAATGAACGCACACCATATGGACGCCGAACTGCGGATAGCCGGAGTATTCACGATCACGGATTCGCTGATAACTATAACTATAACCCATATGAACAGTATATAGCAAACAATTACGATGATCAAAGACAACCAACAAACCGTTTTAGAGATGGATATCAGCCACCCAGCAATGTAGAAGCGAGCCTCTTCGAGCCAATAGAAGCAATAAAAATAAAACAATAAAGCCATCGATAATTCTCAGAAGAACAAGCAATTACGAGGAACGCAATAATGGCATTTATGCTGGGACATGAAAGTGATTAGTATCTCCAGGAGTCCATGCGACTCTTAGTATCACGAAGTAGCCAGAGATGAGTGATAAGTTAATTGATTGTAGGGTGCAAAGATTCATGGTATTGCATTAAATAATATATCAAGGGAGTGATATTTCAATATATATATACCGACGGCTAACGACTAGCGAGTGAAGTCGACAGCTTAGTCGTGAGCCATACCACTGAGGTGCCATTTCTTTGCGATTCTTATTTCAGGCAAGTTACGCTCTAATTTATCAAGTATTTAGCTTTTTAGATTCGTTTACAAGTTTTAAAATTTGTTTTAAAATTTATTTTCGACTGTTGCGGCATGTTCAATCCTCGAGTTTTAATTTTAGGGCATTCTTTCATTCGCCGCCTCGCTTTCTTTTTGCAGCAAAATGGGCAACTTCAATCTAATACTAAATTTTACCTTAGTGAACTCGCTCATATTAAGTTTTCTGGTGTCGCCTCGATTGGGATCGACTATATGTTATCTGCTAAGTATTATCTAGTTTTTGTTTTTGAGTTTTTTGTAAGGTTATATTTCAGCTTTAGAGGCGTATCAAGTCAGACAAGGGCTGATGTTCTCTTATTTACCAAGCTGGACCATTGTATCTTATGATTATCTAAGTCGAGTGTATGGACATGTCAGACAAAGGCTGGTGTTTTCTTATTTATATTGCCAAGCTGGCTTTATCTTATGATTACGGAACATGTCAGACAAGGGCTGGTGTTCGTACAGTATACAATAAGCCGAGTTTATGGAACCTGATGTCAATCATGGGCTGGTGTTATTGGCTGGTCTTAATACGAGATTGCATTAATTAGTTTATACTGTTTCTTAGGTTCTAATTTTGCCGCACCTTTTCACTGAATTACTGTAATTAATAGCAGAACTCGATGTTCGAGTCCTGAATCTGGGAATACAATACAATACAACAATCTCTATTTACTTTTTGATTTTCTAAATTATCTCAATGATCAGTGTCAATTTTTTGCCGTAATGCGTAAAATATTCAATACCAACTTTAATTTCCGTTAAATCTCTGCGTGCACGCGTCGTGTTCTTTCTGTTGTTCGCCGTCACCTTTTCCGTTACACATGAGCGTGCAACTCGTTTGCACATGCCGGAACTATTTAATTTCGTAAATTAATTGCATTACATATGTGCGCGTGCATCTATCAGGGTATTTAATTATTGGGAGCTCCTCTTCCCCATCTGGGATCTTCCCCAGTAAATTGAAAATTGCTGCATGAGTTACTCCAACAACCACAAGCTTGTGTCGCCCACAACGATAACCCCACAGGCATGCCTGCCGTGTGTTTTTCTTTGGTCAAATGGTATATTTCATACCAATAATACTATTGTCAGCTATTTTGTAGCTTGTAGCCAAAACGTGGCTGAGCCGGTTGATTATAATTATCGGATACCTCTGGTCAAAGAACGCGCGGGCTCTAGAATTGTCGATCACCAGTCTCTCGTTCCCTCCGATTATACCATTCACCTGTGGCAATGAGACATTTACCTCATTCTTTGAGTCCACTGGACAAGAAATATCTCGAAAATCAGAAATATAGATCGAATAAAAACTTCCCAATCAAACGATTATGTATTCAAGATTTATTAATTGTTATTTTATTTATTTAATAATTTCATCATTACTCAGTGTAGAATTATGGATTTACATAATTATACAGTGTATATCTAAGTGTATTAATGAGGAGTCTAATTAAAGCAAGTACACGCTTTTTCGATACAGACTGTTTTGGTAATTACATGTGGCTTTCTATGTTGTACATACTGAGGACTTGAAAAAAATTGTGCAATTGTTGTTATTTGATTTGTTAATTGGAATCACGAGAATCGGATGTTGCCTTTTTCAGCTAGCAATTGACTCAATTTTTTTGAAGCAAAATAATGACTGTTCCACGTCATTGGTCCTTTATACGATATTGAAAATTTCCCTAGTTTTTTTTAGAAGTAGCGTGATAACGCTTTGCTTGTCTTTTATTGTGATTGTGAATTTGTTTGTCGAGTTGAAATGTATTTCTAAATGTTTCTGGAAGTTGGTTATTATGGTATTTAAACATAAGAACATAAATTTTGGTTTGTAACTTTTAATAAAAGTGGTTTCATGAAACTGGTCAAGCACTGAATAATCTAACTACAAACGTCTCCCAACATTTATGTGACCGGAGAAAGGTGTATACATCGAAGAGGAAACCGGGGCCGGTGCCTGAAATTTTAATATCGATAGGCAAATATTGAATAAATCGGATATCCTTTCCTAACATCAAGCCCCTACCAGGCTCTCTGGCGTGCTAACACCATAGTGAGTGAGTGGCACTTCCCAAACTCGTTTCTCCGTTTGCTCGCATTCACGACTTAAAAGTCTTTCTAGTCTTCCTAAAAATAACAGAACATTTACCAGTTGTTTATCAGAGAGAGAGAAAAATGGATTGGATATCAGATATTCAGTTTTGTACCAGAAAATTAGGTTGTTGAAGTAACAAGGGTATACCGGTAAGTAAATATATTTCGTAGTTGGAAATGTTTCTCTTCCGTTTCCAGCGATTCAAATGAGTTTTGACAGAAGCATCTGACAAGAACTGACGCACACAGTTCAGGATGCTGCCCTTTTTCTCTTTTCAACAGAAATTACGTACATATTTGGAGCGATGAAAATGATAAGTGAAACATACGTATTGTTTTAATAGATAGCAGTTTCGTATTTCAGTGATGAGATACACAATATTTTAGCTAAATGACAGCTTTCTGATTCAATGTAGTGAACGGCGGCTCTATGTTTAGAGCTGTTTGTTCAGCTAGTGCCAAACCTTATGCGGACAGTGTCGTATTCCTTGAAACTGCAAACCAAGAAAAAAAAGAAATAGCTTCAGCTGCTCACTTTTTGAGTTTACGTTTCGATTTAAATGACAGGTAGTCATTAGGTACTTCAATAGTGGTGCTATTAAAGAAGGGCAAACTTCCAGTTTCAGTTTTCCAATTAGTAATCATCTACTCTGCACTTTCCGGCTCCCAAAACAAAAGTTTTGGTGGAATTACTTTCCTTTGAGACAGTATGGCAAACATCTCGTTTATGGCTGAATACGTTTGACACGAGCTAAAAATTAGCTGCTTCCTTTCAAATCGATTTCCTCAAAGACGAAATTAAAATTACTAAATATATCCTTCCTTTTAGCTAGTTTTCTTTTACGCTTGCACGCACGCTTATTAATTCAAAACAATGCTTGAAAAACGTTTACTTATAATTAATTTGTATACTTGGCTCAGCCATTATAAGCCTAGAGCGAAGGAGATCGGTGGAAAAGGCTTTATACAAAGCTTTGCCACTTTGCTGTGGTAATTTAGAGGGTACCGAAGAAGTTGTAATAATGCAACATCTGATTCGCCCAAGGCATATAATCATCTATAATTACAATACATCTACTATAATGTATGTGCTTAGATTACATTTATTTCAAAACAGGATTATTTTCAAAAAGAGTATCAGATTATGAAAGGGCAAAGTCTTTCTTTGCTTCTACGTTTCATAGCAGAAGAAATTCCAGATGAAATAAAAACAACACTACGATATGTCTTGGCAAAGTTGAACCACAAGTCTTATTTCACCGTTTTTCGTAACATTTCTTGACTCTGCATGACTCCTATAAAATAAATCTTACAAAAACTTTAAAATCAAGTATATAGAAGGTATGTCAAGGGAAAAACTTAATTAATCTTCAAATTAGATATTCAGGTATATGTTTCACACTGAAAAGATACCTATTGCGTATGAGCGATCTTCTCCTGGTATTAATATTTGCCTTTCCCTTATAGTTTCCACAGCTGTCACAATCTTAATTAGGTAGATCAGAAATCCAGTATTCAAATTTACGAGAAATATATATTCGTGTTTATCATTACTGCCGAGGAGTACTGTGGTACATATCATTACAACTCCACACACATACGCACTGGACTGATAAAGAATACTGTATGATATTTGAATAACTTTATGAGAAAAGTCTGAATCGGCAACTAGTCTTCGCCAAGGTGAGTACTAGGTAATATTTTATTGTTTAAGACCAATGTCTGCGTTAGAGCTGCTAAGTAAGCAACCCTTTTGTGGAAATCATGTTCAGCGTCGTAATTACTAAAACTGACCTTTCCACAAGATTTTTTCATGAAGCTTAAGATTGGCATAATTATAACTATAGCAAAGACTGGAAATATCTAGACTTATGAAACGTCTGTGTTATAATTTAGTTTTGTGATTTCGCTAATGGATTTTTTCTTTTAAAATCTTAGTTTATCTAACACTTGAAGCAATCGGGTTTTGACAATATTTTGGCAACTTCTAGTCTTCCTTTGGCTTTAAATTCAAGTTGAATCCACCCAGGCTTCTTTAGCTCTTTATCGAGATGATGGAAAAGGATATACATTTAGATATCTCATTAAGTTCACAATGGGAAACTATTATTCATTTTCGTTAAGAATAGAGCGCGCACAAACGGGTTTTATGTCTATATATTTAAACATTGCTTCAGTCTTCAGTACTCCTTGGGAATTCCCAAAATCTGAGATGCATTTAAAATGTAGATTGGATTTAAAATCTTCGGGGGGGGGATACATTGCCAAATTGCGTCGAAATCAGTCTTCAATTGATTTCATGAACACTCACTCTACCCGATCGAATGACAACGTACTAACTGTATTCATTATTCGACTCAGTATAGCTTAAGCAGGATTGTTAAAGCATTGGGCTGATGATAAAATATAAAGGTATTCATTTATATACCGCAAATTCTATATAAATATATTCAAATGCGCTTCACAAGGAAGGATCTGAGGTACGGACTGCTATTGTGGCGCAAAGTGCTGCCGTGCAGTTCAATTACAACTCATGAGTATCAGTGTTGGTACCTCTAGAATATCAGGCTGTTGTGCCGGGATACTATCCCATAACCTTTATCGAAACAGCACAACACGTTCTTTCGCTTCCTCCTCACATTGACTAGAAGTGGAAGCCAATGACGCGGCTTCGAACGAACCCGCAACCTCCCGGCCGCACTCTAGGCTGTTGATACAGACGGAACGAGATTCATACATTACATACGGAACGGCATAGCCTAGCACAGCTTCGTTCGTTCTATAAAAGGCATTTCGCGTTAAGTATTGTGTAGAAATGCAAAAGCCATTGCGCTAAACTAAGAAATTACTTTCAAGAGAAAAAAGGATATTGAGTGTGATATGTTATATGAAACAAGTAGGACTTTAATCCATTACGTAATACCAATACGCCGTATGCTTCATCAGAAATAGGAAAAGGGATTTTAAAGCCTCTGCGAAAACACGAATGAGCAAGCTAATAATATAATTACCTTAAAGTTGAAAAAGATATTAAATAACCTTACAAAAAACGTTCATTGATTACCTTAAAAGGTGGCGCAATACCCTTCAGCTAATTGAACTTTGATTGAGCCTCAGCGCTGATTGACATATGAGCCTTTGTGTCAACTTTCGAGCTCTTCAAGCATCTCTTGCTATTATGTTAACTTTTAATTTTATATGCAGCGCTCTAACTTCAAAGTGCCCGAGGAGTTACTTCTAAAATGACTTTTATGAAGAAGTGACACATGCAAAGTAAATGAGCTAAGCCATTCATGTGGATGTATCTGTTCATTGGTAGATAATACTGCGCTATTCGACTTTTTTCAACTAACTGAACACCGTCATTCTCTATACTCAGATCTGCCAAGCAGAGCTACATTTGTAGTGTAACAGTAAATATAAATACTTCATAATCCTTTTTTTACCGATAGGAAAGGGACAAAGATAAAATAGTAGTCTATTTGCACTTCGAATGAAAATGAAAAGATGTACTAAAATTACAAATTAAAGCTCAAATTACCAGACTATTGTTGTCGCTCAGGTACGATATTTAATTGTGAACTGGACGATTTACAAAAAACTTAAAATTAGTTATTTAAAAACGCACTGGTTCGTTGAGTGCTCTGAGGATTTTCTTTAATCTCACCTACATGTAATAGCGGATCCGCCAACTTGGCGATTTAGTAGGCGGCATATGGGCATTCTACTCATCAACTACTTGATATAATCTGTTGTTACTTTATGATGATTCCTCGACATATAACTATAATACTCGTTCCATAAATCAAATAAGATTTTCTTCTTGCCACGATACGAACTAAATTTTGGCCAGTTCGGCGTTAAGTATGTAGCTGTTAAGACCTGCATTGACCGCATCCCTGTAGACATTAAAAACAGCTATTACAAAATCTTTAAGAAGCTATATAAAAAGCATTTGATTTCTATAGACCCTATGCATAAGTCCTGGTAACTAGCATGTCAACGAGGCCGGTAGGTCCTCTGGAATGTAGAAATTGAAGCGCCCCGGGAGATTGTGAAATGCACTGAACGAATGTTCAGCGAAACAATGCCGTTAATTTGCTATGCGCCTGGCTGATTGCACTATAAATAAACATTTTCGGCAACTAAACAATCATGTTCAACACGTTTCACACCTCCCACGAGCATTTCGCGCGCCAATCTAATCAAAATTTCAAGCATGTAACGCGGGCTCATTTTGTGAAGTAATTTATGCGTGCGCTATTAAAAGCCGCGTTGCCGGCCGGTTTGTAGTTTTATTTAGAGGTTTTCTTTACGAAATAAAGGTAAAATGTGTGATCTGTCAAACATTAAGTAGCTCTAGGTTCATACATTTAACAACGTTTACTGTCGAGGAGCTTTACTTGAAAAAGGAGCGCCTTGGCGATGTTTAGTTGTTTCGATCGCTTGGAAATAATCTTAGACTTCAGTCATTTTATCGATTATCTCGGTCAGTAAAACGCAAATTGTAGGACTAAGGTAACCGAGTTTTGGTGCAAGGAGAAGTGTACGGGAAGAGATGGCTACGGAACGCAGGTTGAGATGGATCATCTTGCAATTGTTACCAGTATGTCGGCAGCAGTTGAAGTAGTCGTCATTTATACCTCCAGAAAAAGTGGTGATTATTAGTCGTCTTGATGTATTTGTAGGTCTGGTACAGTGGTTGTTATAAAACATGCACAGCATTATATATCTTGATTGTGTTGGGAAATAAATGGTAAATATTCTTACCCCGACTCTTCATATTTTGTCTAAAGATACTCTTGGAGAAACATATCACAAACTGTTACACAAAAGCAATGAAAGCTTTGGAGTAGTTGTGTTTTTGGAAAAGAGAAATGATTTTATGAAAGCCTCAAAAATATTTCATTCAAAAGGTTCCATGAAAATTAATTGTAACTAATTTTTTGAGAATAACTGATATTAAAGAAGTTATTTCAAAGACAGATGTAGCTATAAAATTTAACCGACTTCGAAAGAACTTCAGTGACAAGGGTGCTTCTACTGATATATCCCAAATAACGGCAGCCATCAACATTTGAGTTTACTAATTTGTGGTGACAAAGTCATTTACATCAACAAAACTTCTCCTACAGTTTAATAATACAAAGAAACATCAGTCTCTAAATAGCGCTATAAAATACTGGGAACGTTTGAAGGACTTCTTGTCCTAGCTATAATTAAACTTCCATGCCCCACTCCCTAGCCAGCAACTGCTAATATAAGCAAAATTAGTACAAGAAAGCCCTCAAGACCTGTAGAAATATAACCAAAAACTACCTTAAATGCATCTAGATTCAAACAATAAAATTCAAAGACTTTTGTGCAAGTATTGCAAACAGATCTTGAGACCAACAACACAATGGAATCAACTTAATATTTTTGTTGTCAGCAAATGCTGTTTTAGTGGAGACTATAGCCCGGCTACTTGGTCTCACTTGGCTATCAGATGTGCCTTAATTAAGGTATACCTCATGCTCCTCTAATTATTCAAAAATATCAAAATGTACCTGAACAAAAGCTTGAAACTCTAATGGCAAGAAAAAATGAAGTTTAAACAGAGTTATAGTTGCAAGAATCCAGCTCTATTCCACCTCTTTTTCTTGTTAGAGATAAATGAGATGCAGACTTTGATTAGCCATTATATAGTTGTTTCAAGGCTTATTAAACTGTTTTTTAATCCTGTTCACAGGGTCACATAGCTCTAATGGCCTAGGTCTAAATAATTGAATGCAGTTGGTGTATATGTGCCACCATTCGAGAAAAAGAAGCTCAGATGTCACTATAAACTGCTCAGTAGCAGTACATGTAGCTTCACAGCAATCCCAGTGCCAAATCTGAAGAATACAGAGGAAATGTTCCAAATACAGCAACTTAAGTCACCTTTTTAAGTGTAAACAAGCCAATGCTTCCTTTAAAAAAATGTTTATTGCTTAAAGAATAGCAAAATTTAAAAATACATACATACTGATGTTAAAGTGATTTTCATAAACCTGTGAAACAATTATTGCTGGTTAACATCTAATAGTCAAATATACACAAAAGAAAACAATTTAATTAGCATTTAATTGCACTAAATATTCTAGTATCTGTTTCACAGGTTTATGAAAATCACTCTATAATACTCAGATATTGTTAAGAATACTCAATACTCGGATAAAACAATTATAGCTGAATTTTGATTGAATCTTTTCATTTTCATATCAACATACATGATATGTGCATGCATGTAGCTTATTTTCAACATTACAATTTGTTTTATTGCCCAAGAG
This sequence comes from Actinernus sp. WN-2022, assembly GCA_030867875.1. Classification (NCBI taxonomy): domain Eukaryota; kingdom Metazoa; phylum Cnidaria; class Anthozoa; order Actiniaria; family Actinernidae; genus Actinernus; species Actinernus sp. WN-2022. Next base: position 35,975,255 of record JAOWCC010001210.1, read on the forward strand.
CATGCAGGTGTACAAATTGTGTTCATGCTGCGAAATATACCCTGCGAGCAGAGGTTTCTCATCTCTTTGCCTGTCCCATCCGCCGAAAGAAAGGGAAAGGACAGCAAAGGTAAAGAGATGTGAAACCTCTGCTCGCAGGGTAAGCGAAATCAAATCATAAAAAAATTGGCTGGCGGTCATTTTTATTGTAAACTGACACGCCAAATAGTAAGAATTTGTTGTTTAGCTTTCAACAAAATTAATGAATGAGACAGACAAAATAAATAATCAAACTATAAACACTAAATATCACAATCAGCGCAGCTACCAAAATTAAGTAATATTTACAATGTCTGTGGCATAAATCGCGCGTGTAAAACTCATAAACACAAGCAAATGATAATTTGCATATTACAGAATTTAAAAGAAACTAACATGATATGGAGAGGGCCTCATACCTGTTCAGAAATGATGAAATATTCTGGTGTTAGCCATCAGCAACGACAATCCGACTACAACAATGTTGCCCAGTGTGTAAAGTAAAATATATTTTTACATATGTTAAAATGGTTCTCCTTACAGTTTTCCTTCCACAAAGCCACAATATAGTGATATTTATAGTACAATGCTAAAGTTGTTAATAACAAAATTCAGTCGAATTAAATTCCAGTGTGAAGCAGTCTCTAAAGAACGTTACCAAAACTCAATAGCTTTCAGTTTTGTCTCGCAACTCTTCCTCAAGCTATCCATCGTATTGCCTATGAAATCGAAACACTTTCTAGCCAGAACTTCGACTTGGATACTCCGTTGTATTGAAAACGCCTGAAAATGAAGTACCTTTCATCACAGAAGTTTTAATCCAGAAAAAGGTTATCTTCTCCATCAGATCAGAAAAGAGTCCCAACTTCATCTGATTCCTCTGAAGAATGGTGAGAGAATGCGAAATTCTGACAGTGGTTCTTCTTGTAGTTCAGTTGTTATTCAAAAGTCAAAATATCCCGTGTTAGTTCATGTTAATTTCGACGTTAACCTTCGTGACAACTTTTCGTTGCAAATAACCAACTCAGTTAAGGCTATGAAGATCCGATAAATGTGGCTAAAGTAGGTTGAAAGTGTGATACAAACTTCGCCAGTGACAGTTAACTTTCTCCTCCTTTTGATCGCGCACATGACGAACACAATCCAGACGTCGTCACGAATGCTCTGCGAACAAATATATCCGTTGGGGGTGGTGATGAAATCGAATATCTAATGCGCATGCCTATACACTAGACATAACTTCCAAAGGTCAGATTTATGGCGGGCTCACATTGAAGATTAGTTTGTGAAGGAACCATGCTAGCGAATACACGCCTTTCATAAGTTTTACTTCCGGTTACGAAAACGAGGCTCCAGGTGGTTTGAAATCCAAGATGGCGGACAACTGCACAGTCTCAGCTAGAAAGTACCTACGAAAATACTCCCAAAAGTATGTTATTCAGTAAATCATACCTGTGTTTGGTTTTACAATCACTGTATTTATGTCCATGTGTAGTCTGCATTATTTTAGTATATTGTTTAGCGCACAGAAAAGTACTTTTCTACTTGATCAAGTCATCAGTCATTTCCGAACAATGTACAACCGACAGGTTGCAAATCTAAAAAACGCTTGCAGCTTACAGAGGACGATATTAATTATTTCAGGGGCATCTTTCCGTCGAAGATATCTAAGCTAACTTAAAGGAGTCGGAAATATCTTCTGCCTAAAGTAAATTAGTATTCAGTGGTCTAAAATTGAGGCAAAGTGACTACTGCAATATGTTATTCACTTTTGTATCCAGTTATTTGCGTGGTATTAAATAAATTGTTGTTGTTGTTGTTGTTGAGGTGCAAAGCAAATTTTAGTTTATTTCTGATAGGCTGTTTAATAAGCTCATGTCATGATATCTAATCTCTTTTGCTATTTAATACAGCAAGTGAAGTGCTATCGATGGGAAATGTAATTACTGTTCACCTAACAGAAAACAAACATTGGAAACAGCTGGAGTCAACTGATAAGATGCAGGCAACGAGTATACCGAAACAGCAGCCATTATACTGGATAACCATCCAGACATAGTTCCAGTTAGAATATGGTTTATCTCTTCATAGTTCCCCAAAGCCGTTTTCACTTAAATTTTGTACAGAACTTTTACATTAATAAAGAATGATAGCACGTTTTCCTTCCCCTATCCCTACCCATTATATGGTAAATTCTACTTTTTCATACCCTTTTTTCACATTGAATACAATTCCTACCCTACCCTTCAATGTATATTCCCTGACTTTGTATCACTTACATTATTGTGTAACAGCATACGGTATTGATTTTATTATTCATATACCATTAAAATAAGTTTATTTGTAGTTAGAATATCTAGCAGAGGCCTTTGGACACTGCTTGGGCGTTTTGAATGGAATTCAAATTTCTAACACTACCGTTTTGTACAGAATATTCTTTTGTGCAATTATTGATAATTTGATAATTATATATAATGAAAAGCTCAGCACAAACCGATTGTAATTAGTAGTGGTTCCTATTCCCCTATCCCTGCATGCTCTGTGTGGTATATTAGCTCATCCTATCTAGGGTTTTAGGCAGTCAAATAAGGTGAGATGGGGCAGGGGTGCCCCAAGCAACTCCCCCCACTCCCTTCACTCTCATACAATGTATCATCAGGCCACCACATTGTTATATCAGTTATTGTTTATTTAGCAGCTCTCACTCGAATATATATGCATTCACTACTCATAATTTTCCATTTTTTTAGTGTTTTTCTCATTTCTGATTTTGCTTTACCTTACCCCAAACCTTCTGGGCTAAAACCCTACTATCCATACACACATTATCACTCATCTTATGATTCCCCCAATTTCATGTGGACTAATTTTAATAGCACCTTCAACCACCACTTAGTTAACACCTATTTTACCAATTAATAGTTTTAATATGTTTGTTACAATTTATTTAGTACTTAATGTTTTCATATTTTTATTGACCTGAATTGCTTGTATAGCCACTGTTTATAAGTGGTATTCCCTTCCCATATTACTGCATGATCTGCTAGCCTCAATTAAACATTTATTTCAGTAAATTATATTTCTCCCTTCTCTCAAACATTATAAAAATCATACTAGACCTGAAATATTTTAAAAGATGAGAATCCTGTGTAGAAACTAATATATATTTTTATTTCCTTGAAGAAGAAAAACGAGCAGGTTTTTCAATAGCGGTCGGTTGAATCTGTATTTTCATCGTTTGACTGATGCCCATTGATTGAATATCATCAACAGTCTTTTCTTCATTCTGGTAGCTGTAGCTATCATTGTTTCCAAGGGCCAGAATTATGCTTGAAGATTTCTCTTCTCTTGAGTACATTGACACCAAGGGAACATATTTTTCCGGGAATGCCTGTGCCTAATGAATACAACGCCTGATGCCCGCATACTTCAAATATCACTTTTCTGGGTGCTTCTTGGTGAACCAGATTCTTTGTTTGATTCATGGTTTCTGGGGATAGGGTTCTTTCTATTTCAGGGTATTGTTTTGCTTTAGAAGACAATAGTTTTCTTGGTGTTACATATGTGATGATCTGTAACACCAAGAAACACCCACTTCCCTCAAAGTTATACGTTAACTGAACAACCATAAGTTAGTCATATTTCAAGCAACCGTATCAGCCATACTCTTTCTCAGTTTTGGGTCGGCTTACACTACAAATCACGTTTCAAGAGTTATTCCAGTACATAGTGTACACAGCAATGCAGTATTTCATACAGCGTGTGCTTTTTGTGGTACTGATCTGTGGAGATTTTCAACAAAAGTTAATAGTTTAAAAGTTTCGTCCGCGCTCTTTCGGTATTTTGCCCAAAACGTGGACGTTTTTCATACAAATCATCAGTTAATATACGGTAGACTATACATGAACATAAATACAGTGATTCTGAAGCCAAATTCAGGTACGATCTACTAAATAACACACTTTTCGAGTCCTTTTCGGAGGTACTTTCTAGCTGAGACTGAGCAGTTGTCCGCCATCTTGGATTTCAAACCACCTGGAGCCTCGTCTTCGTGACCGGAAGTAAAACTTATGAAAGGCGTGTATTGCTCGTGCTCCCCTGCTAGTATTTCAACTTCAACATTCCAGAGGACCTACCGGCCTCTTTTTCGTGTTGTGGCCGCGCGAGTTATGCATAGTGTGCATACATTGATATTTCCTTCTGTTAAAAAAAAGTAGTCAACGGAATAGATTAAGCTACATTATTATTTACTAGAACTTACTGCTGTAAATACTCCTACTTTAAGTAATAGATACAGAATTCGTGTCTGTGCTTTATGGGATTTGTAAACCCCATAAAGCACGGAAACGAATTCTGTATCGGACTTACCAAACGTCCAGATGTATAGAGTCATGTTTTCAGTTATTTTGGCGATACGACTTATTTTGCCAAGAGAAAATCGAAGCAAAAGTTTATGTTAATCAGGACGAAATCTCTATCAGATTTAAAGATCACTTATCGCTCAGTGATTTCCTTGTTTCTGATTCATGAATTATTAACCCTTCTGAGTTGTATCTCTTGTATCGGCTCCACTCTCTTTATTCTTATGTATGAATACCTCTTTACTTTTGTATGTGAAATAAACTTGGCGTCAGAAAGAATCTCTTCTTACGGCTTTTACTCTGAAAACAATTTGCGATCGCGGAATCCCACCATCCTAGTATTAATACGGGGCGTGATAGCTCTAACAAATATGATATGTTTACTCAAAGGGTGTCCCGCTTTATTTTCAGTTCATCCCTAATTTACTTTATACAATCCCAAATAAATTGTGCATTTCCCAACGAAATTTCTGCAGTGTCAATAATTCCCTGTATCTCCCTGTGGTTCACTCTTGAACCACTTGGAATTAATAAGCGTGATGACTGACTTAATATGTTTATTTTTTTTACGCGGGTTATTTCTTATCCGTCAGTCTACTACGTCATTTCCTTTTTTCTCTGATATTGTGTAATCATTTTTTATATCTGTCCAATGTTCGGTTTGAAGAAAATGAGAAAAACTTCGTTACTCCTCTGCCGTTGTGTACATTAACCCACAAATTCAACAACAAGTTGAGTCGTTTCTCTTCGTCTGTCGCTGTATTAAACGGAGATTCTACTCTCTCGGTTCAATTACCACACTCTTTCAATCCTAATGCAATTCCACACAATGGCAATTCCAAGAATTCTACTTTTCAAGGCCAAAGTAATAGGATTAGCGGGGAACCATACATACAGGATGAGAGCGAAGCGCCTGCAAAACTGTTGCACCTGCACTCGCGCCGCACAGCTATACAATCGGCATATTTTTATTGTTTTTGTAATGCACTTTCTAAAGGTTAGGGTGTTTTCTATTGTAGGTTAGGCCACTACTGTCGTTCGTTTCGAGAAGTTCCACCCGACCCCTAAAACAAGGCAGCTGGGCCCAAGAAGGACTAAGCTGCGACCAGGCACTCTCGTTACCACTAAATAAATAAATAAATAAATAAATAAATAAATAAATAAATAAATAAATAAATAAATAAATAAATAAATAAATAAATAAATAAATAAATAAATAAATAAATAAATAAATAAATAAATAAATAAACGAAGTATCACACTTTTAAATGTACGAACCAATTAGAATACCGCAATTGTTTTTCGACCAATCAGAAAAAAGACCAGAATTTAGTCTGTTTACACGCACTTCAGCAAGTATTTGTATGAGGCTCTCATTTCCCTTCTCTATTGTTTTTGTCTTTCTGAACCAATCAAATGACAGAGTTACGGTACGTTACAGTACGGTTACGGTAAGGCTGCGCACATGCCGTCTATTTGTCCCACCATTCTATATCGCTCTGACCGCTCTATATCTTCAATTCAATTCAATTTATTTCACACTTATCAATAGACTCTTTGCACGTGACGTCATAGCAACCATGTTGGTGTACAGTTAACAATAGATTCTTCGTTAGCTTCTTTTGTTCTGTACACCAGCATGTCCGCCATGCCCTTTGTCATTTGAATCTCTGGGGATTGAGTGCAAACGATCTATAGAGAAAGTTACAATGTGAGAATAGAAGGTAATACATCAAGAAAAAAATTTAATAGAATATGAAAAAGTAGTTACATATATGTGTGCAGAGGCCAAAGTAGCAGAGCTTCCGAGTTGGCCTCTGCCATTTAAGGGCAATGCTTTTACAAATTGTGTAAAATTAAGGACAAAATATTAATAAAAAGTCAAATCAAGGCAAGTACATACTGGTAAGATATTTTAAGCTATAAGCGTAAATAAGCTTAACGGAATATCATATGTTTTAGGAATTATATGCTTGCTTCAACAACATTTTTTTGTATTCTTTCTTGAAGCTCCAGCTCCCTAATTGTTTTCTTCCCATACTCGAGTAGCGAAATATCTAAATGAGAATAATCCATAATTAGTTCTTATTTGTGGTTATGTAAATTATCACCTGAGAAATATCTAGTATTATAGCCGTGTATTTGAGAAACTGGGACAAGAATATTTTGTAAGGGACTGGACATAAAGTACAGGTGGGCTGTAAAAATCAAATCTACCAACTACACCATTTTGGGTGGCCCACCCTTTAATCCGCGCATGATTATAAGTGGCACGCCCTTGGTGACACCCTTGGAATACGTGACACAACCCTCCCCCCCTCTCCACCCTCCCCCCCCCCCCCCCCCCCCCCCCCCTTCTCTCTCTCTCTCTCTCTGCATTTATAAATACCCCCAAAATGGCAAAATATCATTCGGATTTTAAAATACAGTACCCCGTTTTCTTTCTTTTTTTACATTTGAATCAAACGATTAGGAAAAAGAGACACTAAATCGCTAAAACCTTTATTTAAAAAAGGTTTACTGAATAAGCTATACAAGCATCGATCTGTTTCTTTAAATCCCACATTGACAATAGACAGTGACACGTATACTTATGGAGATTTCACTGATGACGATGTTTCAAGCATATAGTATTCTGATTAGATTGTAGTCTGACAGAAAAGAGAAAATTTGCAACCAAGTTTCTATAGTGTATAAAGTGTTTAGCTTATTGTTTTTAATGTTGTTTTTTTGTTCTTAAACATGTTCACCTTTGTATTTTTATCAATTCAGTAAGATAATAGTTGTAAATGGAGTAACAGCACAAAAAGTATATGTTGGAAATTGGCCCACCCCCAATGTATTGCATGATTTCTGTTGGCTCACCCCTTTTTCCATGCTTGAGAATGGTGCCCCACCCCTCCTTTTTTCCGGCCCATCCCCCCTTTACTTTATAACTATCTCTAAAATCAATGGAACATTCTGTTTATCATAGAGGATTTTATGAACAAGGACTGCAGCTTTTTAACTTAAGTGTGTTGTTAAGTTTCAGTATCCCCAATAAATTATATTAAGGTGTAGAGCTTTCCCGGCTTGGAACAAACAAAATACTTCTAATACATTTATTCTGTTTAGTTGACAGTTAGTGGTCAGTCGAGAGGTATAAGTGTTACCCAATTGTTTTAACATGTGTAAGTCAAGGTAATGACGTAGCCAATGTTCTTTGCTATCTTGCTACTGACATGTTCAGTTATTTGGGGTTCCCAGTTTAGTTTCTCATCAATAAAGATTCCAAGATATTTTATATAAGATTTGCGCTCTAAGTCTTTAATGCTGATATTAACTTTTTTAGCGTGAGAAGTTATAATCATATAATTTGTTTTCTTCGAGTTTATCTTATAGCAATTATTTATTTATAGCACAATATTTCAAGACATTTTTCGTTTCTTCAATCATAAAGGTTTGAAATTGTTTAGGGTCTTAATAACAATAACATATATTTGTATCATCAGCAAATATTCGAAATGACAGTTTGCTTGAGGAGTTTGGTAAATCATTTATATAAAGTAGGAACAATAGGAGGCCAGGTTTAGACCCTTGTGGGACACCACACTTAATATTCATACTGCCTGATGCTGTGTCGTCTATTTTAACATACTGCGTACGATTTTTAAGATAGCTAGCAAAGCAATTGAATGAAGTATCTCTGATACCTTAATGATATTTTTTTTAAAGTAAAATCTTATGGTTAACAGTATCAAAAGCTTTGGCAAATCAAGGAATATTCCACAAGTAAGAGCCAACTGAGATAAAATGCTGGTTAAATTGTTCCTCAATTTCACGTTTGTTTATGTAGGTTTTATTATTTCTTATACAGTACTTACCCGCTTATAAGAACCTAGAATTTAAGAACCTGTTAGCCTAAAAATATCAATTTAGACCCCTTCCCTTTGCATAAGAACCTATTTAGCCTAAAATTTGAAACAGGTTCTTATTTTAGAAAATGAACCTTAAAGATCTTCAGGCAAAGATAAAAGACATGACTCTCAAAAGTAGTGAACTTAAACATGTATACACTATAAAAATCTCTAAATTTGGTATAAATAATGTATGAAAACCTTGTAAATTTTCATTACATTAGGGATGAGCCTTGTCTTCAGTGAAAATTAAAAATACAATTGATTATGAATGCAGTTTCAATTTGAATTCTTGATTTTATAGTAGGGTTTACAGTAGGATACAGTTCTTTATTTTATGGAGTACAGACTGTAAATAAAGGACATACATTGAAAGTACTTAAAAGGTTTTAGTTATTATCTTAAAGTGTTTAGAAAAAAAATATTTATATATATATATATTATTATAAACAGGCCGGTTTTGGCATTAAATTAATATACATGCCGCCCTTCTACCAGCCACTGGTATCATATCTTTCTTATAAAAATAAGAACCTGTTTAAGAACCTAAATAGCCTAAAACTCCACTAAGCACCATTTATATAAGAACCTGTTTAGGCTAACTTGGAAAAACCTAGGTTCTTATAAGCGGGTAAGTACTGTAATCCTAGTTGGTATTGTCTGTCCTTTCGTTTTCCGCTTAATTAGAGTACCAATAGGTTTCCAAGTTGCTTTTTGATTATCTTTATACATTTGGAAATGTGCCGCACAATATATTCTCCTACTTTCATTTTTAAGCAGTTAAGCTTATTAGAATAAGTTTTGTATTTAGCTACCTTTCCAGGATTACCACTTAAAAAGTATGTACGATATAGACTCTGTTTTGTTTTAATTGACTGAAGTATGCCATTTTTTTATCCAGGGCTTTGATAATTGTTTAACTTTACTTCTTCTTGACTTTCAGTTCTTCGATCCGTAATCACTTATAATTGTTAGAGCGGATTTCAATTGAGTGTCGGAAGTGTTTTGGTTTTGCGTTTACTAAGCTCTCCTATTGCCTGAGAAAGTAAACCAACCAATCAGAATCCAAAGTAAAACCAAACGCAAATTGGTTTTGGTTTTGCTTTGGTTTGTCATTGGCTCACAGGGAAGCCATTTATGAGTTACTTGTGATTACTCGCTCCTATGATTGGCAGGCTGTGGGTAATTTGAGTTTGGTTTTACTACACTCAACTGAAAACCGCTCTAACCTAAAGGTTTCACTTCACTGCAGGCGTATCATCATGCTTTACCTGCTGTTCGCCATCATCTTCCTGCCGTCTTCTTCGTTTTGCGACGACAAAGCCAACAACATGTCAGGTAAACTTGTATCGTTGTACTACATATTTTTTCTAGTTCATGTAATTAAATTTAATGGATATGTTTTTGTATTGAGAAACATTGTGGATGTATTCCGCATACACAGAACTTATCGATAAGCTAGAGCAGCATTTTAAGTAGGACATGGATTGCGTGACTGAAGTGAGCATTACGAACGTTACTAAAGATCCACCATAAAATCTTCCCAAGTTCGGCTCTTTCTAGGTGTATCAACGTCCTCAATTGCTTATGTCTGTACATACACCTATATACATGTATATACTTCCATATACTATCCTCAATTGTGTACATACATGTATACACTCCATATACCATCCTCAATTGTGTACATACATGTATACACTTCCATATACCATCCTCAATTGTGTACATACACAACATCCACTCTATATACACCCTGCACGCTGTCAAAAAAAGAAATCAAAATTTATTTACTCCAGGATTAACTCTGCACAGAACCTATTGGTTGTCATGGAAATTAACCTTGGATTAGCACTAATCGGGCTTTGAACAACCCGACGCAGAACAATAGACGTGAACTACGTGAACTTTTCTGTGCTGATTTTTATCGTCGATCTCTGGAATATATACAAATAACAGCTTTGTAGGCCTTATAGTTTAAATTTTTGATGACGTCACATGAAAACCAAGAATTGTCTATTTAAAAAGTTTCGAATTAATTTACCATTTCAATATCACATTTAAAAGTTTTGTATTGCATATAGCTTTTTGGTTGTTAGACATCGGTTCAACATTTGTTTAAACCGTTTGAAATGTTCTGAACACTGTTGAAAGATATCGAAAGCATGTTGAAGCGAGTTTCATTTCAAATGATTTCAAGATCGGTTTCAACAAATGTTGTACCGATGTTGTACCGATGTTGTACCGATATTGAACCGATGTTGCATCGATGTTGTACCGATGTTGTACCGATATTGAACCGATGTTGTATCGATGTTGTACCGATGTTGTACCGATGTTGTACCGATGTTGTTCCGATGTTGTTCCGATGTTGTTCCGATGTTGTACCGATGTTGTACCGATGTTGTACCGATGTTGTACCGATGTTGTGCCGATTTTGTACCGATGTTGATCCGGTGTTGTTCCGATGTTGTTCCGATGTTGTTCCGATGTTCTTCCGATGTTCTTCCGATGTTGTAACGATGTTGTACCGATTTTGTACCGATGTTGTTCCGATGTTGTACCGATGTTTGATCCGGTGTTGAAACCGTTTGACCGGGGCTAATCGCAGCTGTGTCACGGTGTTGCGCATTTCATTATGGAATCAATGTTTGATTGGCGACTGGTAATAGGCCCTTTGCAGAAAACAGTCACGTGCTGATATATCACTTCGATAAATGAATTAATGAATTACGCTCGTGCTCCCATGGGAAAGGCTTTCTTGGACGGCAAACAAACTTCCAAACGCTGTATTAGAAATATCGATTGGAGGTGGGAAATAGCATTTACAAACAGGTTTTGCTAATAACACTACCGATTTCGTACAAGTGCCTTTAAATAGACGAAGTCAGACTGTTTTGCCAGTACAACCACGTGATTCTATTCCTGCAAAAGACCCATTGTTTACAAACACTTAAATTCTCCTCTCTTAATGCTTGATCGAAATGAAATCCAATATTTTCTTTGAAGGTTACGTCAATACACAGTTTGTTAGTATTATTTGCATATTCGTTTGACCTTAACAATCCCACATGTGCGCGAGGCCGGGTCGTCAGTTAATATGAAAATCGCTGATAATTACTATGTCCGGCCCGCGCTAAATCAAGAAATCCGCTTTCTTCCTCAGCCGACTGTTCTTTTGACGACAATTCAGTGTGTAACTGGGAAAATACGCAGGACGACGACCAGTTCGATTGGATATTGAATCAAGGTGAAACATCTAGCGTAGTCACGGGACCCAGTGACGATCACACATCAGGTGAGGTCAATCAGATACCTATCTAACTATCGATCTATCCATCTTACTGGAAAACCCTGTCTGGGAGTTTCCAGTCACCTGACGTCGCTATCTAAAGTAAAGTGAAGTAAAGTAAAGCAACTTTATTGAACGTCGGTAACTCGTGACAGTCTGGTTGAGGTCGACGTGGGACCTACGATTTTACGTCCTTATCCAAGAAGACGTGAAGGTCTAACCATTTGCAGTTCGAGAACGAGATTGTTTCACAAAGGCATCACCTTGAACTCGGTTATTTTAAGACCCTTTCTTTCTCTGTTTCTTTCCTTATACAATAAACGGCGCGAAACGCTCGCTCACTCTGATTTGTCGATGGCCATGGGTTATTAGAGTACAGTTTTAAAGATGACGTCACGTTTATACAATAAACGGCGCGAAACGCTCACTCTGATTGGTCGATGGCCATGAGTTATAAGAGTACAGTTTTAAAGATGACGTCACGTTTTGCATGAAATCCTATTTCGCTAATTATTGTATGAAACAAATATATAACATTTTGCATTGCGTCTGTCCTCTGCGTCTCGTGGCGTACATATTTGTTCTCGTCATGTTATGACGTCACCTGTGTATCAATAAGAGGACAAATGCACGGTAAAATTGCATCTACTTGTTGAATTGAATATGCATATCTGTAAAATCTCATTCGAAGACAAACATATCGTTGCTATATAAAAATATCCAAACAGTAGACTATAAAAAGTGGGTAGTTTTACTGATGTGTTTGGATCTGATTGTGTCCCGTATCAGTTGTAAATAAACCTTACCCAATATATTCCCCGTGCTACACAGAAATGAGGCAAAGTGAACAATAAAAATTGCACTACTAGTTTATATTAAACAACTTCTTCGTCAGTTGTTCCTTAGCCTGCTTTTAGGCGGTAGATGGTGTTTTTTTCGCGCAGCAAACGGATCATGGAAGCGGCCGCCATATTGGCCGAGCGTGATTGAGACCTGGGATCGAATGACAAATGGAGGGGGAGGGGGTGGGCGAGAAGATATTCGATCCCAGGTCTCAATCACGCTCGGCCAATATGGCGGCCGCTTCGATGATCCGTTTGCTGCGCGGAAAAAAAAGACCATCTACCGCCTGAAAGCAGGCTAGTTGTTCCTTCACTTCCGAGCTGGAGGAAGAGATGAGGCTGAAGTGCAAAAGCTATTGTTTGTAGCGAAAAAGGCCGCAGTGTGATAAAGGTCTATTTTGTTGTTGGACTGCAGGTTCTGGTTGGTATATATACATCGAAGCATCAACACCACGGAGCATCGGTGACATTGCACGTATTCTGAGTCCCCGGATGAAAGGCCCGCACTGCATGATGTTCTGGTATCACATGTATGGTGTAGACATGGGTAGACTGATTGTCCGCTTAAATACCACCAACGCCACACGGCCGCTTTGGATTAAAGCTGGTAACCATGGCAACAGCTGGAGAATGGCTCAGATTGACATCCGGGAAACTGGAGATTACCACGTTAGTATACCAGTTAAATATTTGATGCGTCGTGCAGTATTGCAATAGGTAGCATCATACTATAGTTTTTCACATAACGTCAAATTGTAATATAACGTCATACCGCGAGGAGCCCATTGCCAGGAGCGTCCATATATACTATATCCGTGAGTCAGCGTATAACCGGATTAAGCTATTTTTTAGAATATGTTTCCCAGGTAATTTTTTTCTGACTCCACTGCGATCCTTAAATGCTTTCCGCCATTATCGAGATTGAGAATGATCTATTGTTCTTTGAGGTGATTTACTAACAATGCATTGTCCTGACTATGGTTTGATTGGATTCCCAAAGTGTGGGCACGTGAAATCCCGTGAGATCTGTTCTAAATATAGCTCAATCAGGTCATACGCTACCTCACAGACCTGGTATGGAAGATGGACACTCATGATACCGCTTATAAGCCCTGGGCTTATACATGTACAACTTCGTAAATTGCACTTCGTTATATCCGTGGTGGCCTATAGCATGTATGATAAAAACGTTCAGAAATGCGCTAAGAGAAAACTACTTATTAAACTCTTTGATACTAGTTTGGCTCGAGATCTACACAAACTTTGTTAATGTTCAACATGTATTCGCTTTACTAGTATTGAAGAATGAAGCATTAATTACGATAATAAACCGTATTTTGGTCAATTTAACGAGGTAATGACAGGGTAGGGAGGAAGGGGGCTTATACACGGGGGTCTTATAACCGGAAGATATTTTATGTTACTACACTGAGTTGGCCTATTACCACGGGGGGCTAAAAACCGAGAGAGCTTATAACGGAGTACAATGTAGGCATCTGAATAATTACGTAGCAACATCTGGGACGATTTTAAACAAAATTGAAGTATATGTTTAGACGTCATCTACAGTATCTTTTGTATTCGTTATTCAAAACAATGGATTTTAAGACTTTGAAACTCGTTTAAAACAATAGCTATCATGTTTTCAGATGTCATTTTATGCGGTAACCCTTGATTCTTATAAAGTTTCAGATCATTACAAAGTTACCAGCACTAACTGCTTGACTGTTAAACGTAACATGTTTAATCCTTTAATTCATCACATATGTTGGTTAAGGATTGCAGATTTGCTTGCCCACGTGATTGGTGGAATCGCGTCACGTGATCCGATAACAGCTTTCCACCAGATGCCAGTTATAATTTATCATGCACGCGCGCATGGGCCACAGTAAAGAAACATTTGAAGAACTAGAAAGGCAATTACCTACCTTGTGTCGAAATATGAGCTGATAAATATCAGCTTCGCTCTCAGAAACTGTTCGTTTATCGGAACAAATGACATCAGCGGACTAATATATCAACAATAACCTGTTTGTGGCGTCGAAATATGCCCTTACATTCCGTCTGCGGATATTATCTGTGCCGAGAAGAGAACAGTTCCCGAGGGCGAAGCTCGAGGGATACTGTGAGCTTCGAGGATCAGATAATGTCCAACGACAAATGTCAGTGCATATTTCGACGCCAGAATGTAGGTTATTCTTGTTCTTTGACGCGCGCTTATATGCTCACAGGGGGTGTATAACAATTATCCTGCAAGATCGCGCGGAATATCGCCAGATACTTAGCCGACGGCCGAGGGCCGATATTCCGATTATCAGGCGATATTCCGCAAGATCGAGCAGGATAATTGTTTTATTATTCAACACATCGATAACAAAACGTAGTCTTTACCCAAATACTGGCAAAGAGTAAATCTTTATTTCATAAAACGATTTTGGCGGGAATCTAGTAGAGCGCGCGCCATGTTTCTACACAGTTGAAGTAGGCGCATTTGCCGACTTTGAGCGAAGTAAACATTTTCAAACTCAAAGTGAGTTGATGGTTAGAAAACAGTTGAAAAAAGCCTGAAATGCTCTTTTATTCGGATTCAAAGTATCTTACAGTTCATACGACTCTTAGTTATTTTGAATGTTAAAAACACGAGCAAAAAGGGATCACATGAAGTGTTGGTACTTCTGTCTTGAGCCGCTTGCAGTTGAACTTGACTTTCTCCACTTGAAGTCGTACAAAGTTGAGCAGGATTTGCTTCTTTGCCTTCGAGAAACGATGAAAATGGACATTCGCTGGAACTGTTAAATGAATGGCCATGGACGGTCAATATCTCAGGACTGAAATTCGTCGATTCACGAATTCGCTTCAACTTTTCGAAGTTGTTGGCGAAAACAATCGACTTTGGGAACTTACAGAACTTTGTATAACTCTCAACTAGGTACTCTATGCAAGTTCACTTGCTAGTTATATTTTCTTCATGTAATAAATGTCACGTGACGCCTTCCACCAATCACGCGCGAGAGAAAACATGTGATGGATTACAGCAATGCACATTTCAACGCCACAAGTAGTTTATTGTTTGGCAATTGAAAATATGACAAATGACGTGGTAAAATCTTTGGTACAAGAATGTGCTTTTCTAATTGCCACAAACAGTGACGTTGAATTACCAAATATATTCTTGAATAGGCTATATGTTTTTGTATATGTTGTAGGTGGTCATCGATGGTATTGTTGGCACCAGTTATGAAGGCGACGCGGCGATTGATGATGTCATATTTCATCAAGGGCCATGTAACAACAAAGGTATTAAGTATGTTGGGTATACATCGAACACAAGTTTTTAACCAAGTGTTTTATCAAGAAATGTTGTTGTTAAACCAATGGAACACTTGAACCACGATAGACATCCTATAGATTAATAGCACATGTAATATGTGGTCATGTGGTCATCTGATCATGTAGTGATATGCGTTGTCATGTGTTCATGTGTTCATGTGTTCATGTGGTCATGTGGTCATGTGGTCATGTGGTCATGTGGTCATGTGGTCATGTGGTCATGTGGTCATGTGGTCATGTGGTCATGTGGTCATGTGGTCATGTGGTCATGTGGTCATGTGGTCATGTGGTCATGTGGTCATGTGGTCATGTGGTCATGTGGTCATGTGGTCATGTGGTCATGTGGTCATGTGGTCATGTGGTCATGTGGTCATGTGGTCATGTGGTCATGTGGTCATGTGGTCATGTGGTCATGTGGTCATGTGGTCATGTGGTCATGTGGTCATGTGGTCATGTGGTCATGTGGTCATGTGGTCATGTGGTCATGTGGTCATGTGGTCATGTGGTCATGTGGTCATGTGGTCATGTGGTCATGTGGTCATGTGGTCATGTGGTCATGTGGTCATGTGGTCATGTGGTCATGTGGTCATGTGGTCATGTGGTCATGTGGTCATGTGGTCATGTGGTCATGTGGTCATGTGGTCATGTGGTCATGTGGTCATGTGGTCATGTGGTCATGTGGTCATGTGGTCATGTGGTCATGTGGTCATGTGGTCATGTGGTCATGTGGTCATGTGGTCATGTGGTCATGTGGTCATGTGGTCATGTGGTCATGTGGTCATGTGGTCATGTGGTCATGTGGTCATGTGGTCATGTGGTCATGTGGTCATGTGGTCATGTGGTCATGTGGTCATGTGGTCATGTGGTCATGTGGTCATGTGGTCATGTGGTCATGTGGTCATGTGGTCATGTGGTCATGTGGTCATGTGGTCATGTGGTCATGTGGTCATGTGGTCATGTGGTCATGTGGTCATGTGGTCATGTGGTCATGTGGTCATGTGGTCATGTGGTCATGTGGTCATGTGGTCATGTGGTCATGTGGTCATGTGGTCATGTGGTCATGTGGTCATGTGGTCATGTGGTCATGTGGTCATGTGGTCATGTGGTCATGTGGTCATGTGGTCATGTGGTCATGTGGTCATGTGGTCATGTGGTCATGTGGTCATGTGGTCATGTGGTCATGTGGTCATGTGGTCATGTGGTCATGTGGTCATGTGGTCATGTGGTCATGTGGTCATGTGGTCATGTGGTCATGTGGTCATGTGGTCATGTGGTCATGTGGTCATGTGGTCATGTGGTCATGTGGTCATGTGGTCATGTGGTCATGTGGTCATGTGGTCATGTGGTCATGTGGTCATGTGGTCATGTGGTCATGTGGTCATGTGGTCATGTGGTCATGTGGTCATGTGGTCATGTGGTCATGTGGTCATGTGGTCATGTGGTCATGTGGTCATGTGGTCATGTGGTCATGTGGTCATGTGGTCATGTGGTCATGTGGTCATGTGGTCATGTGGTCATGTGGTCATGTGGTCATGTGGTCATGTGGTCATGTGGTCATGTGGTCATGTGGTCATGTGGTCATGTGGTCATGTGGTCATGTGGTCATGTGGTCATGTGGTCATGTGGTCATGTGGTCATGTGGTCATGTGGTCATGTGGTCATGTGGTCATGTGGTCATGTGGTCATGTGGTCATGTGGTCATGTGGTCATGTGGTCATGTGGTCATGTGGTCATGTGGTCATGTGGTCATGTGGTCATGTGGTCATGTGGTCATGTGGTCATGTGGTCATGTGGTCATGTGGTCATGTGGTCATGTGGTCATGTGGTCATGTGGTCATGTGGTCATGTGGTCATGTGGTCATGTGGTCATGTGGTCATGTGGTCATGTGGTCATGTGGTCATGTGGTCATGTGGTCATGTGGTCATGTGGTCATGTGGTCATGTGGTCATGTGGTCATGTGGTCATGTGGTCATGTGGTCATGTGGTCATGTGGTCATGTGGTCATGTGGTCATGTGGTCATGTGGTCATGTGGTCATGTGGTCATGTGGTCATGTGGTCATGTGGTCATGTGGTCATGTGGTCATGTGGTCATGTGGTCATGTGGTCATGTGGTCATGTGGTCATGTGGTCATGTGGTCATGTGGTCATGTGGTCATGTGGTCATGTGGTCATGTGGTCATGTGGTCATGTGGTCATGTGGTCATGTGGTCATGTGGTCATGTGGTCATGTGGTCATGTGGTCATGTGGTCATCTGATCACGTGGTCATCTAATCATGTGGTCATATGTGTGGTCATGTGGTCATGTGGTCATACAGTGGTACAGACACTAAACTTTCTTACGATCAATATCAGGTTTTAATATTGGACACTGTCCTGTCCATTAAAACGCCTTTCAATAACCACCATTCAATTGCCCTATATCATTATGACGTCAAATCAAAACAATCTATTGTTTAAACGCTAAAGATCACGGTCGTTGGAGGGGGACAAAACAGCAACAACACAAAGGAAATCGCTATCAAATGCATTTTGTAGAACGCAGAATAGCGGTAACAGCCAAACAGCTGATATCTGGAAACCAGACAATTCGAAGTTAAATTTTCCTCAGCAGAGCAGATTTAGTTCAAAATTATATTGTTCATGTCGATTCTGTCCCCCTCATAAACAAGTCGTGACGTCATAATGATATAGGGCAATTAGCTCCATAAAGTCACACTAGGTTAATATCAAAATAAGTAAGGATTCGGCTAAGAGTAATTCCAAAATAGAGCGGTTTTCAGTTGAGTGTAGTGAAACCAAACGCAAACTACCCACAGCCAGCCAATCACAGGAGCTAGTAATCACAAGTAACTCATAAATGGCTTCCCTGTGAGCCAATGACAAACTAAAGCAAAACCAAAACCAATTTGCGTTTGGTTTAACTTTGGATTCTGATTGGTTGATTTACTTTCTCAGCCAATAGGAGAGCTTAGTTAACGCAAAACCAAAACTCTTCCGACACTCAATTGGAATCCGCTCTAATCCACCAAACAAATGTGTGTATTAGGGTGACGTGCCAGCCCAATATTTTGCCATGTATAGGACAGATACCTACCTAGCTTTTCACGCTATTGTGTTTACAGATTATTTGTTTGGTAAAATAAAACACTTATTATGACTATTCCCCTCGACTTTGAATATTAGGTACGATAGGTAACTAGTTCCTATAAAAACTAGTGTTGGTCTGCGTCGGTGGGGAAGATAAACACTGGTATATAATCAACTAAAGTCGATTGAGGCATGCTAACCGCCGTGGAAAGCGAGTAGCAGCTGACGTTTCGATCGCCAGCCCTTCGTCAGAGCAAAACATTATTTGGCTCGACCATCGGTCTCGCCCAGTCCAATGTTGAAGCCTGGACTTAAATATTTTGCCATATTCGTCCTCGGATGAATCCAATAATTGTACGGCACTATTGCCGCGAGGTATCGTTTATTTTACCTAGCTCTTAGCCGAATCATTTCTTAATTGCAGTCACAAGTCAAAATATTGTTCATGTTTTATCACAGCGAAGAATATATTTTCTTTCAAATTCCAGCTCTAATGTCCTTATACCTCTACGCTGATGAGAAAAACCATGGATACATGAGCCTGAGTGCCGCACCTTCACCGGGTGTCCGAGCATTCCAACAGGTTCTTGAGTTATCCCAGACGTCAATCAATCAAGATGACGAGATATTCCTCATTTGCAAAGAAAGTACTGGTGTAAAGGTAGTCGCGATGGTTGACGACCCAAGGCGCCCCCTAAAGTGCTCACCCAGGGACTTCTTTCTCTCTCCTAAGAATTACAAAGAGGGGATGAACCCTGTTTACGTCATTGACAGAGGAAAAGGGTCGCGTCAGATAATCTCACTTCACAATGTTACGCTGTGCTGTGACGTTCCATCAAAAGTCACGCTAATATTTGCGTTTGCAACAAGATTCCAAGGTTTGAATGAAAAACTTATTAACAATAAGACTACGAACTCGAATTTCTGTGATTGTTGACGAAGAGGGTATATTAAACTGAAACAACAATACTTTTTTGTAGTTTGTCGAATTGCAGTGGCCGCCGTTGTTTTGTTTTTCGAAATCGTCTTTTTCGCTACTCGCTGTAGCGAAAAAAAGCCTACTCTGTGTATCTATTTCGTCCAATGTCGCCTTATGTCGCTTTATACTACCTAATGTCGCCTTAAAACGTCCCAGGTCGCCTCAAAACGCCCAATATCGCTTTAAGATGCCCAATGTTGGCTAATATTTCATTGTTTTTTATCCTTATATCACCTTAAGTCGCTCGATGTCGCACTTTATCGCGGCGACCTAACAACCCAGAGTAGGCCATAAAATGTTGTAGTATTCGTGTCAGAACATTAGTTGTCTTTTACAAGTTAGCAATTAGACTATTAATTAGACTAATTAGAAAAAGTAACCTAATTGTTTAAGTAAAACAACTAGTTCGGTTCAATCTTAAACTGAAATAAGATTTTGACGAATTGGCCGTCATTATTTTGTTATTGAAAATCGTCTTTTTTGCTACTCGCTATCTACCGCTTAATGGATAGTGAGAAGCTTGTGGCAAATCAGAGAGGCCCTGTTAGGGGTGGTCTGGATAATCCGTAATCCTGGGTACATTTTGGAAATAATCTGTATCCTTATTTTGTAAACGCAAATATCCGTAAGTCATCGATGTGATAATAATCCTTAATCCTAAAATCCAACCCAAATAATTCGTAATCCTGTTATTTAGTTGCCAATAATCCCTATTCCTTCTCTGAAAACCCTAATAATCCATAGTCCTATAACCCTAACAGGGCCTCATCAGATCGCAAGATTCGCAACAGAACACTTGGTTGGTATCTACCAAAAAGTATTAGGTATAAGCAGAAGTCTTCTGGTATAAGGCATTATTCATGCATTTATTTACAGCAACTTTAAACAAACGGATGTCATAATACGAAACTTGTATGGCAAGGCATGGCTCTGTATAGACCTTTAAAAAAAATGGCAAACGACAAGGAACATTACCACACCGAAATTGATTGTAGTGTAGCTCAAAGTCCGGTGAATTCGTTAATTTTTGGGTCAAAACTTATTAATGATCTGCTGCGAATCAATTTTCCATTTTCACCGTTGTTTATCCGTTTCGTACAGCTGGACAGGTATAACCAGAATCCTTTTCGGCCTGGGAATGTCGCTTGTAGTTTCTCGTTTCACCTGGACAACCTTTTTGAAATAGATGTATGATCATGAGTGCTTACACTTTATAATAATAATAAGAATGGCCATATTTATATAGCGCCATATACCACAGTCTCATGGCGCTCGTCGTTGGAGAAAGTTATCATCAGCGATTGGTATTGACGAGAGTCAATTACGAAAGACGATGATGAATAAGAAAGAATTTAAGCAACTGATGGATCATGTTTTCTAAACGTGTATCTTTGCAGAAGCGCCTCAAGAGAACTGAGTTCTCGATAGGAAATATGATGATGATGATGATGATGCTTTACATATTACTGACATATCCCGTCAGTGATTTTTTTCGGACTGCTTATTACGGCGCTAATGGCTGCCACGCAGTTTACAATGTTGAGTGTGTGGTTAGTGCAATAGCCAGGCTGCTGTACCGGGTGACAATCCCCTTCTCCTCCATTATCTCTGCTCCTCCATTAAATCACATTGCATCAGTGGCACAGCAAGTTTGGGCTTTGAACACTTTTTCTCCTCTTAAGAAGTCTTCCGCGCATTACAACTTATGTTCGAAATATGATGCTTTTTGTTTTCTATAGTTAATCCTTTACACAACGTTACAGTATCGCAATCCTCCCAGATGGCAGGGTTCCCTCCTCTGTACGCCGTAGATGGAGATCATTACACATGTTCGAGGACAGAAAAGGTGTGAAGATAAGTTATCTGTAGGTCGTTGGAGTGAGACTTGCCTCGTATGATCAAACAGTGGTGCTTGGAATGGGAAAGCATAAACCGAAATACTGTGTCCATTAGATATTATCGTAATGAATAATATGATTTTAAAGATGCATTACATTTGTGTTACCTGATTTTAACGCTGGACTGCATTAACAGTAAATATCACAACTTTGCATTAAAGCACGTAAGCAAACCGTAGACCACAGACCACAAGCATTAGAGCATATTAAGAATTAGACTGAACATACCACAAACCACAATCACAGACATCATTCTATAGATAGTATAACATAGTCCACATTTGTCGAGCAATAAACTGCACATCATAGACCATAGACCATAGACCATGGAACATAGACCGCAGACCACAGACCATACACCTAGACCATACACCACCCGCACATACCATAAGCCACACAATACAAACCACAAACCACTTCAGATCATAGATAATAAAAAAATCGATCAACGTATAGTCATAAACCTATAACCACTGTAATCAGTGCGTTGATCTGTTGATTACTTATACTCCCTTTTAAGGTAATTGGCATTTATTTTTAAAATCGTTGATTATCTTTTGACAGGAAACTGACCCCTGGTGGGAGGCGCCACTTAATGGATCCCACTTTATCTACAAAATATACGTCACTAGTAGGCAACACTGCTGCCGAGGGTTCATCTTGCCAAACATCAACGTTACCATTAGAAACGAGCACGTGGTGGTCACGTGCCAGACGACTGACAGGCGCATGATGGAGAGGTCACGTGGTTTCTTGTGCCAACCACCAATACGCGCAAAGAAGGTTCGGATTGACCTTCTTGGGAATAATACTCAACTTTCGATTTGTGAAGTGGTTGCTAATACCGTAGGTAAGCGAGAATAGACCTTAAGCAAAACCCCTCCTCCATAGTTCACCGCGTGGTCCTGGAGCCAAAGCATGAAAGCGAGGCCAGTCACTTCTCAGCTGATCCTCCGCGCGATTTTCAATATAATGACCATTGCAAAGTGGCTTCTTCTACTGGGCCCGGTCGTTCGAAGAAAGTATAATCCCTACCACGTGGGTAAATCACTAACCCGAGGGTAAACTGTACATATTATTTTACAGGTTTAGCGCTATCCTAGGGATAAAGTTACCCTTGCTTAGAACAACCGGGCCCAGGGTTAAATCACTAACCCGTGGTTCAACTGTACAGATTACAATTACATATTTAGCGCTATCCTAGGGATAAAGTTACCCTTGCTTAGAACAACCGGGCCCAGGGTTAAATCACTAACCCGTGGTTCAACTGTACAGATTACAATTACATATTTAGCGCTATCCTAGGGATAAAGTTACCCTTGCTTAGAACAACCGGGCCCAGGGTTAAATCACTAACCCGTGATTCAACTGTACAGATTACAATTACATATTTAGCGCTATCCTAGGGATAAAGTTACCCTTGCTTAGAACAACCGGGCCCAGGGTTAAATCACTAACCCGTGGTTCAACTGTACAGATTACAATTACATATTTAGCGCTATCCTAGGGATAAAGTTACCCTTGCTTAGAACAACCGGACCCAGGGTTAAATCACTAACCCGTGGTTCAACTGTACAGATTACAATTACATATTTAGCGCTATCCTAGGGATAAAGTTACCCTTGCTTAGAACAACCGGGCCCAGGGTTAAATCACTAACCCGTGATTCAACTGTACAGATTACAATTACATATTTAGCGCTATCCTAGGGATAAAGTTACCCTTGCTTAGAACAACCGGGCCCAGGGTTAAATCACTAACCCGTGGTTCAACTGTACAGATTACAATTACATATTTAGCGCTATCCTAGGGATAAAGTTACCCTTGCTTAGAACAACCGGGCCCAGGGTTAAATCACTAACCCGTGGTTCAACTGTACAGATTACAATTACATATTTAGCGCTATCCTAGGGATAAAGTTACCATTGCTTCGAACAACCGGGCCCTGGAGAATACGATGCTTCATTTTTCCACTGAACCAACTACAACATTCACGTTTTCTTCGGGAGCTTCGAGGCCGAGGATTAACTCGCCTTCCTTTTATATTTTCGACGACGCGGTACACTGGGGGGGGGGGTTGGATAAGGGCTACATTCGACCGGCGATACTGTATTTATACTGGAGCCCATCAACGTCCATCTGTCAGATATTCGTGATGCAACGTTTTCCCAGACCTGATTATTTTTTAGATTTCACTTCTCATCGTTCACTTTCATCGCAACATGTTGTTAAAGGGACTCTGTCATGAATAACAGGCCTGGTTACTAAGCCACCCAAAACTTGAAATCGTTCGCCAACGTTTTCAAGTTTGAAAAGCAAATATATCCCGAGGAGCTCACAGCATTGATTCAATCCGTCTACATCGCAGCCATCTCTCATTTTAGTATATAGTAGCCGTTTATCTTTCATATTTAGTTGTTCAAGTTTTATATTTAGCAGAAATGTTCGTATTCATATGTAGTTGTAATGAGATTTTGGGATGGCATCGACAAGAACTTCGAGCTTCAATGGCAGCTCAAAGATGCTTTTCTAATTGAATGCCTTCGAGAAAGAGCCAGTTTGTATTGTAAATATGACTGTTGTCGTATCGCGATCGCAAGGAACTGAAACTCATTACAATTTTTCAAGTGTTATGTATATCATTAAATTGCTTGAAACCTGTTCATGCGCATCTCATGACAGAGCCCCTTTAACAAAAGATGCCTCGTTAGTTTCTCTTGTTTGGTCTCGAACATGGCTGTTACATCATTAATCGTTTGAATGAAAATTACTCAAACGCTTGTGATTCGCTAGCGGAAACCGAACTTGCGGGAAACACATTGTAAAAATAATCTCTAAAAATCTGTAAAAACGCTTCATCACATATCTATGGATGCTCCGGGTAATCGGCTCCTGATATATAGTAATTTAGAAGTATCTTCTCGAGTTTCTGTAAATTATGGAGTAATTAACGAATCTTAATTCTGAAGATTCCCTTGTTCAAATGCGTGGGGTTCGTCGTGAGATATGGAAGGACATCAGTTCCAGCGCACAGCTGTCGTCCTTTACAAGCAGCCCTAGACGACTGGATAACCCCAGTTCCAGCAGTGTCATCACGACGTATATTGCTATTGACGCATCTCTAGATAATTATGGGCAGAGACTCACTGCATTTATTCAGGTAACCATTCTATGTCATTTGACTGCATAGCCATTGATTAAGATGTATCTTCCCTATCGCACCCTTTCTTGTAACAGGTCTTACAAAACAGAAAGTTGCACGTTGCATGAATATTTCATAGTTGAACATCCCCTCGCGCAACATTTTGTTTTTCAAAATTTCAGGTTTATACGAAATGCTTATTTGGTTTCTAACAACAACAACGACTTTATTCGCATAATTTCATCCATTTTTTCATAAGTATTAGAGTGTACGTATTTTTGTAATAAAATAAGAAATTAATAACTGATCGAAAAGTAGCTATGCCTAGCGTTTGCACGAAAAAATATAACATGGATTGTGCAGCTTGTCGACTCCCCATGTAAAACTAACCAGCGAGACAAGTTTAACGTAAAAGTGTACCATGTAAAAGTTCCTTTAGAATAAAAACATATTTTCTTACATCCTATGATTTACATTAAAAAACAAAATCATGAAATATCATCAATATCGTTCTCGTTATAATGCATTAAAACAATTAACACTGTTCTCAGTCGCAACTGAACATCCCAATATGTCTTTAGAGTGGGGTGTGATTTCGGACTACACAATGGATGTAGATGTTAATTATCAGATTGTATAAGTTCGTGATGTTAGAGCGGTTTTCAGTTGAGTGTAGTAAAACCAAACGCAAATTACCCACAGCTAGCCAATCACAGGAGCGAGTAATCACAAGTAACTCCTAAATGGCTTCCCTGTGAGCCAATGACACACCAAAGCAAAACCAATTTGCGTTTGGTTTTACTTTGGATTCTAATTGGTTGGTTTACTTTCTCAGCCAATAGGAGAGCTTAGTAAACGCAAAACCAAAACTCTTCCGACACTCAATTGAAATCCGCTCTAAACACACGTTTTCTAATTTCTATAGCCTCCAGTATATGGTAGTTACATGTTCTACACAATGTGTGACGATCAGTGCAAGTCTTGGATCAAAAGGGTGGAGAACGTGAGTACTGGAGCGATGCAATTTATAGAAGATCTGAGTGACGCGGAGCAAAAGAAGTTACAACTAGCTCATGTTACTATACCTTCTGGGTATGACCAGTGGGAAAGGTAATAATAATGATAATAATAGTATTAAAGATGAAGATGATGTTATGATGATGATAATGAGTACCTACTCAGTTATTTTTACTCAAATCTTACTGATATTGATCAATTGACCTATATCATTATGACGTCAAATCAAAACAATCCATTGTTTAAACGCTAAGGATCACGGTCGTGGGAGGGGGACAAAACAGCAACAACACAAAGGAAATCGCTATCAAATGCATTTTGTAGAACGCAGAATAGCGGTAACAGCAAAAAAAATACGGTAAATATTGTGGGATAAACATTGATACAGCTGATATCTGGAAACCAGACAATTCGAAGTTAAATTTTCCTCAGCAGAGCAGATTTAGTTCAAAACTCTATTGTTCAAGTCGATTCTGTCCCCCTCATAAACAAGCCGTGACGTCATAATGATATAGGGTAATTCAAATCGGTTTGTTGCACAAATTCCTGTGTTTTTTCCCTCTAATACAAGTTTCTATCGTTACTAAGGTTTCCTGGTGAGCAGTTTTCTCGCCCCATTCTTCTGGACTCATGTAGCGTGTACATGGTGGAAGGAATAATGAAAGAGGCGGGTGGACTTGATTACTTAGGCGTTGGCTGGAAACTGCCACAAGGAATGAAGGAACAACCAATCAAAATAAACACAATGTATTGGATGTTAACAGGTAAACACTGAAACTTATGAATTTCGTGCGTATTGTGTCACAGTTAAGAGTACAATTATACCACCAAAGTACCTCCTCGGTTCTAATGCCAACAGCTTCACCGAGTATTAAGAGAGAAAGCAAAAGTGTCAGCTGTAAAATATTGTGCCAGAATTTCCTTTAAGAGCACATCCACTGAAAAAAACATGTTTGCTCTCAAACGATTCGTTCTTATATCTGCCTACGTCTATTACAGTGTTTGTCTCCTGTAAATTATATACCAGATGTTACGTATGGACCGATATTTCTGTCCATAAAACTCATTTGAATTTCCTATGCGCCGCCATCTTGGATCTTATGACGTCACACGGTTTCCCCTACTGATAACGTGCAGACAATTGAATTACCTTGTTATATGGTTTCCATCCCAGAAAATATGGAAGGTCAACGCCAATATACAACCACCACGTGCGCAATTTTTCAGCCATTTCTAAAATATTAGTTGACGCATGTGCAGACATTTGACCGCTGTGTGATTATACCAGTGTTTTCACCGAGACTGTGGAACGACTTACCATTGGAACTTAGGAAGTCGTCATCGATTTTACTTTTTAAAAAGACCCTCAAGACATACTTATTCAAAGCTGCATATAATCTATAGTCTGTATGTATGTATATATATATATATTATTTTATCATATAAAATATGTATATATATATATTTTTAGCATTTTTAGAATTTTATTCCGCGTATTATGTAATTTTTATATAGTTGTAATTGTATAGCCATAATGTCTTTTTTTAACTTAATTTTGTAAAGCGCTTCGGACAATTAATGGATTCAGCGCTATATAAATAGTTATTATTATTATTATTATTTTACTTCCCTGCTGACGCATACCATAACTATATTTTATAGAAACTAGTCACCATTAATATTACTAAGACTTAGACTATATCATATAACTGTGTGGGGATGCATAGCAGGAGCTACAGTCTAGTGATATTAGTAATGATTTTCAAGTTGATGTAGTTTTTAATCAACTAGGAGTATTAAAATTATAGATTTGAATAAGATTGTGCAACCAATAGTTGATAGTTTTCGATTAAGAAATGAAACAAAGGTAAACAAAGTGGAAACAATATAGAGCCATAGAGAGAGATTTTTAGTTTGCCCAACTCACAATCGCTTTTGCTCAATCAGAGACTGATGGGTTGGGTTATTAGACAATGTGCATTTTGGACAGAAAATAACACGACATCGATAACGGAAATATAGACAACAAGTAAATTAGTATAGATATTTTATTGAAATGTGTGAACAATCATGAACTATGACATTAATTCACTGGGAATCCATGGACTGTGGGTAAATATTTTCTAACGTGCAACATCAACTCAAATAATAGTTGTGTCCGAGTGATGCACTTTTTAACATGCCAATGCTAAAAAAACAATAACAATTTTATGTATACACTAATTGCAAAAAATGTCCTAGAAAAATGTAAAACCTTAAAAGCAAGAGGAATTATGGGGTAATTAAACTTTACTTATGATAGTGATAGGGAAGATTTGTCATTTGTTTGTGCCACGTTGGGCGATGTGTTTGCAACCCGGAAGGGTTCGTTTGCTTTCCCGAAGGACGATTTGTAAGTGTTAGTCTCCCATATGAAACTAGCTTATCCCATACAAGCGAGAACATTTGCTCTTGCTATAGTGTCCAGGCCAGTGCGGGCAACTTATTTCCGTATTCCGCATGCGTAATGTAGTCGTTAAAAGAAATAAAGCAGACGACTGTCAACACAGAGATCAAACGTGAATCCAAAACACCTATGCAATATAAAATTTATCGACCAATAATGAGGAAAAAGGCAAAAAGGATAATAAACTTTACGATGAGGGAGCGAGTAAAAATAATGATAAGTGGATACCATTCGGTGATGAAACTATATATAGCCCGCTCTTATTATTATGGTCTAGTTAGCTGGGGTAATACTTATACCTCTCGACTGACCAAACTGTCAACTAAACAGAATAAATGTATAAGAAGTATTTTTTATGTTCCAAACCGGGAAAGCTCTACACCTTATTATAATTTACTGGGGATATTGAAACTTAACAACATACTTAAGTCAAAAACTGCAGTTCTAGCTCATAAAATCCTCTATGATAAACAGAATATTCCATTGATTTTACAAAATTCTCTTGTCCCAGCTTCTCAAATACACAGTTATAATACTAGATACTCCTCAGGTGATAATTTATATAAACC
The DNA here is from genome assembly GCA_030867875.1 of Actinernus sp. WN-2022. NCBI lineage: Eukaryota > Metazoa > Cnidaria > Anthozoa > Actiniaria > Actinernidae > Actinernus > Actinernus sp. WN-2022. The sequence goes on from JAOWCC010001210.1 coordinate 36,004,135, forward strand.
ACAAATAAGAACTAATTATGGATTATTCTCATTTCGATATTTTGTTACTCTAGTATGGGAAGAAATACCACTTAATATAAAACAATTAGGAATCTGGAGCTTCAAGAAAGAATACAAAAACCATTTGTTGTTGAAGCAAGCATAGAATTCCTTTATATACATGTATTATATAATATATATATATATTTTAAATTGTAATGTTCTAAGCTTATAGCTTAAAATACCTTAGTAGTATGTACTTGCCTTGATTTGATTTTTTATTTGATTTTAAACTTAATTTCACATAATTTGTAAAAGCATTGTCCTTTTATGGCAGAGGCCAACTCGAAAGCTCTGCTACTTTGGCCTCTGCACACTTATATATGTAACTATTTTTTCATATTATTTTCTTATTTTTCCTGATTTATTATCTTCTATTCTCGCATTGTAACTTGCTCTATCGATAAGTGTAAAGTAAAATTGAATTGAATTGAATTGAATTGAAAGACCTTATAGTGTTCCTTCAGACAGTTCAGAGTTTCCCTGACAAACCGGTCAGTCTTATTTTGCGGGATTATATCGAGAAGTTAAGAGCAAATTATATTCTGAGACGATCGAAAACGGGACGATCCAGCTGTTGCGGATAGAGGTTTGTGTTGAACAGGTTATGTTCGAGGGAGGACTCACAACGACAGTAAAATATTTTACAGAAAGAAACTAAGACTGTCTATCAGCAGTTAAAAAAAATAACGTAAATATAAGTCCTAAATTCGACTCATAACACCAGTGTTTGCTTATCAATGTTTGCTTGATATTATTAGTGTCACGAAATGTGTCCGTGCTACAACCGAGGACAAGGGAATTACTCTAAAATTTCGAAATCTCAGACATCCATCTTAGGGACTGTTTACTTCTAAACAAAGATAGAATATATAGTTTGAATTAGACTGCTGGGTATCAAGTATTTTGAAAACCATTTCCGGCTGACGGGTATCTAGCCACAGTGTAAAATAAACTTGTGCTGAAACACTCCAATATTTATAGTAAAACTGTACTTACTTGTTAATTTCGTGCATAAAAGATGGACATTCAGCGCGTTGTGAGCCAGCATTTCGAGTATGTTGCTCCCCGAGCACTTCGACGACAGGAAGAACAAGTATTGCAAGCGGATGCCAGATTTTCGTTGCCATTTTTACCGCGCTTATTCGTTACAAATGTGGGCAAACTATACATCAAAACGTGGGAAATTCAATAGACTAATTGAATTCGGTTGTAGGTTTTTGACTGGTTCTTTTCCCAGCTTTTCATAGCCCAGACTTCCCTGGCATATGCCCAGAAATAGAGGAACGCCATGTATCTTTTGACTGAACCGGTCGAAAACAAGTGCAAATTGACCGCGGAAGATAAGGGACTATGGGGTTTAAACTATTAAAACTACAGAGAAAAGACATTATTGTTTTTTATTCCGTTCATAGGTTTTTAGTTTTTTTATTTACGAGGCATAAAATTAACAAATTGCAAGCAAATTCCGTAATTTTGGCGAACAGTTGAGTGAACTCCCGGAGGGGGCGTGAGCGTGACTCACGTCTAGTGACTTTTGTTAAACGGAAGTTTGATATGAGATGAACGTGCCTCAACGGGCAGATAGTTCAGTGATATCGTCTCTGCATCTAGTACGAGGCGATTGGCAAGCGCATCGAGATACAGTCGGTCTCCTTCGATAAGGAAAATTTCTATCGACTGTGTCAGAGGTCCACTTCTGAACTGGGCACGCGACAGCGCTGAAAAACTCATAAAAGAACATTGTCTTCCTCTCGATACATGACTAAAACGTGTGTGACCCTGATGAATACTTCCAGCTATGAATATAGCGGCGGAGTTTGACATGATAATTTGATAAAATGGTATTTACCATCACTGTGTTGAAATCGGCGAACACGAAAATGCCACATCCGGGACATATCCTCTGAGCTCAGGGCGTCAAAGCGGATGGTTCGGTGACAAAATATTTTCAAGGAAATGGTATACTTGCGAAAAGGTATGCGTGTGGTCACCCTGTGTTGTAACGTCAAGTTTGACGAATCGAGGTAGCGAGGGAAAGCAACAGTCTTTCATTTCCGTATGTAGTTTTTACCTCAATCAAACTAATATAAGTCAGAAAGTTCTAAGCTAAATTAGTAAACTGAACAGTCGATCTCCGCGAGTCCGACAGTTTTTTTCGATGACGAAACGGTCACAAAATAATAAGGCCAATCATTCATCCTGCTTGGTCTTAGATAATTCAGAGGCTCTTTAGCTTTCTCCCATAACATTTTATAAACAATTTCACGAAAGGAAAATCAGAATTTTGCAAATTCACACGTGTGACATTGTGAAGTTGTGTAACCGACCAGATCAAACTTGTTCATTTTTCAAAGAACGAGTTTGGACTATAAAACCAAAAATGTCAAAAGCTTACGTTTCTCTCTTACCTTGCACTGTATTAAGCCTTGTCTCACTGGAAAGGTCCTAACAACTACACATTTCCACTGATTTTGGCAAAAATAAGAATAAAACTACTAAAAGGCCTAGGTGATCCAACGCCAACGGAATCTTCGTTCTGCAGGAATCATGTTTCCTCGTGCACATTCGGCGACAAAAACACCCATTTTAAGTCCTCTATTTCTTGAAAGCCTTGGCTTAAATTTCCGGCACAAAATGTCTAGAATTTGGGGAGTTATTCATTTTGAGGAATGTTTTATTGAGATATTTGCAAAACAGAGCCACATAGGGAAGTGCCTTCGTTTCTCTCAGTTCTGTCTTGGGAGATTTCTCGCGCTGTGCAAACTCGGTCGATCCTTGATGACTTTTAGGATAATTGTTCTTCTGATCGTGTGTGCGTAAGATTTATTTCTCGTGTTTTCCAGTTCGCCTAGCGGCTCGTTTTCTTCGTTCTCCCAATCTCCCAACATGTGCCAAAGCATATCGTAATAACTTGTTAACTCTACAGAAAAGAGCACTTCGGTTGATTTTTTTTTGCCAAAGCAAGAGATCATGCAATTCCTTACTTTATACAAACAAAATCCATCCCACTATCATCCTTATACTTTGAACGTCTTAGTATCTTAATGTATGACGTCCATCACCGAGTAGCCCCTGTAAATATACTAAATGTATTTTTAAAAACTTGTGAAATTCATAGTTATAGGACTCGATCTTCCACAAATGATTGCTTTTATATTAATTATTCAGGAACTGAAAAAATGAGATCTTCCTTCTGAAGAATTGGAGCTCAAATATGGAATGGTAACCCGCAATCAATCAAATCACTTAGTAAACCTCAATTTAAATCAAAGATCAGAGAAATGCTTTTCAACATACTTCAGAAAGAGGATGACGTACGTTGAGGTCTCCCAAATATTGTCTCTGATCAAATTTAAATAAATATAATCCTGGCTATAGTAGTATTAGCTTATATCCTGCCTACATTAGCCCTCATTATTTTGATAAACTTTTAATTTTTCACTTCTAAGTTACAGAAAAGCTTCTGTACTGTATTGTATCAATTAATTGTTCATGTAACCAAATTTATTTTGTCTCCGCCTAGAATAGCTCTTAGTTCGCTAATTGCGGGTGTCAATAATACTTGTAAATTGATTGTTTATAACAGAGAATAAAGACATGGAAAATGTCTGAATTTTATTGCTTTAAAATAGTTCCCTATGTTTTCAATAATAATAATAATGGCCATATTTATATAGTGCCATATCACCACAGTCTCATGGTGCTTTACATATTACTGACATATCCCGTCAGCGAATTACGGCGCTAATAGCTGCCACGCAGTTTACAATGTTGAGTATGTGGTTAGTGCAATGGCCAGGCTGCTGTACCGGGTGACAATCCCCTGCTCTTTTTCGAGAAGTACAACAGGTTGTTTCACGTCCCCTTCAAATACTGATTAGAAGTAGAAGGAGACAAGGCCAACGGCTTATAAACGTCCCTGCCCAAGGATACGGCCGGGATTCGAACCCCCGACCTCCCGCACTCTAGACCGTGCTCTACCAACTGATTGAAGTAATGATTTGTTTCTTGGTATACTGTCAAGGTGTTCAAAGTCTGGAAGTCATTCTGATCAACGCTGTTGATAACATGATTTCGACGGTAGTTGGAAGGACCCTTCACATCCACGGTAAGCCATGACACTCTGATCATGATTAGTACATACGATACCAGCTACATTCTCTTATCTTACCTCAATTCAGTACATTCTTTAGAAATAAAACGTGTCCCCATACTTTTATCGTTAAAACAACTAATAGCACCGTGCTGCTATGGGTTTCATTGCCCGTTCTTCCCCAAATCAGTTCATCTTCACGGTAAACCATAACACAGTAATTAGTACCTCAATTCAGTGTTATCGTATCTCATATTTTTCTCTTTTCTACAACTCATAGTATCGTACAAGCTGTGCTGCCATGGGTTTCATTGCCCGTCCTGCTCCAAATCAGTTCACCTCCACGTCCTTGGCAGGAGAATTCTTGTCGATTCTTCAGTGAACACCACTTGTCTACCAAATTACTTTGGTACGAGCCTAGATGTGAACACCTCTCCAGGAGTATATATGATCCAGGTACTTATAAGAAACATACAACCGTTATTTCCCTTCTTTCATTTTCCTTAAAAGAGTCTCCAGTGCTTTGAGTTTTGGCTTTCAACGGTAGGATTAACGGCAGTAATGTAGGTGCGTATTCGTTAATTGTTCTCTTGAAATGTCCCCTTTCCAGCATAGTCCCTAGGTTTCTGGCTTGGTATTTTGTCTTAGTGGGTTAATGGGATCCCTGTGGTTTGTAATGGCTTTTGACAATTGGTCGGTGACGTCACAAGCCATTACAAACCACAGGGATCCCATTAACCCACTCAGACAAAATACCAGCCAGAAGGCCTAGGGACTACAATCTCAGCAAATATTCGTTGGAACACTGACCCCTTTCCCCGGCTTTCAATGTTGAATCCAAAACGGTTCTCAAAAGTTTCATGGCTCACTCGCGAGCGGCTCCAACTGCAACATTGAGGGAGGGAAAACATAGCCCTACAGTGTTCCAACATTATGGCAGTGATTGTAGGATATCCCCTTTCCATATCTACTCTACGCGTCTTTCTTTTCCCCGGGCGTTAATCCAACTGACTCCATTCTTTTCGCTGCTGATAAATTTACTTGTGTAAAATGATACACTTCCTCTTAGAAGTAGTCTAGACATTTGTTAATTTGGAGTCTTATACAATAAAGTACATAGACTAAAGTCCAAACAACTATACTAACTTATAAATAGTGATTACATATCAATATCTATTTCTTCTCTTTTTTTCCCCATAATTTATATTATATTAATACGTTTGTAATATAAATAAATTTGTGCAAAATAAAATGAATCAGAATCTGAATTAGTTCAGAGAATTCAATATATAATTATAGGAAATAGGTGTAAAATAACAAGTAGATAAAATGGAATAATTATTGACATACTAAAAAGTTCAAGAACGCTCGCATCGACGCCTTTTTTCAAAGCATTCATAAATAAATTTGGCACTTAATGCTTGGAGGGATTTGGGTGGGTCCATAATGAGACGAAATTTCACGTTCTCATTTATGTGAGTTATTTACTTATTGAGAATTGAGCTAATTGATGAGAAAAGTTCAGTTCTTAGAACGTCATAGTGTCCACATCTGATCAGAAAGTGAAGTCGTCTGTCAGGCCCGTTGCCGTTGTCCCACCCCCATGACTCTTCTCCACCTTGAATAACTTTATAAGCAATTTACGTGTTTAACCTTTCAGAGTTATGGTAACTGGCCTGTCTATGCTTGTTTCCCTTGTGTTTAGTTTTGCAATATTTGTCGTTACTGTTCTTCACCTTTTTAAACACTTGTGCCATCATTCATTCCACAGGTTTCTCAGTCTCCAAGCAATCGGAGTGCCCACGGTGAAGAACAGAGGGTAATAGGAAGACTGGATGTTAAAGGTAATCTATTGTATATATATTTATCCCAGTTGCACCAACATACGACAACGTAATGTTCAAAGTTTGATTATCGTTAATTGTGGGTTAAATTTTCATCGAAGAGTTTGGTTCTCTTGTTGGCTCGCCTGGATTGTCCTGGGACGCACCATACCCACTTTGAACGGCTGATACTCCACTGTCAGAGCTCGGTCGGGCTAGCCACTTCACCTATTTACTAGAAATATAATAAACTTTCAAAAAATGTAGGTTTGTTTGACATCGGTATTACCATAGCAACACAGCGTTGAAGTCATGTGTTTTACATATCATCAATTTTCTCGAAATCTAGACCTAAACGTTTGAAACGACCTCGTGTTCCTTGTAGTATAAATGTAGGCCTTCGAGACTGCAAAGTTTAAAAATATTTATTTACAAAATGTTGTATAATATCACTAATACAAAAGCTCGTTATTAATTAATATTTCTCGGGTATTCTTCTGTCTAAAGGTGTGGTCTAGACGTCACGGGCACTTTTTCCTGATCTGGTTACTAAAAATACACTTATTCAACAATATCATCCCGCACTGCCTGGCTAAATATTATAAGATATATTATAACAGCGTTACAACTGGCAGCGTGACTATGATAATTGCATGTCATTGTATACTAAGAACAGAATTTGCACGAGCATTCCGACAGTAGAGAAGCGTAGCAAGTGTGCATGGTAAACTTTTTAGTTCAAAAGCACAAAAGTATGTAGAATCTCTAGAGACAAAAGAGAAATTTCGGAAAGACACAAGCTATCAACAAAATGATACAGCAATGAAGCTTGCGTGGATGAATGTAAAAGTTCCCTAGGTTTTTTATTTATTCCGCGCCCTTAAAATGATTCAATGCTCTTGAAATTTACAGGGGCATGGTAGTACAGGTGAAAACATTTAAAACAATTTTATCGACTAGTTTTCGAATTACAGCTTCCTTAGCAAATACATTACTATTTTTAGCAAAATGAGCATATTTATGACAATACTTATATTCTATCAACCGAAATCGAATAAAGCAAATGGAATGAAATTTTCATGGGAAGTAGTCCTATGCCACAGCTATGAAATATGCTAAAAACATTGCTTGAATCGGTCCGGAAAACAGAGTTCTCGACGACTAAACAGAAAGAAATGCGAATTGTTTATTTTTGAAACGAAAATACAATTTGTTTAAACTTTGCAGTCTTAACGGCCTACATTTAGACTACAAGAGACACTAAGTCGTTTTAACAGTTTAGGTCTAGATTTCGAGAAAATTGATGCTATGTAAAACATATGACGTCAATGCTGTGTTGCTATGGTAACACCGATGTCAAACAAAACTACATTTTTGGAAAGTTTACTCTATTTGTAGTAAATGGGTGAAGCGGCTAGCTCGACCGAGCTCTGACAGTGGAGTATCAGCCGTTCAAAGTGGGTATGGTGCGTCCCAGGAAACTCCAGGCGAGCCACCTTAAGTCTGGTTTTCACTTGCGACATAAGCACGTCAAGCAACATACGCAGACGCAGTCACGCATTGGTCATTAGCGACGCTTGTTCTTATCTCACATCTACGAGTAGAACAAATACCGCTAATGATAAATATGGCACTGTGTCTGCACAGGCAACCCAAGCTCTAATTGGGTGTATTTGTCAGTATATAATATAAAGGCTTTGTATGGGAACTACTAAACGGGAAAAATCACGAATTTTACCACTATTGATAGGTCAAAATCAACTGATATAAGCATACATTTGCTACATCTGATGTCCTTTGTCGTTTATTAGCGATTTGGGCTTCTTTTCCTTTTTAACAACAAATACACACAATTAGAGCTTGGGTTGCCTGTGGTGTCTGCGTATGTTGATTGTACTTATGCTTATGTCTTAGTGAAATCCAATGTTTATAACAAATCTTTCTCCGATCTAGGATTAGATTCAAGTAGAATTGAAATGCACTACTGATTCCTCATCCAGCAGTACTGACCCTTTTAACACAAATATGCAGGCTACAAATTTGTACTATTTTAACCGCCTCAGTGGTTAGCTCAGTTGGTAGCCGGCATGGTCTAGAGTTTTTTTTAGGGGGGGTCGGGGTTCGAATTCTGGCCACGTCCTTGGCGGGCAGGGATGTATAAAAGTCGTTGGTCTTGTCTCCGTCCTCTTCTAATCTATACGAGGGCCGAAGGACATGAAATAACCTACTGTGTGATTTCGAGAAAGAGTAGGGGATTGTCTCCCGACACAACAGCCTGGTATTCCGAGGTACTAACAAAGCACTCATGATTGTAAACTACACGGCAGCACATTGCGCCGCAATAGTAGTGAGTATCACAAAAATAACCTTGTGAAGCGCATTTGAATATATCCATATAGAATTTGCGCTATATAAATGAAGACCTTTACCTTTACCGTTACACATTTGCCAGTCAAGATAAAGACTATAATCGTTTATCCAGGATTAGCATCATACGATTTTGCACAACTGGACTCTGGTCTATGGTGATATTATCATTTGTTTGTACAGCGTTAATCGTCCAGAGCTGTCTATATGAAGACGAATCTTGCAGTTGGGTAAACTACGATAACAAAGAACAGGATGGATGGTTAATGTCAACTAAACCATTAGGAAACAAAGGTAATTACAAAGATTTAAAGTGCCTATAAGCCCTGGCCAGAAATCATTTATTTGGAAGCAGTAGAGTGTTTTAAATATTATTGAACCATTTTTGGGCGATTTATGGTCATAGTATTGCTATAAAAAGCATTACAAATCCTCGAAATGACGTCATTTAAGAGACGTTCTGCTAATGAGTTGAAAATGAATTGAGTTATAACATTGAATTTCTTCATTTATCCAGTTGTTTTTCAGGTGTCAGACATGCAGTTTAATACTTACAATCTTAGAGAATGATCTTTTAATAAGTGGAGCTGACATAAAAACAGAGCAAAAAGAATTATAATTATGTTCCCTTAAATGATGTCATTGAAATTTGATTCCTTAATAAACGAAATTGACAGACTATAATTATTATTTTTCCTATGTCACTCATTATGTTTTCCAGTTTGACTTTTTGGCTAGGGCTTATAGGCACTTTGAAATGTCTAAGTCCTGTCCATAATAACTTTGAAACTAACATGACAACAGTAAAGAAGCCAACGGGATTCGAACCAACGTTCTCAGAACCCATAGACTCCTAGTCCTCTCTCTTACCAACTACGTTACTGAGTCGCTTGTTGAACGCTCCGAACCCAAAAAGAAGAAGAATCCATGAGCGGGATAACTATACACAATAGTTCTTCAATGCTCTTAATTACAAACAATAGAAATACTACTTACCAAAAAATACTTGCATGTACTAAGTAATGAGTGATAGAAGATGTTCTAAAATATACTCGTCACTGGATTTCAAATCCTCCGTCGAATCAGATGACTCGTACATGGAACATTACATAAACGCCGGAAGGTTTCAATGAAATAAATTCCCTTTTCTTACTCATAGAATTAAATGGCCGATCTTTCTAGTCTTGGTATCGTTTTACTAACAAATATATGTGATAACCTTTCAGAATTAGTGTATACTCCTAAGTGAGATCGTGATCTTATTTCCACCTTTACTAGTGTGTGCAGAATACAACCAATCTTTAGAAGTGCTCTTTCTGTTTCAATGAGAAAAAAACGTTTATCATGCATGCAGTGTATTTTATGTAAAGGAAAAGGAGAGTTTGAATAGCTGGTATTACACTGGCGTCTACGAATAGCAGTTTCAGCGGTATTGACCCGACCGCCTCACTTCGATGTAATGAAGCGCCATTGAAACCATCATTCGTGTATGACACCAACACCATCTAAACAAGCACGACTAATTTAGATAAACAGTTTGAATAGCGCTTCATTACATCGAAATGAGGCGATCAATACCGCTGAAAATGCTATTCGTATACGCCACTGTAATAACAGCTATTTACATATATTTAGGACACTACTTTGTCCTCCAAGATTCAAGAAAGGCTTGGCTTCAAAGTCAATCCATACAGCCTTCTACAATCTATCGCAGCATTGGTCTCTGCCTGAGGTTTTCATTTATAATGACGGACAGGTCTGCATACCTTAGCGTTATTGTCAAGACATCAACCAACAGATCTGTGCTCTGGACTCTTAAGGGTCTACAAGGCTCATCTTGGAAGCATGCGTCACTGTCTTGGCCACATAAAGAAGAGACTAAGGTATATACACATGCACGTATAGTACAAACTATGTGAACAAGGTTTTCTGGAGTAATTTGGAATGGAAAGAGGACCTATTTTATAATAGCACTAGTTGACTTGACTTAACTCAGGACGTTCTGGGTTTCTTTTTATCTATACTATTGTGTGCTTGACTAACTTAAGTTAACAATTGTTTTGATAGTCCGCCGTTAGTTACTGTTGCTATGTCCCACAAGCCATCGGATTTTACCACAAAATGGTTCAAAAAATACATTGATTGCAAAAAATACGTATATGTCTTGTTTAAATTCCAGGTATTCTAATCATATATCACAAACCCGTGAAATGCTAAAAACCTGGCCTTTCTAAAAATAGCCAGTCTGTGTTTGTTTGTGGGACATCATATATTCCTGTGGGAAAACTGAACATTTTGCTCTGATTGGTTGCGCTATTGTTTGAGTGGAATTATTAATTGGTAACTAGCTACTGTAAAATCTGGTGTAGGTTTATCGCTGAGTACGATGTAGGTTAGAAACTGGTTTTATTAACTAAGAAGAAATACTAATTAATATATGCTAATTAAGATATGCAAATTAAGATATGCTAAATAAAGATGTGCTAATTAAGATATGCTAATTTATGCATTCTCATTTATATATGGTAATTAAGATATGCTAATATATATTCTAATGTATGTATTCTAATTAAGATATGCTAATTAGATATGCTAATTAAGATATACCAATTATGATATGCCAATTAAGATATACCAATAGGACGTACTAATTAAGATGTGCTAATTGAGATATACTAATTAAGGTATATTATTCAAAATATGCTAATGACGATATGTTAATTAATATTCGCGGAAAGCGAGGTGCAGCTGACGTTTTGAGCAGTTCGTTAAAGCGATTAGAAAACATTTACCAAATTTAAGTAAATGTGAATGCCAACTTAACTGTTGGAGCTATGATTTTAGATTCTGATGCAAGGATCCGGAGAAACAAACGGGTCGACAAGCGTTGCCGTATCGAGCATTCGTTTATCTACAGAAGCCTGTATTACAAGCCCCTCACACGCGCTCCCGAGTAAGTACCATTGTTGATTCAACAAGTTTTGTATTTATAACAAACGAGAAATTGCGTGATATTTAGCAAATACATGTCATTCGTTCATACGTCTGTCCTCTTATAGATCCACAAATGATGTTAACATGTGACGAGAACAAAGATGTCCGCCACGAGACGAAGTCGAGTGGGGTGACTGTTGCTCTCGTCAGGTTTTTACATCACCAGTGTATCTATAGTATACAAGAGGACTCACGCAAGGAAAAATAACAAATACTGTATTTGTGATAATTAGCGGAATATGGAGGCTACGGTGGTCCCTTCATGTGGGCAACACATGAATTGCTATTGAAAAACAATAGATTTAACACAGTACAATACAATACTTATTAGAACACAATACACAATACTCAATTTGGTAGTAATTCGTGAAGGGAGAACCGAGGCTACAAAATGATTACGTGCAAAACGTGACGTCATCTGTCAATTTGTACTCTAGTAGCACATGGCTATCGACCAATCAGAGCGCCCGTTTCCTACTTGTTATGGTGTAACTTGCCACATTGCAGTTCCATGGCTGTAATCTTAGCAGAAATGTTCTAGAAACAGCCAGAATATATTGCTCGTTTTCACGTGACGTCATCGCCGCCATCTTGGTTGACGTTAACAAAAGATTCCTCGTTCGATCAACCATGAAACCAAAAGAGTTATTTGTTTGATTCAACCAACATGGCCGCAACGTCTTTGTTATCTGAATCTCTGGGGATTGATTGCAAACCAGCAATAGAAGAAAATAGAAGAAAAGAGGACATTGCCGAAGCTTGAAAATCTATAGGGGTTCGTTAAAGACAAACATCTGTTAGTCTAAATAAAAATAATTTTATCTTATAGTTTTCTATAACAAAACAATGTATGCACCAAATACATATTATGTTATGTAAATGAATAACAATATAGTATTACTGTTCAATTGTTTCTAGACCACAGTTGTCAAAGTAACGAATTCCAATGTGATAATGGGATATGCATCAAGCACTATCTAAGATGTGACGGTGATTACAAATGTGTAGACCATTCTGACGAGTCCAACTGCGATTGCCGCTCATCTGAATTCCAATGCCCGGATGGAAAGTGCATCCACGTGTCGAAATTTTGCAATGGAATAAAGGACTGCAAGGATGGGTCGGATGAAAGAAGTTGTGGTGAGCATTAGAAAGTTCGTATAGAGTTCATGCAACAAATCTACTTATAATATTAATTCTTCGAAACTAAATGTAATCAATCAAATGATAACCACTGTGCAAGACTTTCTGCGATTGTTGTTTCGAGAGGCAGCCATTAGTCAATATCGTAGTTAGTCATCTTCTCTCCCTCCCCCTCCCCCTCCATTTGTCATTCGATCCCAGGTCTCAATCACGCTCGGCCAATATGGCGGCCGCTTCGATGATCCGTTTGCTGCGCGAAAAAAACACCATCTACGGCCTGAAATCAGGCTATTTCAATCACGATCTCTTGCAGGTACAATTGGCCAAAGTTATTTCTCAGCTTTGATTTGAAAGGATAAACTGGCAAGTTGTTACAAGTAATTTCACAATACAGAATTAAAACTCATTCTTTAAACTATTAAGTCATGTAAATGTTTGTCCATCTACGTCCCAAACATGTATATGAAAATCTATTGGCATATCTATTTTCACAGATATGGAACTAAACTAAATGTCTTTACAATTCACCATTTTCGTAATGATAATGACATTAATTTTTTGGCCGCTTTTGTTGTCAACTTTGTACCTAATTAAACATGACATGATGGGTCACATTTTACCATTACGAAAAAAGATCCGATTATTCTTACTTGCCATTTGAGTGCTTGGAAGTTAGCTTAGTAATAGACCCTTTCAGCTTGCCTGTTTATTGCCTCATTTCAGACCACGTGATAGTTCTCCAGAGGATTCAGTGCTTTGTTTTCCAATTATAGAAATTGGTACATTTCTTCTTGGGATACAGAAAAACAAAAACGCATTACTCAAGGGAATATTCACGTGGTCTAAAATGGGGCAACAAACAGGCAAGCTGAAACTGTCTATTGTCTAATTTACTTAGAGAAAAAGTGCCCGGACCATCAGTTTGCCTGTGCAGACGGTACGTGTGTCACGTGGGCTGTCACGTGTAATGGCATCAAGGACTGTCAGGATGGGTCTGATGAGCCTGAAGTTTGTGGTAAGCTGTAATGGAGTGCGCATGCGTGCAAACTCTAATTTAAATTCATATTCTGAATTTCTAACATCCTCGTTCCATATTTTTCCATTGGAAAGTATTGGAAAGTATTATGAGACAAAAGCTGTCAGTTTAAAGAGAGTCTTCATAACGTTTTCATAGAGCATAAATGTGTTCATAATATAAATCACGGGAGCATCTTAAGAACGTGCTATTTCATTGGCTACAAGACCTGAGCTCAGCGTACAGGATTTTCTAATAAAATCAAATGCAAGATAACCGTTGATATTATAAAACAGAAAGTATATGGTTTTCTTGTGTCCTTTAAAAATAATGCACTTTCGAGGTATTGAAAAGTTATGGAATGCATTCGCATTCAGCTCGTGCATCCACATCTACTCAAGACCTCGAGCGTGCATTATTTGTTATTATTCTATAAATTACAGTGTTTTACAAGGATTTGCAGCACTTAGAAATATCGTATCTGAACAAACGTAAAACTACGATAATTTTACGTGTGTGGATATCGCCTTTCAGCCAATCAGCGATGTCCACGTCACGCGCTTACCCTTGCTTCGAACAACCGGGCCCAGGTCCAAGTATTGTTTATAAAATAAATAAAATAATACATGGACGCTTGGAGATATGGAATTTATCTTCTTTGTGTTCAACTCCATATCTCACTGGTTCGGTGCGCTCACTAGTGAGATATCGAGTTGAACACTCGAAGATAAAGTCCATATCTCCGCGCGCCCATGTATAATTCTCTATATATATACCATAATGTTAAAACCTAATTGTTTCTTTGTCGCAATGTCTTGTTGTTTCTCTAAGGATTTTTGAACTGCCGTCTTAACGAAATTCACTGTCCCATCAAGCACAATCCCAACGCTTCACAATGCAGTGGTTTTAGAGGTGAGTTTCCGGGGGGGGGGGGAGTTCTTCCTATATTCGGCTGTTAGGGGTGATCGTCGTATTTTTTAGGATTTGAAATTGGCGATTTAGTATTTTTTAGGGGGTGTCCAAGCGAAATCCATTTTCAGGGTGATTTTTAGACCATGAGGTACATTTTAGGGTGGGAAATCCTTCACGGTTTGGTATTTTTTAGGGTATTTTTCGAGGTTTTCCGACGGTCACTCCTACCCTTGTCCTTAGTGCTTTGAGAAAGCAGTATACGTCAATCATTGAGTTGAGAGGGAGTCGGGGTGGCGCAGTGGTTTTGTACCTCGTTTCTGGCCTCTGTGGCCCAGGTTTGATACCTGATCGCGGCGCCATATGTGAGTTGAGTCGGTTGGTATCTCGCCTTTGCTTCGAGAGTTTTCTCCGGGTTCTCCAGTTTTTCTCCATCCACAAAAACCAACACGTTAAAATCAAATTCATTGGTTTAGCCGGGGCTTTGATCAGCTCAGTCTCGTTAAAATTCAGAGTTGTTTTTTAAGTAGTCATCGGATTGTCATTAAGTCCCTAAGGACAAGAATTGCTCAGCAGATACCAAAACTGCCCTTAGCTGCTAGAGGACTGGGCACTAATTAAGGATATTTTTATATGTTCTCTTAGTGTAATAATCATCACGTTCGGTTTACTCACAGAAGGTTATGGGTTCGACACCCATAAAAACCTCGCAATTTCTTTTATCTCTATGTGTTCTCTTCTTGTTTACCTGTGAACCCTTGTACTTGGTGAATGAGAACTCGACGTTTACCAGGGAACTTGTTTTCGATGTTTTCGAAATGGCTATGGTCAGGAGCCCATTACCAGGAGCGTCCATCTTCCCCACTGTGTCTGTACCCCAGCACAGAGGTAGATGAGGCTATTTTTAGCATTGCGTTTCGCGCGAGAAAGAACAAAGGTAGGCTATTCTTAGCCAATCAGATATCATTCTTCTCACTTTCAACGCGGGAATTCGAATTGCTGGTTTTCACTCAATCCCCAGAGATTCAAGTGTTGGTGCCCCAACAAAAGAAGCTAACGAGGAATCTATTGTTTAAGCGCACCAACATGGCGGCAACCTCTTTTCGCGGGAATTTCGAATCTAAAAATAGCCTCATCTACTCCTGTGCTGGGGACCCAACCCATAACAGAAGAACGCTCCTGGTAATGGGCTCCTGCTATGGTAAGTTTCATGGTAAGGCTTAGGGTTGGGTTTAGGGTTGGGTTTGAAGTCTATTGAGCGATTCCTGAAGCGCGTGGATTGTCAGAATCGATCGCCTTGGTTGGCCAAATATTTGACTTAAATTTACAGCTTTCTATACAAGCTATTGACTAAAAAAATATCAATATCAATATTTGCGTCGAAGGTACAGCGAGCCGTTACCAGGTCTCTCAAGCCAGGCGCTTATGACTCCAGGGTCGATTTCAACTTTAGGTTGGTCTTTGAGGAGGGAGCAAAAATGGACTATGCATCAATTGTTCGTTTTGAGTGCTCTTACGAAATTCACATAATTCTTTAACAACATTTCGTTTTTCTAGTTTACGAAATTTGTGGTACCTTTACTCCTTAGGAACATGTAACTTTGAGAATGGCTTGTGTGGGTTGTACAGTGACTCATCGACGAAGACTGAATGGCTTGTGGGTCGAGCATCCACACCAACTGCAAACACGGGACCCGAGGTGGATCACACAACTTATACTGCCAATGGTATGTCGAACAGCTAAGTAATAATGACGATTTGGTGATTATAGTGGTGTGGGCCTTCTTGTCTTACCAATTGTAAATTAGCTTACTTTTTATTCATGGTCCTTCATTAATTTTCCAAGCCTTTCTTGTAAATGATACGCAATTTAGCTTAACAGCTGTAATGTATTTTAATAAACTATCTGTCTAAAAACTAACTGTGGAAGAGGAGCCACATTGTCGAGTAACAATATGGACAAATTCAGTATTCCTCTGACCAATAACACAGACATTTACAACGTGTGATGTCATGCGTGACCAGTGACAGATAATTACGACGTGTGATGTCACGCGTGACCAGTAACACAAAATTACAACGTGTCATGTCATGCGTGACCAGTAACACAGACATTTACAGCGTGTCATGTCATGTGTGACCAGTAACACAGATAATTACAACGTGTGATGTCATGCGTGACCAGTAACACAGACAATTACAACGTGTGATGTCATGCGTGACCAGTAACACAGACAATTACAACGTGTGATGTCACGCGTGACCAGTAACACAGACAATTACAACGGACTTTTCAAAGCCGTCACATGGATTTGGAGATTCAATTGACCGTTTGAAATCTAAAATGTGTCGGGAAACTACGAATGCAACTATTTGCATCAAAATAAACTCCAACAGTTTATCAAATCTTACAGAATGAAATTAAATGACAACTGATTGATAAACTGCTCGCCATGTTGAAACATGTCATGTCATGTTTAGCCATCTTGAACGCTGTTGAACCATGTTTAGCCATGGTATATAGAAATTAGCGGAATAGGGTCTTGCTAGCAGTCTGATTGACGACGTTTCCTTTTACTCTCGCTTATTATTTGCTCATTTAGTGTTGACAATGGCAAGACTTTCGAGTCTGCTGTGGGTCGACATTCGAAATCTAAAAAAACGAAACTCCGAGACTGCCGTCTGGTTTTCGAGTCTACGTTCAATTATTTGTAATTAATTTGTAATTAATATTATTATTATTATTACTGGCCAAGCGTGATGTCATATAGTTGTAACAACTCAAGTCAACAAGAACTTTCAAAAGCCACCACATATATAAATGCATTCTTACTTTCATAACAACATAACTGCTGTACCGATGTTCATATGCCATAAAAACGAATAAAATAAGAATATATTTAACTCTGACGTTCTCTAGGAAACTATCTATACCTGGAAGCTTCAGGGCGTAGTCATGGTGACAGTGCATTACTGCTGAGTGATTGGCTAGACAACGATGGCGTGATGTGCTTGCAGTTCTGGTATCACATGTACGGACGCCACGTTGGTAATTTAAGTGTGTATTTGAAGACCAACATATCCGTTTCTAGACTGTGGGAAGTGAATGGTTCAAGAAGCAAGAAATGGCTGTTTGGACAGACACCCATCAAAACGAACGACGAAAAGTACCGGGTGAGAAGCATTAGTTTGAAAGATTGCATTCCGCTATTTTCGTTTTAAGTTACACAATAGCTGTCAAAAACGTTTTCGTTCAGACCATGTTGTACTCGCGTAAACGAAAGACCCAAAAACGGTGCTTAACTGAACCGCGTAACTTAAAATGTTATTATGCGTAACTTTGAAAAACATACATGCATTCGCTATAGAGTCAACATGCGTTGACTCTATAGCACCAGGGGGACCCCTCTGGTGTTGAGAATCTCACTTCCATGTGAACATTGGATTCATAATTTGTACTTCGTCCCTGATTGGATGATCTACTCATTACCAGGCACAACCGTGAGTGCTGGATGTAACATCAATTTTCATTGGCTTACCAATGGCCCAGCAAAACCGGTTTGACGTGTTTTCTTGATTTGAAACTCAGCGCATGGATGTGTGATTATCTACGGATAATATCAGAGACTCTTCTATTTCTTCTCTCTCTCTTTCTCTATCTCTGTCTCTCTGTCTCTGTCTCTGTCTCTGTCTCTGTCTCTGTCTCTGTCTCTGTCTCTGTCTCTGTCTCTGTCTCTGTCTCTGTCTCTGTCTCTGTCTCTGTCTCTGTCTCTGTCTCTGTCTCTGTCTCTGTCTCTGTCTCTGTCTCTGTCTCTGTCTCTGTCTGTCGCCTCTTCGCCTTTTATTCTTTGAAGCCTCTAGCTGACACCCAGGGTAAATGAAGGAAGAATGTAATGTAAAGTGGTAAGCTGTAGTGCTAAGTGTGCACGCCCTGCGAGGGAAAGAGAAAAAATATCTGACCCAAGTGGGACTCGAACCCAACGACCTCCAGGTTCGAGTCCCACTTGGGTCAGATATTTTTTCTCTTTCCCTCGTAGGGCGTGCACACTTAGCACTACAGCTTACCACTTTACATCACATTCTTTACACTTACTAGTGCTACGCGGCAAACATGATTTTATATCATAACTACATATAAATGAAGGAAGGCTAAGTTTTATAATGTGCTCGGGTTAACATAAAAAGGTCTCCATAAATTCTGCACCAGAATCGGATTTGGATCTGCCCACAGATCCAAAGGGTACTTCACCTAGACTTGATGGAGCACCATTAATTTAATACAATCTCTCCTTAATTATGCGATGAATATATATCAACTTTCATTTTGTTATTGCTATTCTTTTGTAGTTTGGAATTGAGGCAACAGCTGGGATTGGAAGTGAGGGAGACATTGCCATTGACGACGTGAGCCTTATCAGTGGCACGTGCCTACTTGTACGAGAACAGCGTATGTTATTCTCCGTTTGTTTTTCCAATACAATATTAAGGTTACCAGATACCTTCAAAACGAAAAAGATGGGGAATTATTTTTTCACACAGAAATGTAGTTTTAGTAGTAGTCTCTCATATATCAAAAACTCCGTTCAATATAAATTAAGTTGACGGAGAAATACCAAAAGGAAGTTTTTAACCGGAAGTAAAAGGTTCCGTTTGATTGACAGCAGATCAATAAACACATGACAAGTGCTCACTCGCCCGTAACGACGGTGTGGGGAAAGCTAGCGCATATTACATTTATTTCATATACCAATGTTTACGTTTATTGAGAAAAGTTTTTTCCACACACGATTCCATAATTCCATTGGTTGTTGGCCTTATAGTTATGCCTTCCAAAAAGCAAGCAGGTGCCCTTAGCTATAGCTTGGAAAACAAAGAAAAAAGAAAAGCAAAACAAGGCCAAACAATGCATACGACTACAAAGCCAAATAGAGTCTCGCAAAACCCGGGTTCGTATTTTCACTTTCAGACAGAGTGCCGAGTGGTCCACATCTGAACATCAAGAAGAATTGATAGGAGCCAGTCGAGAGAATATTTGTTTCCAAGAAAGCTTAGATGGAAACGTAATAGCGCTGTTCTGACGGCGACTCTGACTCGCTTGAAACCAACACCACGATCTCGCTTTTGCCGTGCTGTTTCAGCCGCCTGCAAATCGCTGTCTCCTCTACTAACTATGCTGGCATTCAAAGCGTCTCTAGGTGTTCACCTTGGCTTTGTCCCTCATTCCCAATTCCCATTTTTCAAGTCACACAAGAAAACTAGAACAACCAGCTATATTAACTTTTCTCGATGCGGCGCGTAGCTTTGATCGGAAATCAACATTGGCGGGAAATCTTGACAGATAGGTGAACTGTGATGAGAAATGATTGGCCAAGAGCTCGCTAATCGTTGGAGAGGCGGGGCTTCAGATTCACGCACTTTTTTAAAGTGCTATTTTCTCCGCTTTCGATTTTCAACCAAAATAGAGTTTTTTTAAAGCTCCCACTCAAGACAAATTTATTCGATTTGTTTGAAATTTTCACAAAATGTCAATTGATATCTCAGCTGCAAAACTCGTGTCGAGGAAATGGAAAATTCTAAAAAGAGAGCCCTTGACGGCGTTTTCCGCATATCTACTCTGATTATTTTTCGCCTTTTCACGGAGAGCATGATAACTTTTGAACTAAATCGAATTTTGAAATTCCCCGACACGGTTTTGTAATACGATTCCTCTGAAATGCGACAAAGTAAACAGATTTTAAAACTTTAAAATATTTTCGGAGTCAGAGCTTCTCAAAGCAACCTCACTAGATCGGATAAACGCGGAAAATTCTAGATTTTCAAAGAACTCAAAACTTTTTATGTATTCTTTTAGCCAAATTTTATAAGCTTTAAAATGATACATTAATCACGCCGGGCACGAATAACCGTAAAAACGGCGAGGTTGAGTGTAACATAAAACGTAAAAGTAACGCCATTTCCTTACTTCTACTTTAAATTTCACGAAATGTTGGCAGGTTGGTAACAAAGTAAGCCTACATTTTCGGGACAATTGTTTCTGTATTGTGACGTTGTTGTGACGTCATAAAGGATGCCTGCTTTTTTAGTGAAAATTAACCTTTAAAACACGTTTCAAAAATATTTCGTCATCAGAAAACTTTTATGAAATATATTAATTTGCCGAAAATTTGAACTTTCTACGATAAACATATTCAAAGTTATGGACGATTTACTGTTTTTATGACGTCATTATTAGTGACGTCATACTTCAAGCTTAAATCAGATTGCCGACTATAAAAATACTATTAAAGAGAATACTATGACTTGTGAGTGTTAGCCAAATGTATTTCATTGATAAAATTCCAAAAACATTGAACTGGCTATTTTCTGAGGGTACACAAATCTATTTATGACGTCATAATGACGTATACAAAAAATGGGGCTTCAATTCTAAGCTGTTATACTCAAAAAGTCAAAATTCTAAAAAGAACACGTTGTTATTACTAAAGAGCTCCATTATTGTGCAAAATATGATGCACCAGTATTTCGAACTGTAAAAGTTAAAACAAGCGACATTTTCATAAATGGTTTTATGCTATTTATTTCCCGCCAATCTTTGGCGGGAAAAATACCAAAATTCAAACTTCAATAACTTTCGTTTACTTCAACCGATCGATAACGGGTTTTCGATTATATAATAAAACGTTTTCAGAGGTAATAAAAATTTATAAGAAACCTATTAGAAAAGGATATATGTCGTCATTGTGACGTCATAATGATGGCTATATTAGCTTAACTTATCAGACTATGTTTTGTTTACACTCCTTTATACACCTACCAAAATTAATTCTTCGATTCTATGTCGAAAACTTTTGAATATATATAAAACCCACCGTTTTTACGATCATTTGTGCCCGGCGTGGATCATTTATCTACGATATTTTCTCGAGGCGCTACATAATTTAGACTGGAAACGCACCCCGAAGGTATCCGGTAACCTTAATAAACATCTATGTTATATTTCAAGCTTATGTCAGTGATTTTACCAAATATTTTGTCTCAATCAGAAGTAATTTTCATTCACAAGGATGTCACGTCATTTGCATATTCGAAATATATACCTTGATAACTCATAGACGCAACACTCAAATCAAGAAATATTTTACCATTCAACTATTTAGTTGACTTAGAATCAGTTTTAATGATAACATAATTGGGTTCATATGCACTTTAAGTCGAGACTTCAATATTGGGCGAGACCGAAGGTCTAATGTAATGTATGTTCCACATTAGGTGAGGATGAATTCTATATGAGTTTTATTATACCGATCAAATAATCCTGCAATCAATAAACACAATAGCGTGAACAGCTGGTGTGAAGATGTATAATATTGTAGCTATCCTACATGGCAAAATATCGGCTGGCACGTTACCCTAATACATACATCTGATTGGTGGATCATTTGTAAGGTATATTATAAAATAACCCACAGAAAACACGCGCTCTGATTGGTTGAAAGCCGTGTTTCTATAACTCTATAGAAACATGGCAAATTATAGCAGCATCGTGGCCTTCAACTCAATTTGAAACTCGGCGAAATAATCAGTCCTACACTCTTCTAAAAACATTGAGCACTAAATTCAATTCGAGGAAGAACCAGCTACAGTATTGTAAGAAACGACAATGTGTTGTTAGTTTCGGAACAAGCCGATGTTTTATTCAACTCAAAACAATCTCAAAGTACGAATTACAACATTTATTTATGTGGACAAAGTTGAGTTGCTCGCAAATTTGTGCGATACTAAACAATCATTTTCGCCAAAACAGTCTATTTTGGCTGACTAAGCTCAATTAAAGACTATTGTTTGGTAGAGTTAAGCAGGAGAACTTTAAAAAAATCCTGTCTTAAATATTTCTAACATGATCTAGATGCACAAAATAGAGGTTGAAATAGAAATGGAAATCAAAAGTACAGCAAAATGTGGAGCACAAACCTGACAAAGTTAATCAACATCCAAGTGCTACAGTCTTGTACAGATGCTAAAACATGTACGGTTCGGTATGACTCTCTACAGGTGCCGTAGAGGATGAGAAGGGCAAGGAAATCTGATCAAGCTTGAAGTGTCTGATGAAAACAACCTGCCGTCCGTATGCGACCTCGTGAGGCATGACACACGGCGAATCGACGAAGAACTATTCTAGTCCTTGGAAGACAGAATGTACAAAACAACTGATGACCCGAGTGATGACTTCCATGCTTTGTAGCTCTAGATTTTAAAGAGAAATCCAAAATATCCTCCTTTCTTGCAACACGTCTTGATCTCCTGCAAACTTTGTTTGGTACGAAAACCGGCGCCCGCTTGATCGATCGGCACGCCGTGAACTCCATGAGGCAAAATGAACTTTTGAACATTACGTGCTTCCGTGTATTGTCAATCTAATTTTAGCATTAGTCCATAGAGCTTATTTTTCTTCATCATTCTGTGTAATTTTGGGCTCCAATTAAAAGGTTTTTCGTAGCTAGGCTGTTTTCAAACTCACTGAATCGGATTGACAAAACTGACTGATTTAGTCATGTGATAAGTTCATGACGTACGACTGCACGAGTTAGGAGAATTTAATATATGTTTTGATGATCACAATAAACGCGCGATTTTCCTTTGTTGTACTTATTTTCTGTGGGTTATTTTATAAAGGAAATAGAAAACATTTCCCCTTGTTTCTATAGAGTTATAGAAACACTTGTGGAAGTTTGGAAGAACTCGAAATAGCTGTGGAAAGACTCGCCCTTTGGGGCTCGTGTTCAGTCCCATTGCCATTTCTCGTTCTCCCAAACTCCCACTCGTGTTTCTATAACTCTATAGAAACACGGGAAATGTTTTCTATTTCTTAAATATTAAACACTTAATGACTGGCCCTGAGGGAATCATTGAGTTTTGTTTCCCCGAAATCCTCGATGTTCCCCGAGCCGGAGTCGAGGGGAACATCGAGGATCGAGGGGAAACAAAACTCACTGATTCCCGAGGAGACAGTCATGAAGTGTTTTGTTATATAGCCATAAGTTTTACTAGAGGCAAAGTTCTACATAAATACAGGACCTACCTGATACGAGCGAAGTTTGTCGTCTTCTCTTCGGGAAGCTGCTTTTCAACACAAAACGCTGCCAGCATCGCTACGGCATTTCTAGTATCGTTTTGTATCTTTCTTGCATCCTTTTTAGCTACCAATTTCTCACTCTCGCGCTTGATAAATATGTAAATTGTTTCTTTGGAGCATTTTGAACGCTTTGTTTCGACGAAAAATGATCAGCTTTTGATGAAGATCTAGACATTTTGGAAAACAAATATTTCCCGCCTTTAGTTAGCTAGTGGCGCGCGCGGCACATCACACCATCTTCTGTCACGATGTGATTCATCAATTGTTGCCCGCGCGGGAAACATTGGATTTTGATGACTGCCACGTGACCCTGAATCAGCCAATGAGTGTGTACGTTGTGTCTGGCAAACTTATGGCTATGTAACAATAGCATTTACAATATTTTTAAGTACAAGTAACATTTACAGTGTGATTACATGACTGTAACCGGGACCACTTAGTCAACGAAAACCAACCACATTAAAGAACAAAAATTGTGGAAGTAGCCTCGGCTATAGTAGTCGCATGCCCTGTGATTCCTTGTCGGTACACAAGCTAAACTCAGCTGAGCCGTTAGTCCGACTGGCGTGCAAAACTAACGTTTTCTTTTCATCGGTAAAATACAAAGAAAATCTGCTTATTACTAGATGCAGTTCTTTTATGAATTGAGAAACATCCTAACGGCATGGTTGAAAGAAAGACAACATGTTACAGATTTCCACCAAATAATTATATTTGTCTTAAAGTTTTCAAGAAAATTTCAGTCATTTTGAGGCCACTGTATTTCAGAATCGACGGGAAAGATGGCGGCTTCAGATTTGACCACAATCCCTTGCGAGCCTACCACATACAGTAAAACACACACGTAGAAATCCTATTCTCTTCAGTGACAGGGTATTGGCAACAGCACTTGTACTGGCTTGTTTTTGAGATTTGAAAACTCTAACGCGATTTGATAATAAATTTAAAGATTTTCGCGCGCAAAGAATTGTGGGTAAACTGAGTTACCAGCCGCCATCTTTATCTGTACGGTGGATTGGTATCGGCTGGCTGAACACAGTTGAAAATTAAACGTATTTCATATTTTCCGTTCCATATGACTCACGCCAAATCTGAATGGCACCAGATCAGTCTAAAAGACATTTTAATATATAATTTTCCATGAAATACCAGTGTATATATACGTGAAGATATCACTTTTGAAAATATGACTCGATTTCAAAGATTTCTAGCCTTTTTAGTAAGAGATTGAAACTGATATTTCATCAATAATTATATATTAAACAGAACATTACATGGCCGCTTGGAGATACGGATTTGATCTTCTCGTGTTGATGAGTATCTTACTCGTTCGCTGCGCTCACTCGTAAGATATTTCATCAACACTCGAAGATACAATCCGTATCTCCGCGCGGCCATGTAATATCCTCTATATCTCTTACTCTCACGCACTTCATAACGAGTCGTTATTCCTGGTATACATGTATATTCTACGACGTTTAAGTCTTAACTGTCTGTATAGGCAATGGATAAACCGTTACTTTACAGTACGTTCTCGAAGAGTATCTTCATTTTTCCAAAACACACATTCTTAGGATCTGTTTAAAGTCTGGCTACAAAATATTATTAAAATTGCATCTAGTAATACATTTCTATATATGAGAATGACGAGTCATTGAAATCTACTTTGGATGCTTCACCGCCTGATAAAAAAAGAAAAACAATGTCACTTTGTCAGATAGACTAATATGGTGATATACAACTGACCTTGTATTAACGCAGTACTCAATTTGCATTTCTGTACATCAAATTAGGAAATCCAAACTGCTTATTTGAAGATGGCTTCTGTGGGTGGAAAGGCTACAACGGCTGGATTGTTACAAAGGGTTCGTCACTCCGATCATTAAGCATACCTCAAAGACGAGGAGCAGGTAAAGCAATATAAACAACTATAAAATTAGAATCATAGTTCGGCAAAAAGCAGTATTATTATTTCCTATCCACAGCGTCCAGTGTATACATATACATTGTAATCAATATGGATTCCTGTTGTTCCTTCATCTTATATAAAAAATGTAAAACTCTATTTAACACATCCTAGGTCCAGGGATTGTCCATACCAGTCCAATGTACGTTGGTAGAGTTTCCACCCTTCGCAGCCCCCTGATACATCAACACGAAGGTTTCGCCTGTATGCGCTTCTGGTTCTTTATAGTAACCCCATCATTGATGTCCAGAGGCACACTTAAACTCTACAGCATTCATGGAAATCAAAACCGCGAACTGCTGTGGAACGGCACAAGGAAGACAAAGGACTGGACGCATGTACAGATACCATTATCGGAACGGAATACGTATAGGGTAAGCGGTAAACTATATTTATTATTCACACATACATGATGGCAAGAGCCCAAAGCCAGGAGCGTCCATATCTCTTATATAGATGCTACAGCGTTTTCACAAGCTGGGCTATATTTAGATCATTTTTGCCGCCAATTAGTGTGTTACACCCGTGGATGCCTCATTAGCTACTTTTTTATACGAATAACATGGCTGCTACGCTTTTGTGATTTTATTCCCTTAGGAATGACTGCAACTCAACAATAGCGGGAAACCGTTCTAAAAATAACCTAACTTGTGAAAATGCCGTAGCATAGAGGAAGTATGGGAGATTCTCGCTCTTGGTTGTGGGCTCTTGATGATGGTAATATCTTGCAACGTTGGAATTGAAAAGTGAATCATGTCTACATATTTTACCGTCACTTGTAGAATCTCAAAATCGTATGAATACAAATCCTCTACCAGTTAATATTCACATATAAAATTATGTGGCCTTTCAGGATACTATTTTATGAATAACGAAAGTACGAAGATGTCAACCAGCTCTTGTTTTCTTCTGTGATATTTCCCCCCACATTATTCCAACCGTCCTTTCTATCTGTTCGTCCTGTTGTAGCTCCTATTTTGGACGACAGTACCAGTTCTACGAGAAGCTATGGCAATAGACGACGTCTCTTTCATCAAGGAGCCTTGTCATAAAATGGACAGAATTGACGGTATTATTCCTTGAGATTTGGTGTCTGTTTACTGCAGTAATTAGTGGTCTATTCACCAAACAAAAGTAAACCTTTTTATCGCGCTAAAATCGGGAGCAAATCGAAAAAGATAGTGAAATGCATTTTTTTAGTTAACCACTCTTTGGAAAAAGAACCAAATAAACGCTACGTGTTTAATATGGAAGGACAAGGACCAGTTGCATTTATGCCAGAATAGCCTGCGAGCAGACTCACTGGAGGGAGAAAAGAAGGGGTAAGGAGAGCCTTCATGGACGCAACGAAAATTTCAATATCTGCGTCTAAATTTTCGACGCAAACTCCTATTGGTCCATTCTACAATGAAATCTATCCACGTGTGAATTAGATTTGATATCTTAGGTCCGTTTCAGATTCCGCTGTGCTCATGTGTCGAACCCGCATTAGATAAACAAAGCCACCCAATTAGTATCCTGTTTCATTTGCGTTAGGCACGAGTGGACATGGAGCAGCGTCTGAATCGAGCCTGATATGGATCAATGTAGGGGCGTAATTCACATTTGTATAGCATCCATGTAGTCTCTTCTTCCCCCTTCTATACCTATTCCCATAAGCCAGTTAGTAGGCTAATGCAAGACAACTGTTTTTAGAAATTGAACCTGTAAAACCCAGCACTGTAATGACTTGTACTCATCAATTTCACAACATTTATATTACATTGCTTTTTGTTAAACTTTTAGGAAAGAACAGCCTGTATACTATTAGGGAGCATGAGTAGTTATTTATTCCTGAATAGGCCCTTTGCAGCTAACAAAGCACGTGGTTGTACTGGAGAGCAAGAAATATCCAACTTCATTGATTCAAAGGCCTTGTACGAGATCGGTATTGTTATTAGCAATATCTGTATGCTATTTTCCACCTCCAATCGATTGACGATCTTTCTAAAACAGCATTTTTAAAGATAGCTTGCTCTCCAGCATCCATGGCAACGCCTTTCTCATGGGGCTCATCAGCTCAATTCATTCGTTAATGAAGTGTTATATCAGCACGTGACTGTTACCTGCAAAGGACCTATTGAGGTTCATAGTCTTCTAGATAAGATAAGCTAATTATCGAGATTAATTATTTCTCAGGCATAAAATTTAACGTTTTGCCCAAGCACGTGGCAGTAAAAATGACGAGGGCAGGCTGAGAGGAAAACCTGAATAAGTGAATTAATTATAGTTAAGCTAATATTATAGACTGTTACTTTACGTTTTAGCATCCTTGGTATGATATGTTCCTTTGAACTTTTGAATACTATATGTCGAGGAAATTGCACTCGCTAAAGTGCCCATGTATCACGTATAGCACGAGCAGTTCGTGCGATTTTTTTTATAATATTATACTGAGCAAAGTTTTGCTGAGATCGTGCAACTGTGCAGATATTTTGTTGAGTATATCATGAACATTTTGGAACATTACCTTCTAAATGACTCACTGCTTAGCTCAATCGGTAGAGCAAGGTCTAGAGTGCGGGAGGTCAGGGGTTCGAATCCCGGCCGCGTCCTTGGGCAGGGACGTATAAGCCTTTGGCCTTGTCTCCTTCCTCTTCTAATCTATACGAGGGGGACGTGAAAGAACCCGTTGTGCTTAATGATAGTTCTTCCCTTCAAGAATTTATACGATATTATCCTTCTCCGATTGTATATCTAGTACAATGCAAGCAGCGGACGACAGACGGAGACTGCTGTGTGTTTCCCTTCATATTCCAAGGAAAATGTTACCCATGGTGTCTCGGGGACGGGAAGGATAGGCTCTGGTGTGCCACTACTTACAACTACGACCGAGATGGATTATGGGGAAACTGTAACAAGGGTAAAATACAACTAAAGTAGTTTAATATTCTACTATATTCATACCTAATTGATTAAACTGATAAAATAAGCATTCATTAGACTGTAAATTATTAATTGTTATGCTGAATGAAATATGAAGCATCGAGTTATGTCAGGAGCCCCGTTACTAGGAGCGCCATCTCCCATACTAGGTCTGTGAGTCAGAGTATGACCGGATTGAGCTATATTTAGAACAGATCTCACGGGAGTCCACGTGCCCACACTTTGGGAATCCAATCAAACCATAGTCAGGACAATGCAGCGTTAGTAAAATCACCTCAAAGAACAATAGATCATTCTTAATCTCGATAATTACGGCAAGCATATGCACGATCGCAGCAGAGTCAGAAGGCAGTTACCCGGGAAACATGTTCTAAAAATAGCTCAAACCGGTCATACACCTCACGGGTATAGTATATATGGACGCTCCTGGTAATGGGCTCCTGGTGTTTTTATAACAACTACTAAGTTTCTCGTGTTCTGATTGGCTGATTACCGTTGAAAATAAAGGACAGACCACGGTAGATTACGTGACAGACCACGGTAGATTACGTGACAGACCACGGTAGATTACGCGATAGAGCGCTAGAATTACTTTTTACGGCGCAATTTCCCTCTTCTTCATCAAGGCCCAGCCCATTTGACTTTTTCGTTTGTCGCTGTTAAAGTACATGTGAAGTAAAAAAATGAAAAAATAAAAAAAAAAAATTGGACAGCGCGAACATATTTTTCTTTCACCGCCTCGCTGGTTAGCTCAGTTGGTAGAGCACGGTCTAGAGCACGGTCTAGAGTGCGGGAGGTCAGGGGTTCGAATCCCGGCCACGTCCTTTGGCAGGGACGTATATGTATAAACCGTTGGCCTTGTCTCCTTCCTCTTCTAATCTATACGAGGGGGACGTAAAAGAACCTGTTATGTTATTTCGAGAAAGGGTAGGGGATTGTCTCCCGACACAACAGCCTGGTATTCTGAGGTACTAACAATCACTCATGATTGTAAACTGCACGGTAGCACATTGCGCCACAATAGCAGTCCGTATCACAAAAATAACCTTGTGAAGCGCATTTGGATATATTCATATAGAATTTGCGCTATATAAATGAAAACCTTTACCTTTTTTTTTTACCTTTCGTGTCGAAGTCAGGCATAATTGCCAATATCGTACGACAATTTTTATGCCGTTGAAGAGATGCTAATTACATACGCGTGACGTCATGTTGGACTGCACAGTTATATTCGCAGACGTAAACATATAGCCGACGGCAAGGTTTCTTTGAGAAAAGATATGACAGACGGCAAGGCCCCTCTAGTAAGACATAGTTAGAATGAAAATTAGACAAAAAACGTACTGTATTTTGTCGTATTTACGAAGACGAATATAGATGTGCACATCAACGACGTCACGCATGTGATTAGCATGCTTTAACGGCATAAAAATTGTCGCATGATTTTTGACAATTATGCTTGATTTCCACACGAAAAAAATTTGTTCGCGCTCTCGAAATTTATTTTTAATTGCACAAAATGGGCAATGGAAGACTAAAATTTAATATTATAAAATTAAAACAGAGTCGAACTTTCCACTTCATAGGCACTTTAAAAAAAGCGCCTTGTAATTCCACAACCATTTTGATCATGCGTGCGATGATGCACATGGCACGTTGTAAACAACAGAACATACCACGGTACATTAATAGCAGTTACTGTATAATTATTGTTGAAATTATGAACTATTCTAACATTCGAAAGGTACTGGTCCATCCATCGCCGCTCCATGTGCCGTGAGAACAACTCAAGGGCGATGCTGTGTGTTTCCATTTATCTACCAACGCAAAAAACAATACCAGTGTACATCAGCCTACCACACAGGCCCCTGGTGTGCTATCACGGTAGATTACGACCGAGACCATGCCTGGGGAGACTGCGAAATCCTAGATTTTACTACCGGTGAGCGTCGCAAAGAATTGTGATCGTCGAAAGGTTTCAAGTGTGTCAATAATGAAAACTTTAAATATATGGTTGTTCTGGTATATATGATTATTTTAAATAGTATTATTAATCAAAATAATAATAACATTAGCTGTAAATGTATTCAGTATTAAATGGTAACAGAAACAATTGCGATGACAACTACAGTGACAAGAAGGATACGATTTAATTTTATGGACACATTTCGATAAAGAATACTTCGTTTGTTTATATTCATTTTATTATTTCACAGTTGAGCTCCAGGCTATATGGAAACTAAAGTAAGAAATGACATACAACTTGTTAGCATGTTGTTGTATGGTTAGTGTTTTTTATGCTTGCTAGTAAATAGTTACACTGAGGCCAAGATGCTTTACACGCGAAAGTGTATCTAGTAAATTGTAAGACCAGAGGACCTTCTTTTCCTCCTCTTTTCTTTATTGTCATTTCGCTTCTAGGACCAAAACTCTGTAGATAATGTAGAGAAACAGACTCAATGTTTGCACAGCGAAGCTCAAACGTAATGCAGAAAAAAGGCAATTAAAATGTAGACAATATTTGCACTACAAAACATGAGGAAATTAACGCGTTTTTCCTTGCCATCGCCATCTTCTTCAAAATATTTACGTGGTATTTATTTACCTTCTTCTTCCTTCTTCTTTGATTATTCTATGTCTTTTATTAAGTTTCTGGCCCATTCTTATGACCCACGCCATTCTTAGGGCTTAGTACGTAGCCAAAAGTCTTGTTTCTGTTAATTAACCGTTTAAATGTTCGAAAGGTACACAGTCTGGTATTTGTGCCGTACGAACCATGCAAGGGCGATGCTGCGTGTTTCCTTTTACCTACCGACGCCAAAAGTATCACAGGTGTATAACAGCCTACAACTCAAGGCCTTGGTGTGCTACCACGGGCAATTACGACCGAGACGGAGCCTGGGGAAACTGTCAGCTTGTAGTCTTGGGTGAGCATCACGAAGAAGAAACAAGACCGTTCAAACGTTGTGTCGAATGCGACAGTTGTTGTTGTTTGTAAAATATCTAATGATTCTTTTCTCAGTTATAACAAAAGTTTTATGAAAAGCTCTATCAATAAATCATAATGATAACAGTAATGATAATGTCAATGGTAATAATATCAGTGATAATAGTAATAATCTTTGCACGCTCATATGAAATACTTATTTGATGGATACATGGAGACATGTGGAGACCATATATGCATCTTTTCCATGTTCTATTTATAATTGTTTCTAATGCTTTTAGATTCGAATTTATTATCACAAACTTAAAGGAACGAAATATAATATCTTGACAGGAAAAGAAAATAAGGAAACACAATGGGTGATTGTATTGTCATTCAGTCGGTATGACATACGTGCCCTCAAATCTTAATTTTAGCATCATCATTCATCCATTGGTATAGATATTCATATGTGCATACGTATTCATATGTGCATACGTATTTATGTATCATATATAAATACACATAAATACTTCTCTCTCTAGTTTAGCATAGCATTAATTAAAATGTTCAAGTCCTCATTAGAAGGCTCCAAATTAAACACAACTTAAAGTGCAAGTATCATGTCAAAAAAATAAAAATATATATTGTACTATTGTGTTTGTTACTCACAAAAAGGTATTAATCTGCAAATTTTGTAACATTTCTGGCATTTAATCCCTAATTTTGGTTAGTTTTCATGGATCCTATGACGTCATAAGATGAATTAACTCCCTCCCTAGAGAAAACTACTACAATGGAATCCCATAGGTTTTCATTGTGACATCACAAGATGAATCAATCCCGCAATTTGGGTAGCGTTTATTCTAGTTTAATTTCTGCTCCTGCCTCTCAAAGAAAACTAAGTTAGACAACTGAAGTATATCAGAAATAGAATTTGGGGCAAAAAGAGTTCATGTCGTTTTATGGTGATACTTGCACTTTAAAGATTGAAATATTTCGATATTTGGTAAGAGCAAATAAACTCTTTAAGCGTTTGTTAAAAGTGTTTCCGTTCTCGACGAACAGCTCCTAGAATTTAAAAACTAATAAGTTATAACATAAAAATAATAGTAATGCTCTTTTATAACATGTAAACTGTTTGTCCGGTCTACCGCGAAACGTTCGGATACAATTAACTGTTGACAAAGGCCAAACGATCCACTCTTGATGAGATCTTGTGACGCTGTGAGCAAGCTCAGAGTAAGCGTTTTACAGTTAAGAAAGAATTGCTGACAATTTGACAAACTCGAAGGTCTGTTAAAACCATTTCAAGACATAACTGCTTTAATCGAAGAGGAATTCAACTACTTCGGATGCCCAGAGGTTGGCAAATGCATTCAACCATGTATTTGTAAACGTATTGATGATCATGAAGCCGTTAGACCTCATCTTAGCCTACATTAGTGGACTAATGGCTTTTGAGGTCAGACTTGTTCCAGCGACGTCTTCAGCCGACTGCTACTGGCCTCGATGTCATGCCTATCCGCATTGAAGAACACTTTGTGCACCAGGAGAGCACATCTTTATCAGCAGTTTATCCTCTTCTGCTTTTCCGAATACTTGGAATTAACCCCATGTTCAAATCAGGAAACATGTCTGTTTATGTTAATTAGCATTTTTCCTTTTTGTTGTATCGTATCTAATCTCTGTAAGAAAAACGGCGTTATGTCTATTTATTTAGTTGGCTGAATGCGTTCTGCCTTTCATTCTCAAGTACATGCAGTTAACACATCAGTAACAACTTCATTGTACGTGAACTATTCTCCTACTTGACCTTAATTGTCATGATTCTTCTTCTTAATTGACATGGATGCCGGGGAGCGTTTTTAGACTACTGTTCAGCATTTGGACAACCATACAACGAAGTAATAAAACGGTTAGATAAAGGCAGAAATAATAAAAAACGGTTATACGACTTGGTTTAGGCTTGGTTGTGTTCTTTCCCCCAGGCATAAAAAAGTGTTTCGGTGAACGTTACTACCAGTTCAATACATGCTCATTCTATACATCAACAACTTGTCATTTGTATTCATATAACGTAACTTTTGTCCATGGGATAAGTTATGGAATGACATTGTACCATTTACTGGATGGATTACGGAAAACCATCAGACAGTGCGTATGCATTTGGCGTGGCTTTAAGTGTTGGAAGGAAGAAGATGTCATGATCATTGACACAAAGCAATATAGTTAAGGACCGTCTGTCGACCCGTGATACTTTGCGAGGGCGTAGCTATTGTAGCATGTATTCTGCTAATACTAAAAACAATTAAGAAATTATATCACAATTGTTTTTACGCTTTTAAGTTCGGAATTTCATGTCATACGAAATTCGCTTAGTCGAGCAAAGCGTAACAGGCGACAGAGGATATTTAAAGTGCAACTAACCCCTTTTGCAATTTTTATACATATAAATCTTTGAAAGGTTTTGAGTACTTCTGCAAAGAAATGTTTGGCTTACAGAGAATACTCTATGTTCTAGGCTTGTTTGAAATGGTGAAAATTTGACCTTTCCTGACCCATGACCGCGCAAGAAAAAGCCTGGGTCGATTCTTGATCTTACGTCACCTCATTAATACATTATTCTCCATGGCGCCTTTCCATCACAACAACATCGATATATAGAGAATATACACAGTCTGTGAGTTGTTAGTAAAGAAAACAGTTATTTTATAGTAAATGAAAAATATTTATTCAAATTATTGCAAAGTCGAATGAGTTGGATGACGTAAGATCAAGAATCGACCCAGGCTTTTTCTTACGCGGTCATGAGTCAGGAAAGGTCAAAATTTCACCATTTTAAACAAGCATAGAACATAGAGTATTCTCTGTAAGCCAAAAATGTATTCGCAGAAGTACTCAAAACCTTTCAAAGATTCATATATATATAAATTGCAAAAGGAGTTAGTTGCACTTTAATGAAACACGGAAGGAACGTTGACGATGGAACTCCTCCGCGGACACCCTAATTAACTTGACATAACTCAAAATTACTTGGTATAGGTGTTACTGTTTTAAACATTAAATGTTTTTATTATCATTATTATTACTATCCATAATTACTTTTATTAAGATGATGATGTTAGTAATGATTTTCCTATGAACGACAAGAAATGTAAAAGGTGTTAATGTTCTATTCTTTTTTTCTTGTAATTTCATTGGTTGATTATGATATGCATAACTTCAATAGAAAAACAACTTAGTAATATATTTTCATTAGATATCTTTTAAAAGATTAATTTAGTTTTGATCAAACTAACTATGGTTTGATTTCAGCTACATCCCTCAAATTGTGATCAGTTAATCTTTTACCTGGTATCTTAAGTTTGCAGACGGTGAATATTTCAGAAATTCGATTTTATTTGGCATCGAATTCCCATACAAACACTGTATTTCGCGCCATATTTGTACCCCCTACAAGATGGTGGAAATTACCTTGGATTTAATTTGTCTGTTGCAAGCACAAGCACAATTGCAAGCACAATTGCAAGCACAAACAGAAACACACCTCAGTAGAACAAGTAACGCTAATGATAAATACGGCACTGTGGCTGAGTATGTTGCTTGTGGTTATGTCGCTGGTGAAAAACTGGCTATAATGTTATCAGTCTGAGTGATACAGTTTTCCGTGCTCTTTTTCCAGCCCGATCTTCAACCTGTTCAGCTGGTTTATGCAGTCAAAATACAACCGATTGCAAATGTTGTGTATTTCCGTTCACGTACGGTGAAAAGACGTACCACGACTGTGTAGTGTTTCGTCACGACCGCCCCTGGTGTTCACTGACAGCCAACTACGATATTCATAGGAAGTGGGGAAACTGTGCAGGATATGGTAATAAAAACGCAAAAATTAATTGATGGGAATAAACGGTCCTTAGTTCACATTTGACACGGTTTTCTTTGTTATTCATATTGCTTTATTATAAGTAACAGCATGACATGGGGGAAATCAGTGATTAAATTTTTCCGAGAGCAGAGGGAGGATTTGTGGAAGTCCCGACGCTGCAAGCGGATAGTCTTCTAAAAGCAGGGAAAGTTAATCACTAATTTCCTGAAATGTCATGCTATCACTTTGTAATACTATTATCACCGAGGGACGGACAAATCTCTGAGACGTTTAGTTTTCTCTGCCTAAAGTAAAAACGTCGCAGTTGAGTTGCTTTCGAAAACGTTTTGTTATTATGCTTGATTGAGCGCTATTGATTGAATGAGGCTTCCCCTGGGGAACACCGTGTTGTTTTTGAGAAGATCACTCTAAAATACAGTGGTTGACTAAATATCCAAAGCGCATGCATGGAGTTGAATTACATCATGTTTATGGTTTTAAGTGTCCCAGTTTGAGAAAGAATAGAAGAACTTTAACAGGCATTGCGCCATACCCGGTGTGCCAAGGGACAGTTCCCTCATCAGTGTGCATGCCCTTCTAATTTTCTCTCTTGCATGTCAATGAAGGAAAATTAGAAAAAGTATGCATGCTGATGAGGAAATTTAGAGAATTTAAAAATGTCCCTGAACAAACAAAAAAACCGAGGTGATCATGGTATGGGTTTTTATCGCACGGCGGCCATGTTGAGTCCCAGGTGAATACAAACCTTTGTTTTCGTCCGGTAAACTCGTTCTGAAACCAACCAGTGCGAGGCTACCGGGGCCAAAACTATTGTTTTATCCAAGATGGCCGACCTGCGAACAGCCATTATCTCCGATATAGACCGATTGAACAAGTCCGGGAAGGATTTGATATTCAGCGGGGAAAGCGGGGTTGATGAATAGAATTGAAGTACGTATTATAAATGCGCGGGCTTCCATTCATAAACCCACTATTCCCTTGAATGTCAAATCCCTCCCCACACAACATTCTTAATAATAATAATTTCACGAGTTGAAGTATAGAAAAGGGTAGGGAAAACTGTCATTTAGGTATTTAAAAGGGCCTTTCAAAATATCTCGAACAGATGCACCTAACGGCTGATTCATCCAAGTATTTTAAGGGGTTACTGAAAAGTTTAGTAAAAAGGTATATGAAAGGGTTACCTTTGCTGTCAAAATGGTATGTAAAAGGGTAAGGGTTTGGACCTCGGTGCGGAGCCTCCCCGTTTAAAACTGTGTTGAGTACCCCCCACCCCCACTCCCCCGGGACCAAACCACAATGTTCATTAAGCTCCTTGACTACCTAAATATCTTATCCATTTTTTAACGAGAACAAGAATAATACATTTTTGTTTTATCTAAACTTAATATTTCCATACACTTAAAGTGCAATAAGCCCTAGCCAGTTATCTTTGATGTCGATTTGTACATGAAGTGGATAGTCCAACGGTAGAATATTTCTTGATTTGGGTATTGCGTGTAAGAGATATAAAGGTTTATATTTCGAATATGGTAATGATGTCCTCACCGACATCACTTATTATACAAAAGCATGATGATAGAGACAAATTACCTATTTTTGAATTCTAAATTTGAAGCTTATCAAAGTGATTTAAAAAAAAAATATTCTAAGCACAAATATATTCAGCAAATGTCCGTGATGACATCACATCATTAGCATGTTGGAAATATAATCCTTTATATCTCGTAGACGGAACACCCAAATCAAGAAATATTCTACCGTTGGACTATCCACTTTATGTACAATCGATATCAACGATAACTGGCTAGGGCTCTTTAATGATAAAACTCACTCTTCGTGTTTTCTCACTTTCTGTTTGCAGCGAATCCTGACAACTGTTCTAATACTTACAATAACAACAAACAATCATTAGAGTGGACAAGAGACGCTACAGATAGCTCTATTGTGACGTGGGTTCCACGTGGAAGTAATGGTGTCAATATGGCAGTTTATAGTGGCTTAGAAACAGGCAAAACACAAGGTAATTACTGGAATAACCGGACCATTTACTGACTATGAAGAACTATGGAAAACGTTTTTACAGACAATTTACAGACTGTGTAGAGCATTTCTCTAAATTTATTTTTACAACTGCCCCCTCCCCTTCCCTCTACCGGGTCCCAGAAGAGAGATTGACAGAAGTCATCGATGAAAATGTCCCAGAATTCATCATTCCCCCCCCCCTCACCCCCCAACAAAATTGATCTTCATAATCTTTTAGAAAAACCTTTTTTAATCAGAACAACAAGAACATCGTTTCTTTGAGGCAACATTCGGCGAAACATTTACAGGAAACGTATCTGTGCAGGATATTCCAAACATGAGATCATTTACTAGCTGTGTGTGGATCAATACTAACGACACTACAAACGAAGGCACTGCCTTCCGCTACGAAGTCCATTACCAGGAGAGTGACGTCATTGGATTTGCATTACTGAATTACAAGAAGTTTGTCATCAGTGTGATGGGCAGCATAAGGTGTGTTGATAAGTCAGTGCTGTATGGAGCGAGTAAGATGACCATGGTGTGTTTTTACACCATAGGAGTTACTTAAAGAGGATGTGTCATGGTGATAGACAATTCCCAGCGATTCATGGCTAACAGTATCGTACATGATGGCCGCTGCGCATGCGTAGAATGCATTGCACGTCGTTCCAAAATTAGCGGCGGGTGTAAAGTACAGGTCAGGTTACAGGTCAGGTCACAGGTTAGGTCACTTCTTGTTTACCTGGGAACCCTAGCTCTAGGTGAGTGAGAGCCCATCGTTTACCTGTGAACTCGTCCGATGGTTAGGGTTAGGTTTGTGGCTAGGGTTAGGATTTATCTTAGAATTAACAACCTGACCTGTGACCTGTACTTTACACCCGCCGCAAAATTAGTGAAAACAGGAAAGACTAGGCTTACCTCTTCGCGATTTTCTCATTTGCTGCTTTAGTATTTATATTTTTTGAGGTTCACAAGTCCTATATTCAGGTAACATGCCTGCTCCTGCCCTCGACTAGGATTGCTAACAAGTTGTGGATGATTATACCGGTTCCCGATTCTCTTCTAAAAGAAAACGACCCAAACTAGCTAGATCCGCCATACTTCTTCTGTTAAATACTGTAAAGGCCAGTCAGAAATACTTCCGAGTAGTTCATGTTTGAGGTCCACAAGTCTGAATCGGTTCTGTAGATATCAAAGTCGATTCTAACGCTAGAAAAACTGGTTGAAATACTTGCTTTCGTGGTTCCCAACATCCCGTAAATAACTCAATATAACACCAAAACTCTCCTTCCCAAACGTACAAAGTTTAAAGGGACAGACACGACTCGTTCAGCTGTTACATTTCCCTTTGCGCAAGACGTTGAAAACAGCATCTCGTCCGCCATTTTGACTGTCGATGTCCATGTAACCTCTCCTCATTCTACAAACAATCATCACGGCTTTCTTTTTAAAAATAGATTTCCACGTTACGCGCCCACAATTGCAACCGCTGACTGTACGAAATTGTTCGCCATGTGTTAGCGGTTTTCATATGAACTGACGAACCTAGAGCATTTGTGGGATGGTAAAAGTCAAAGCAAATATTTACAAATGACTAACAAACTGTGTAAGTAATTTGTCTCTAAGGAAAATATTGAAAATGCTTTCAATCAAGCATCGAGGGAGGGGAGTTTAACTGTTTGTAGCCAATTAATAGCCGCCAATCGAACACTGATCACAGACATACTGAGTACCATCACATATCCCCTTTAATCTACAATCTCCGGCAAATAATTGTGCCACTTTACCCCCTTTCCACCTCACAATGTTGGATGGACAACCACACACTCGATCGACTTTTTCATGATGGCGAAACAATGTCTCTCCAACATTGTAACGGGGGCCGGAGATGGGGTTGACCTAGAATAGTTCAGGGTGGCACAATTTATTTCGCGGAGATTGTATATTGTACTAACGAGTTAAATTTTGTCAGTTGTGAACTTCAGATTATTTTCTAGTGAAAGCAACCGAAATTAAACTGTTTCCATTTTGTCTAGTTATATGGCGCACTCCTGGGAATGGTTTCTCAAAGTCCGATGAAGCTAATCCAGGATTAAGTGGAATATTTAGTTTGATTTACTAAATTCGTGGACAATACTGATTTGGGATTAAAAACTTACTGTTTGATGAGGAATGAGTAGTACCTTTCTACTTGTAATCCTAGAATAGAGAAATACACCCGGTGGAGGGGTACTCCTGTTTATGACGTAATATATATATGTGTGGCGGGGGTGGGGCAGAGTTTGAGCCTAATTTGGGCAGTCAGGGTCGGGGTTTGAGCCTAATTTGGGCTGTCAGGGTCGGGGTTTGAGCCTAATTTGGGCTGTCAGGGTCGGGGTTTGAGCCTAATTGGAACAGTCAGGATGAGGGTTTGAGCCTAATTTGGGCTGTCCGGGTCGGGGTTTGAGCCTAATTGGGGCTGTTAGGGTCGGGGTTTGAGCCTAATTGGGGCAGTCAGGGTCGGGGTTTGAGCCTAATTTGGGCTGTCAGGGTGAGGGTTTGAGCCTAATTTGGGCTGTCAGGGTCGGAGTTTGAGCCTAATTGGAGCAGTCAGGGTGAGGGTTTGAGCCTAATTTGGGCTGTCCGGGTCGGGGTTTGAGCCTAATTTGAGCAGTCAGGGTGAGGGTTTGAGCCTAATTTGGGCTGTCAGGGTCGGGCAATCAGGGTTCGTTTTTACAAAACGTAGGGAAATCAGGGTTTTGGGGTCAGACAGGGTCAGGGTTTGAACCTCGTGGCCGCATGTCCCTACCCATTTATCACATAAGTACCACCCCCTCCCCCCCCCCCCTCCGGGCATTACACCTTTACAAAGAGTACCAGAATCCTCGGTTAACATGTAACGATAATCGACGATAACATGTAACGATAACGATAATCAGGCTTCGAGGAACTCAGACCTGTTTAACTGAAAGGGGTAAACGATAAAAATAAATCGCATATAAATACATAACCAAATTAATTTCATTATTTATCTTTACTCATGCAGAGTAACCAAGGTTTCTGCCAATGATGGTCAGTGGCATCACTTGTGCTTAATATGGGAGGCAAGTGGAGGGGTCTATCAGATGTACAGAGACGGCCAATTTGTCGTCCATGGTTATAATTGGCACAAGGGAAAGGCTATACCAGGTTATAGATAAATAAATAAATAATATATATATATATATATTGTTATAGCAGGCTGAGTATTACAGCTTAAAGCTGGTGGGGGCCTGCTTTTACTCCTCACACACTCCCACTATATTAACTGTTTTGGACACACTACACTCAACTCACGTTTTTTTTTTTTCTTCACATGTTTGATAGCTAGCTAGCTATGCGTAGAGCTCGATTCGACTGAGACGTAGTGTTATGCATTCAATGAGACAATAGTTTCTAGCTATAAATCAATCGTCAGCCTTCACAAATTAAGTTGCTGTGTGGTTTCGTGTCGCCCATATGGTATCAACATTAGGGCCATTTATACGAGAAATACGCGGCTTTTCTAAGACGCGAATTAACTGTTCGTATAAAAGGTACAAAACCACTGTTCGCAACTAGCACAAGCCGCGTCTAAGATAGGATACGGCTTATTCTAGACTAGGATTTTAGCTGTTCCTAGCTAGGCCGCACCTAAGATACGACGCGAAGACTCACGTTTAAACGCGGTCAACAGTTGTTCGCGTCTTGTTGAGGACGGGAACAGTTACTGCGCATGCGTACACTTTGCTGACCAGTCTTCTACCCGGCCAGAAACGAAGGACAATATGGCAGCTGCTTTAGTTTCTGCTGCGTCAGCAGATGAAGACACCAGAGGCAAAGAATCTATGAGTGTTATTCAACAGGAAAGATAAACTTCAAAACTGAACAGACACTGATACGTCATTTTTTCTTTAACAACGCCAAACGTTTTGCCTTCTTGCTAACTGAGGCAAGAACGTTGACACGACATATAACCATGACAACCATATCCGAAAAGGAGGCACAAAACTAGCTGGGCGCGGACTATTTCTACGAGAACTTCGCGTCTTGTGCAAGCCTACAATCATGGACAAAAATGTTGGGACAGTCGACTCAAAACAAAAATAATTGACGTAAAAGTTAAAACAGCTGCAGATTACCAAACCCGATCCCCGTTTCAATGTTAGCGGTGAATGAATTTCTAGATTGAACATGTACCTATAACAACATCGAAGGGGGAAGAGGGGGGTTAATTTATAGGGACAGTCTCTAAAAGCGACCAGTATCCAAATCATTTCGTCCAAGATTTTAGCTATCAGTTCGCGTCTTACTTAAGCCGCGTCTTATTTATCTCGTATAAATGGCTCTATTGTTAATACGGAGATACGACATTGACCTCGAAGCACCTTGGTTAATGTCCTACAGTTATTCAATCACTGTCCATCGATTAATGGTTTTGAGTTTTAAGGAATGAATATACTCTGGTTGCACAGTTTGCTGAAAGGATTTAAAAATGCATTTGTTAACATTTGGGCCGCGTCAGGCAAAAAGGGTCCGGACGACATTCAAGTTAAATAATTCCTACAATAGTGTTCCTAATAACAGGTTGAAGATTGTATTGTATTATTGACGAGGATCGCTACATTTCATTCATAACGATAAATATCAGTTTCAAGAAATTGACAACAAAAATCATGATTACAAATATGACCACAAAAATTAGGAATCCTGTCAGAGGGGATGATTTTGATGTATGACATTCATTTGTACCTGCTGGCATTAAAGAGTATAAAATAAATAAGATGAACAGGATCATCACTTTTTGGCCAAAAAGTGTCTTTTCTGCAGTCATTCTGCTCCCCGTAGCTCATATGATTTTAGCAATAGTATAAGTTACACCTTGAAACAATTGTCTGATGATAAGGAATCATTTGCGCCTGCTAAAATTGTGATCACACCTTTATGTAAAAATATCGTAAATTTCGTCGTCGATTTTACTTGTCAATTTCATGAAGTCAACACTATTTGTCAGTAGCACAATGTGGCGCTCGCGATGCATATTGTAATCGCACCACAAGTATAAAAAACATGGTACAATTTCAAAATACATTTACCAAGAGCCCATAACCAAGAGCGTCCATATCTCTTATATAGATGCTACGGCGTTTTCACAAGTTGGGCTATTTTTAGATTATTTTTGCGGCCAATTAGTGGGTTACACCAGTGGCGGAACAAAAGATGCCTCATTAGCTTCTTTTGTTATACCAACAACACGTCTGATACGCTTTTGTGATTTTATTCCCTTAGGAATGATTGCAACCCAATAATAGCGGGAAACCGTTCTAAAAATAACCTAACTTGTGAAAACGCCGTAGCATAGAGGTAGTATGGGAGATTCTCGCTCTTGGTTATGGGCTCTTGATTTACATATTATGTCGTCCGGGCCCTTTGGGCCTGACGCGTCCCATTTGTCATAACATCTCGAAAACATTTTTCCATGCTTATATTTATGAAGCTAAGTTTCTGTTAAATGAATTTGATAGGTGGAGGTACCTTAATTGTACATAGGATGGGATGGTATTAACAGCTGCCGCCATTTCCTGTAAAATCATTTTGAAAGCATATGTCAATGAATATATCGCTGAAGATAAGTTTCTGTTAAATGAATTTGATAGGTGGAGGTCTATTGTACATCGGATGGGATGGTCTTAGCAGTTCCCGCCGTTTCCTTGGAAAGATGAGTGGTTTAAATATCTGGAGCAGAGCAATGACTGGTGTCGAGGTGGCCCAGCATGCCGTTGGGTGTGGCCATGAGGCAGCGGATATCAAGTCTTGGGCTGGCTTTAGAAATGCATTATTTACACAAGCAAATATATCCAGTCCTCCTTCTTGTGCTGATGCTAGAGGTATTAATCACCGTGTGACGAATGTTTGCGGTCTTTGTTTCATATTTGGTTAAAGCAAACACTCTTGAGTGATGATAATAAATCTATTTTTAGTAACTTGGAGCAGCTGAAGGAAGTACACGCGCGCGCGACAACAATCTCATGGCGCGAACATATTTTGTCTGCGAGTAACGCCTGGGGAAAAGTTTTGTTTTGACGGCCAAAGGTTTTAAAAATAGAAGTATCGTCTGAAGAAGACAAGAAGACGATGGCATTGGCTGAATGATATACTGCTCAGGGAGCTCATCGAATACAGATTTCTAACCGAAGGGAAGGGCTGATTCGAGATTTTTACACAAATTGAGATTTGCTCTTCTTGTTGGACCTTTACGATCGCATTGTACTATCGTCTTCGTCGTCGCTTCCTGCCGTAGCTATAGACCTCTCTGTCTTCTTGTTCGCTGTTGAGGGAACCTTTCCTTTTCGGTGTTTAATGATGTTGTTTCTTTTTTAACGAGATTCAACTGCTCAGATCAAGATTCACTGTCATTTAACGTTACTTCCGACAAATTACAATCTTCAGAAGAGACTCTAGACCTCTTCACTATAAACTGGGCAATTGTTCTGATATCATGGCAATTCATTGTCTAAACAAAGCCACTTTCCGTTACAAACAAACTCCCTTCTATACATTTTATCTCTATTAGCCGCCATTTTCATCTGTTTACAGTTTACCATGCCACTTGCTTCCGATCCCTGTCA
This sequence comes from Actinernus sp. WN-2022, assembly GCA_030867875.1. Classification (NCBI taxonomy): domain Eukaryota; kingdom Metazoa; phylum Cnidaria; class Anthozoa; order Actiniaria; family Actinernidae; genus Actinernus; species Actinernus sp. WN-2022. Next base: position 36,048,014 of record JAOWCC010001210.1, read on the forward strand.
AAATATTTTCGCGCCCTTTCCTGCCATGGTTGTCGCGCGCGCACTGCTTCGCCTGCTTCCGGTTACTAAAAATAGATTTTATTAGATTCCGCGCGATACAAGATTCCTTCTCTTACTTATGCTGTCTTGGTTAAAGTGGTTACCATTGGTGTGAATTTCCTTTTTTATTGTGTAAGAGTAAAGAATAGTTAGACTGTATTGGTATAATTCGTAAATAGAAGTTTAATAATTGAACTGCTCTTATTTATTGTGGAAAGTTTACGAAAAGGTTAAATACACCCCATGACAAGTCGCTGAGATATTAACCACTGACTCTTTCGTGCAAGAGTATACCCAATTACACTTAAAATCCACAAAAGCATACATTATATAAACAATAACCTACTTGTGACGTTGAAATATGCATTGACATTTAATTTGTCCGTGGATATTATCTGTTCCAAGAAGCGAACGAATCTCGAGGGAAACTCAGTTTCGAGGAACAGATAATGTCCAATATATATATATCAATTCATATTTCAACGCCACAAAGTAGGTTAATGTTCTTATAATACTTCTATTATTTTCTTTTACAGCGGGTGTATTCGCTGATTTCTGTCATCTTGTGGAGACCAAATATCGAATCACGTGACGCATACCACCCACACCGCGGCAAAACGTCACGCGCATGCGTATTTGCTATTCTTGTCCGCGCGCGTTCGCCCCCAGTTTCCCGCGAAAACTGAAATGAAACAACAGGCACATGCCGTGATTTTAACGTTTCTGCTTAAAAGTATTCATCTGTGAACTGTTTTGTCAAAAACTAAGAAAACTACTTAAAAGCTAAGCCTAAGACTTTAACAGGTTGAAGTTTTCTTAATTTGTAATTCATTGTGAGTTTACTAAGTTATAAAATTATTTACTAAAAAAGTTGAAACCCTCGGTAATTTGTATTTGATAGCAGAGCCTTCGTTCTTTTGGCCAGCGGAGCATACCGTTTTGCCGCGGTGTGCATTCCACCAAACATGCGGGAGAGACAATATTTGATGGGTTATAACTCCTGATATTGTCATACATGATTCTAAATAAGTAATGCTTTTTTTTATTTTCAGGCAGCGGATTTACCCTGAAGACAAATGGTAAAGCCTCCAAAGTGCATACCGCTGTCCTACAAAGTAATCTGCTCGAGATCTCAAGTAGCACTGTTGGCAGGTGTCTAACATTCCGCTACATGATGTTCGGTCAGGCAGCAAGGAAACTTGCAATCTACCAATCAGAAGCCAGTAATACTTCATATCAGAAGTTACTGTGGATGAGTTCAAGTAATAACCAAACACCATTATGGAGGTTTGGGTCTGTTTCTATGGCAACTATGATGCCATATAAGGTAAGAAAATCAATTATACAGACAAGTAGTTAGCATCAGTTAGTGATGTCTTCAGTTAGAAACACGTACGATGGTTCTGGGTTTTGTTCAAATTAATAAATGAAAATGCATGAATGGTGCAGATACCGGAACGCGCCATAACAATATACAGTGATCGCTGTAAGTTGTCATATTTAATTAAAGCCAAGCTAGAGGTCGTGATCGTCGAAAGAACTAAACATATTCAAAGTATGCTTTACATTTTCTGCATTTGATTTCAAGCAAAGCCCAAAATAGTAGTTTATAATTTGCTTTTAAGGCCTACTCTGGGATCTAAACTCGCGGCGAGTTAAGGCGAGGTTGTGCGAGTTAAGGCGATTTAAGAAAAATACTTAAATTTGTATGTGGCGAGTTAAGGCGAGTTTAGATCCCAGAGTAGGCCTCTTTTATGAGTTTCTAAGTACTGACCGTATTGCCTAATGTTCTTTCGCTACCATAGGTTATCTATATGAAAACATTAACTTTTATTCTGTTAGATATTAGCAAGTGGTTCGATAGGTTCTGGTCGTGGCTCCATTGGAATAGCAGAATACTTCATTAAACCTGGTTACTGTCCCAGAACAAGTGCAGGCGAAAAGCAAGGTATGTGATGCAAACCTTAACGGACGTAAAGTATCACGGTAAGTTCCTGATACTTATTTTACGCCAAATGGTTTATCAGCGTATCAAAACTTGAGGAACAGTTGAAATTCTAAGCAGACGGCGCTGCATACTAACAACACATGTAATTCCCTAAATACCTAGCACGTTGCCCTCCTTCGAATTGTGTGCCTTTTGACGTAGTTCGCTCGTTACGATACGTCGTTCGCCCATTCCAGTGACAAACTTGAATGTTGGAAATTATCAACAACGTGATAGCAGTATAAGGCGAGTTGCCACACAACCATACATTATTTGTACATCCCTTGTACATTTTCAGCATTGCAAAGCCGATTTCTTAAAAATTCTTCAACATATCGCTCTCAAATTTTCGTTAACTACTAAATGTGACATTATCTTGCAATTCATGTCTGTAGCTTGTAGTTTGATTTATGTTAATAAGGCAAAAAATAAACAAAGATTGCACTATACAGGATTCAGTATTTCTACCTCTTTATGCTTCTCCAAGCTGAAGTCTTCCTGGTAACTTCGTGCTAATTAAATACATTTTAATTTTCCTTTACTTCTTAAATCCCATAGCTTGTCAACGCAACTTGACAACATCATCCGGAACCTTCTTCTCTCCTCATTATCCTGACCAATATCCTAACAACCTATTCTGCAAATGGTGGATAATCCGGGCACCCAGTGACATCATTCGGCTGGAGATTACCTTTTTCGAACTCGAGGACAGCTTAGTGTGTGATAAGGATTCTGTTACTGTGTACGATGGTGAGGTAACAGATTCAAGAGTCCTTGGCCGGTTTTGTGGTGATGTTTATCCTGCCATTTTAGAGTCATCATCCAACGTCCTCGCTATAGTGTTTAAGTCTAATGAGAGAATTAGTCGCACCGGCTTCAAGATTTCCTACACTTCCTTAAAGAGTAAGTTGATATCGAATATGTATCACGAGAACAGCCAAAGCATCAACATTATCGTCTGTTTGATTGTCATACAGCCCAAGTACAAGCTGCGTACAGCCTCTAGTTTTTTTGGCGGGAATCGGGTAGCGCGCTGTTGTTAATTGTTATGTTAATGTTAACGTTAATTGGCGCCTATTAACTTTGAGCGAAGTAAACACTGTTTTAGTGTTAAATTCATAACCATGGCACTAGGAAGTTTGCGATGGCCTAGGTCATTCGCCCAAACGTCGCTCATATAGAGTACTTGGGTTTAACTAGGATTGTTATCTCAACATATTCGATGTTTTTTATGTTATGTACTGTGCTTGCTTCCATCGGATTCATTTATTTTTCTTTTATCGAAAGGAGCAACTAGCAAGTCTAAGGCATGTTTGTACGTCGAAGGTGAGTACCATAATATATGTTTGAATTTATGCTATTTACATATGCAAGCGTAGCTTTATTTCGTTCATCTGATTTGCAATAAGATAACTTTGTATGAAATAAGTCAGCCATGGCCTTACCAGCCTCGTGTTCGTGTTTTCCCAAAGGGTTTTACAATGCTAATAACTTTGGAATAACGTTCTATAAAGCTATGAAACTGCACACTATGGACAACTTCTTACTTTTCTTTCAGGAGACAGTGTCGTATTTTTCTGTAAATGTTTTAATTCATAATGAATGCTAATTATATCACACATATTTGCATAGGAACTATGCAGCTTATGTTTTAAAATTGTGATGTTGTCAAGAAAAATACTGAGTTCAGTCGTGGTTTGGTAACTTTTTGTTTCAATCCAGGTTGCCCGTCAAGCTGTTCTTGTGTGTATACACTTGGCATTCGAAAGCCAAGAAAGATTATAGTTCAGGGGCAACAACTGACGGCAGTTCCAAAAAGAATGCCACCTGAAACTGCCGCACTGTAAGTAACATTTACACTTACTATTGCTCATCATTTCCATGAAAAGCCATGAAAATGCAAGTACGTCAATGAAAACAGCAATGCATATTGCATTCAACTGAAACATCCCTTGAAAACCCCATGAAAATCCCATAAAAAGCCTATAAATAGGTTAAGATTTTATGGGTTGGTCCCCATGAAATTAACTCGTGAAAGTTTAACTATTTTAACCAACTTTGCATGGGATTTTCATGGGATGTTCTTGGGATTTTTTCATAAGAATGCAACTGTTATGTTTTGTTTGTTCACGTACTTGCATGTTCATGGGATTTTCATGGGCCGGAATGACGAGCAGTACTGAAATATGATCCAAAGATTGATTTAATATTTTTTTTACAGTATTCATGATGTACTATTCTCTGGACTGAAATTGTATTTCTTTTTTCTACTTTTTTCGCTCACCAAGGATGTTCACCAGCAATCATATATCACACATACAGGAATACAGTTTTTCCGGATTGCCATATTTACAGTACATGTAAGTCTGTCTATGCTCTACAAAAGCAGCAGGATCTTGTCAGGAGCCCAAAGCCAGGAGCGTCCATATCTCCTATGTAGCTGTTAGAGCGTTTTCACAAGCTGGGCTATATTTAGATCATTTTCCCGCCAATTAGTGGGTTGCACCAGTGGCGGAACAAAAGATGCGTCATTAGCTACTTTTTTATACGAATAACATGGCTGCTACGCTTTTGTGATTTTATTCCCCTATAGGAATGATTGCAACCCATGAATAGCGGGATACCGTTCTAAAAATAACCTAACTTGTGAAAACGATGTGACATAGGCCTAGTATGCGGGATGGACGCTCCTGGTTATCAGGGCCTAGTATGCGGGATGGACGCTCCTGGTTATCAGGGCCTAGTATGCGGGATGGACGTTCCTGGTTATGGGCTCTTGTATACATACATTTATTATAACTTAGAGTTTTCGAGTGCAAATACAGAATAAAACGAGTGCACATATGCGAGCGTATTACACGGCTCACGAACAGGTTTGCACAAGTTTATTCAACACTTAAACGGTTTTGTAAGCGCTCGAGCCAATCAAAATGAGGCTGTTAGAGTAATAGCCAATCAGCTTTTAACGCGCGAAAACAGTTTTTGTTTTCAGCGCGAGCACCCCCAACATTTGGCTTCCAAAAAGGCTGACAGTTTCTGCTCTCAAGATAGTTTCTTTAAACAGAGCTCTAATGTAAGCGAAAATAGACACTTTTCTTCGTGGTAGCCGTCGTATAATAAACACTATTTATTACACGCAAAGTTGTGTAATACCGCTTGGAATTTTTACTCGTCAATTTTCTTTTCTTCTCAGGCTCGAAAAAATAAAACTGACTTCTAAAAATACCCAGCCGTATTACACAACTCTGCGTGTAATTGCTGGTTTTCACTCAATCCACAGAGATTCAAATGACAAAGGGCATGGCGGCCATGTTGATGCCTCAACAAAATAAGCTAACGAGGAATCTATTGTTTAAGGGTACCAACATGGCGGCTATGACGACAAGTGAAAGCCAGTAATAGCCTCTTTTTACACAATACACAGTGTAATTAATTTAGATTTAAAATAGTACTGACAGTCTTTAGTTCACTGTGTACGTGTATTAATGCGAGCGTAAGTATTCAATCCATCGTACGGGAAAATATGGCGACTTGTACACTTTTCACGCGAAAAAAATCAAGGTAGAAAGGTTTTCAATCCTTAAAACAAGTTAGTACAAATGCTGTTACCAAGAACATGTTATTTAAAAGAATAAAGAATTTCTACTTGTTATTTGGACTTTCCTAGGTTCGCAAGGGATTGTGGTCCATCTTTCTCCATGTTGTGGATTGTGTTCTATTGCTTCTGTTGCGTTTCTTTATCTCTAGGGATATCAGTCGTAACTACGTCATGCGTGTAGCCCAAAGAGCCCTTGAAGGTCTTACTGCCCTATCTACACTGTGAGTAAATTTACAATTGATTTTTAGAACCATTTGATTTTTAAACTTCAAGGTTTTTATCAACTTTGGATATTCAGGAGCAGTGGACGAAAGGGCGAAGGGGAAAGAAGAGAGGAGAAGAGAAAGGGGAGATATTAAGAAAGAATCGAAGCACCCCTAGAGGCCATTCTGTGTTACGACTTGTTCCAGAGACCCTTTTATGTCTAGCCTCTGATTGGGTATAAATATAGTTTTTTCATTCCTTACGTCCAATTAGCGACATTCTCTGTATGTCGCCTTTGTCCCCGTACCGAAAAATAAAAAGGTGTGGGAAGGGAATTTTCGTTCTTATTTTGAGATATTTGTTTTAATAAATTGTCTGAAAATGTGGGACATGCAGTTTTTGGATAAATTAATTTGTTTTCATCCTATCTAGGCATTTGCAGTCGAACTTCATCACGCAGTTGAGTCCTGGTACATTTACAGGTTTACCAAGGCTACGCATCATGTAAGATTAAAATATCGTAGTATTCACATCTTATCGACAACCGACCGACAATCTTTGTCTGGTACGGTTATAAAGTAAATTAAAATATTCCTTTACGATGATGGTCAATTATCAAAGTTGCTTACATCGGTTAGACTGTCCAGCTCATCAAACATCAGGGTGCAGTTATAACTCTACGTATTCGCATGCAAGGTCATAATTTGTTTGAAGTACAAATATTGTATTCACATTTACTCTGCTAACAAACTACAAATTCAAAAGTTATTTAGGCAGAGAAGGAAAATATCCAAAAAGCGTCTTAGACACCATTTCAGGTATATTTCCACAACTACACTTGTCTAGTACTGATTTACATCCAAAAGTAAAAAAAGATTGCATTGTATTGCAGAGACCTCGGGAACAACTTACTTCAAGAAATATCGAACGATGTCCTGTTCAATATACCTGGTCTACAAGTATTGTAAGTAAGAAAAAAACTAAAATATAAGTTTTAAACTGGTGCCTGGTGATATTCTTTGTTAGAATAAGAATCGTACAGCTAAATAGGCTAATAGCTTAATCTCTCCGATAATTAACATCACTAACTAGGTCAAGGATCAGAAAATTCTCGATAATTATTTGACTGAAATTCATCAGAACATGGGAAAAGGAAAATAATGCGAATATTATTTATTTACTTACTACAGGAGTTTCCATTCAAACAGAATCAGAAGTATCGAATATGGATCATTTGCATCTGTTGAAAACTTAACATACTTGTGAGTTTCATCCGTTGTTGTCAGTTGTTGTTCATTCATGGCTTTTGCAGAGCTCGGATTCTGAACTTGTAAAACTGTTCTGACAGTGAAAGCGCATGTATTGCTTTGTTATTAAAACAATACCATTTTGTTCTCAGATATCTACAACACAACAAGATACAGTCGCTACCCGATGGCGTTTTTACTAACCTTACAAAACTAAGAGTACTGTAAGTACATGCTGCAGTCTAAGAGTGATGTTAATTTTATTGTCTTATTAAACAACGTCTATGTATATTTAACAATTATTCACCTAAGTGGTTACCGAGTTACCGAGCCGCTTTTGTTTTAGTATATACCACACTGCAGGTGAATAGCCAGCACCAAATTGTTATTTTATTTTCTGTCAAATGGACAAAAACTCGCGCGAGGTGATCGCTACTTCGCTCGGAGGTGAATATGAAATCATATTCACTGTTTGAGTAGCCAATCAGAGCGCGCGAAAAGTGATATTCACTGGTGTGGTATATACTAACATATATTAAACATAGGATTCCAATGGCTAACTCGTGGATATAAGTTAATAATGATATATCAATGTAAGAGAAGCCAAAAATTAGGAGGGAAAAAGCTTTTAGTTATCTGACGAATTACAATATAACCGTTTATTCAAACCATCTTATTGAAATTTCAGGTACTTGAACAACAACCAGATTAAAAGAGTTACCAGAGCGATGTTCCAGGGCCTCGCTTCACTTCAAGTATTGTATGTTCAGTTAGTTTGTTAATTCACTTACGCAGACTGTTTAAGCAAACTCTCGGAACGGAGATTACAACTTTGTGACAGCTTTATCCGCAAAATCTTAGCTCACCTTCAAGGTCAGTTATATGACTTAGTTCCACATAACATTAATTTAAGTAGAAACTAGATCTCTAAGATATGTTAGGCCTTTTACTTTGCCCTTATTAAGACGAACCGTTTCAAGAACACTTTTATAATATCCAGCGCCGAACGTTATAATCCCCCCTGTTAATAAGGAATTAAGTATAACCAGTGTATAATATTCCACGATTGTGTATAGTATTAATAAGTAGTTGCATACACTGTACATATATTTTATATTTTATTTCTTATATTTACTATATTTTTAGAACAATGTGTAAACCTTAGTAATTCAGTTTTTTAACTGCAATCAAGGTATCGAAACAAACGATCTATCTATTATTCTTTTATCAAAAACATGTTGCAGTAAAATATTGAATTTCGGCTTTTAGTATCCTATAAATCTTATATTTCAGCCAATCAGAGCTCAGCTTTACTGTGAAATACAGAGCGGTATTTCATGGCTAGATCAAAGCCAATCAAAACGAAGCCGGAAATTTCGCGCCCTTTCTTTATCAGCCAATAAGGATTCAAGATTTTGAATACATAATTAGTCTGCAGACGCGTCCGCCACTCGAAATGTTTTGTTTTCTGGCGAGAAAATTCGCAGTCTATCGTCCGGTAATTTACTTTGTTTTCGTGATAAATCTTCCCGTATTTTTTTTATTTATTGGATAATATGGTTATTTCATGGTTTTCTATGGAATACTGGCGAATATTAATTTTCACTCGAAATTCATATTATTTTCGTATACAACTAATACAAATTTATCCATTGTCAGAAATTCATGCCACGCGTGCGCACTAGGCATTAAATTTCATCAATAAACAGATCCGGAGTTGCTCAGAATTTTACAGTAGTTTGTATGGAAGTTTTTTTTGGGGGATACATTGGGTGATGGTATTATAGCGAAACTCATTTGTCCCGATCAAAGCGATTTCTAAATCATATTGGCTTCCGTAAAATTGTATTCTTTCAAGTTATAACGAATAATTATGGCTTCGAAAAGAATCTGAAATGAGTTAACTGACCTCCATGTTATGACCTCCATGTTGACAGCCATCTCCTTCCTTTCAGCCGTTATGATGGTTGCTCTGATCAACTTTACAATATAAAACTCGGGTGGTTATTGTTTTGTCCCGATTCAGCCGAGTAGTTTAAAAGACGTTATATTGCCCAGATAGATCCAAATATAACTTCACCTTATCCTCGAGCTTCGAATTGCGAACAAATATGAGTAATTTTAAGGTTTTTCGACGGCCACAGCAGGGAAGAATGCCGTAAACACGTAAGTCCTTTGCACATCTCTTGCCTCTCTCTTCGAAACGCTTTGTCCGCCATTTCTCTCTCGGTTTGCCTGTACAAGCCTGGGAACTGGTATATTCTTAACTGTTCTTTCATTGGCTCTATTATAACTTTCATATATAAGAGCTTGTCTGATAGGGCTAAAAAAATAACGCGGCATTGAAATAAAATATGCAAAACTAAATCGTGACTGTATTCTCTGTAAACGTACTCGGTTACACTGTTTACCTCCCGCTTGGCTATTAGCCGCTCTACTTATAATAATCCGACATAGCTAGAACTTTCCAACTACGCAGTTCATAAACACTAGAAGCCTTTCGAATTCGACCGCTTTCGCAATTCGCTTCGAGCAGAGTGTTTGGCCTGGAATAATGGCTGAGCGAGCCTGAGAACAAGTAATTTATGATGGGCAGGCAGATTTGCATAATTTTATACCCCGCCCACAATGGCATGAATTTCTGACCATGGTGGAATATTCGCCCGTATTCCATAGAAAACCATGAAATAACCAGTAACTATCGAACAGATCACTTTCCAAAGAGGTTTGTTGAGAAAAGATGGATATGCCGTTTAAGCATATTACCTTAAAAGCGATTATATTTAGTATCATCATTTGTGTAAAAGTGAAAAATAAAGAATGTAATAAGAAACGAAGGTATAACCTTAATAGCAAATTCTAAACTGGTACGGTTTGCAGCACTTCCTATCGGATATGTTCCGTTCCTCACTTCGCCTTTTTCGTAGCTTTTTGATTTTGCTTTTGCTTTTATGTTCTCTTACTAGTGAAGAACCATATCTGTAGGTTTAATTTATTTTTATGTTGCTTGCTACACAGGCATCTAGACAAGAACAGCATCGCCAGCATTACAGCAGATGCCTTCAGCAACCTTAAAAACCTGAAGTCACTGTAAGTAAATAAATATGACTGGGAAAGTTACGGAAATGACTTAAAGCACGGTTACGGTAGCTAGTGCGTCGTGCCGTGGATGTGACGTAGATACCCAATTGTTTTTGTCCGTCTTGTCAAATAAAATTACAGAAAACGTTACAGCAAAGTTACTGTACGGCTATGATACAGGCACAGTCTTGCCGTACTTCGTTCCCATTCATCAGTACAATATAAGCTCGTATATTATATTTTGTTGGATTACAATGCGTATAATACTGTGATTATTTACCACGTCTTTAATTTGCATTTCTTATGATTCACATTTTAGAAAACTTGACCATTTCATTCACTGCTGTTACGCCGTTAAGTCGTTACCAGGACTAACATGCCAATCAAATAAAGACGCCTTCTCCAGCTGTGATGATCTGATGAAGAACAAAGCCCTTCAAGTCTGCATCTGGATCCTCGGGCTTCTTGCACTCGTTGGAAACTTTTGTGTCATCGTTTGGAGAGTTGTCGTCAAAGAAAGAAACAGAGTCCATTCGTTCCTCCTCACAAATCTTGCCATTGCTGACTTCCTAATGGGATGCTATTTGATCGTTATTGCCATCAAAGACGTTCAATGGAGAGGAGACTACTTCAAATATGACCTTGATTGGAGGTCAAGCAAGTTGTGCCATTTTACTGGAGCGTTGTCAATGCTATCTAGTGAGGTTTCCGTATTGATTCTTACAGCAATCACGGCAGATCGTTTCGCCTGTATCGTTTTTGCGCTCCACTTTAAGAAACTGAAAATGAAGTCAGCAGTATTTGTGGTTGTATTAATTTGGGCGTTTGGACTTGCAGTAGCTGTGGTGCCGATTCTCGAACTTGGAGACTATTTTTATGATTACAACTGGCATGCAGGCTTTTATGGTCGCTCTGCCGTTTGCCTTCCTTTGCAGCTCTCGCAGGAACGTTTTCCTGGGTGGGAGTACTCTGTAAGCCTATTCATAGGTTTAAACTTCGTCGCCTTCACCTTTATACTCCTGGCTTACATTGCGATGTTCTGTAAAGTGCGAACAGTGGGAAGATCTGTGAGATCAACTCATCTTAAAACCGAATCTTCAGTAGCTAAGCGAATGGTATTTATAATTCTCACGGATTTCTTCTGTTGGATGCCTGTCATCATCATTGGTATCCTATCCCTGCTGGGCCGGTTTCCAGACCCTGAAAAACAGGTATACGTGTGGATTGCGGTGTTTGTTCTTCCTGTCAACTCGTCGATTAATCCTGTGCTGTACACGTTTTCCACTCGAGAATGGAGATCAAGTAATCCTGATAATGTCACCCTAGTTTCACTTAAGAACATGGTGAGACACAGGATATCTATAGCTTTTACCCGAGGTAAGTCCGTGAGGGTATTGTCAAAACTACAGTTAACAATAACCTACTTGTTGAAAGGAGATGTACACTGATGTTTGTCCACAAATATTTGCTGTTGGGTAGATAGATTAACTTTATTTATCCACGCTGGCCCCATCAACTATTAAGCTGGTTTCCATAAGGGACGTGTTAATATATAAATATACATGAAAAAAGATCTAATTACGATTATATAGCATCAATAAACAAAATGATAAAAATACACACTAGTCTATATATATATATATATATTAGTAAAATTTCATCAGTGAATATAGAGATTCCCGCGTGCTCTGATTGGTCGAGAATGACGTCATATGTCGCTATATTCACCTGCAGAGCGCCTGGAGGTAAATATAACAATATTTACCGATGTTTCTCACGAAGACTTAATAAGTAATATGAAAGAAAAAGCTTTTCCAAAACCCATCAAAGAAGCAACTGCATAAGTATGGCTAAACTTGATATTTTTTTTGAAATCCATACGCCTTCACAAACAAAGTTTACGTACGTCAGTTACGAGTTTCGGATTGAGTTTATTCGGTCCTGATGTCTTTATGAATCACAAACTTTCACAAGGAAATAACGTCTACTTAGAGCAATAAATAACACAACGAGACCTTTTCCTACAAATTTGGGAACGGTTCGACTCAAAAGAATGTACTTACTTGAGTTATTTTTCTTGTGGTTCTTGATAGAAAAACAACAAGTTCTAGTTTATAATACATTCAGGGAGCCGGTTGCTGTTATGCTCTTCTTTCGCCGCTTTCCGTGTGTTTTCAAGCTTCATCTCATACCGAAATCATTTGTCTCTTGATTTACCATTGTCTTTGATTCTGTGATGGCTATAATCCACAAAACTAGTATTTCGTAGTTTCCAGGAAATTTGTCCTTTGAAGTGAACTCGTGAAAGTGGTTCCTTTCGATAAATTTTCACTCGCCGTTTGCAGATTTTCAGTTTTGCCCATTTCCACTCATTTTCGCTGCATTTCCTCTCTTTGTAACACGATACGAGGTCTCAAAAGTGAAGATTGCTGCTTCAACTCGAATTCTAGTGTGCATTTGCACTGTTTATTCAGTATTTCTAATCTTTTAGAAAATCCATTCTTGTAATCCCTCCAGGTCTCGTGTGGAGTTGGTTTGTGCAATGAACCGTAGCGGGCACGTGATTATGCAAATGTTTGTCACAAAACTATCCTGTCACGCGCGCTTGTAAAACTTATAAAAGGGTCGGAAGTCAGACTATTATTGTTTAGTTTTAATTTCTCTGATATTCACTGATGAAATTATACTAAAACAATTATTCACATCAGTCTCAGTGACTATTGGTGAATATTTACCAATACCAGAAGTCCATAACCAGAAGTGTCCATCTGGTATTGGGGTAGCGACCCATCAGTTTACAGAGTAGTCTATTTTTAGAAATGCTAATCTCAAATTTAGCGGGGGAAATCAATGGCGGACATTGGATCAGATGCGAGAGTCATGGCTCCAGGGGGGTACTCACGTACACGACGTAAATGAGATGTGCGGCGGTACCGGATAAAGGTTTGAGCCCAATTTGTCAAACTAAGTCTTGTTTTGGAGCAAATCAACTATCAATTCGGGTTTATTTTCATAAATTTTATTGGAAATTCTGGTTAATAAAAACACCTTCATTACATTTTATTTTGCAAACTGGGTCGGGCTCTGAAGACGATACCTCACATACCTCCCCTTTATTATGCAAGCAGTGCCCCCCCCCCCTTTATTATGCAAGCAGTGCCCCCCCCCCCCCCCCCCGGTTTTAAGCTCAGTACATACAGGTTGCCAAGCGGTGCTACAAACTACAAAGCTAAGTACGGTAGCAAATGTCGGGCTTTTGACGACTAAAATTGAAGATATTGGAATTGTAATGAAACTAAATGTATAGACTGATCATCTGTGCCTCTGCTAATGGATCTTGGGGTGATTGAGAAAGTTAAAAGTGATTTTCAAGTCTTCAAGTGTTGACTAGCGACGAGTATAAAAGTTTGAATTATGACAATGAATGAAAACGGAACCGAAAATTCACATTCATCTGGCCAGGAACAACTGACATTATACCAGGACAAAATTAAATCAAAGTGAGCCAAGTTTACTTTTATTTTTTTATTTAATTGTTTGGTTTTTAATCCATTGAAATCGGCCTTGGAAACTCGGTCGCATATGACCCGTTGCCGTGAGGCAGTTGATTCAAATCTTCTAATAATCTTGTTCACTGGTTGCCTGAAGAAAAAAAACCTTGTTTGTACTAATTTTAAGAACTGTAATTTCATTTCCAGCTGCGATAGTTGCGTTCAGTTTTCTAGTTTTCGATTGTAAAGTTTATTCTTGGAGATGTATAACAGTTAGTGTCTTTAATAAAACAGCACAGTGACAACTGTTTCATTGTTTGATTGCATGTGCTTGATGAACTGCCTGAAATCAAACTTCGCTTCTTGTTAGTGTTAAGTGTACCAGAAATTGACTTTTTCACAGTTTATAGCTATTTTCGTTCAGTTCCAGTCGATTATTAAGCCTTGCCTGGAGATTTGCCGGGCTGTTCTTTTATCTGCCAAACGCAAATTACTTACAGGATTTTCAAATGTTCACTTGAGCTCAAACTCAAAGTAAATAAACTCGGTGCACTTAATTACTCTTGAGAGAGCATGTGATTGTCTTTTTCAGTACATTTCTTAGGTCATATTATAAACAAAAATAGCATGATTTGTATGTGATATTTATCACTTGCTGTATTTATGCCAAATATCACTACAAAAATCTGTGTTTATAGAACCAAAAGACAAAACTTAGCTTCGTTCCGTATACATCACAAGTGCTGTAAACACGAAGTCTGAAACGGATGAAACGGGAAAATAAAAGGTTACAAAGGAACCACATGTTCTGGTTTATAATGGTCTTTCCTGAACATGTGGTGCTCACCAGTTCTTGCCTGTTATAAATGAGAAATAGCTGATTATCAAGAAGTTTCTACACTAGCAAGTAGCATTCGCTCGCCTTGTCCGTCAAAATTTTGTCGCATATATAATTAGCTGTACAATATTACAAACAAAGGAAATCGCTGTATTAGCCAATCAGGTACTGCTGATAAATTTTCGAAGAATATGATTGGCTGCGAGATGGCGGGAAAAGCTTTCTATAAATAGACTACTCTGTAAACTGATGGGCCAAACCCTATAGTGGGAGATGGACACTTCTGGTTATGGACTTCTGCCAATACTCACCTCGACTTCAGTGAATAATTGTTAAATAGCACAGATGAAAATAAATAGACAGTATACTGTTATCAAATGAAACACCTATATTAGTCGGCCCTATGAAAATTGACAGATCGTACTGGACGCTTGAGGAAGGATATATATATATATAACTAGAATAGAAATAAAAGAGAAAATATGTGCCCTGCTATTTGATAGATGTTTGATATTTTGGAAATAACACGATTATGACGTCACCTAAATGTATTTTCTCCCAAGATATGAATAAAAAATATTTTGCTAAATTGTCCCAGCTGACATACGAAGTTCCACGAAGAATGACGTAAAGAAGGTGAAATTATGGATTGTATGTATGCCGATTTGGCTCCAGTGAGTTAGATTTTGTCGTAGTGCTTAACTTGCTCATCTAGTCTCTTTATTTAGGTCGGTCACGCGGTGAGAGTTTGGAAATGGTGATTGATCCTTTCAAGACAGTCGTATCTAATATGAACCCAGTAATATTCGGTTCAAATCGAAGCATTTGCGCTGCGAAGGACTCCATTGCTCAGTCATCCTTGCCAAAACTCAAGGTCGTCGGGCCTACCAAAGTCTTCAAAGGAGAATTTTCGCCCTCAATCGTAAGATTTCGTACATATCAAACTTATGATCACTATATTGTGATAGAGCGGTTTACAGTTGAGTGTAGTAAAACCAAACGCAAACTACCCACAGCCAGCCAATCACAGGAGCGAGTAATCACAAGTAACGAGTAATCACAAGTAACTTCTAGTTGTTCTAGCAACATGTTCTCAGTTCTCAGTTCTATGGCGGGGAGGTCGTGTCTTTCCCGTTCTCGGTTATTTTTAGTTTGGCTTTCTCTTACTATTATTCTGGGTTCCCTAAAACCTGCTGGGAAGCTAAATAATAAGGCGAACGATGTTTATGTATCAAGTGGTCTCGACGTTAAACATTTTCCATCGCGTAATTCTGGTTCGTCGCGGAAATACCTACGGGAATCGTGTGTGCCGCCATCTTGGAAATGTGTGGCCGGTTTGAAGCTTGGAAATATCACTGTTTGTGCCGCATACGTGGTCCTGTTGGCAGGCGATGTTATGACAAATCCTGGGCCCGTGAAAGATCCTTGTATCGTGTGTCATAAAGGTTGTAGGCAAAACCAGAAGGCTATTCAATGTGATTCGTGCGATGAATGGTTTCACGCCAAATGCATTAATATGAAGACTACAGCGTACAGTGAACTTTGTGATGCATCTATGGCTTGGGAATGTATGGGTTGTTTATTTCCTGGGTTTGATACACCTGTTCGGAGAACTCGTAAGTCGACTAGTTTTGCAGACAGAGAGGGAAATGGCGTACATTTTCGTACGGAGATGAATCCTGGTATGAACAAAAGAGGAATGAAATTTGCTCATGTCAACATTGTTACTCTTCCCGGTCATTTTGCTGATGTGGACGTTTTACTCGAAAAAACGGCGCTTGATGTGTTTGCAGTTACTGAATCTCGATTGGACTCTTCTATCCTTGATAGTCAAGTGTGTCCTTCGGGCTATGTTTGTTATAGAAAGGATAGAAATCGGAATGGAGGGGGCTGTGCGGTGTTTGTTAAGAGTAAATGGCCCAGTAAGCGGCGAAAGGATCTGGAATCTGATTCATTGGAAATGGTGTGTGTGGAAATCTGCCCTGATAAGGCAAAGAATACTATTTTTGGGGTTATATACAAGCCACCAATTATGGACAATGATAAATTTATGACAAGCCTTAACCAACAAGTTCTTGCGAAGTTGAGCGACGAAGCAAGCAAGGATATTATCATAATGGGAGATTTTAATGCTGATGTCATTGCTCCAAAACTTTGTAAATATGCAAGGAGCCTATTGCACTCAACTCGACTTCATGGCCTAAAACAGCTCATTAGCGAACCTACTCGAGTGACGGAACACACGAGGACAGCTATTGACCTTGTCTTTGTAAATAATTCACATCATATTGTTTCGCACGGAGTACAAGAATTTTCAGTAAGTGATCACTCTATTGTTTTCGCTGTCAAGAAAGCTGGAATTTGCAAGGCTCCTGCAGAAATTCGTGAAATAAGATCATTCAAGCGCTACAATAATAAACAGTTCTGCAAAGATGTGGCTGACATTCCCTGGAGTATTGTAGAGTCTTTTGATGATATAAATGATGCTGTTTCTGCTTGGAATAGTCTTTTTGTTGATGTTGCTAATCGACACGCCCCTATAAAAAAAGTTGAGAATAAAGGGTGCACTCAAGCCTTGGATTACAAACGATCTTAAAGAGTTAATGGCCAAAAGGGATTATTTGTTTAAAGTTGCGAAAAGATCAGGTGCTCAACAGGAACAATGGGACAATTATCGTAAGTTGAAAAACTTTACCAACAGGAAGATAAAAGCGGCTGAGGCTTTGTATTATAAAAACCTAATTGAATCAGCTGTGGGCCCCAAAGAGATGTGGCAGTCGTTGAACTCAGTGCTTGGAGCAAAGAAAGACGGAGGATCTGTGTTTCAAGTGCAGGATGGCAAGCGTCTTTTGTTAGAACCTAAGGTCGTAGCCTCAAAGTTTAACAAGTTCTTTGCAACCATTGGAAGTAAAGTTGCAAGAAAGTTGCGCGCAGTAGCAAGGAACGCCTGGAAAAATCACGAGCCCAATTTACAAACGGATATTGAAAACCCCTGGGACTTACAGCAAGTTGGTTTTAAGGCTGTTCGTGAAATATTACATTCACTGAAAGTTAACAAGGCAGCAGGACTTGATAAAATACCGGCAAGATTGGTAAGAGATGCTGAGGTAGAGCTTGCTCCCTCGATAACCTATCTCATCAATAAATCAATCACGGATGGAACTGTCCCTGTCTTGTGGAAAGTTGCGCGTGTAACTCCTTTGTATAAGGCTGAGGAAAAGCTGTTTGTGGAAAACTATCGGCCCATTTCTGTGTTGCCGGTGTTGAGTAAAGTCATGGAGAGAGTGGTACACACACAAATGAATGCGTATTTGGATCGGTTGGGTTTTTTGTCGAGGCACCAGTACGGGTTTAGACGAGGACGCAGTACAGCCCAAGCTATAGGGCAACTAAATAACTGGGTACTTGAGGCCATTGATGGGGGAAAACTTACTGGTTTGTTATTTGTTGATATATCAAAAGCATTTGACTCTATAAACCATAGAGTGCTCCTAGGAAAGCTCGAACACATAGGACTGCAAGGAAAAACTCTGAGATGGTTTAAATCTTATCTCACTGGTAGACGACAAAGTGTGTGGATAAATGGGGAGATGTCGGAGACCCACCCAATTACCCTCGGTGTACCTCAGGGGAGTATTCTAGGTCCACTGCTATTTAATGTTTACATTAATAGTCTACCAACAGTTGTGGAGAAGAGTCGAATGGTTTTGTACGCAGATGATGCCGTTTTGGTTTTCGCTGCGTCAACACCCTTTGAACTTCAAGAGGCTTTTGGACGTGATTACAGCCTAATCTCGGACTGGTATACGGACAATAGATTGACCCTGAATGTTAAGAAGACCAAGATAATGCTGGCAGGTAGCAAAACAATGTTGTCAACTTTTGAGGATTTTGAGTTCGCTTCGATGGGCAAATAAATCGCGTTCATAATTTTAAATACCTTGGAGTAACATTGGATGAAAAGTGGAACTGGAAGAAACACATTAGTAACTTATTACGGAAACTAGGCCATCGGTTATCGGTATTTAACCGTATTTCGCACATGCTCGATAAGAGAACTCGCATGGCGTATTTTAATGGCCTTGTGCTCCCCCCACTTAGATTATGCGGACGCGGTCTGGGGAGACCAGCCTGGTGTGAAATCAGAAATGGAACAGCTACAGGCATTCCAAAATCGGTTTGCTAAAAAGATTGAAGGAGGCAAGCTGTCGTCAGCTGAGGCCCTAGCATCGCTTAAATGGATCCCATTGGTCGGAAGGCGTTTTGGACATCGATGTGTTGCTGTTCAGAATGCAATCAAAGGGGATATTCTAGAACACTTTGATATTTTCAAAAATACTTTAAGTCAGTCGCATGGTCATAATACTAGGAACGGATATCTGCCGAGACTCCCCAAGTCCAGGACAGAATGGGGAAGGCGTGCTACGTACTTTAGAGCAACAAACGATTGGGCTTCCCTGCCAAATGAATTAAAAAAGCCCATGCCTAAGTTGATTTTTAAAAGAAATATAAATAAGTTTTTAATTAATCAGTATTTATGCTAGTTTTATCTTTTTATGATCGTTCTTTCTTATTAATATTTTTATCTATTTTCACCGTTCTATGTCCATTTTGTCTTTTTAATATTAATTTTATGTTATAGAGGACCCTCCTGAAAACCACTTTTGCATAAGTGACGGAGGCCTCCCCTCAAAAGATTTATTATTATTATTATATTATTATAACTCATAAATGGCTTCCCTGTCAACCAATGACAAACCAAAGCAAAACTAAAACCAATTTGCGTTTGGTTTAACTTTGGAATCTGATTGGCTGGTTAACTTTCTCAGCCAATAGGAGAGCTTTGAAAACGCAAAACCAAAACACTTCCGACACTCAATTGAAATCCGCTCTAAAGCTAGTGAATACAAAAATACAGAACTAGCAAACATGGGTCTGGCAAGGAGCAGGGCGATTATTTACTGGTTATTTCATGGTTTTCTATGGAATACGGGTGAATATTTCACGAGAAATTTGTATTATTTAGTATACAACGAGCCTTTAGGCGAGTTGTATACCAAAATAATATGAAATTCGAGTTAAATTTTCGCCTGTATTCCATAGAAAACCATGAAATAACCATATTATCCTATAAATAACAAATTTACAAAAAGATTTATCACGAAAACAAAGTAAGTTACCGAACGATAGACTGCAAATTTTCTTGCCGGAAAACACAAATTTCGAGTGGCGGCCGCGCACGTCTGCAGATTAATTATGTATTAAAAATGTTGAATTCTTATTGGCTGATAAAGAAATGGCGCGAAATTTCCTGCATTTTGATTGGCCTTGACCTAGCCATGAAATACCGCTCTGTATTTCATAGAAAAACCATGAAATACCGCCCTGTATTTCATAGTAAAGCTGAGCTCTGATTGGCTGAAATATAATATTTATAGGATAATACTGTATATGTTACGTCCTCCCTTTAACAAAGGCATCCTTGCTAGATTCGATTCTCTTGTTAGCTGATCCAACATGGCCGCCACGTCTTTGTTATTTGAATCTCTTGGGATTGATTGCACACCAGCAATACTAGGCCATGAAAGGAGATAGCTCACTGAAAAGTCAACAATTTTCAAAGTATGGAAATGTTATGGAAAAACCATGGAAAATTGATTGTGTTTATCATACTAGTATGAAAATGCCATGATAATCCGGCCGAATTTCGGCTCAATCCGGTTTCTGGGAAACTACCCACCCACCCCTCCGTTGGATATGCATCTAATTATTAACCATTCAAGGTTAGGGTGAAGTGTGGGGGTTGTGATTGATCCCGAATTTCCATGATATTTCCATACTTTAGAAAAATTGGAACGTATGGAAATATCAATTATTATATGGCAGCTCCGTGGGCGGGCAAGATGACTCTGAATGCTGCAATCTGATTGGTGGCTCAGCGGGAAAGATTTTTTCATCTTACCCGCTCAGGATTTTCCAAATTCGCTCACAATTCTTCGTAAACAAATAGCGATAGAACCCATACATTTTGAAAGAAACAAAACAATTTGTGACATGAAGGCAAATACTAAATTATAAATCGTTCTGCTTTTTCGTTTTTCGTTTTCGGTTTTTTTTACGTCGGAAAACAAACAGTTTTGAACGCCACAAGATTCAACTTCAAGTGAAAGTCGTCGAGTCTCAGTCTAATTTTAGCTATATTTCTATTCGCTCTTCAGTTTAACACGCAATGGGTTCCTGGCGCGTGCGTCAAAGTGGGATTTTATTCATTTTTGCTCAGTATATAATAAAAACCTTATTGACCAAGCTTGTTCGGTCAAGATGGGGGAATATTGGCCTCGTTCATTTTTTGCGTTTTTATGGACCTCGACTTCGTCTCGGTCCATAAACACGCAAAAAATGAACATGGCCAATATCCCCCCATCTTGACCTCACGCTTGGTCAATAACCTCTATGTATAGACCTATGAACTAACGTCACAGAGTTCATTGTTTGCTTGTCCTTGTCCCCCATCAGATGAATACACCTTCATTATTTCATTGCAAGGGATCTATAATTGCCATACTATGGAAAATACAGTAATTTCCATGGTTTTTCCATACCATGGTTTTCCAGTGTAGAAGTATGAGATTAAACTGGAACGAGTAAGAAAATTATAATGCACCGGCAGATTAATGCATAAGCAGGTACGAATTAATGACAATGCAAAGTTGTCTTCTTATGCTACCTTAAAAGTTACTTTATTATGGTTGGTTGGCATAGCAAGGTATATTTATGCAAGTATGGACTGAATGTGTAATGTTTTCCTTATCTTTCGTTTCTGAGTTTGTTTTACCAGTTAATGACCATGCAGCTATGGATTGTGGGTTCCGAATGAGGTCCATGGGCACGAAACAGAAAATAACGTTTATTAGTAGAAACTAAACAGTGTTCTAATCGCTCTCGGTTTCTAACTGTTTTTAACCATTCAGATTGCAGGAAATGCGATTGCTTTCAAAATAGAAAACATTAACGATTTAAATGTTTCTGCCAATGTTCAAGTCATCAAGTGTGATAACACGATGTCGTATTTGGACAAATATGCCATGACTGGTCACATTTATAATCATTTCCATTTCCTGTTATTGTTGCTCCGGCATTTTAAGGGATTTTATCTGGCATTGTGTGAAGGATCGTGCAACAACTCAATGTCCCTCCTGAAGCACTTTGCGAGCAATCAGAAAATGGACTGGGAACGAGAGATTGAGGTGATGATACGTGTTGAGGAAGATGGCGGTCATCCAAACGTCATTAAACACTTATGGCACTCTACAGGTAACAGTGCATCTTTCTTAAAGTGTACATATGGTCAAACATTTTTATCGCTAAGGGACTGGGCAATAATTGATGACCCCTCCAAACAATTCCCCCTCTAGCTTACTATGGCCCCCTAGTTTGCTGCATGAAAATTGTGGACCCACACCCTTTTTGCACCAGTTTTGGGCAGGAAAAAATATAACAACGCAAAAATTTGATCGTAGTAGCACTTTAAGGCTTAAATGTCAAACATATATTATATATATTCCTGTACAATCACTATTGGAATGTAGTTTTCGTTTACCCCTTGGATGAAGCCTATCGAAAAAAATATTGTTGAAGATATCCCATAATGTTATGCAACTTTTATTTGTATATAATTGTATATTTTATGGTTTTGAGCAACGTTTTCGAGAATGACTGTATACACTTTAAGTACCAAGTGGTTTGAGCGTCTCAGCTATGTTGTAGACGATTCATTCGAGATTTCAGATACGTGGCATGTTTGTTAAAAGATGATGCATCGTTAGCTTCCCTTGTTTGGTCAACCAGCATGGCTGCTAGATCGTTAATCATTTGAATTAAAGTTAGGCAAACACTTGTGATTGGCTAGCGGAAACCGAACTCGCCGAAAACACATTCTAAAAATAACCTTGGTCTTTAAAAACAATGCATCATAGACGTAGTATGGGAGATGGACGCTGCTAGTAATGGGCTCCTGTAGTTATGTCATATTTATTGATGTAATATATCTTATAATAAAGTTTACAAGGGTACCTAACTATAATTATATTTTTGTAGCGAATAAAGTGCCAATAGAGTTTGACATGGAGAAAATGACACCACTAAAAGGAGGAAGCTGGTAAGTACTGTAACTTCTTTTAAAACCTCAGATGTACATGACAAGTTTATGTGGCTAGAACCTCTGTACATTTAGACCTCAATATCCCATAAATATCCTAGCACTATGTTACATTATCACAACCAAAGTTGTCAGTATCACTACTCTTGGTGTACTCTTTAATATGAAAGTATCAAATTGAACAATGGCACTTAACATCCAATTTTAAGGTAATCGCCATGTTTGTATAAGGTCTACAGCCTGTATACATACATATACAAACATATCTCCGTCATACAACCTCATCTACAAAATGGCATGGTTTTTGTTCCTTTCGGTTTAAAGGCCGGTTTAATGACCATATTTTGTTGTTTTAACTTTGTACAAAATTAAGGACGATGAAACGTTACATTGCATAATTCAGCTATCGTATTATTACCACATACACCTATTACATAATCATTGCCAAATGAAAAAATAAATATAAATGAAAAAGCAAGACAATGTTGTTTTAATGTGGTTTTATATTTATTTTTATGTCTCGTTCTCGAAATTAGGTATATGAACTTAATTAACAGGTTTTTTTTAACTTGTGTCCCGAACCTCGACAATCTATTAATTCAAGACGTCTCAAGGATCATTTAAGTAATGATTTGTGTTAGAGGTACGGCACTGAACGGCATTCAGATGGGAAAAGGTGTTAATTTTGTATTGTGAAAATTATTGATCTCATTGAAAATCGCCCTAAAGGTTCGTCGAATTTCCTCCATTTTTTTAAAATATTTTAAAAACTACGATTTACACTGCGGTTCCAAATGTCGTTTATAAAGCAAATCGTATGTTCGGAACCTTATCAATCGTGCCTGTTTCGTAGCTATTGTTTTTGGCTGTTCCTGTTGGTTGGAAAATAATTTGTTCATAAAAATGGAATGAAACTAAGACTTTTTACTACTTTTATTTCAGAATATTCATAATTAGTATATACCACACCAGCGAATATCACTTTTCGCGCGCTTTGATTGGCTACTCAAACAGTGAATATGATTTCATATTCACCTCTGAGCGAAGCAGCGATCACCTCACGCGAGTTTTTGTCCATTTGACAGAACATAAAATAATTATTTCGTGCTGGATATTCACCTGGAGTGTGGTATATACTAAAACAATTATTCACCTCAGTGTTGGTGAATAGTGGTGAATATTTACCTCGCTGAAGCGGCTCGGTAAATATCCACCACTATTCACCTCCACTTCGGTGAATAATTGTTAATTATCACCCAGTGGTTTCGTAGTCTAAAACACAGACAAATCCCATGTGAGGGAGGCTCAGTACCGCAGAACAATGGGTTTTATCGTACTTTTTACACGGTTCATTACTAAATAGCTACAGTCAAACCCCGCTTTACATGTTTCTTATTTTTTTCTTAGGTTGCTTTGTTACGAGTTCGTATCCAGCACCACGCTAAGTGACTACCTCGACAATGATGAAAATAGACTCGTTCCTCACCTCTTATTGGCTATTGCTACTGACGTCATCAATGCTCTGAGGCACCTTGAACGATGTGGCGTAGTTCACAATCACGTGGTCCCTTCGAGCATTTTGATTAATCATTGCCTAAAGGTCAGTTCAATAAACGATTAGACGATTATCAAGCAAGAGGCCCTTTGAATTTCTAACGGGACCTGAAACGACCTTTGCAGCTAACAGTCACATGCTGATATAATACTTCATTAACGAATGAATTGAGCTCGTGATCCCAATGGGAAAGGCGTTGCCATGGATGCTGGAGGGCAAGCTATCTTTAAAAACGCAGTTTTAGAAAGATCGACAATCGATTGGAGATGGGAAATAGCACTGATTTACAAACAAGTGTTGCTAATAATACTACCAATCTCGTACAAGGTCTAGCTTTCAATAAACGAAGTCACATATTTTTTTGCTCTCCAGTACAACTACGTGATTTGTTAGCTGCAAAGGGCCTAGTGGTCGTTATATTTCCCCAGTCTGCAACCATTGAAATCGTGCGCTATGATTGGGTTCTCAGTGGTCAAGGTTTTTCCCCATGCGGATCGGCTTATTCCAGTGCAAATAAAAGTATTTCAAAATCAGAGTTTTTGCCGAGACACTAACGTAAATGTACTCTGACATCAAACCTCTTTTATTTCTGCCACAAAGCCAAAGACGATGTCAGTAAATTGTGGATGACTTCAGTTTTAAGTTTTTCGCGCACTACTGAAGTCACCATCACGTGCATCAGTGCCATTTTCAAACAAATAGCGCGCCTCAAGACTTAGCCTGGGGAGCGATAAGAGTCGGCTGGTTTCCAAGGCTAGTCAAGACTGACAAATGTATTGCTTCTGTGCGAACGTGCGACTGAATTAACGAAAATAAATCTAACTAGTAATACATTATACGAAGAAGCCTCGCGCTCATTTTCGTCAGACAGAATTAATTTTAATAACAATTCCTGGATCCCAATTCTTTGGAGTGCAGTGTTGTTACTGTCTCGGGAGTTGTTTGTAATTGATTTTAATTTTGCCTTCTTTTAATATGTTCTTCAGTTTCTGTATAAATTATTTGCCGATGATATTCCATAATATTTTCTCTCAAAGTTTCTCTATTAGTTTCATTTTCTCGGGAAATTGTTTGCCGATAATTGCCACTCCTATTTGCATGGATTTGTTCTCTCAGTCTGCCTGTAGTTATATTGTGCTCTTTGGCTCGCTGTATTTCAATTTTCCAGAAATGTCCTCGCCTTCGTTAGTTTGTTCGATCTGCTTCATAAACAAAACAAGGGTGTTTTGATTCGGAATTAAATGCCCTGACATTGACGTGTCGTATAACGCAATAAAACATTGAATAGAATCTGCTACTTATTATCTTCAATTGCCCTGTTACTTTAGATGCTTTTAATTTAGTTTATTTCATAGAGGCGAGATCGATGAATCACTTTAAAAATCATTATTAGCTTAGACCTGATATCAGAACGTCAGTCGTGATGTCTTAAAGACCCTGTGTCCGAGTCCATGAATCATTTTGCGCGCGCATCCATTTCGTGGTCCGCGAAAATCAGACAAATTATGTGAGATTTGCTGCTCTAAGGACCGGCCGGCTTCGTTGGAAAGACAAAGCAACCAAGGGCAAGGCGGTACGGAAGTTTAATAGTGTCGCACGGCTCCAGAAGTGTTACCCACTTATTGCGAAACTTCAGATCAACGGAGAAAATCTCTGGGACTATGGTACAAATAAAGCAATGCCATTCACCGTTTTTATCTCCAGTTAGTCCAGAAAGTCATGCTTCTAAAAATACGACTGCAGTTTATCAAAGTCCACCAAGTCCAACTGTTTCTTTGCTGTAACTCGAGTGCCAGAATTACATTTTATTTTGTTCATTCGAAAAATATATACATGATAGATAACGAAGAGAGATATATAAGGTGAGAGAAAGAAGAATAAGTAAGTGAGTAAATAAATAAATAAATAAATAAATAAATAAATAAATAAATAAATAAATAAATAAATAAATAAATAAATAAATAAATAAATAAATAAATAAATAAATAAATAAATAAATAAATAAATAAATAAATAAATAAATAAATAAATAAATAAATAAATAAATAAATAAATAAATAAATAAATAAATAAATAAATAAATAAATAAATAAATAAATAAATAAATAAATAAATAAATAAATAAATAAATAAATAAATAAATAAATAAATAAATAAATAAATAAATAAATAAATAAATAAATAAATAAATAAATAAATAAATAAATAAATAAATAAATAAATAAATAAATAAATAAATAAATAAATAAATAAATAAATAAATAAATAAATAAATAAATAAATAAATAAATGAGTGAATTTGAGAAATAAATAAATAAATGAGTGAATTTGAGAAATAAATAAATAAATGAGTGAATTTGAGAAATAATTGTTTATAACACGAAGCGAATTCTAACAATTATGTACCTATTTTTTATGCTTAAATGATTTGATTTTTGAAATAATAATGGGGTGTGTCAATATAAGCATCTTCGTTCTTAAGAATGTCAAATTGTATTTTGTGAAATTCTCGTTTGAATGCCTTTTTTGATAGTTGTCTAAAACCGCATGGTATCTCATTCCACAGTCTAGCGCCAATTCTTGAGAAAGCTTTTTTTTGTACTTCAAGTCTCGAACCTTTAATGTAGATTTTTTTAGATGTAGAGGATCGTGTATTATAAGAGTGGATACTGGAAGTATTCAAAAATAAATTTAAGATATTTATTGGTGCTAAATTGTTGCTAATATCGTACATTAACTTAGATACTGACTCACAATATAAAAAAATCAGTGGTAAAATATTTGCATCAATGAATAAGGGAACTGCATGCTCATTTCTGTTGGCAAAATACATAAAGCGGAGTGCTCGCTTTTGGAGGATTAAAATTCTGTTCATGTCTGACTTACACGCCTGACCCCAAACTTGGTCAGGAGTGTTTACGAAAATGTTATCGATAAGAGTCGCTGAGTTATTGCGAACACGTGTTGGCTTATCAACTGTAGGAATGAGGTAACAGCTTTGTAGTGACAATAAGAAATCATGACTATAGCGAGAAGTTTCACTTTTTAAAAGATCTATATTGAAATCACCCATGATGTAAAGAGGCTTTCCGGTAGAGGTTAAGGCTGGTTTTCACTAGCGATGGAAGCGACGGAAGCAGAAACGGAAGTGTAAGCGTAAGCATAAGAAACTAATGTTCTTGTGAAAATCAACACGACGGAAGCATAAGCATAAGCCTCGTTCAAAAGCGAAAACCTCGCTTGCATGCTATATTTACATTGCAAAGGGCCTGAGAATGAGTATTCTAATTGGCTAAATTCATCTGCTTCCGCTTCTGCTTACGTTTGACTAGTTTTCACTGGAACGGAAGCGACGGAAGCAGAAGCGGAGACGTAAGAAGAAGGAAACCTTCCGTTCCTTACGCTTATGCTTCCGTCGAGCTTACGCTTACGCTTACGTCTCCGTTTCTTGATTTTCACTAGAACGTAAGGCTCCTTACGCTTACGCTTACGCTTCCGTTTCTGCTTCCGTCGCTAATGAAAACTAGCCTTTAATTTTCTATTGTCTCTTCGAAATATAATTGAAATCGCTCTGGAGAATTATGTTGTCTTTAAACGATACCATAAATTATATTTTTCTTTCGAAAAAAGGAAATGTCTATCCACAATTGCTTGAAATGCTTCATTAGATACTCTTTCTAAGACCTGATAATTAAGTGATTCATCAATGAACATACCCACACCTCCCGAAGCTAGTGGTGTGGGCACATGTTCAAAATCATAACCAGGTATTTTAGGGCAACATGCAAGTACATTTAAATTGGAAATTTTTGTTTTTGTGACTCCAATAATATTAAAGTGAAAATCGAGCTCTTCTAAAACATGAGTTTGAAGATTTTCCAGATTACAATTTCGTTTATTGTGAATTTGTTTTTTAGCTGCTCAAAGCTATGTGGGGGAAAATATCGGCTTTGAATGCGTTGGTTCAGAAGATTATTATTGGAATTTAGTTCAGGCTAAATAAGTCTAAATCATATAAACCGGACAATTTGTCTAAATTTCTTTTAGTTTGCAGATCAGTAGAAAGTGTTGTTAAACTGGCCATGATAAAAAGCTAAATCTCCCCTAAAGTTGAAATAAGGTAATTCTTGCAGGAATGATTTCGAAGAGTTTATTTACTCTGTGCTTATTATTCCGCTTTTTCATTTAAAGTGCCTATCACCCTTTTGCAATTTTGATAGCTTATGAACCTCGGAAACGTTTTGAGTACTTCTGTGAAGAAAAAATTGGTTTAAAGTGAATACTTTATGTTCTACGCTTGTTTGAAATCGTGTAAATGTGACCTTTCCTGACCCATGACCGCGTAAGTAAAAGCCTGGGTCGAAACCTGAGTAGACGTCATCTTGACGTCATATAATTAATTCGGCTTTGCAATCATTTGAAGAAATACTGACTTTTGTCATTACTAACAACTCAAAAACTGTGTATATTTTCTATGTATCGATGTTGTTGTGATAAACAGGCGCCATGGAGAATAATGCATTCATGAGATGACGTCTACCCAGGTTTCGACCCAGGCTTTTACTTACGCGGCCATGGGTCAGGAAAGGTCACATTTACACGATTTCAAACAAGCGTAGAACATAAAGTATTCACTTTAAACCAAAACTTTCTTCACAGAAGTACTCAAAACTTTTTTGAGGTTCATAAGCTATCAAAATTGCAAAAGGGTGATAGGCACTTTAAGTCTGGACAGAACGAGTTTCAGGTATGATAATAAGTGATAACGATAATAAGATGTAATGGTAATTAGCCATAGCATCGTTTACAGATACAGTTTTCTCGACATGTATGTTCAGAAGACGATACATGATTAAATCAATTAACGATAAAAAGTAGTAAAATAGCCCAATACTTAGCTTTAATAGCTCCTGTATGTTCTCGTGTTCATTCATCCAATGCTCTCAAATCTTCTAAATTACTTAATTTGGTAATTCTTGACGATTCTGTCTTGCGTAGAAGGATAGCGCCATTCTTCGCCCAACAGAACTTAAAGTCGTTCGCCTCTCGGAACCTCTTAGCCTCATACAGTAGAGTCTGCAGTCGTGGGGTTAAATGATCATATAAGTTGACATCCTTCATAATGACTTGGGTCGAAAAACCGAGTTCGCTAGCCTGAATATTTACAACCTCTCTCTTTGCGGCCATGACTTTACTGATCTTTCGCTAGTCTCCTAACGAATTGAATTGAATTACATATAATGGCGTCTGGTCTGTTGGAGGCCCTGTGATTCGGCACTCGGTGGGCGATGTCAATGTCCTGAATAGATATGTCCTTAACTCCCAACGCCGAAAATAACTTGAGGCAAAGGTTTGTCGTTAGCTCTGAGCTCTCGCGCTCAGCTACTAGAGGCATTCCCACTATTCTGATGTTATACTGATAACTGTATACTTCAATGGCGTCGATGGTCTTGGTAACTCGTCACATTTGCTTGTTATTGTGTTAACTCTCAAGTTAATTTGCTGAAGCTCCTTTATGACTTGGGTTTTGAAGATAATCAACTCGTCATATTTATCACTGATACATTCAACAGCTTTGACCTTGCTCGGCGACATGACTTCATAAACGCTTCCTTGCTCGAGTTGTTTTGAATTGCTCATTTCGATATCTTTCAATATTTTTTCTAGTCTCTCCTTCAATTCTTTCACTTCACCTCTCAACGTTTGGTTCTCCTTTCTTAACTGTTTAGTCTTATCACTCCCGGCCATGTTATATAAGAAATACTAAGCGAAAGGCTTCAATTACATGGGAGCGCCTTCAACTGCGTCCGCTTAGCTCGAGCGTGCTTGATGACCAAGCGGTGCCAGTACGACATTTGCACTCAAACTATTTCATTCGCAAGGAAAGTAGAGATATTCAAATACTGCTAAACAATGCTGGAGACATGAAAACAAGTTACCAAAAGTATTTGTTTGCTCGTCGATTGTAAAAAGTCGCACTCGTACTCGAATCTAAAGGCTCCCTACCGAATACTGTTAAAATTATATTCGAAGCATCCAGCGATAATTCATGCATGGGCTCGATCGGGCTTTCAAATCCGCTAGAAGTTATGAAATTCGCTACCCTACGCCTTTGTGTACTTATTTTATGAAACTAATAAACAAGCAAGAGCATTTGAGTTAGACTAAAAGCTAGCCTTCTAGCTAGGCGGCCGTTGATAAACAAACTAATCAAAACATTGGCGTAATGATTCATGGGCTCCGACACAGGGTATTTTTCGGTATATGCTTCACATTTTTACACAGTCACCAAGGTTTCAATATGACGCTCCGGGATAAATTAAAGTATTTTTTTTTCTCGCAGAATAGATAACTTACTACTAAAGCTCTAACTGAAATAGAACGTATTTTACTGTTGATGTGTAATTTTGTAATATCTAAACGTTTCCATGGAACTTGGTGAAGCGGTACTGATGCAATCTCCTTTAATCAAAGATCAATGATATTTTTTACAACAACCGCCAAATTTCTCGCAATCTGATTGGCTTATTTTCACATTCAATATTTGGACAGACAACAAAATCTGACGTCATTTGTCAAGGAGTGCGCGTGCGGCTTTCGTTTGAAGCTAAAAGTGTTTTGTTGTTGTAAAATTGACTACATTAGTTTGTTGTTGTTGTAAAAAAAATTTAAGTTAGTTTTTGTATGTGTCTGTCCTAATATTGACAATGATTTTCGTCATAACATGGTCAAAATAGCTGTGGTCCACGAGGCGTCTTCTTCAATTTGCCAATTTACACTTGTTTAAGCATTTGAATGACTGACAACGTTTGTATACAATAAACAGTGTCAAACGCGCGTTCTAATTGGTCGATAGCCATTGTGTTACAGATGAACAGGTGACGTCTAGTTTTGCAAAACAATCATCTTGTACTCTCCTTTTTTCCCGTTAATTATTGTATAAAACAACTATATGTCATTTCGCCGTGCATCTGTCTTCTTAAAGATGCATAGATGACGTCACAATGAGATGAGAGGAACAGTGACGACACTACTCGACTGCGACTTGTGGCGCACTTCTCTATTCTCGTCACGTTGTGACGTTATCTATGCATCAATAAGAGGACAGATGCACGGCAGAATGATATCAAAGTGTTAATTGCTGGTTTTCACTCAATCCCCAGAGATTCGAATGACAAAGGGCATGGCGGCCATGCTGGTGCCCCAACAAAATTAGCTAACGAGGAATCTATTGTTTAAGGGCACCAACATGGCGGCTATGACGTCAAGTGAAAGCCAGCAATTAGCATGTTAACTGAATATTTTGTTGAATGTCCTTAGACGGGGTTGCAGTAGGCCATTTTGACGATGTTGCGCACGCATCGGTAGAACAATAGACACGAGCTGCTAAGACTCGTTCTGGTTCACCAGCCGTTTGTTATTTAAAGCAGAAGCCATTGTTTTAGCTGCGCGCGCAACATCGTCAAAATGGCCTATAGCAGCTTCTCAAGTATGTTAAGGCCTGGGTTCTGGTATAGATATGCTAATTAAGTGTTGAATATAACTTTTATTCGTTGCTCTGTAATCTCTGTAGCTTGAACAACCACATTCGGTAGTAGGATGAAGCTTGATGCCAAAAATGGCTTTAAATGTTTGTATTCCATGGCAACCCAAATGTATAAGTGGGCACTACCGTAATGAAATGCATAGAACCGTTGAAAATATAAAAAGTAAGCACAGATTTCTAACAATCAGACCAATCCACAGCTTTTTTCTGCCCAGAATGGTTGTCTTCGAATAACGTGACCGTGGGAACCGTACATTACCATAGCGACGTACCTTCATTTTATCTCAGCTAATTAGATTGGTGGACAACCATTCTAGGCAGAAAAATATGTAGTCCTAGATACATACAAAGACTGTATAGAAATATTACAAAAATAAATTCGTTCTACTCGAGCATGTTAAGGCCTGGTTCATTTAACGGAAAATAGATTTACGTTAAAAAATGTTTTCTGACAGAAATAACAGTTTAAACAAAATATAATTACACCGTAATACTAATATCAACTTCCTTAAGGGATACCCAAGTGAAAAACACATTTGGGCTCAAAAGCATCTTTCAGATGTACTTCGTTTAGAAAATGTATTAAAATTTGATAAAACTTTTTCAGAGTTGAGAACGAGCCCCTCAAAGTTGGCCCCACGAAGACCTGGGCGCCGCCATTTTGTTATTTACGTCACCTCGTCCCACCGGAGTCTTGCGGCTAACTTGTAGCGACTTGTTTTCTTTGTAGAATTTTCACACGCTCGGAATTAGAGTAGATTTTCATCGATATGGCAGAGCAATTTCGTACTAGAACAAAAATATCATGAAGGCGATATTGTGAGAGAAGTTCAGAAGACGGGGAGGACGAGGAAAAGCATGTGGAAGGCGAGAATATCAGACGAACAACAAAAGGCGACTACCGAGCTAGTGCAAAACTGAAGTAAAGATTCGCTGTGTGTTTTCGTATGGAACTTGTCAGCCTTAAACGCAAGACTAAGGTAGATTATGACAATATTGATATTGGCATTGCTTTCGAAACTTATATATTATTGGAGCTATATAATTTGCGAGTTATCCGGTTCGATCTGTACTGACTGCATGGCTTTGTGCAACTGAAACGAAACACCTGAAAAGTTAAACCTCCCTGTAAAAACCGATCATAACTAGCCCAAACTAGCAGAATATATGCAATGACACAAGAACAAGACACTCGGAGCAATTTTATTGCAAAAATAATTCCATTCCATGTGTGAAAGCATTGGTCAAATTAAACAAGTTTCGATTGCTTTGTCGATATCAATATTGTAATAATCTACCTTTAGTCTTGTGTTTAAGGCTGACAAGTTCCATACAAAAACACACACAGTGAATCTTGTCATCATAGCACAACACCAGTATAGCACTAGCTCGGTAGTCGCCTTTTGTTGTTCGTTGATATTCTCGCCTTCTACATGCTTTTCTTTGTCCTCCCAGTCTTCTGAACTCCTCTCACATTACCGTCTTCGTGATATTTTTGTTCTAGTACGAAATTGCTCTGCCATATCGATGAAAATCTACCCTAATTCCGAGCGTGTGAAAATTCTACAAAGAAAACAAATCGCTACAAGTTAGCCGCAAGACTCCGGTGGGACGAAGTGACGTAAAAAACGTCATAGGAATTAATGTTAACAAAATGGCGGCGCCCAGGTCTTCGCGGGGCCAACTTTGAGTGGCTCGTTCTCAACTCTGAAAAAGTTTTAACAAATTTTAATACATTTTCTGAACAAAGTACATCTGAAAGATGCTTTTGAGCCCAAATGTGTTTTTCACTCGGGTATCCATTTAAGTGGGTGGTTGTCGTATATCACGTGATCGATGACGTCATAATTATATAAAATCGTTTAAGTAAAATGCGGTTGCGACGATAACATATGAATATAAAGTAATCCTGATAAAACATTACTCCTCCCACAGTGTTTCAGACCACGCTTAGAAAACATGACTATCATGTAAAGATGTTACAAAAAGTCACGTGACCTATTTTCCATATTTCGGCTTTAAAGGGGCATGGTCATCGGTTTATACGCATGCGCAGTAGAGACGAGTTAGTTAATATTCCGTGGGCCACGGGAAATTCAACTTATCCGCCATCAATGCGAGCGTGGTATAATCTGGTCCAATTTAACAGCTTGTGTGGGCCATCAGTCCTCCAAACTTCGTACAGTATTTTAGATGTATATATTTATTAGTTCTATAGCCTTTTTTTGTTTGATTTGCGAAAATGAGCTAGAAAATTTCGAAAAAACTACGAAGTCAGCGTGGCGTTAACTAACGGTATGTTTGTACCAGTTCGATTTATCGGATGTCATGCACTTTAACACAATTGTTATCACTTTGAATGAATGTCGATTGTTCACATGGTTATCCTACGGTGGCCCACAAGTATCACGGCAAAAGTTTGTAGACATCACGGCAAAAGTTTGTAAACACTACGGCGCAAACCTCACGGCAAAAGTTTGTGGACATCACGGCAAAAGTTTGTAAACCGACTACGGCGCAAACCCGTCACGGCAAAAGTTTGTGGACATCACGGCAAAAGTTTGAGAACTTCACGGCAAAAGTTTGAGAACTTCACGGCAAAAGTTTGTAGACATCACGGCAAAAGTTTGTGGACATCGCGGCAAAAGTTTGAGTTCGCGGCGGAAGTGAAGAGACCATGCAGGCCTGTGAACAACCTCGTGACCAAGATACCGACCCGCCATCTTGGATATATGACCAAGAAGACCCTGGGAATGAGATTTACTTATCGTGCCCAGTCTTCTATCAAACACACGTCGCGGTCGCTCGGCTTTTCGCGCCTTTTCTTGCTCGTGTGTATGTCCGTTCGGGAAAATGGAATAGAAAGAAAACAACAAAGAGGGTGATTTCATGTAAGCAAATGCCTTTAAGACTAATAAAGAGCAAATTTGGTGTCCTTCGTATTATACGAGGGGTTTTATAGTGTTAATTGCAAGTATGAAGCATATACGAATTGAAGTAGTTAGTAATCCGAACACCCCCTGCCATGAATGAGTTGTTTAATTAATATCTTACCTGTAGGAATCAGAAATGGGGATTATTTTACCCCTAGGAAAACATTTCGATTGTTCTTTCTGTTGCTCTCGTGATATTTCAACCCCAACGTGTGTTTGATATAGAAGACTGGGCACGGTAAGTAAATCTCATTCCCAGGGTCTTCTCGGTCATATCCAATATGGCGTCTCTTCACTTCCGCCGCGAACTCAAACTTTTGCCGCGATGTCAACAAACTTTTGCCGTGATGTCCACAAACTTTTGCCGTGAAGTCCACAAACTTTTGCCGTGAAGTTCTCAAACTTTTGCCGTGAAGTTCTCAAACTTTTGCCGTGATGTCCACAAACGTTTGCCGTGACGGGTTTGCGCCGTAGTCGGTTTACAAACTTTTGCCGTGATGTCGACAAAATGTTGCCGTGATGTCCACAAACTTTTGCCGTGAGGTTTGCGTCGTAGTGTTTACAAACTTTTGCCGTGATGTCTACAAACTTTTGCCGTGATACTTGTGGGCCACTGTATTATCCTGTGTGAGCTGCTGTAGTTATTTGGAATCAGGGAATGTTTGAACGGTGCATTTCGTACACTTTTGCAAGCCAAGTGTAGCGCGCTGTTTACTCGTAACGCAGTCTGTGAATTAATAACGAGCTTGTTTGTACTAGTTCGATCTATCGGTTTTCAACTTCCAACGGGAGTTTTCCTACAGTTTTGGAAGCATTGTGTAGTGCTTGACACTACAATGTTTACTTGTGAAGAAAATCCTTTGAGCTTTAAATACTAGCGTGTTTATACTAGTTCGAACTTTTGGCTTTTATGGACTGGAAACTTATTTTACAGCTTCATATGTATGTCGATTGATCAGAAGACTATGCTCTTTGTGTTTCTGTGGTTTGTTTGGCATCAGAAAGTATTTTTAATGTACTTTTTGTTCGATTTTCGTGCAGTGAGTTGGACAAAAATATTCACCGATATCAGATTTTATGCAAAAGTATCCAAATCAAACATGTTCAACATTCTAAGAACAGAACTATTTGTCCAAATGTTATCATATCCAACTCAACTTCTTCCTCCATCGACTCTGAAGCCATTGCTACAACGTGGTTCCCTAATACAGGGCAGTCAGCCTTCAAAATGCTACTACAAATCCTCCCCTTTGCGACATTCTCACGTACGCTCGCTCAACCGGGAAGATTTTGATATGCTAATTAGTACTTTCTGCACGCCTACTGCGCATGACTACCAGGTGACCATGCCCCTTTAAGGAGCAGCCTTAAAATCAGTTCCCATGGTCACCAAATTAATGTTCAGAAATTTTAAGGACCATGATGCCAACATACTTGCCAAGCTTGGTTTGCATAGCTTTTATAACTAGCAAAAAATCGTCCCAAAACAATTCCTGAACATTAGCCTCTTTTCCAGGTACCTCCCATACAAGCAATACTTGGAGGCTTTGGAAAAGCAACACATATTGGTTCACAAAAGAAGTTGAACAACAGCAAAGCTAAAGATCACGGCACGGATATCCATCAGTATGGGCTGCTATTACGTCATCTTCTAGATCACGGATGTGGAACATGGAACCAGGTAATGTGGCTGCTCAAGTAGTAGTTGAACTTGTGAAGACTTTCGGAATGCTTTTCTTCTTAACGGAATCGTTTTAGATGTTTATATGTATCTATGGGTGTCACGAGCCGAGGGGCACTATTGTTTCTGTAGTAACATTTTCGGATCCTGTTTTTTTCGTAAACATATTTCGAATTTCGGGTAATAGACGATTCAGAATAATCAAGCAGGAAGAAAATCCGAGTTCGCTTTCACAATAACTTGGAGCTAATTTTTCTCGTAAAACTGGTTCCAGTTCTGGATACCATGGCCCCACATTTACATTGTATCATACAAGTGCCCCTCCCCTCTCGGGGGATTCTGGACACCATGGCAACACATATCTACCATTTATCATACAAGTGCCCCCTTCCCCCTCGGGGGATTCTGGACACCATGGCAACACATATCTACCCATTTATCATACAAGTGCCCCCTTCCCCCTCGGGGTGTTCTGGACACCATGGCCACACATACCTACCCATTTACCAAAAAAGTGACCCTTGAGAAAGTACTTGGAAAAACTTTCCACGAGAAATTCTGAAGGAATCTTCAGAGTATTTAATGTTGACGACAAACTAAAGAAATGTTTCGAAGTTGTTTACAAAGGAGAGAGTTTTGGGGGTCTTTTTTGATTCGGAAAGAGGATTAATCTTTGGACACTGCAAATGCTGTTAGTTATTTCAGTAGAAATTATACGATTGAGGGGCATGTGATAACACTGGTATTACCTTTGCTATGAAAAGAGTTCAGACGTTTCAAGTTTGGATGTACTTTTGGCTGTTGGGTATTGTTTGGGTCTCTTTCGCACCCACACGCGTCATAAAAGTGTTCATGTACCTCTCCTTTCGAAGCCCCGTTTGGTGCACGGAATTGATACTTTTTGAGTATCTTATACCTGTTAGGGGTGTAGCTAGTCATTTGTGCATTGTTAGCCCAAGTTTGGTGCATGATCGTTGTGTTCCGGAGGCGCGCTAATCTAGGGGAATCAGCGCATGCTTCCCGGTAAATTTTGAAAATCTCAATGGTATTTCCTGTATTTTGAGGCAAAGGCAAAGAACGATACTAGCAAAGAGAACGACTTGTGTAAGCCCGTGATTATTGGCTTAAAGGTAGCTACGCTAGTCATTTATAATTAACTGCGGCTGTAGCTGAGTTTGAACTCAATTAAATAGGATATTTTTATCTCAACTGCTTCAGAGCAATTTCTTCCATCTTCTTCAGGTCAGCACTATTTCTAATAGATGTCTTCAAGAAAGCAACAAACCGACAGCATCGGAAATCCATAACCTACTAAATGAAGTTTGGGACGGCACAGATACATGGGACACTCTGCTTTAGATACGAACAGGCCCGTCCCCAGCATTCCGAATGAGGAAATATAACATTTTCAAGAGGGCGTCATGTTACTACAACCACTACCCTGGTTCCAGAGGTTTTCTAGAGAGAGAACAGCCGCGGAGAAATAGCCGCGAAGAGGCGATCAGCGACTGCGCAGCAGCGAGAAGCAAACCGCGAGAAAACCTCTGGTATCGGTGGGTGCGAATCTGACTTTCATGTTTTGTATTAGGGTCAAGATCTGACTGTCTTTTCTGATTGGAGGAATATTTAATGTGCTCAACAAGAGCGGTGATTGGTTAGATATATTGTTCTCGGGGACGGAAGGATAAGTAATCATTGTAGATATCGTATGGACGAGAATTATTTACGTTTGTGGCTCACCTTCGATCGAAGTCCGCTCGTCCTCGCATTTAGCAAATTATAGTATTCGTATGGCGATTCCTCAAAACATCTACCAAGACATCGTATAATCTGTACTAAGCAAAGAATTATCATTGAGAGGGTTTAGTTGTCCACGGAACGCACTAGTTATTGTTATCTGCCCTCTAAAATCATTGGTGGACTCTCACATTGATCTAAGGTCTTCTCAAACTTTAGAATAGTTCTGTAGCATACTTTTTCTGACTCTGGCTCACTTGTAAAACGCCGTTTAGTGCTTTAATGCTTTAATGTTAATCCTGCAGACTTTGTAATGGTCGTTTATTAAAGATTTTACGGCTTTGAGTGGTGTTCTCTGCTGTGAAAACATCCCCGGGTCGACGAACTGATCTTGCGAATCGCATTTTAAATATAAACAAATTAATCTCTAGCCGAAAACTTCTGGCACACCATTCTTTTACTCTGCCTATCCCACTGAACAACATTATAATGTGACGCGCACGTGGCATCTCTATCCTGATTGGTCGATTTATTAGTTACTCAGTTGATATGTTTGACAGTTTTCAAAACACGAAAGTGAGATTCGCACCCAGCGATACCAAAGCTTTTCTCTTCGCGCTGCATCGCAGCTCGCTGATCGCCGCTTCGCGGCTCTTTCTTCGCGGCTGTTCTCTCTAGAAAAACTCAGTTCGCATTCATATTTTTAAACTACTTTGAGAATTCCAAGATAATGGTGGTCCAAATTAGAGGAACAAAAGAAGCAGCGCAAAGACTTCTGGTAGTTGTAGTATGTGACGTCATCATGCAAATGTCCTATTAGTTTCTCACGAGGCTAGTTGTCCCGCTTGTCACAATGATGAGAAAATATACAGTGGATGGCGAACCGAATAACGTTCATTTTCCTATGACACAAAGAACACAACAGAGCGGTACGACAGAAACTAAGACATTTCTGACCGGCTGCAATTTTGCGATCTTTGAGACAACAGCCTCGCTCTGATACCATTAGTTACCAGACGTCTACCTGCATTAGTATAGACTATATCGCAACTCCGCCGTCGCAGTGCACTCTGGGATGGATATCTCATTTTCCCATTGTTGTTGTTGGGCGGCCATCTTGGATTTAAGGTACGTCAATAAAGTTCGGAAGTTTCGAAATTGGCACTCTTAACAATGTATGTGATGGTTGCAAAAATGACGAGCCTACGAATAAATGATACCTGTCTACTAAAAATTGTCAACTGTACTTTATCTATAGTAAACCTATCAGCTCAGATCAAGACTTTTACAAATAACTATATTCCTATTAACTTTTTACTTTACGAAGTGAGAATATTCTCCTTAGATTTGTGATAAGAAAGATTGTTCGTTGCCTGAGAACACTGCAGTTCAGTGTAATGGACCTTATTCACACGGCGGCCATGTTTAATCCCAGGAGTATTAAGAACCTTTGTTTTGCATGCGTGAACTCGTTCTGAAACTGCTCAGTACGAGGCTACACGTGGGGAATCTATTGTGTCAAGCCAACATGGCCGCCGTGTGACAAAAGCCCATTGCACTGAATTGGTTGTAATTGCACTCAAATCAGGAATTTCACAATCATACATCGAAAACAAAAATAAAAGCTTCAGAATGAAACCGAAAGTACGATAAAGTTGTTCACAGCGATCATGTTTTAGTAGAAGATTTTTCCGAAGATTTTCCCAAAACATCCGGAAATTTCAAGTCGAATTGCTCGTCTCTAAGCCAAACAATTTAGCTAGTCTTTGAGAACAGATGCTAATAAGGTTAAAGCCAGCTTTTGTTTGGTGGAAATCGATGGACAAGTACCTTTTTCAAGACAAAGTATTGGCTGAGTCGCGAGCGGATTTGGTAATCCCCCGCCTGCATGAACATTTTGTGTTTGGAATCTTATTCATTGCTATGTTTACATAAGCAAAACGTACCGATCTTGTGGCTTCGTATTATGTGTGTTTGGCGCCTAGTATTCTGGAAGTACTAAAACTCTCATACTTATTGACTGAAAGGGAGAGCCGGATGGAAAATATTTAGATCAAGGTCCTTACAAAATGACCGTGAGACAAATATTTTCCCATTCTGCCCGACCTAATTCAGTCAATACGTTTTTTATCATGTGACTACTTAGTTTGATTTAAAAACAGCAAAACAAGCATATAATGTTCGAGCGGAGAAGAACGACTTTTTCCGGCACGCGCATGTCAAACACGTACGGCCTTCGTCACGTGACTTTTGTAGATGTTTCTGAAAGGGAAGCGCATGCGCGGCCGTACGTCATTTGATAACACGCCATATTAAGCGTCGGCAAATGTTGGTAAACGTGACCTTATTAAATGTCGGTAACTGAAGCTTAACTTTGCCGAGGAGCCTATGGTTTAACATCCTTATCCGTGACCTACATTTACATCTTCAAAATCGAGATCTTCA
Organism: Actinernus sp. WN-2022; assembly: GCA_030867875.1. Classification (NCBI taxonomy): domain Eukaryota; kingdom Metazoa; phylum Cnidaria; class Anthozoa; order Actiniaria; family Actinernidae; genus Actinernus; species Actinernus sp. WN-2022. The sequence goes on from JAOWCC010001210.1 coordinate 36,088,554, forward strand.
GTTATTTTGAGAGCGAACCTGAGTGTTGACGGTATACCTATATCCATAGCCTCTAAAACTCTCAAATCAGACAGGCGCTTAAATAGGAAGTTGTTACCCAACTTTTGTGGAGTCGACATCTCTGTGATGCTCCGCTTGAGTCCTCCCTACTGATTGCTTATCGCGCGACATTTATATCAGACACATTAATGTTAAACTTTAGAGTAAGGACTACAGAGTTCGCGAACAGTCATAAAATACCACATTAAGTCTCTAACAAACAACTATCTTCCATCTGTTAATGTCTCGTTTAATTTTTAACCCTCAAAATTTCGCATTTTAACAGGAGAGGGCTGATTCACTACCGATGAGGGGGATACTCCTGGTTATAGCGTAATATATATGTGCGGTGGGGGTGGGGGTAGGTCAGGGTTTGGACCTACAACTTACAGTAAGGAACTAAAATGATGTCGTAAACTGCCATTACATTTTTTAACGGTTCAATAATTAAACCCGATAAGCTGTTTAAAGATGTTGTATTGTGCTTAAGTCAAAAAGGAATATCTAGAGAACCAAACACAGGCATCTATTTCACTATTACATCTGAGAATAGTAAAAAAAAAAAAAAAGAGTAAATATATATTTTCGTTTACAATTCCTTAGTTAACCAACGTCTATTCCTGTAGATGCTAGAATCCCATGAAGTGGTATTTAATTGTTTTCTTATAAACGACAGTGGCAAAATAGGTTACTGTTTCACGATTCTGTAGTTCCTAAATTGCACAACATTGCCGTAACCATTTTCAACGATAACGCCTCCTCGACCCAGCCCAGGGAAATAGCTTGTGACAGTACGGACAAGATGGCCGTCTCGATAGATTTTAGCCGTCTTTCCTGTCACTACGACCTTGGCTTCGAACCACGTCTTCGTTGCAGGTACGCCGTTACCACAACTAGAGGAAATCGATGTATGAACAACACCATTCTGGACGTATCCAGTTTGGAAGCATCCTGCAACCCAGTGAGGTCTGTAGAAAAGTCACAGTAAAAGATATGTCAGATTTAAGCACATTACATTCTACTGGCTTGGAAGAGGACGTTCAAAGTTAGGTCCACCAGTGGGCAAAGAGTTACTCCGTGGAAATACCAATGGTTAATTCCATTATTATAACTAGTAGTAGTAGTAGCGATATACTTATCGTATTTAAAACTCTGGGACAGTTTATTATAGAGATACTTTATCGGCGTATCACCTATAGGCTCACCTGAAGTAGACAAAGTCAAAATTGTCAATGTTCCTGGCGTTGTACAACAGGCCTTGGTATGTGTATATTTGCTTGTATCAGTAAGACAAGCATTACCAATTCATACTTATTTCTTTCTTTTGTGTATTATTATCTTATGTGTATTGTATTTATTTGTGTCAGACTAGTATGTATTACATGTAGATTATAGTGATAATTTGAAGAGTGGGTTATTATGAAATATATTTAAATAGTGGTATGAAATTGATTAATGTGATTATGCCATCGATATGATTTGATAAAATATGATATGTGAATAAATTATGTATGGGAACAATATATGGTTTCTTTGAATGTTGAGTATAAAAATATATATCTCTTAAGCTAGTATATAACTATAACCATTATTGGTTAAATGATGTTCCCCCTACCCCCCTTATTTACATTTTATTTACAACAATTTATTTATTTCATTTATTTCACCTAAAATATTTGTAATTTATTTATCTAAAATATTTAGAGTCAAAATTATGTGAACATACTTTTACATTAAGGCTACACTAGAATTGAATTGCCAAGCGTGTATTTCTGATTAACAGACCCCTTCTTCAGGGATTAGGAAGTCTGTTAGGACCTAAATTCCAGAGGTGCTCTGAGACGGTCGCGTGTTTCTGCCTCGGGCCCAGGCCTAACCCGACACGTAAATACACATGGTTGATTCTATGCGCCATTTTGTTTATGTTAAGCCTAAAGGATTTAGAGGTTTTGAGTTGAAATATTGATCGTTTAAACCGTTTGAGACAATTGGAGATTTCATGGAGACTATTTGGAGGTTAGTAGAATTTAATGATAACATAATTATAAATGTTTATTTTGTCCATGACTAATAAATGTGTTTACAATTATATTTAGTATTTACCTACCTCACTTGGCAACACTTCATCAGTGACTTGGCTTGCTTTATTTACGAATGTACAGTTACGGATTATTAATTGCTGTGCTTGTTCTTGATTTATCTAAAATTGTTTATAACGATGTTAACGTTAGTCTCTTATCGTAGAGTGAATATAAGCCGTCAAAGTTAACATGCTTACCGTGATTACTTGTGAAGGTTTTACGAACAGCTTGCTAATTATTATCACGTCGTGTTTAAAGAGGATTTTTAACAGTCATTTGATTGCGTTTTTTTTAGAATATACGTTATTTTAAAAGAGAGTGCGAGCAAGTTAAAAATCGTAATTTAAAAAAAAATTAAATGAGGATTATATATCGCTTATAAAAACGAGTGCTGTGTCCGTTGAGTGCCTTCATTCTGAGTGAGCAAGACTGAGAGAGGTTTTGATTCTGAGTGAGCAGGATTGAGCAATGTGATTTATTTAGAAACAGTGAGGAGTTTATAGGTAGGATGTAATGTATGATTGAACGATCTAACATGATACGTTTGTGGCGACAACGTTTGAACAACTGGCATAAGGGTGGAAACATTTTTTTTAATGAGTTGAGAGATTTGGATCAAATGATGTCGGAGATGGTTGATGTCGAGGTTACTATGTATGGGTTATATTTGAAGACAAGTGAACATTACACATATAATGCTGATGACTATGTAGGATGCAGACAGGATGTAAAGAAAGAAACAGAAAGAGAGGCAGTTGATGATCAAGGAGGGGTGATTGCTAATCAGGGATGTTACTAATATTGGACAGAAAGAAAAACAAGGCGATCAGGGAGAGGATGAGAATCAGAGAGAGATGGTTAATGATCAAGTAGAAGGTGAAGAAGGGGAGAATCATAGGAAGGATGAACTGGTTAATTAAAAGTTAAGTTTGAAACTTTTAGAAGGAGATGTTAATAACATTATTCAAAACCGTAGCATTTTCTTTAAGAGTATTGGACAGAAAGAAAAACAAGGCGATCAGGGAGAGGATGAGAATCAGAGAGAGATGGTTAATGATCAAGTAGAAGGTGAAGAAGAGGAGAATTATAGGAAGGATGAATTGGTTAATTTAAAGTTAAGGTTGAAACTTTTAGAACGAGATGTTAATAACATTATTCAAAACCGTAGCATTTTCTTTAAGAGATGCAAGGAAGAAATGCTGGGCGCAAGGAGGATTAAGAGAGTAAAGGGTAGACCAAGTATTGACATGTTAGAATTACATGATGTTACAAGAGTATATATGGATTTGATATATGAAAGGAAGAAGATGTTAAGTGAAGATTATATAAGAAGGATCGGAGATCTAAGAAAACATCAATTAGAGAAGATATAAACAATGAGAAGAAACCAAGAGGAGACAGTTTTCATAATTTTACTTTTGAAGGATTTAGTGAGGGAGAGATTAGTGTATTAAATCAGAATCCAGGTTATGTACCAAGGGTGGTAATTAATGACAGTAATGAGTGTTTGAAATTAATAGGTGATGATATATTGCTTGAATATTTAAGGGTGTCTATGTATAAGAATTGTTCCAATAGGGTTAGGAGATTAGGGATTTATGCTAAGTTAAGGCGACTTAGGAAGAAAAATAAGATAAATTTTCAGTGTAAATTAGTGGGGGATAGTAAACGTAAAGAAGTATTGCGATTGTCGAGACACCCCGATATATCTTCTGTTGATAAGGCTTTTGTATATAGAGTTTTAGAGGCTATGGATATAGGTATACCGTCAGCTGAAAAAGAGGTAGTGAGAATAAGTAAAGAATTGGGAGTAACTAAGCGAGTGCTGGTTAGAAATAGTAGAGAGTTGAAGGCGATTAAGAGGTTAGCTAATCTGAAAGGGGTAGTGGTTAGAGAGGCTGATAAGGGTTTAGGTTGGGCTGTGAATACATTAGGGTGGTATAAACATGAGTACGAGCGGCATATAAATAGTGATTTTTATGAGTGCGTGGGTCCGAGGTACAATGTTGTTCACGAAATTATAAGTAATTATAAGTTAAGTTTAACCGCTATTTTAAAGAATTATAAGGCTTTCGAAGATTTGTGTAAGGTACTATTGACTACTCCGAAAGACGGATATGTGTTACCGAGTATGAATATTATGCCAAAAGTTCATAAATTGGATGGGATGGCCGAGCCACGAACTGAAAAATATTTAACCGGTCGACCTATAATAACTGGTTATGGGTGGTGTACTGTTGAGTTATCAAAGTTTTTGCAACATGAATTTTCACGTTTTAGTAATAAGCTGAAAGATCATATGAAAGAATTAAGTTTAGATGTAGGTGTGATAAGTAGTACTTTAGAGGATAGAAAATTTTGAGTTACTTGACAATTTGAAGTACACATTTGTTACTTATGATTTTAAGGATTTATTCACTAATATATTAGATGTAGATGTCAGTGAAGCGAGTATTAGAAGGTATGTGTGATTCGTTAGGTTACACGGAGGGTTATATTTCCTTTTTGTTAGATTTGTACCATTTGTGTAATAGTAGTAATTATTTTCATGTAGGGAATTATGTTTATAGACAATGTAAGGGTGTACCAATGGGTTGTTATTACTCTAAGGAGGTATCTGATTTAGTGTTGTTATATTCAGAGTATTTATATCTTCCTACCCAGTGTTGATAATAACATTGTATATATGTCTGATGAGCAGGTATGCTGATGATGGATTTTTATTATTGAGTACTAGAGATAAGGTTGAGATTAAGAGATAATTAGATAGACTGATGTTATATTATCCTACAAATTTAATAGTTAAGTTTGATATTAATTATTGTAGTTGTATATTTTTGGATGTAAGATTATTTTTGGATGACATATCTATGTGTTTGAAGAAGGTGCATAGGATGACCCATTTTAAATTCCATCAAATATACAGGCGCCATATTTTTCGGTACGGTGCATTACGTCACTCCAGATAGGCCTACATTTTTTTTATAGAAAGCTTTATTAGCATACAACTTACAGTAAGGAACTAAAATGATGTCGTAAACTTCCATTTTATTTTTAAACGGTTCCATAATTAAACCTGATAAGCTGTTTAAAGATGTTGTATTGTGCTTAAAGGGACTATGTCAGGTATTTTTAGCCTCGCTTTGAAACGCTGAAAATTGCATTCAAACTAAAAGAAACCTAGAAATAATGGTGTAGATTTATTAAAAGCGTTTTCCTTAGTAAAGTTAAGCTACAGAGAAGCTAATCGGACAACGGATGGCGAGGATGGAAATGGATTACGATTACGAAAATCTTGAAAATGTTAGGCTAACGTTTTCAAGTTTTAAACTATTAACCTGGATAAATGGTTCTACTCTCGCTTGCCGTCTCTTCGAAAATTAACATCGTTTCGTATCACTTTGTGTATAGTGAGTATTTTTCTTATAATCAAATTCTACATTATGATTTGTCAGAAAATCAGAAAAATCCTGGTAACATAGTCCCTTTAAGTAAAAAAGGAATGACTAGAAAACCAAAACACAGGCATCTATTTCACTATTACATCTGAGAATAGTAAAAAAACAAATGGCTAAATATAAATTGATATATTTTCGTTTACAGTTCCTTAGTTAACTAACATTTATTCCTGTAGATGCTAGAATATTATGAAGTGGTATTTCTTTGTTTCTTATAAACGACTGCGGCAAAGTAGGTTACTGTTTCACAATCCTGTAGTTCCTAAAATGCACAACATTGCGGTAACCATTGGCAACGACAACGCCTCCTCGACCCAACGCAGAGAAATGGCTTGTGACAGTACGGACAAGATGACCGTCTCGATAGATTTTAGCCGTCTTTCCTCTCACTACCACCTTGGCTTCGAACCACGTCTTCGTCGCAGGTACGCCGTTGCCACACCTAGAGGAAATCGATGTATGAACAACACCATTCTGGACGTATCCAGTTTGGAAGCATCCTGCAACCCAGTGAGGTCTGTAGAATAGAAACAGTAAAAGATATGTGAGATTCAATTTCATTTCTGTTCTATGCAATCAGCACCACGTAAATACATTCGCGTTATAATATCAAGACATAAAACTACTGAATGGAGTGTATAGAGCGAATTTCGTTTGAGTGGGAAAGGTACGGCTACCGTCACGTTGAATGCCGTTGAATGCCGTTGAATGGTTTCCCATTGTTTTTGTCTTTCTGATCCAATCAAATTACAGAGTCACGGTACAGTAAGTTACAGTTTGATTATGGTAAGGTTACGGAAAGCAGTATTTTTGCCCCACTCATGCGAAATCCACTCTATTAGCCATTGCGCATGCGAGGTAATGCAGCAGTGACAACCACGTCTTGATTATCACCAACAATACATTGCAATCATTACATCCTATACATATTTCTGTTTCATCCGATACGGAAAACCAGAGATAAAAAAAATCGGGAATACAAACATACTCTAGTTTGGAAACGTATTCCCTTTTCAAATGCGACAGAACGCTCTTGGGGGATATGGAGTTTTTAGCAATAATATGTACATGTACAACACGATTTCATTCATATTAAATTAACATTCAAAATTGTATCCTGCGAGAACAACTGGCGAAAGTAACTCTCAAGCATACGTCGTAATACATGTACCGGAGATGATAAAATCATTAACGAATTCTCCAAGCACAACATGACAAATGATGAATAACATCATGAGAATTACAACGCAAAGGCTGGGAAATAACATGCAACAATATTGACAACGTTGCTCCAAGCTGAAATGAAAACTTCCCAACTGCATGATGTTGCGTTGGGAGTCATTTATACATCACAACCTACTGGCTCCGATTAGGACGTTAAAGTTTTGGTCCAGTCCCTTCGTAGAAATCCCACAGGTTAATCCATTATTGTTATCATTATTAGTATATTAGTAGCATCAACAGCAGCAAAAGCCATTTTAATACAGCTAGTAGTTAACCGTTGTGGAGGAGGTACCGAAAGGTAGTACAAGTAACATTAATCGATGAAATTCAAGTTCAGGAAGATCAGTGCCCTAAAATTTACCCTCAACGAAAAGAAATGCAAAGAAATGCGTGTACAGTTCGTGAAGTTAGGTGGAGCTGATTGCACTACAATCTTCATCAACCATAAACATATCGAACTGACTCCTAAGGAGTGTCCTGGGTTTAACCTGACTATAAGTAGTGATCTGAAATGGAATAGTAATGTTGAATCAATTATTAAAAAGTCTTCCAAGAGAATTTACTTCTTGCGACCGCTTAAACGATCCATAGTGCCTGCTGATGAAATAGTACAATTGTTTTACACTTGTTCATCACTACTCCATCCCCATGTTGAATCAGAAGTTGCAACCTTTCAATGCCAAGTTGTCTTAGCAAAAAAAGTTAAGCAAGAACTTCTGTCAAACTATTAATTACCGTTGTTACTTCTCAAACCTCTTCTCCCTACACTTTCCATTTTAAGTTCTCTGCCTTCCCCCTCTGTTTTTGTCGAATGTGTATGTTTCAGTTTTGTTTGCTTTTGATCCACCCTATGTGCACTTGTAAGTAATGTATTGTAAAGGTAGCCTGACTAGATTAGTTTTTACTACTTCAGGCCTCCTAACACCCGAGTCATAAACGTTATTGCCTGTTACCCGAATGTAATGACAGTAGTAACTATTTGCTTAGAAAGTGGAGGCTTTTTAACATTCCAAGATGTCAAACTAATAGGTATAAAGACTCTCTTATCATTCACCCCGTGCTGGCGCCGAACGCAATTCGTTTTAGTATATTTCCTTTATAATGCCATTACCTCAAGTGACGATGTATAAGTAGAAGTATTGTAAATATTTTAAATATTAGAATGGAATATAATACAATCTTGATATCATTTCTATCTCATAGAGTACCTTTCGTATGGTATTTATTTATGTTGACAACATTGTATTATATCTCATTGTAAATGTTTTCTTTTATAATCCAATGAAGGGCTACAATGGCTACAATGAAGGGTTTATATCAAACTAGTAGTTATGTTGTTGTTGTTTTTATAGTAGTAGTAGTAGTAGTAGTAGTAGTAGTAGTAGTAGTAGTAGTAGTGGCGGTATTAGCATTACATCGTTAAGCCTTTGTAACTAAAATAATGCGTTTTATTATCAGAACTACTTCGGTCATGGAATTGATACAAAAAATGAGTACTTTCTCGGTGTTATGTCCCCGAGTTTCTAACGGCGTCCAATACAGCACAAACATATTCGACCCTAATATTGAGATACTTTCGCGGCCAGAACGCTACCCTCAACAAAATAAAGAAATTGCGATGCCGCTACGAAGAATCTAATCACCCGCTATTTCGAACACCATAGAAGACCATGTATGTAGTCCCTGGGGACTAGACCTGGCTTCTACGGTAAATAACTTTGTCATGTAGCGACCATGTTGCGTCTCAGGAGAATATAAACCTTTGTTATTGCGCTTTCGAAGTCGAAGTAGAGAGTGAGACGAAGCTGGAAGTGCGAAAGCTATTATCATTCAAATTATTTTACCGTCGTTTTGATTGGCTGAGAGAACTGCAAATAACTGCTTACGAATAATGGTCGGCTCATGCGCATTAGGGTGCAAAGCCGTTTTGCTGCAAATAATGGTCTGCTCATGCGCAGTAACATTATATTTGTCAACACGGCTCGCTTTCCTGAGCTGTCGGAAAATGACTTGGAATGTTTGATAGAAAGTAAAAATACCGAAAACACAAAAAAGCGACTAAAGTTGCTCTGAATGCCGTGAATGATAAAACAATTATTGGTCTCGGTTATCGCAAAATATCGTTTGTGCTCAACCTCATCCAATAATTGCTTATTGTTTGTAGCCAAAATGGTCGCTGCGTGATAACCATTCCCTACACACTGCATGACATGAGGAATTTCGCGACGAGGTTCACCGTGCTCATCTTATTAAAATCTCCCGGACCGTTAAAGAGAGTCTATATCGGCGGATGACCTATAGGCTCACCTGAAGTAGACAAAGTCAAAATTGTCAATGTTCCTTGCGTTGTACAACAGACCAAGGTGACCAATTCCTGAGCGAAGTCCCGCGAACCCCTTGTCGTTGTACAGTTGTGCAGATATAGTGTAATGAGATCCGGTGACGGTCCTCCTGTAGAACGCCCTACAGAAACCGCTGGCAGGCCACGTGGCACTCGTGCCTTGCAGCTGATAGAGCGAACCCAGTTGAGAAACACTTTGACACGATTTACTAGTGAAGGGTAATGTGGGAGGAGGAGAGCGCAGTTGATAGTTCTTGAAATGCACAACATTGCGGTAACCATTGGCAACGACAACACCTCCTCGACCCAGTGCAGAGAAATGGGTTGTGACAGTTCTGACAAGATGACCGTCTCGATAGATTTTAGCCGTCTTTCCTGTCACTACGACCTTGGCTTCGAACCACGTCTTCGTTGCAGGTACGCCGTTACCACAGCTAGAGGAAATCGATGTATGAACAACACCATTCTGGACGTATCCAGTTTGGAAGCATCCTGCAACCCAGTGAGGTCTGTAGAAAAGAAACTTACAGTAAAACATATGTCAGATTTAAGCACATTACATTCTACTGACTTGGAAGAGGACGTTCAAAGTTAGGTCCACCAGTGGGGAAAGAGCACTCCGTGGAAATACCAATGGTTAATTCCATTATTATAATTAGTAGTAGTAGTAGCAGCAGCAGCAGCAAAAGCAGCGCTGCTTGTAGTGTTAGTAGTATCAGTAGTTGTAGTAGTCGTAGTAGTAGTCATTACATTGTCAGTGCTTTGTAACTAAAAGAATACATAATTATTGTTCAGTCGCCCAGGGATATCCATCATTGAGAGCCTTTCGGGAGGGGGAGTGGGGTTGATATTCACCGTAGTTATTGTGCCTAGGGCGAATTACACAGGGGGTATTCTGGCAGCAAAAAGAAAGAGGGAAAACAGCTAAGATTAGCATTCGTTGTGTATAATAGAGCATTTTAATAGCGGCAATTAGAATTTTTTAGTTTAAAATAGCAAACGATATGCAAAGCAAAACTGCCCCCCCCCCCCCATGTAAATAATAAATAACATGCCATATTATTTTCTTACAACTTTAAAAAAACTATTTTGTAGGTAGGTCATCTATGGAAACTTTAACTGAAACGTATTTTCACCATTCCCTACACACTATATGCAACGAGAAATTTCGACGACGAGGACCGGCGATTAAATAATATATATATATTTATATATATAGATAAATAAATGTTTCGATTAATTCTATCAAACAGTGCTCGATACAATGCTGTAGAGCAATAATACTAAGGATTCGGAGTATTTAAATTTTTGGTTGAATCAACCAAAAATTTAAATACTCCGAATCCTTAGTATATATATATATATATATATATACAGTCGATGCCAAAAAGGTTGTCCAGCAGAACATAATATAATACTATAATATCCATTGTTTTGGGCTATTGTCTAGACCAAGACAATAGGCCAAAACAATGGATATTAAAGTATTATATTATGTTCTGCTGGACAACCTTTTTGGCATTGACTGTATATATATATCCTACTTATCGTATTTAAAACTCCAGGACCGTTCATTATTACAGAGATATATATCAGCGTTGATTATATCGGCGTATCACCTATAGGCTCACCTGAAGTAGACAAAGTCAAAATTGTCAATGTTCCTTGCATTGTACAACAGACCAAGATGACCAATTCCTGAGCGACGTCCCGCGAACCCCTTGTCGTTGTACAGTTGTGCAGATATGGTGTAATGAGATCCGATGACGGTCCTCCTGTAGAACGCCCTACAGAAACCGCTGGCAGGCCACGTGGCACTCGTGCCTTGCAGCTGATAGAGCGAACCCAGTCGAGAAACACTCTGACACGATTTACTAGTGAAGGGTAATGTGGGAGGAGGAGAGCGCAGTTGATAGTTCTTGAAATGCACAACATTGCGGTAACCATTGGCAACGACAACACCTCCTCGACCCAGTGCAGAGAAATGGGTTGTGACAGTTCTGACAAGATGACCGTCTCGATAGATTTTAGCCGTCTTTCCTGTCACTACGACCTTGGCTTCGAACCACGTCTTCGTTGCAGGTACGCCGTTACCACAGCTAGAGGAAATCGATGTATGAACAACACCATTCTGGACGTATCCAGTTTGGAAGCATCCTGCAACCCAGTGAGGTCTGTAGAAAAGTCACAGTAAAACATATGTCAGATTTAAGCACATTATATTCTACTGACTTGGAAGAGGACGTTCAAAGTTAGGTCCACCAGTGGGGAAAGAGCACTCCGTGGAAATACTAATGGTTAATTCCATTATTATAATTAGTAGTAGTAGTAGCAGCAGCAGCAGCAAAAGCAGCGCTGCTTGTAGTGTTAGTAGTATCAGTAGTTGTAGTAGTCGTAGTAGTAGTCATTACATTGTCAGTGCTTTGTAACTAAAAGAATACATAATTATTGTTCAGTCGCCCAGGGATATCCATCATTGAGAGCCTTTGGGGAGGGGGAGTGGGGTTGATATTCACCGTGATTATTGTGCCAAGGGCGGATTACACAGGGGATATTCTGGCAGCAAAAAGAAACAGGGAAAACAGCTAAGATTAACATGCTTTGTGTATAATAGAGCATTTTAATAGCGGCAATTAGAATGTTTTAGTTTAAAATAGCAAAGGATATGCAAAACAAAACTGTCGCACCCATGTAAATAATAAATAACATGCCATATTCTTTTCTTACAACTTAAAAAAATATGTTTTATAGTTAGGTCATCTATGGAAATTTCGCCGACGAAGACCGGCGATTGAAAAAAAAACTTTTATGCTAGCTACGTATCGTATTTAAAATCCCAGGAGCGTTCATTATAGAGATATAAATCAGCGTTCATTATATCGGTGTATCACCTATAGGCTCACCTGAAGTAGACAAAGTCAAAATTGTCAATATTCCTGGCGTTGTACAACAGACCAAGGTGACCAATTCCTGAGCGAAGTCCCGCGAACCCCTTGTCATTGTACAGTTGTGCAGATATGGTGTAATGAGATCCGATGACGGTCCTCGTGTAGAACGCCCTACAGAAACCGCTGGCAGGCCACCTGGCACTCGTGCCTTGCAGCTGATAGAGCGAACCCAGTCTAGAAACCCTCTGACACGATTTACTAGTGAAGGGTAATGTGGGAATAAGAGAGCGCAGTTGATAGTTCTTGAAATGCACAACATTGCGGTAACCATTGGCAACGATAACGCCTCCACGAGCGCGAGTACTATGATGGGTCGGCACAGTTCCAAGTTTTAGGCCATCTCTGTAGATATCTGCTAATCCACCCTTGACTCGGACCTTAAAGTAATATATAACTGTGTTACTATTGTTATCAACCGAGAAGTGCAATACGTCTAAGTTTTAAATGATCTGTGTCAGGGAGAAGCGCTGAATTGGGAAAACTGAACCTCTTCCATGGAATAGAAATCTTTTGGAATTTAGAGTTTCCAACACAATTTCCATGGTTTCAAACGTATTTCCATCCGTTGGAAGTTTAAAAAACCATAGAAATTTAAAGTTTAAAGTTCCATTTGACGTCCAGTGATGTAAGGAGTCGATGTTCGATGATAGATTGGCAACCTTTCCTATTAGGAATATTTCTGATTCATAATTACATAACTATATGCCCACCATAATTACATGCTCACCAACTGGTTTCCATGTAATAAAAAGTAAACTGACATGGCTACTTGGAGATACAGAATGTATCTTCCCGTGTTTAACTTCATCGCTGGTCTCACTTCATCGCTGGTCTCACTTCATCGTTGGTCTCACTTCATTGCTGGTCTGACTTTATCGCTGGTCTCACTTTATCGCTGGTCTCACTTCATCGCCGCGCGGCTATGCGATATGCTCTATTTATTCTATAAACTAAAGTGTTTTATAAGGATTTCCATCACTGAGAAATATCGTGTCTAAACACACGTAAAAATACGATAATTTTACGTGCGTGGATATCGCTTGTCAGCCAATATTCTCACCTTATCGGCCAATAAACATTATTCATTAGTGTTGTGCTTATAAGTATTGTTTACAAAATAAACAGAATAATTCATGAACGCTAGCTAGGAGATATGGAATTGATCTTCTCGTGTTCAACTCCAGATGTCACTCGTTCACTACGCTCACTAGTGAGATGTCCAGTTGAGCACGTAAATTCCATATGTCCGCGCGCCCATATGCTATTTCATATATCCTTAATGAAATGTTTTAAAGTAAACCCAAACTAAAAAACGTCTATTGAAGGCTTACGTACGTACCTCCGCTTTAAACCATGTTCTTCCTATGGGAGGTCCGTTTATACAGGATCTCGACACCGCAGTACTGCCTTTAAATGTAGGAACGGCATTCTTCACATATCCCGTTTGGTAACACCCAGACACGGAATGCGGTCTGCAATAAATGTAGCACATTATTTTGCGTTATACAGTAAATTGTGCGAAACATGAACTATGATTGTTCGATAGCCATGTTGTTTTCGAGTACAGATACACCGCTGACGTCATGATAATGATGACGTTTCCTCTTGGAGCAATAAATATCCCCCAAACAAAGTATGTTTCATTTTTTACCCAAAATAAAAAGGACTGATACTCCAATGGACTGATAATCCCTCCAATGGTGAATGTTAGTCCAATTTGTCAAAACAGTTATTCCCTTAGAAAAGAGTGACAACCTAACCAACTGACGTATTCATCCTAGTTGTCTATGTCGAATTCACTAACTGTCAATCGAATTAAACCTTCAAGTTCCTTAAAGCAAGACAAGAAAACTTGAACAGCCTGGTATAGAAGAGGGATACCTTGTGAATGTACTGATTACAAAAGCTTCTTCTAGAAACTTGATTCGGTTACAGTTAACTGATTTCAAGTTGCTCTAAATTTCTCTTAAATGTCGTAATTTTCAACCACTTCAATCTTTGCCATCCTTAATCATAATTGTCTCCAGTATACCTGGAGATCTTCAAAAAATACTCTGCTAATCTGAGTAGCTATTTTCTTCTTTTCTTGTGAGAAAGTTTACCATTTGGTGTTGACAGTGCCCCTTTAACTTACCTAAAGTAAACAAAGTCAAAGTTATTGATGTCCTTTGCGTTGTACATCAGTCCCAAATGTCCTGAATTAATACCAGTCCACCCAGCTTGATTATATAACTGGGCCGAAACGGTGTACTGCGATCCAGATATGATCCCGGGTATCATAGTGCGACAGAAACCATTAACCGGCCATTTGCCATGTACGGCATCTAGCTCATAATAGCCAGGCATCTTTACGACAGCTCGACAGGACCGTGAAGGGAATGGAAAAGCCAACGATGACAGCCGTTTCAGTTGATAGTTCTTGAAGTACACGACATTTTGGTAACCATTGGCAACGATAACGCCTCCACGAGTGCGAGTACTATGATGGGTCGGCACAGTTCCAAGTTTTAGGCCATCTCTGTAGATATCTGCGAATCCACTCCTCACTCGAACCTTAAATTAATATACAACTGTGTTACTATTGTTATCAACTGAGAAGTGCAATACGTCAAGTTTTAAATGATCTGTGTCACGGAGAAGCGCTGAATTGGGAAAACTGAGCCTCTTCCATGGAATATAAATTTCTTGGAAATTAGAGTTTGCAACGCAATTTCCATGGTTTCATACGTATTTCCATCGCTTGGAAGTGTGAAAAACCATGGAAATTCAAAGGTCCGTTTGACGTCCAGTGATGTAAGGAGTCGATGTTCGATTTTTGCTTGATAGATTGGCAACCTTTCTTGTTAGCAATATTTCTGATTCATAATTACATAACTATATGCCCACCATAATTACATGCTCACCAACTGGTTTCCATGTAATAGAAAAGTAAACTGACATGGCTACTTGGAGATACAGAATGTATCTTCCCGTGTTTAACTTCATCGCTGATCTCACTTCATCGCTGGTCTCACTTCATCGCTGGTCTCACTTCATCGCTGGTCTCACTTCATCGCTGGTCTCACTTCATCGCTGGTCTCACATAGCCGCGCGGCTATGTTATATGCTGCTCTATTTATTCTATAAACTACAGTGTTTTATAAGGATTTCCATCACTGACAGATATCGGATCTGAACACACGTAAAAATACGATAATTTTACGTGCGTGGATATCGCTTGTCAGCCAATATTCTCACCTGATCTGTCAATAAGCATTATTCATTATCTTGATACAATTGATCTTCTCGCGTTCAACTCTAGATGTCACTTGTTCACTGCGCTCACTCGTGAGATGTCGAGTTGAACACATAAATTCCATATGTCCGCGCGCCCATATGCTATTATATATATCCTCAATGAAATGTTTTAAAGTAAAACCAAATTAAAAAAAGCAAATAATCTATTGAAGGTGCACGTATGTACCTCCGCTTTGAACCATGTTCTTCCTACGGGAGGTCCGTTGATACAGGATGTCGACACCGCAGTACTGCCTTTAAATGTAGGAACAGTATTCTTCACATATCCCGTTTGGTAACACCCAGACACGGAATGCGGTCTGCAAGAAATGTAGCACATTATTTTGTGTTCTACAGTAAATGGTACGAAACATGCACTATATATGATTGGTTGATATCCATGTTGTTTTAGAGTACAGATGTACCGATGACGTTATGATGATAATGACGTTTCCTCTTGAAACAATACATATCCCCTAAACAAGGTATGTTTCATATTTGACCCAAAATAAAAAGGATAATCACTCCAATGGTGAACGTTAGTCCAATGTGTCCAAACTGTTCTTGTCTTAGAAAAGAGTAACAACCTCACCAACTGACGTCGATCTTCCTCCCAGTTGTCTATATTGAGGTCACTCACTGTCAATCGAATTTAACCTTCAAGTTCCTTAAAGCAAGACAAGAAAACTTGAACAGCCTGGTATAGAAGAGGGATACCTTGTGAATGTGCTGATTACAAAAGCTTCTTCTAGAAAATTGATTCGGTTACAGTTAACTGATTTCAAGTTGCTCTAAATTTCTCTTAAATGTTGTAATTTTCAACCACTTCAATCTTTGCCATCCTTAATCATAATTGTCTCCAGTATACCTGGGGATCTTCAAAAAATACTCTGCTAATCTGAGTAGTTATTTTCTTCTTTTCTTGTGAGAAAGTTTACCATTTGGTGTTGACAGTGCCCCTTTAACTTACCTAAAGTAAACAAAGTCAAAGTTATTGATGTCCTTTGCGTTGTACATCAGTCCCAAATGTCCTGAATTAATACCAGTCCATCCAGCTTGATTATATAACTGGGCCGAAACGGTGTACTGCGATCCAGATATGATCCCGGGTATCATAGTGCGACAGAAACCATTAACCGGCCATTTGCCATGTACGGCATCTAGCTCATAATAGCCAGGCATCTTTACGACAGCTCGACAGGACCGTGAGGGGAATGGAAAAGCCAACGATGACAGCCGTTTCAGTTGATAGTTCTTGAAGTACACGACATTTTGGTAACCATTGGCAACGATAACGCCTCCACGAGTGCGAGTACTATGATGGGTCGGCACAGTTCCAAGTTTTAGGCCATCTCTGTAGATATCTGCGAATCCACTCCTCACTCGAACCTTAAATTAATATACAACTGTGTTACTATTGTTATCAACTGAGAAGTGCAATACGTCAAGTTTTAAATGATCTGTGTCACGGAGAAGCGCTGAATTGGGAAAACTGAGCCTCTTCTATGGAATATAAATTTCTTGGAAATTAGAGTTTGCAACGCAATTTCCATGGTTTCATACGTATTTCCATCGGTTGGAAGTCTGAAAAACCATGGAAATTTAAAGTTCCGTTTGACGTCCAGTGATGTAAGGAGTCGATGTTCCATTTTTGTTTGATAGATTGGCAACCTTTCTTGTTAGGAATATTTCTGATTCATAATTACATAACTATATGCCCACCATAATTACATGCTCACCAACTGGTTTCCATGTAATAAAAAAGTAAACTGACATGGCTACTTGGAGATACAGAATGTATCTTCCCGTGTTTAACTTCATCGCTGGTCTCACTTCATCGCTGGTCTCACTTCATCGCTGGTCTCACTTCATCGCTGGTCTCACTTCATCGCTGGTCTCACATAGCCGCGCGGCTATGTTATATGCTGCTCTATTTATTCTATAAACTACACTGTTCTATAAGGATTTCCATCACTGACAGATATCGGATCTGAACACACGTAAAAATACGATAATTTTACGTGCGTGGATATCGCTAGTCAGCCAATATTCTCACCTTATCGATCAATAAACATTATTCATTATCTTGATACAATTTATCTTCTCGCGTTCAACTCTAGATGTCACTTGTTCACTGCGCTCACTCGTGAGATGTCGAGTTGAACACATAAATTCCATATGTCCGCGCGCCCATATGCTATTATATATATCCTCAATGAAATGTTTTAAAGTAAAACCAAACTAAAAAAAGGAAATAACCTATTGAAGGTGTACGTATGTACCTCCGCTTTGAACCATGTTCTTCCTACGGGAGGTCCGTTGATACAGGATGTCGACACCGCAGTACTGCCTTTAAATGTAGGAACAGCATTCTTCACATATCCCGTTTGGTAACACCCAGACACGGAATGCGGTCTGCAAGAAATGTAGCACATTATTTTGTGTTCTACAGTAAATGGTACGAAACATGCACTATATATGATTGGTTGATATCCATGTTGTTTTAGAGTACAGATGCACCGATGACGTTATGATGATAATGACGTTTCCTCTTGAAGCAATACATATCCCCTAAACAAAGTATGTTTCATATTTGACCCAAAATAAAAAGGATAATCCCTCCAATGGTGAACGTTAGTCCAATGTGTCCAAACAGTTCTTGTCTTAGAAAAGAGTAACAACCTCACCAACTGACGTCTTCCTCCCAGTTGTCTATGTTGAGGTCACTCACTGTCAATCGAATTTAACCTTCAAGTTCCTTAAAGCAAGACAAGAAAACTTGAACAGCCTGGTATAGAAGAGGGATACCTTGTGAATGTACTGATTACAAAAGCTTCTTCTAGAAACTTGATTCGGTTACAGTTAACTGATTTCAAGTTGCTCTAAATTTCTCTTAAATGTCGTAATTTTCAACCACTTCAATCTTTGCCATCCTTAACCATAATTGTCTCCAGTATACCTGGAGATCTTCAAAAAATACTCTGCTAATCTAAGTAGTTATTTTCTTCTTTTCTTGTGAGAAAGTTTACCATTTGGTGTTGACAGTGCCCCTTTAACTTACCTAAAGTAAACAAAGTCAAAGTTATTGATGTCCTTTGCGTTGTACATCAGTCCCAAATGTCCTGAATTAATACCAGTCCACCCAGCTTGATTATATAACTGGGCCGAAACGGTGTACTGTGATCCAGATATGATCCCGGGTATCATAGTGCGACAGAAACCATTAACCGGCCATTTGCCATGTACGGCATCTAGCTCATAATAGCCAGGCATCTTTACGACAGCTCGACAGGACCGTGAGGGGAATGGAAAAGCCAACGATAACAGGCGTTTCAGTTTGAAGTTCTTGAAGTACACGACATTTTGGTAACCATTGGCAACGATGACTCCTCCACGGGCTCGTGGCGAGAAATAAGTTGTGATTGGCTGTGCATTGACAAGGACATTGTTAAGGTAGATTTTGGAGCGATTATTCTGGACCTCGATGCGCACTTCGAACCAAGATGCTCCTTTTGGGGGCCCGTTGGGACATCTTGCAGATGTAGTACCAGAAAACACACCATTCCTTACGTAACCTGTCTGAAAACATCCTCCAGATGAATGCGGCCTAAAAATAGAATGGAACTGTTTATTGCTGAAGGTATATCAGGTCAACGAGACATGGCTATCTCGTAGCAGGTACAGATCACTGGATTCACGCAAAGTTGTGATCTAACAGATGCTCGTTTCCAAAGCGGAACTCAGTGAGTCGCGTCAAAGATACATGAAGAAGCGGAAAAAATCAACTTCGATTCCATGAGTCAGCAGACAAAATTCGACCCTGGAGTTCATCGGAATACTTTAATATAAGTCTCAATAACGGCTTCTTGTATCTTCGACGTAAAAGATCTTATGTGGGGGGAGGTGGTGGGGGTTGGTTCGAACCTTCGAACCTCCCCTGTCGACGGGCCTGACTAAATTCAAATAGATGCGGAGAATTCAAAACTTGCTTATTTTTTTGCATATTGCTATATCGCCAATGCTCTTTTTCACCTTTTCCCCATCACTATTGACCTTATTGATAAAGGCATCAAAGCGAAGCCAGTTATACCAGTTTGTCACAGAAAGAGGAAAATCTACAGATGACACAAAAGAGGACAACAGTACGACAGAAACTAACACATTTATGACCGTCCTCGCTGTGATACCCTTGTTACTAGACTTCTTCCCACGTGGGCATGCATAAAATACCAATAGCTGGTTTGCACGTGACGTCATAGCCGCCATGTTGGTGACCTTAAACAATAGATTCCTCGTTAGCTTCTTTTGTTGGGGCACCAACATGGCCGCCATGCCCTTTGTCATTTGAATATCTGGGGATTGAGTGAAAACCAGCAATAAGGTGAACTGGATATTCTCAAGCATGTTAAAACCTGGTTCATTTAACGGAACATAGATTCACCGTTAATAAATGTTTGTAACAGGAACAACAGTGTTAAATAAAATATATTTACATCACAATACTAATACCCACTTCCTTAAATTCCTTAAGTGGATGATTGTCGTACCACGTGATCGAAAACGTCATAATTTTTAAGATTCTTTTGCTGACATTCAAGTCCCTTCATGGTTTGGCACCTCCGTATATTGCTGATTTGGTCACTCGATATGTACCTACGCGTTCTTTGAGATCTGCCACCAGCGATAGGCTGGTTCAGGTGCCATATAAATTAAGTTCATATGGTTGTAGGGCATTTTCAACTGCTGCACCTGCCCTATGGAACGGCCTTCCACAAGACATTAGAAATTGTTTAACAATAAATGAATTTAAGAGTAAAGTAAAAACTTACCTTTTTAGGAAGGCTTATTCAGGACATTTTTAATTTTTCGTAGTACTTTTTATCACATATTTTTAGATCAGATTTAAGGATAGTTTTAATTTCTCTTAATGCTTTTTATCATATACATATTTATTCGCTATGATATTTTCGTTCTTTTAATATTAGATATGTGTATTTAAACCTATTGTAAAGCGCCATTGGACAGAGATGGAAATGGCGCTATATAAGAACTGTATATTATTATTATTATTATAATTAGAGAAAATAGTTTAAGCGAAATGCGATTGCGAGTATTACATATGAATAGAAAGTAACCCTGCCAAAACATTCCTCTCCAACACTGTTTTAGACCACGCTTCCATCTTGTAAAGATAAGAAAATATCAAGAGTACAAAAAAAAATTACCTGACCTATTTTGCATATTTTCGCCTTCATAACTCGTTAACGAAACATTGTAGTCATCTTATCTAAACTGAAATAGATCAAAGGCTTTAACCATAACCAATTCCACTCATCATCCTCGCTGTTTTTGTTAAACTCGGTGCCGTGTTTACGATTTACTGAATTCGCGTTCTAAGTCACCTGACAGAGCACGTGACACGTTTTACTGCACACGAGCCACTTAAGGGAGTCAAGAATGACGATATCTATTATTGTAAGAAACCTGGCGCACTTATCGTACTCGGCTGTGTTAAAATAAGGAAAACACATTTAACCCGAAATTTGATCCCTGAACCAGACCTTAACATGCTTGGGCTGCGTTCAACTGAAGCCTTACCTAAAGTACACGAAATCAAAATTGTTAATATCTCGTGCGTTAAACATCAGTCCCGGGTGACCAGAATTAACACCTCTCCATCCTTCGTGGTTGAACAGCTTTGCCGAGATACTGTAGTGAGGGCCAGACACAGCTGCGGGTAGCAGAGTCCGGCAGAACCCGCTCGCGGGCCATGCGCCATGGGCAGCATCCAGAAGAAAAAATCCAGACATTCTTGCTGTTGCCAGGCAAGAACTTGAAGAGAATGGATATGAGCTTGAGAAACCCTTGATTTTGAAGTTCTTAAAATGTATTAAGTTCTGGTAACCATTTGCAACTATAATGCCCCCTTTCGCGTGAGGCCTGAAGTGTGATTTGACTTTTCTCACGAGGACGTTGTTGAGGTAGATTTTGGCAACACTTCCTTGCACCTTGATGCGTACATCAAACCACTTGCCTCCCTTTGGAGGGCCCTTTGGACACGAAGAGGAAATGGTTCCGGCTGGAAAACGTGGGATTCCGTTACTAACATAGCCTGTTTGGAAGCATCCGCTTGATGAATGAGGGCTGAAAGAAGAAAATAGAAATTAATTTGGAACTTGATTGAGATTTTTACTATAATTGTGATTGGTAATTGTGATTTTAATGGCGGCTTTTGCAAGAATGCAATCACGTGGCTGCACTGGGTTGCAAAAATTCTTAATTCGTATATTTAAAGCCACTTGTACGAGATCGGTAGTGTTATTATCAAAACCTGTTTGCAAGTGCTATTTTCCACTTCCAATCGATTGTCAATCTTTCTAAAACTAGCTTGCCACCCAGCATCCATAGCAACGCCTTTCATAGCAACGCCTTTTCACGAGCTAAATTCATTCGTTAACGAAGTATTATATCAGCACGTGACTATTTCCTGCAAAAGGCCTACTGTGATGGTAATCGTGATGGTGATGGTAATCGTGATGGTAATGGTAATGGTAATGTAATCGTGATGGTGATGGTAATGTAATCGTGATGGTAATGGCAATCGTGATGGTAATGTTAATGTAATCGTGATGATGGTGGTAATCGTGATGGTAATGGTAATGTAATCGTGATGGTAATGGTAATGTAATCGTGATGGTAATGGTAATGTAATCGTGATGGTAATGGTAATCGTGATGGTATTTGTAATGGTAATCGTGATGGTGATGACGATGATGATGATGGTAATGGTAATCGTGATGGTAATGGTAATGTAATCGTGATGGTAATGGTAATGTAATCGTGATGGTAATGGTAATCGTGATGGTATTGGTAATGGTAATCGTGATGATGATGATGGTAATGGTAATGGTAATCGTGATGGTAATGGTAATGTAATCGTGATGGTATTGGTAATGGTATTGGTAATGGTATTGGTATTGGTAATGGTATTGGAAATGGTAATGGTAATGGTAATGGTAATGGTAATGGTAATGGTAATGGTAATGGTAATGGTAATGGTAATGGTAATGGTAATGGTAATGGTAATGGTAATGGTAATGGTAATGGTAATGGTAATGGTAATGGTAATGGTAATGGTAATGGTAATGGTAATGGTAATGGTAATGGTAATGGTAATGGTAATGGTAATGTAATCGTGATGATGGTGGTAATCGTGATGGTACTGGTAATGTAATCGTGATGGTAATGGTAATGCAATCGTGATGGTAATGGTAATCGTGATGGTATTGGTAATGGTAATCGTGATGATGATGATGATGGTAATGGTAATCGTGATGGTAATGGCAATGTAATGGTGATGGTTATGGTAATCGTGATGGTACTGGTAATGTAATCGTGATTGGTAATGGAAATCATGATGGTAATGGTAATCGTGATGGTACTGGTAATCGTGATGGTAATGGTAATCGTGTTTGGTAACGGATATTGTAATGTTGATGATAATGGTCATTTTACGTGATCTTATTTCCAATGGCTGTGTAAACTGTGTAAACCTGAAATCGAGAAAGACATTTTCCAAGAAAGCCAAAATTCTCAGCTAAAATTAAACGTAAGATTAACACTAATCGGGTTTCGTGGAATTCAGGCCAGGCTTTGAAAAACGGAGAGCAGAAGTGAACGATATAACTCACCGGAAGTACACGAAGTCGAAGTTGTTTGCATCTTGAGCATTATATGCGAGCCCAGGATGCCCAGAATGCACTCCTTGCCAGCCTCTTACGTTGTACAGACTCGCAGACACCTCGTAAGCATAATTGGAGCCGGCCGGAAGTGCCGACCTACTGATGGCGCGACAAAAACCGCTTGCCGGCCATCTGCCGTGGCTAGCATCCTGTAGATAGTATCCAGAGTGCTTGACAAATCGTTTGCACGATAATACGTCAAAGGGTATGGCCGCTACCGAAACAAAATGTTATGAAGTATAATGCGTCTTATTCATATCTCACCTCCGCACGAGAAGAAGTCTGTTAACAATGTTATCAGAGTTGTCCCAGAGATCGCAAAATAGGCCATTTTCACGATGTTGCGCGCGCAGCTAGAACAATGGCTATCTGTTTTAAATAACAAAAGGATGGTGAACCAGAACGAGTCTTAGCAGCTGGCGTCTATTGTTGTACTGATGCGTGCGCAACATCGTCAAAATGGCCAATTGGAGTCGGTCAGAATTAGTTTAGCCTGCGAACAGGCTCGTGGGTATAGTGGGAGGTGGAGGAAGAAGAGCTATACAAATGTAAATTACGTCCCTACATTTATCCATCATTTTTATTTTATTTTTTTATTTAAACATATAATGAAGTGTTTACCCCAAAAGTACAATTAAATGACTTATCTAGGGGGTTCACTCACATCATTTTGTTCGATTCAGACGCTGCTCCATGTCCACTCGTACGGAACGCAAATTAAACTAATTGGGATACTAATTGGGTGGCTTTGTTTAGCTAAATAGGTTTGGCACATGAGTACAGCGGCACCTGAAACGGACCTAAGATATCAAATCTAATTAAGTAACAGTCCGCGCAAGAGGTAGGCATAATTCTATTGTTCAGATGGAATTTGCTGTTTCTCATACTGACAACTCATCAGCCCTTAACTCATAAATTTCTGAAATTAAATCCACTAAAAATGCATTTTAAAGGTACAGTTCTTTTGTGTGAAAACATTTCGTCCAATCAGAAGAGTGCAAAACAATAACCAAGAAAACGTTCAATTTAAAAATGTTCCCCATATTGAAAGTTCGTCATATTAGAAGTTATGAGAGTTTTCACAAGATGCAATTCAAATCTGTTTACAAAATGAGAAAAAATTATATTCTTCTTCAAGTTTAGATAGATTTTAATGTCTAAGCCAATGAGGTGGAAGATTGAAACAATACTACAATTAGCACCTTTTTACATTCCATGCATAGCATATGCCTACCTCTTGCGCGGACCATTACTTAACACGTGAAAAGATTTCATAGTGAAATGGACCAACAGGAGTTTGCGTCAACAATTCAAATTTGAATTGCGTTCGTCCTATGAGCCTGTTCGCAGGCTAGAAATTCCTCAGGTTCTGTCGTACCGCACTGTTGTGTTCTTTTGTTTCATAAGAAAGTTAACGTTATTTTCCGCTATCGACTATATATGTTCTCTTACTGTGACAAGTTGGAACAACTGGTCACGCTTTGATGATAGTCACGCTTTGATGATAGTCACGCTTTGATGATAGTCACGCTTTGATGATAGTCACGCTTTGATGATAGTCACGCTTTGATGATAGTCACGCTTTGATGATAGTCACGGAGCTCCAAGTGGATAATGCTGTTACTTCCAAGTACTATACCTCTTTCTATAAGCCAACTTTCAAAGTATTTCAAACTCAGAAAGCTAGCAAAAAGAAAACTCGACAGAAACTCCTCTTTCCACACCGACTGCTTAACAGATTACCCGCGGGAGGCCTGAGCGGTGTCGAATCTGATTAGTTAACGTGTTGAGCCAACTCGATTAAAAAACACTTGCAAACTTGAGTAGGGCGGCCAAAGGCTTGGCCCGAGCAAACAATTATGCAAATTTCACTTTTCAACGGGCAGGCACACGCGCCCGGTGTGACTTTTAACTTGCATGCATGATTCTTTTTTCTTCTTTCCCCCTTTTTATCCTTATGATTTTCTATCTGTATAGAATCCCGGTATTATACATTATCGTGCGGTATTAAAACGGTATTTCACAATCTGGGTATTTTTTAACAAACAGTTTGGTAATTCGAATTTGTAGCCGATGAACGTTGCCATGGCAATATGGGCCTGGTTCTGATGAGGCGTCGTGGTACCTTCTTACATTTATTACACAAATGTGAACTGAAGTAATTCACGATTGGTTTTACTTGAACCAATCAAAAGAGCGGGTTTCAATTGAGTGCATGTAGTGAAACCAAAGTATTACATAGCCAATCACAGGAGCAAGTCAAAATACAATGAGCCAGTCACGAATTGGTTTTACTTTAACCAATCACGAGGAAAAGTAAACGCACTAGTAGATACTGTCGCTAAAACAAAACCTGATTGCGTGATTTCGTTTGGTTTTAGTACTTGACTGTTTTTCAGTAATTTTGCGAATGTGAGTCTGAAAAAGTTGGAAACAAACAAGGGTTCACAAAAAGGAAAACTGATCAGCAAATCTGAAGTCCCCTTTAAATTTACAAGACTACAGTACTCAGTGTACATTTGTGAGTGATAGGTTTTGTGTATCAAAGATAAAGCTCTTGACCACTCAGTAGTGATATTAAATTGAATCCAGGTGCAAAATAACAACAATCAAAATACAGCTGTAGTAAGTTCCAGTGTAATATTAGGATTGCAATCACTGTATTGAAGTCGCCTTGTTCTGATTAGTTATACAATTTATGTAATTATTTCAGGAACATAAATTATCGAAGTAAAATAAGATGTTATTCAAAAATGGAAATGCTAAAAAAAAAAAAAAAACGTGAATTCAATTATTTACTTTGTTAACTGGAATATGCGTAATAATAACAACCTTTCTTTGAAAAAAGAAAAAAAAGGAGTAAAATATACAGCCAATTGTATATCAATTTACTTTTGTTAATGCTTTTCCCAATACCTTTCTATTTCTTATTAGGGACGGACCATTGTTTTATGAAGGATTATCAGAAATATTGGAAAAAAAAATATTTGCACAGGCTGCAAACTTAAAATAAATTGTTTGCATATGGAGTAATTCCTTTAACTAACTTGTAAAGTAGGGAAAAAAAAATTGTTTCCACATGAGCAGAAAAAAACTGTTTGCATACCTATCCTCCAAAAAAATATAGTTCGTCCCTTAGTAGAAACCAATAGTGTTCTAACATCAATGCTGCAATCTGATTGTCTTGTTGTCATCAGGTGATTGATACAAGTAGTATATAGTGCAAACTACATGCTAGCCCAAAACAGCCCTACGAACTAGCTTTTCATATCAACACTGGTTCAGTTCTACCTATTTGACAAAATAGTCCACAGAAGATGTAAAGAGAACAACATACATGTAAACAAGACAACGAAAGATTACCAGGCTGATTTATTACCTCGCCACATAGGTCCTAAACACTTTCAAAAAGACTTATTTCAGTATTCAACTACCATGATCTGTTGACTATAAATAATGTATCGTTGAATATTTTAAGCCTGTACTCTCCCAAATTTAAGAAGACAAAAATGCAGTAGACACATGTACCCTTTGGGTACCTATTTTTGGAGATTGTTTGCCATCCAGTAATACCTTTTCCATGGGATCACGAGCTCAATTCATTCGTTACTGAAGTGCCTATATATGAGCACGTGACTGTTTCCTGCAAAAGGCCTATTTCAGGGTCCCCGATGTTCGGGACATGAAAAATACTGGAGCGAGAGCAAAGTAAACACGAGTGTGAAGCGAACTTGACCCGAATGCGTTTTATAGGTATGCCACAACTATTTAGGACAAAGTGCTACGAGAAAACACTTGGTAATTCAAGTTTTCAATCATAGCGTGATCCATTAGGGCCAAAAAAGGCTGCAAGGATCACTTTTTCAAACAAAAGTGCAGCCGCATCTGTTGGATATCAGGATCAGAAGGATTGCAATATAGTGAAGTAAGCTGATCGGACGGCTGACGTACGTTAAGAGATTACACCTAACTGTGACCCCTGTCGAAGTCGTATTTAAGCGTAGGGCAGGACTTACATAAGCGGGATGTTTTGATATATAACAATTTGTTTCGAGCTTACTAATAATAATAATAATAAAATTTATATAGCGCACATGATCCGAACGTTGTAAGGCGCTTTACAGGAATATATATGTATATAACAATAATAAATCTAAATTATAATTAAGATATTAAGATATACATTAAAATATACATTTAAAATATACATTAGGAATATATATTAAAAATAGAAATAGCTGGACTAAATGGGAAAGGTCTGACGAAATAGATACGTCTTAAGATTACCTTTAAATGACATTAGATTGCGGTTTCAAGTATCCAGGTAATCCATTCCATAGTTTTGGAGCGCAAACAGAGAAAGCTCTGTCACCATAAGTTTTGGAACTCGACCAGGGAACTCTCAGAAAGTAATTAATGAGAGGACGATCTTAATGATCGTGCAGGAACATATCTCGCGAGTAAGTCAGTAATATACTTAGGCGCTAGCCCATTGAGTGCTTTGAACGACAGTAACAAAATCTTAAAAACAATACGTTGAGTAACAGGTAGCCAGTGAAGTTCTATTAGTAACAGAGTTACATGGTCATATTTCCTTTTGCAAAATATAAGTCGGCCAGCACAGTTCTGTATAAGTTGAAGTCTATGATGTAAGACAATGAGAAAGACCATATAGTAATGAGTTACAATTATCAAGTTTCCAAGTAATAAAAGCATGAACTAAAGTCTTGGTACTGTCAACAGATAGGTATTTACGAATGCGAGATATATTATAACGAACATGAAAAAAAAGAAGACTTGCATAAAGCAGTTACTTGAGATTCAAAGTTCATGCAGTTCTGATCTGGTCACTACCAACATCATTGGAGGAAGCTGGAACCTGGGACGATGTTGAGACCCAATGATAAGTAGCTCAGTCTTGTCAGAATTGAGTTTTAGTTTATTTAGTTTAATGTGGCTCTCCTAGTAACATCACTATGTCTGATACATTAACTACTCGAAGTCGAAAATGTTATTTCTCCTTTTAGAAAAGGGGAGCTACTCAAAAAGACACAGATATTTAGCTCTTACCTTGGGTAATATGCAGCCCCACGTACACGACAATCAAGACAAGTTTCAAGGCAAACATGCTGATGCCTTCGACTGGCTGTTTAATAAACCGTGCACGCTATTTATACCATCCAAGATATGTATACGAGACAATGGGATTACTGAGAGCAGCTGAGACGAGTAACGTCATATATTGCGCATCATCGTGTTTCTCGGAACTCATACCTGATATCTCGCTCGGGTCACGCACCGTCCAAAAATATAATTATTGGTTCCACGGTAAACTTAAACAGCTTATTTCACGATTCATTAAGACCCATATAACTTGTTTAATGCTGAAAGCATTTTGAAAAAAAAAAAAACGATAAAAAGAGGTTATGTATTTTATAATCAATTCGTGTTGTTATTTTTTCTGGAATATGTCTGTTAACAAACTACTTTGCTATACGTGTGGCGACGGCTTGGCGCACGGGCAACAATCTGAAAGTGGAGAACACAATACATGCTTAGAGCTGTTGACAAGCTAAAGCACAGTTGTTCTTCAATGTGGCCCTGGACAAGGGTTATTAATAATACATTTTTTTTCAAACCGCATACAAACCTTCTAAAAAACCTACCCCAACAATAAAAAAAACCATAACCATTTCCAACCACAAATCATTAATAGAATGAGTCTAAATACACCTGAGTTATAATGGAGAATTTTGCACAGTTTACAAGGGGTTTTCAAGTGATCTTTTGAAGTGGCAGCGTATTCTGCGGTAAAGCTGGACTGATTCGTATATATAGTCTCTTTTCGAAATAAGTCGGCATGAAATCGTGACTACCAGTCCTAACACCACATGAATGTCACCGAAATTCGCCATGTTATCATTATTTTTATATCGGATTGTGATTTCTTGACACAAATAAGTTCAAGTTCAAGCTTATTTTACACTATTTTTAAAGGAAATTAAAATACGTAATAATACGGTTAGGACTGATTAGCTGAAGGGAATCAGTCCTTCTGGATCCAGATAGGTTTGAGTGCTGGAACCGATCCTGCAATTCCAAAACACCCGGAAGAATCATAGAGTAAAGAATGAGAAAAAACAAGAGAATAATGGATTAACATGATCCCATAGTGTACGATGCCCCATAGTGTACGATGGGCTATAAAAAAATTACATTCAGCGTCGGGCGCAAATCCAGTCTTGAAATTCAGCGAATTCTTTGCTCTCGACTCGTTACATCTATCAGTGGCCACCCGCGCGAAAACTCCGGCGTAAAGACATTTGCTGAACTCCACGAGAGTTTGATTGCACGCTATATTTCGTATCGCACGAGCAGCCCACTCTAACCCGATCTCAAAATTGACATCACGAGAATTTTCCAGTTCGTAAAAGAGAGCTGGGTCGTTACCCCTGGTTCCAGAGGTTTTCCAGAGGTTCAAGAGTGCAGTAAGTTCCCGGGGGGTACTCCTGTTTGTGACGTATTATGTATGTGCCGCGGGGGTGGGTTAGGGTTTTGAGCTCAGTTTGGGCAGGTAGGGTCAGGGTTTTGACCTGATTTGGGCAGATCAGGGTCAGGATTTGAGTTTAATGTGGGTGAAGTCAGGGTCGGGGTTCAGTATTAGTTTAGGCATCAGGGTTTTTCCCAAAAAGGGGGCAATCAGGGTTTTGGAGCTCGGATTTTGGGTCAAACAGGGTCAGGGTTTGAGCCTCTTGGCCTCACATACATACCCATTTTTCATGTAAGTAACCCCCCCCCCCCCCCCCCCGGGAGTAAGTTGCCTACGTTTAATCTAGTGAAGCCGAGTACAGGTTTTGAGAACTACCTGTCGTATGTCTCGAGCGTTAAGCATCGTCAGGCGGTGACAATATTTAGGATTTTTGCGCACAAATTCCCTGTTGAAACTGGTCGCTACGCAAACATTACTTATGATGCACGCGTTTGCCCTCATTGTAACCTTAATGAGTTAGGTGATGAATTGCATTCACCAGTTGTAATAATATACAATTTGTAAATCTAATAGAAAGTTTTTTGGGCAATTTGTTAGCTGTCAATGATTCATTCAGTTGTTTTAGTCGGCGAGAAATATATTTGTACTGCTTGTCAATGAAGGTTGAGTCTGTAATCAGGTGTACAGCAAAATATTGCCACGACATTATGATTATAATGGTTGTACCTGTAATAATTAGTAGAGCTAGCTACTTGTGTACTTCCAGTACTTCCTATATATGTATCTTTGATGTATTTTTGGAATCAAGTATTATTATATTAAATGTTTTACCAGCCGTGCCATATTCGAGGCTGCGGTAGTCGATAGAATATTAGTCTATTCAGCTTCTATTCAGCTGATTCCATTCAGCTGACTATTCAGCGGGTTGGTATCGGGTTGGTATCGTTAACGCATACTGAATATCATATACGCAGTAGTTAGTGAGTACGTGCACACATTGTGTTTTCAGAGCGAAGAGTCAAGGCCAAGGACAATAAGAACCTTAGTATGGGATAGCGTTTTAAAGAACTTGTAATTGAAACTTTGCTTTCCGACATGTTATATTTATCATTCGTTCGTCACAATACGTTTACGTCAACAACAACAGATCAGTTATAAGCAATTGGTGATTTGAAGAGATATGTGGAACTGGACACACGTTCGCGTTGTGATATCGATACGTAATTAATTCAAACAGGCCTAGCCTTTGGGAGTCTGACTTCAACCTTGCTCTTACCGGCTCTGAAATGCAAGATTATAAAAGCATGAACTAAAGTCTTGGTACTGTCAACAGATAGGTATTTACGAATGCGAGATATATTATAACGAACATGAAAAAAAAGAAGACTTGCATAAAGCAGTTACTTGAGATTCAAAGTTCATGCAGTTCTGATCTGGTCACTACCAACATCATTGGAGGAAGCTGGAACCTGGGACGATGTTGAGACCCAATGATAAGTAGCTCAGTCTTGTCAGAATTGAGTTTTAGTTTATTTAGTTTAATGTGGCTCTCCTAGTAACATCACTATGTCTGATACATTAACTACTCGAAGTCGAAAATGTTATTTCTCCTTTTAGAAAAGGGGAGCTACTCAAAAAGACACAGATATTTAGCTCTTACCTTGGGTAATATGCAGCCCCACGTACACGACAATCAAGACAAGTTTCAAGGCAAACATGCTGATGCCTTCGACTGGCTGTTTAATAAACCGTGCACGCTATTTATACCATCCAAGATATGTATACGAGACAATGGGATTACTGAGAGCAGCTGAGACGAGTAACGTCATATATTGCGCATCATCGTGTTTCTCGGAACTCATACCTGATATCTCGCTCGGGTCACGCACCGTCCAAAAATATAATTATTGGTTCCACGGTAAACTTAAACAGCTTATTTCACGATTCATTAAGACCCATATAACTTGTTTAATGCTGAAAGCATTTTGAAAAAAAAAAACACGATAAAAAGAGGTTATGTATTTTATAATCAATTCGTGTTGTTATTTTTTCTGGAATATGTCTGTTAACAAACTACTTTGCTATACGTGTGGCGACGGCTTGGCGCACGGGCAACAATCTGAAAGTGGAGAACACAATACATGCTTAGAGCTGTTGACAAGCTAAAGCACAGTTGTTCTTCAATGTGGCCCTGGACAAGGGTTATTAATAATACATTTTTTTTCAAACCGCATACAAACCTTCTAAAAAACCTACCCCAACAATAAAAAAAACCATAACCATTTCCAACCACAAATCATTAATAGAATGAGTCTAAATACACCTGAGTTATAATGGAGAATTTTGCACAGTTTACAAGGGGTTTTCAAGTGATCTTTTGAAGTGGCAGCGTATTCTGCGGTAAAGCTGGACTGATTCGTATATATAGTCTCTTTTCGAAATAAGTCGGCATGAAATCGTGACTACCAGTCCTAACACCACATGAATGTCACCGAAATTCGCCATGTTATCATTATTTTTATATCGGATTGTGATTTCTTGACACAAATAAGTTCAAGTTCAAGCTTATTTTACACTATTTTTAAAGGAAATTAAAATACGTAATAATACGGTTAGGACTGATTAGCTGAAGGGAATCAGTCCTTCTGGATCCAGATAGGTTTGAGTGCTGGAACCGATCCTGCAATTCCAAAACACCCGGAAGAATCATAGAGTAAAGAATGAGAAAAAACAAGAGAATAATGGATTAACATGATCCCATAGTGTACGATGCCCCATAGTGTACGATGGGCTATAAAAAAATTACATTCAGCGTCGGGCGCAAATCCAGTCTTGAAATTCAGCGAATTCTTTGCTCTCGACTCGTTACATCTATCAGTGGCCACCCGCGCGAAAACTCCGGCGTAAAGACATTTGCTGAACTCCACGAGAGTTTGATTGCACGCTATATTTCGTATCGCACGAGCAGCCCACTCTAACCCGATCTCAAAATTGACATCACGAGAATTTTCCAGTTCGTAAAAGAGAGCTGGGTCGTTACCCCTGGTTCCAGAGGTTTTCCAGAGGTTCAAGAGTGCAGTAAGTTCCCGGGGGGTACTCCTGTTTGTGACGTATTATGTATGTGCCGCGGGGGTGGGTTAGGGTTTTGAGCTCAGTTTGGGCAGGTAGGGTCAGGGTTTTGACCTGATTTGGGCAGATCAGGGTCAGGATTTGAGTTTAATGTGGGTGAAGTCAGGGTCGGGGTTCAGTATTAGTTTAGGCATCAGGGTTTTTCCCAAAAAGGGGGCAATCAGGGTTTTGGAGCTCGGATTTTGGGTCAAACAGGGTCAGGGTTTGAGCCTCTTGGCCTCACATACATACCCATTTTTCATGTAAGTAACCCCCCCCCCCCCCCCCGGGAGTAAGTTGCCTACGTTTAATCTAGTGAAGCCGAGTACAGGTTTTTAGAACTACCTGTCGTATGTCTCGAGCGTTAAGCATCGTCAGGCGGTGACAATATTTAGGATTTTTGCGCACAAATTCCCTGTTGAAACTGGTCGCTACGCAAACATTACTTATGATGCACGCGTTTGCCCTCTTTGTAACCTTAATGAGTTAGGTGATGAATTGCATTCACCAGTTGTAATAATATACAATTTGTAAATCTAATAGAAAGTTTTTTGGGCAATTTGTTAGCTGTCAATGATTCATTCAGTTGTTTTAGTCGGCGAGAAATATATTTGTACTGCTTGTCAATGAAGGTTGAGTCTGTAATCAGGTGTACAGCAAAATATTGCCACGACATTATGATTATAATGGTTGTACCTGTAATAATTAGTAGAGCTAGCTACTTGTGTACTTCCAGTACTTCCTATATATGTATCTTTGATGTATTTTTGGAATCAAGTATTATTATATTAAATGTTTTACCAGCCGTGCCATATTCGAGGCTGCGGTAGTCGATAGAATATTAGTCTATTCAGCTTCTATTCAGCTGATTCCATTCAGCTGACTATTCAGCGGGTTGGTATCGGGTTGGTATCGTTAACGCATACTGAATATCATATACGCAGTAGTTAGTGAGTACGTGCACACATTGTGTTTTCAGAGCGAAGAGTCAAGGCCAAGGACAATAAGAACCTTAGTATGGGATAGCGTTTTAAAGAACTTGTAATTGAAACTTTGCTTTCCGACATGTTATATTTATCATTCGTTCGTCACAATACGTTTACGTCAACAACAACAGATCAGTTATAAGCAATTGGTGATTTGAAGAGATATGTGGAACTGGACACACGTTCGCGTTGTGATATCGATACGTAATTAATTCAAACAGGCCTAGCCTTTGGGAGTCTGACTTCAACCTTGCTCTTACCGGCTCTGAAATGCAAGATTATAACAGCACAGAAGGTGGCGGTTACGTACAGAAATATATTTAGTAGCGTTACGAAATGTGCACAAGTGGGTAAGAATTAATGCAGTATGTTGCTGTTATATAATCCAGTTGGGATAACGTTGAGGGTGTATAAAGAAGAGTGATTAATATGTAAGAATCACTCGAAGGTGTTTCTCTACCTTGATACCTAATTTTTCTTTAGGACATATGTTAAAAATATAAGATTCCCGCTCCTGATCTGTTGTTTATGTTTAATGCAGCTTAGCGAGAATTCACATACACGCTAAGTTTGTGAAAATCTTTACTAGTACTATTAAATGGAAAATGGGCGTAAAACTTTACTCGTAAAAAAGTACTTTATGAATATTACTAAACTGAATTGATACTAATAAACGGAAAATTTAGGGCGTGAAACTCAATTTGACTTTACTCCCAAAACATTTATCAGTATATTATTGAGTGAATTAATACTAATAAACGTAAAATTTTGGGCGTGAAACTCAATTTGAATTTTCGCCCAAAACATTTGTCGGTATATTATAGAGTGAATTTATACCGATAAACTGAAAATTTCGAGCGTGAAAGTCAATTTGACTTTACGCCCGGAATACGTATCAGTTACTAATAAACGGAACATTTCATGCGTGAAAGCCAATTTGACTTTACGACCGTAACATTTATCAGTATGTTATTGACTGAATTAATACTAATAAATTAACGGAAAATTGACTTTACGCCCGAAATACGTATCAGTTACCAATAAAAAGAAAAACTTTTCGCCCAGAACATTTATCAGTATATTATTGAGTGAATTTAAAATACTAATAAATCGAAAATTTCGAGCGTGAAGCTCAATTTGACTTTTCGCCCTAAACATTTATCAGGATATACGAAAAAATCTCCAAGGCGGACTGAAGTGGAGCTCGGTGGCACGCATTACGGGCCAGTTAACTACCGCCTCACGTTCGTGAACAATCGGTTTTAATATTTCTGGATCAGTACAGAAAGCCGTACAAAGCTAGGTGCTTGTGACTCACTGCACTGAGCTTGAAATGAGACACTCCTTGTATGTACTCATTTTAGTTTACCATTCGTGCTCTTAATTGTGCGATACCCTATCGTTAAATTCTCTAGCAAGTTCTTGAAACCAACCGCGCTCGACGGCGTCACTAATCACGCGATTTAGCAAACTGTTAAAGGTACATGAAAACATCAAACATTTGATTAGTGACGTGATTAGTGACGACTTTCCCGTGTTAATGTGTCAATTACAATATGTCATGTACAGGTTTACCACCGATTTACATGCAACAATTTTAAATCACAATAATTATTTGATATCCATTTCATTACATTATTTGATGTCTATTACATGAGTCACCTCATAGCCTGCAAAACAATTCCGCGCGGCTAAAATTATTTTCTCTTTCTTTGATTTCAATGAGCCCCGAGGGCCTGTTTCGCTGGTCATTCTGTACCACTCGAAACGAGCCACAGCATTGGCTTACCCAACAATTCAAAACATCCTAACCTTTAGAACGTGCAGTACAAACACAATAGAGCTACAGTATAATGGATCAGAATACAGGTCTCGAGCGGTACGGGTTACTGTGTTTCCCAGGCTAGTCAACTCATTGCAGTTATGGTTATTGGCACCTTTATGGGAGATAAAACATTCAAACAAGTTCTATATCTTGAGAAGGGATTTCGTTTTCTGGTACTATCACGTTATGAGTATCGTCAAACCCATCAAATGAGATGACATAAGGGACGGACCATTAGAAAAGTTATGGGGGGGGGGGGGGGGGGGGGAATTCCCCAAAAAAAATCCATACGAGGGAAGATTATCAAAAAAAAATTCCTGCACGACCAGCAACACAAAAAAAAAATCCTACATGGAGGGGGAGAGGCAAGGCAGAGGCCAGGGACTGCACAAATGTACAGGGATGCCATCAACTGCAAATGGTTGCCTTCTATCACTGCTTTTGTTGCAGCAACTCTTTTGTGAGAGGTACACATATGTATCCTTTGATTTATCCACTATTAAAAGCAGGAGAAATTTACATAATTTTTCGTCTCTCAAAAAGATTTGTTTGAATGGAATTTTCACTGGTCTCGCTATGAGCTTGAATCATAAACAATCATTTGCCATGCAAAGTGATGCAGCTGTACACTATTAAAGTATAACTTTTAATATGGGCACGCTATCCCTGATGCCCTGATAATAAAAAAAAAATCACAGGAGTATGGCTCTTAAAGTTTACTTCGGACAAGAATTATTGAGTCATCAAAATCATTGCACACAGAAGAGGACATTTGCTATTGGTCATCGCTTTGAAGTAAATGCGATTGTATTTGAGAGAGAGAACAACTTCAGTCGCATTACAAGTTTATAATGTGGCTTACCTGTTGATACCAGAACTATACGAAGGAGAATTCTCTGTTTTCGTTTGAACGCTCCAAATTCTCTCCTACTGCAGCTCCCGCCATACCAAAAGTCACACAAGAAAAATAGTACGAAATCATGACGAAATAGAACTTTAACAGTGATTTGTACCACTCTAAACTTGAGAAACCTCAATGTTCTTTTCACCAGAATACTGCAAATTTATTCTTCTATTTGAATTCAGCGGTAAGTATTCAAGCTAAACACAGGTAGTTCCTAAACCAGTAACGCCTTGTAAAAAATCACTTTACTCGCGAAAGCAAATTCAAATTTGTACGGTCGAAATGCCCCGCTTAACGCACAACGGACGTTAAGGTCAGACCCCCTCCCCCCTTAACGTCCACCCATTGTTTTATGTTTTTATAAAGTCAGGAAAAACAGCAAGGGCACCCAACTAATTTTTCGGTTAAAAAGCTGTTCGGGAGAGTAAGTTAGCCTAAAACTTTCGGATTTGGAAAAATTGTCCCTAGAAAATTGTTTTCTAAAATACTGGCTAGAAAATTTGTTTTAAATCCCTAGAAAATTATAGAAGAAAGGGGAGACTAAAAGGTTTCCCCTAAAATATTCGTATACGTCCCAATTTGTCTGATCAATAGAGTCAGAACAACACATTTTCATTCCCTGAGAATTGCCTAAAGGAAAAAAGAATCCCTAAAAAATTCGTACATCCACAAAACATTGCAACATGAAGTTACTTGGGCTAGAAAATTCTTGTTTCTGTTCTAGACTACTAACAAATTCGTAGGCCGGGAATATTTTGCCATAGTATTTTCGGTTGACGTGATTTCCACCTAGAAAATCCGAACAGCTAATAGCTTTCTAGAATACGTCAAAAGACATAGTAGGCGCCTTAAAATGGCTAGAGGAGCTGCAGACAACTGGTTTCAAACGAATTTCAAAAAGTACTCGTTGGGTGCCCTTGAAACAGTAATGAAATACACGGGAGTTCACTTATAAACAAAGTATAAAACAAGCTTACAGCTTTAATAGCTGCAACTGTACAGTCAGTCAGTACCTCGAATTCCCGTACGAGCTCATTTCGGACCTTGACTAAAATACTCATTATGTCACGACTATAAAACTGAGTTTCACTTACCTGGAGGTTTGACTGAGGTATTTCATGATACTTCTAATCAAAAGACCTTGTTTAAATTTCCGGGAAATTCAACAGAAATTGCGCTCTTTGTAGCCCTAGCTGACTGGAAACGTTTGATTAAAAAGTGTACTTCTACTGATGAAAATGTGTTTGTTCTGAATGCCCCACACTATAAACGTCCATGCCCTAAACGTCCGTTGTACGTTAAAGTGCATATGAGCCCAAAAATGTTTCAATTTATAAAAATTGACAATAAAATTAGCTGTCGAATGACATAAGAAAAAGTTCGATCTGAGCAGATTTACTATTTGTTTGCGAGGGTTAAAGTTGCCAAAACAGCAATTTGGGTTGCCTGTGGAAGTCAGGGCCGTGAAAAAGAAGACTGAAGCCAAATATTGGCATATCACTCTGTTGTTGTATTCGGAAAGCGAAAGTACAAATATTTTTGAAGTAATTATACCTTATCGTTGTGTTGTTGGTGGTTGTACAAATGTTCCTGACCCAGAGAAAGGCATTGGACTCCACAAGATCCCTTTCGCGGACGATCGAAGACAAGAAGCCAAGAAAATGAGAAATAGCGAGTCTAAAGCGTGCCAAGTCACTCACTCACTGGGAATGGGATGTTTGGACTATTTTAAGCCAGATGACTTTATAAGGAAGTTTACTGTTATCGAGGGTCAAAAGAAGGCTTATTTATTCCGTCTTAAGTCTGATGATATCGGGATTGTTGCCTTCCGTCTGTTCATAGCAAACTGGTAGAGCCAGAGAAACCATCGTCAAGGACGCGCCACAAGGTGAGAAATAACGCGGCACATGTATATATTGTGTTCGTTTTTGCTTTCCTTCCACCCAGCTTCCACTGATTTGTAACTTGCCATTGATTTCATCAAAAGCTTACTCTGTCTTTTTAGGTTTTGAGAGATCTTGACATCAAGGGATACTTTGGAACCGAAGCCTTCCACTTCAACAACTTCCACTTCAAGTGAATCGGGATTTGAAGTGGAAGAGGGGATGGAAGAGGGGCAATCTCAGTTTCAGACAAAGGAACAACAACTTAGTCTTTCTCCTACTGAAGAGTAAATTAATTATTTGGTATTCTTTTGTAGACTATGTTGAACAAATTTACCAGCCTTTCCTTGGGGCTCGAAAAAGATCAACTTTCTGGTGCTATCCAAGAACTGGAGCAAATGACCCCAGCAGCAATGCACAGTATGCTGACTAAACAGCCATACAAAAAAAGAGTGGATCATATACTCATTAAATATTGTTAATTTACATTTTTGTCTACTTTTAGTAAGAATTCACACCATGGGGCATTGTTTTGTCCTCATTATCAAGACCATATTTAAATTTGACATTGCTATGCATGGCAGCTTGAACTATTAAAGCAATTTTTTAAACTTGACAAACTTCAAAATTTCATTACTAATTAGTTGTAAAACTGTGTTTTAATATTATTGTGGAAATTATGGCACTAATGCATCTGTTATGATGAAATTGAAGTAGTTTGTAGCAGAGTGGTTTCAATAAGGGCCTGTTTACAAAGTGGGTGGGTTAACCCAATGCGAAAATTACTTAGATTATAGCAAACCAAATGGTGGGCAAGAGAAGAGTTTTGGTGGCTCAATTCTTCTTTCTGTGACACCAGTGATTACTGCTTTTCAGTGTCATGGACTGCTGTTAATGTTACCTACATGTGTACTAATTTGTAGATGCCAGCAAGTTGTCCCAAGCAAACCTTTTACAATGGCAAACCCTAGCATAGTTAAGTCATCCCATCTGATTGTAAACACATTGCCATAAAAAGAAATGTGGCAGCTGTCTACCACAATAGACCCAGTCAGCTTGCCTCTTTGTTACCTCAGTTCAGATCACCTGACTGTACCCTCATAAATTGATAGAAATTGAAAACAATGAACTGAATCCTCTTGAGAGCTGTCACATGATCTGAAATGGGGCAACAAAGAGGCAAGCTGCTAGTATTTATGCAAATAAACAAGGAAAACACAAGGTGTACAGCTGGTTACATGTACCTGTATGTATGACTTTATTTATTTTTTATTGACACCAGTCTGTGTTGGGCAAAGTACATGATTGTATGTTACTGTGCAACTTAACTGTAACTGGCACTTTGACAAAAAGAACAAATCTCAAAACAAACTGTTCAAACTTAGTCAACTTGGAAATCCTAACATATCCATGCAATTTTCTTCATTTGAAAGACTGAGTAGAAAGTTAGTCCACCAAATTTGCCTTTTACCAGATCAAACCATGGGCAAGTTGAAATGCTAGTCTTGTGCTCAACATTGATTGCCTCAAATAACCATAACTTGGCATGCTTTAATTTGTTTTCATCATGCAATGTGATTGGTCCTTATTGTCTAAGTGACCCCTGTTACAGTTATAACCCGAGTAGTTGGAAAATAAAATGGTATGTCTTAAAATGAAAATTGTCGCATTGCCAGTTATCCATAAACTATTATCTAGAACTCGACGAAGATCATAACATGAAACACGAGTTTAACTGTTTTGACTAAGTTCGATATGCCACCTAAAAGTTCCCGGTTGGCATCACACAAATTCCACTACATGACAAGTAACACAAAGAATGTCCAAATATGGTAAACACGCTATAACAACAGCCTGATAATAAGCTAACCAAACACGTTACAAAAATGGGCAGGTTATAATATATAAGGGAGTGTTCATTATATATGGCTTTTTTTTTGGGGGGGGGGGGGGGGGGGGAGGGAGGAGGTTGGCATTTCATCTGCTTCTCTTGTCAAAACTTTTGACCCCCCTATAAATGAATTAAAAAACTTATTTGAACCCCCTATAAAATTGCTCAAAACTTTATTGTATTCTTCTGGTAATCTCTACCTCACATCCTTCCTGGATGGGAACTTGAAATTGTACTGTTAATTTGTGCATCATATGCATTGTTCCGTAGTCTCATAAATTAAAAAGAGCTTAGCATTGGCATAACTAATCTCCTGGACACCAATGCATTATCTGTCCTTTGGGGATGTGCCTTTCATCATGAGCTTACTGCTCTGCATTTTACATGACAGATATGTCCAGGAGTAGGTCAAATCATTGATGACCCCCCTACAAAAGCACTTAAAACTTGGCATCATATGCACATGATGGTAGTGGGATATTCGTACTCCATCTGAGTAACCATATAGGCGAGCTGCGAAAATTCCCTGTATGAAACACCTCTGAGAAATCTATAAGAAAGTGGAAAGTAATTTTGATATACATGTATTAGTACATAAAACTAGGTAATGAAGTGTACATGTATTCAACATATTCAGGACACAGATATAAACCAGGGAAAGTCAAAAGACTTTTAATTTAATCGTTATTCATGGATTAAATTTAGTGTGTTTGTGTTCCAAGGAAACCCGAAAAAAACGTGCCTTGGAAATAGAAAGAATCATCGAAAACTGTACATAATTTATACCCAGCTGCAGAACTGGAACCGAGATAATTTAGCGAATAGGATTTAGTTCGAGTTCCAT
This sequence comes from Actinernus sp. WN-2022, assembly GCA_030867875.1. Classification (NCBI taxonomy): domain Eukaryota; kingdom Metazoa; phylum Cnidaria; class Anthozoa; order Actiniaria; family Actinernidae; genus Actinernus; species Actinernus sp. WN-2022. The sequence goes on from JAOWCC010001210.1 coordinate 36,129,594, forward strand.
CGACTTCACTTACGTTTCTTCTGAACCAGTTTGGCGGTATCTACGCCGGTATTGGGTTTTATACTTTTAGGGACCACTTCACCAAACAGACTGGACGAAAGCCAGGATGAAGTGTGATACATTTCTCCATTTCCTTGCAACACTGCGCCTCGTTAACATTTTGGTGCAGGTCAACCCTGCAGTTCCAACACATACACCTTAGGACAGAAAATTGAAAAGAAATAGTTGAATAATTATTGAGTCAGGAGTTAAATATAGCGAATAGTTGAAGTTACAGGACAGCTGTCGAGTTTGACTTGTTCATAACAAGCAGCAGTGTAAACTCCCGGGTAAACTGCATACATGTATAAACTACAACAAGACATTACTTACCAATTACTAACAGCAGTTACTCCATCTAGACTATTTTGTAACTGTTGGCGTCGAATTTCTTCTTGTTCTCTCTCTTGTTCATAGGCTATAACCTATTCAGTATTCTTCATCAGCAAGGGGTTCGTCGGCGTACGGTCCGGCGACATGAAGCAGTAGCAGTAGAATTGCCAGCAATTCCCGTCTCCACTTCGATCTCATATCTCGATATAAAGTTATATTCTGAGTCACCAGACATATAGCTGTCTTCTCATTCGGAACCTGAAGTCGTCATTAACTTTGATATGCAAAGGTAGCTAATTTTGAATCAGATTAGTACATAAAATATTTTCAAAAAAAAAACGTGCATGAGATCATATAATGATAAAGTGTCCGAAGACTACTGCAATGCTGATCAAATACAACGCTTGTCGAGGTTTATACGATATTTCGGCTGGCCAGTACCAGCCTTCTTCAGGTTTATTTTACAGTGGAGGTCACAAATGGATACAAGGCTTATATAAATTGCTAATTACGTAACTATGAGCGGAAATTACAAAATCGATGATATATGTTTTATACAATAGTAACACATAAAAGGAAATTACGAAATAGGTTTGAAAAGATAGTACAGATAGAGTAACAGCCGGAAATAAAGGTCAAACGGTGAAATTTCATCACGTCTATTCCAGTTTCGAGTGGAGGGTTTTAGCTTTATAGATGAGACATGATTCACGTGCTTTTCTCACGGAATCGCGTTTAGAATAGATGACTTAATCTAAAGGAATAAGGAGCATGTTAGTACTAGAATGGTTAGGGCTGAGAAAATGTTCAGAAACGGCTGTAGGTTTAGATTTGATATTGGATTTATCTACAGGTCGTCTGTGTTCGTTAAAAATCGTTAGCGATGTTGCAAAGTGTCCGAGCTTCAGGCGCTACCCATCAGAATCATCAATCTACATACCAGTCCGCTCCAACGATGAGTCCAAATCCGGTAGTAAATGGAAACAATGGCTATGGTTATCATAGCATGGATTATTTAGCAGCCAACTCATGGCAGGTACCACAGGTTAATTACAAAGTGCCTACAGGATATAATTACGCACGTAATCAGTAATTAGAATAGTAGCTACACTCATTTAATATTCCTTTTCCCTTCCATCGACATATTATTATTATTATTTCCTCTCACTCCCTCCTTTTAACGGGATCCTAGTGCTAGTATATTTTTTTCGTACAAAATGACATTAAAGAAGAATTTGAAGTTTTGCTCATTTAACGTAGAGGGTCTCCTTAGAGAATTGGAGGACCCTTCTTTCATTAAGTACATTTCGAAATATGATTTTGTTATTTTGCTTGAAACCTGGCTGCCTAATAATTACCAGGTGCAAATTCCAGGATTTTATAGTTTTTCCAAAACTAGACCAAAATATCCAAAAGCAAGGCGCTTTTCAGGAGGAATTACTGTCCTGGTGAAAGATTATCTGAGGAAAGGTGTTAAATTCATAGTTAAGGATGATGATCTATTTGTGTGGTTTAAGTTAGAGAAATATTTTTTTCAGTTAGATAATGATATTTTCGTCTGCGCAGCTTATATTCCACCACAATCTTCTAGTATTCTTGCGAAGAACAAGGATGATCCCTTCGATATACTGCAAAATCAATTACTCAATTTCGAACCAGAGGGGGACATTATCCTATGTGGGGATTTTAATGCGAGGACAGGGTTGTTAGATGACTTTACAGAGGATTCGCACATACAAGTTTCTCCTATGCCTGTTAGCGACAACCCACCTCCCAAAAGAAATAACCGTGATTTGCATATGTCTAAGTTTGGTAAAGCATTAATTGAAACATGTGTCGCGTTCCAGTTAAACATTCTAAATGGCAGAACATCTGGAGATCTATCAGGCCAATTTACCTGTTTCAAACCCAATGGAACAAGCACTATAGATTATGCGATAGTAAGTTAAAATATGTTTTTAGATATAAATTTGTTTACTGTTAATCCACCAAGTTTTAATTCATGCCACGCGCCAGTGGCTTTTATATTGAATTGTAAGTCGATAACGTCAAATATCACTAGTTCCGGTATTAACGATTTCCCGATAACATTTCAGTGGGACGCAGAATCCAAAGAAAGTTTTGTTTCAACTCTCAAATCCCAAGAAATCGTCAACAAATTTGAGTCTTTCGAAAATAATCTGGATGCTCTAAATCAAGATACAGAAAATTACGCACAAGAGTTTTCGAAGATCATTTTCTCAACAGCATTGGACTCACTAAGGTTTAGAAAACGTAAGAATAGTTATGTACTACTAAACCTAGAACAAGGCCTAACAAATGGTATGATAAGTCATGCTGGGAATCGAAGAAGGAGTTACTACTAGTTAGTAAGTTACTATTAAAGTCTCCAAACTGCCCTTATATAAGGGGTAAATTACATACGCTCAAAAAATCGTATAGGAAATTAGTAAAATTTAAGAAAGGTCGTTTTAAAGATGAGTTATTGATGAAAATTCAGACGCTGGAAACTAATAATCCAAAAGAGTATTGGAATTTGGTGAAAACTTTACGGTCCTTAGGGGACGAGTCCAAATCAAAAAATGCCCCAATAGAAACAGAAGAGTGGTATTCATACTTCAAAAACTTGAATAGCACCAAGCAGGATACTACTCATAATCCGCACGACGAGGGGATAAGCTTCTTTGCATCACATATGGAAACTTTTGCATCTCAGTATAATGAAATAATTGACAAACCATTTACTAGAGAGGAGTTATTGAAACTTAGTCGGAAATTAAAAAGTAATAAGTGCGCGGGTCTAGACTCTATCAGCAACGAAATGTTAAAGTGTTGCATCGATATCTATCCGGATTCTTTAGTGAAGTTGTTTATAATTAATTTGATTTTCCGATCGAAACTTTTCCCTCGATGTTGGAATGATGGCTGTATCACTCCGATTTTTAAGTCTGGTGTTCTAGACGACCCAAACAATTATAGGGGAATTACAGTTAATAGTTGTGTTAGCAAGTTTTTTACTCTTGTACTAAATTCAAGACTTACTCTGTTTTTGGAAGAGAATGGTATAATTAAACCAAACCAAATAGGTTTTCGTAAATCTTTCAGAACAGCTGATCATATCTTCGTACTCAAGACTATATTAGACTCATATTTTAATCAGGGCAAGAAAGTATTTGCGTGTTTGGTTGATTTTCGAAAAGCGTACGATTCCGTTTGGAGGAATGGTTTATTTTACAAGTTAATCAAGATTGGTGTTAGTAAATCGCTATTATCTATAATCATGGATATGTACTGTCACATTAGAACCTGTGTCAAAACGGAGAAAGGCCTAACAGATTACTTCCCATCTTTTGTGGGTGTAAAACAAGGCTGTAATCTAAGTCCTAACCTGTTCAACATTTTCGTTAACGATATACCCGAGATTTTTTCAAGAGAATGTGAACCAGTGCTATTAGGAAATCAACAAGTGAATTGCCTCTTATATGCAGATGATCTGTTACTTTTATCAAACAGTGAAAACGGTCTACAAAATTGTCTGGATAATCTTTACTCTTACAGCCAAAAATGGAAATTGAGAGTAAATTTAAGTAAAACGAAAACTATGGTATTCAACAAGTCAGGACGTAATGTTGATCTTAGGTGTAAGTTTGGGAAAGACCATGTAGCTAATACTAGATGTTATACTTATCTTGGATCTGCCCTGACTCCTTCTGGCTCCTTTACTGCTAGTCAGTCAAGTTTGTACAATAAAGGAATAAGAGCCCTTTTCAGTCTTTTGAAAGTATTTCATCCCCGCTCTGGGATCCCAATGAAGATCTTTCTGAAGTTATATAACGCATTAGTTCGCCCTATTCTAATGTACAACTGCGAAATTTGGGGTGCTTATTGTAAGCAATATAACTCTTTTGCCCATTTTAAGGAAATGTTATTTCACTCCAACTTAATTGCTGAAAAGTTAAACCTTAAAATGTACAAAATCATTCTCGGAGTGAATGTTAAATCTACCAATTATGCAGTAAGATCAGAACTTGGAGTCTTACCTATTCATGTATCCATATACAAAACATTACTAAAGTATCTTTCTCGTTTGCTTGATCATAGTGATAATCCTCTTTTAGTGGGGGCTCTTGAAACTTCTTGTATTTTAAACAAGAAAGGAACACGATGTTGGGTTAATGTTTTGTCTTACCTCCTAAAATTAGGGAATTGTGACTCCGTGAAGTCTGTAGCGAACCTGAAATTCAAGCCAATTCTCCAATTAGCTGTAAAGAATATAGAACAGATTTATATGGAGGAATGGAACAAAGAGAAAACAGAAATCTATCATGGTTTAAAGAATTCCAAACTTGAATTGTTCGTTAAAGTTAAGGGCAAATATACGTACGAGAAATACCTTTCTAAAATCAAAGACTTCGATGTCCTATAGAACAGGGTAGATACGTACGACTGCCTAGAGATCAGAGAATTTGTACTTTATGTAATTCAGGAGAAGTGGGAAATGAGTTTCATTATTTATTTCAATGTAAGGATTACAATATGTTACAGACTAGAACGTCCTTTCTTGATAAACTCTATTCTATTAACCCACTTCTCTCCTCCTTTAGCCATACTACTTTGTTCTACTACATCTTATCTATGAAAGACGATAACTTAATACATGTTAGTGCCACATTTTTTTTAAATATTATAGAGTTTAGTATACTACACAGATTAAGCCCTAAATCGTATATTTTCATTTTTATTTCTTTATTTTATTAGATAAACACCAATGTAACTCATATGTTTTCAAGGTGCTAATAAACATATATTGTATTGTATTGTATTGTATTGTATTGTTAAAACGGTCTTTGAGGCATCGTTTTGTTTCTCCGATGTATTGTGAATTACAGTAGTGACATTGAACCATGTAAATTACGTTTTTAGTATTACATGTAATGTGAGATTTGATATGGTGAGTTTCGCCAGTGGAGGAAAACTGTGTATTGTTTGAGGCCATGTTCGATGTAAGGGCAGGTAATGCAGTTTTTACCGCAGCGATAAGAGCCGGGTGGCAATGGAGAGGTGTTAGTATTGTTAGGTAACTGAGCTCTTACTAAAATGTCACTTATGTTATTACAGCGGCGGTGGGCTACTAAGGGAAGATTTTTGAAAAATATTTCGGAACGTTTAGATGAATAGAGAATGTTAGAGTGTTTATGAATTATTGATGAGATGTTAGGTAGTGCTGGATTATATGTAATGATAAAAGGAATACGGTCTGCATCTGGCTTGGGTTTGTTTTGTAAAGCATCAGTGCGAGAAATGTTAGATGCACGTTGTATTTGTGTCTTAAGGAAAGTAAGATTATAGCCGCGTTTGTTAAGGTATGTTATTAATTCATTAGTGCGTTTCTTAAAGCTATCATCCGAAGAGCAAATGCGGCGAAGGCGAAAGGCTATACGGGATAGAGTATTTAGTGTGACCGGGGTGACAAGACGTTTTAAGAAGGTACTGGTGTTTGTCAGTGGGTTTGGTGTACAAGTCTGTTTCTATAAGTCCGTTTTTAAGTAAAACGTTACGTTAACGTCGAGAAATGGGATGTTAATGGAAGAATGGGAAGAAGTGAACTTGATGGTAGGGTAGAGGTTATTGAGATAATTAATGAATATTTTCAGTCGATCCAGTCCTTCGGTCCAGATCACGAAAATATCATCAATATATCTCAACCACGTGTGTGGCTGGTAGGGTGAATTAGATAGTGCGTCACGTTCGAATTTAGCGAGAAATAACTGGTTGGCGAAGGAAGGAGCCATTTTGGTACCCATGGCTGTTCCATGTATTTGTAGATTGTGTTGTTGATTAAACGAGAAATTATTCATAGTAAGAATCATGCGTATAAGGTCGCAGATGGTTTCTGTGGGTACATGTACATGTTACGAAGAAAATAGCGACAAGCATCAATGCCTTCATTATGCGGAATGTTAGTATATAAGGAGGAAACGTCGAGAGTTACGAGCAAAGCGTTATTAAGGAGCTTGTTAAAGAGGGAAAGTTTATTAAGAAAGTCAGTAGTGTCCTTAACATAAGGAGGAGTGGTGGTAACTAACGGTTTAAGATGATAATCAACGAATTGCGAGATGCGTTCTGTGGGGTGGTTATTAGAGGATATTATGGGTCGTCCAGGATTATTGTTTTTGTGTATTTTAGGTAATATGTAGAAACGTCCTGGTTTGGCGTCGTTATGTACGAGGTACTGTCTTGTTTTCATATCAATCATGTTTTCGTTGAACATACGATTAACGTATTCTGTTACTCGTTTCTGTATGTCGTTGGTTTTGTCGGCATCAAGTTGCTTGTCGATTACATTCGTCGATGTACCATGTTTTGTCCATTACAACTGTTCCCGATCCTTTGTCAGCGGATTTGATTACCACGTCGTGTCGTCGTTTAGGTTATATAAGTCTTTACGTTGGAGTTTAGAATGATTGTCAACAATACTGGTAGGTTTCGTCGGTTGTAAGTATGTCTTGTTTAACGGCGCTTAAAAAAGCATTAAGTGCAGCATCTCTGTCTGTAGGAGGTGTCCAAGAGCTTTTAGGGTGAAAAGGATTACGTTCGTATTTGCTATTAGTTTCGTCATAAAAGAATTCAGTGAGTCGCATACGTCGTGCAAATTCGTCAAAGTCAGCATTAACTTCCGACCAGTTGATTAGTCGAGGATTAGGGCAAAAGGTTAAGCCGTGTGCAAGGACTTGGATTTCGTCATCAGAAAGAGTAATATTAGATAGCTTAATTACAGCTGAGGTATCAAGAAGTGCATGCATACATGCATGCAATTTGTATATATATATATATATATACCTAGCGAGCAGCTAGCTAGCTATAAATTTAGTTAGGTAACCACGCAATGCGATTAAAATTTAACCGAGGTCAGATTCCGTGATTAGCATGCCTGTTAATAACTAACACAGCTCGCTGTACAAAGGCCTACGCGCTATAGTGAACTGAAAACGTGATGTGCAGTAGTAGGCGATGAAATATATCTATGCGCAATGAACATTATCTGAATATTTAGGATATGATGTGATCAGATAGTCATGACTCACTGGGTGTTTTGTAAGAGTTAATTTCTAATTTTGGCTCGCACATCACGCTGCTAGATAAAGCAACAGCGGAAGCGCGTGGTACAATAAAGAAAGAATATGAAACAAAATCTGCCTTCCTGAAGTTTTCCCTTTAAAAACTAGCTCCCCTGTATAAACTTAAACATATTCTTGATCTATTCCCGTGGAAAGAGTTTCTGTTGGTTTTCGATTCTCCCGATTTGAGCGTACTTAATAATACCTACTTTCTTGAGCTGATTAACGTTTCGCGTCACCATGGTTGATTTTCACAGCGAATGTTTGGCGAGTATGTGTCGCATTTGTGGTAATAAGCTCAAGAAGACCAAAGATAAGTGGAAATCGAGCTATAGTTGTATAGAATTCAGAGATGTTTTGCTAAAAAAAATCGATTTGGAGACTGAGAAAGACAATGAACTGATTCACCCCCTTCGCTTTTGTAATGCTTGTTACCTGAGTAATTCCAAGACACGCGCCACTGTGTTCTGGGAACCGCATGTCGACTCGAGTGATGAGGGAGCAGGCGAATGTAAAACATGCTCTCTTGCATGTAAGATTAAAAAAGGTGGACGGCCAACGAAAAAGGGAACCCAGAGTCGTAAAAAAAATCAAAGCGCCAGCACTTCAAAAGCTGTTCAGGAAAATCAGGAAGAAGAATTCATTACAAGAATACAAGAGTTGTCAAGTCACTCTAGAATTATTCGTCCTGAAACATTTACGGATCGGTTCGAGTTTGTAGACGAAGTCAAAGAAGACTTTTATTGTGCGATATGTAGAGACATTCTTAGTTCCCCTATCGAGACAAAATGTGAGCACTATTTTTGCGCAGGCTGCTTAAGGCAGGTAGGGCTGACTAGCAGCTCTTTTTCATGTCCTGTTTGCAAGGAGTCTCTCTCTCCCATTTATCTGAAGCAACCCACAAGAATGGTGCTCCGACTGTTAGGGGAAATAAAAGTCAAGCTAAGTCAGATGTAGAACTTGCAATCAAGAATCCCACTACGAAGACTCTGGCATGCATATATGCACCATCACCGAGAACCCCACCCTAAGGCATGTAACCCCAGTACCCCAACCAGTTCCTGCACAAAACGTAGTTTCAGCAAGTGACAGCCTCGAACAAGCAATGTTGGAGCTTAGAGAAGGCAACATATCGCCAGAGATGGAAAAGCTGGGAACACTATTTGTGAAATCAAAGCTGAGAGCATCAAACGATGGTAGCGCCCTTTTGAAAACAGGAGGCAAGGTAAGCCTTAAGGCAATATCGGTAGTACTAAATATACGTATATGTTTATATATGTGTAGTACCTTGCAGATCATAAAGTGACACTTTCTTATTTTTATTGCCAGCCCCTTAAACTTATTTCCGTACGCCAAGCTGAAAAGCCCAGTGATCAAGTCAGTGAACGACACGTAAGGAACCGGACAAAGGACCTCCAGCGCGTCGGTGCAACAGTCAGTGGCAATGAGATGAATGTTCATGTCCTGAAGCACCTCAAAAGTACCGCGAAGGCAGAACGTGAAAAGCTAATACGAGATGCACTGGGAAAGGAGCTGATACTGGAGGTACCCGAAGGCGAGGCACTAGCAATGAAGGCTGACATAGGGCTGTCATGGTTCCGCCTAAATAAACTAAGAAGGTCAGTAGCATTATTTTGTAAAACCATATATTTAAAGGGCACTGTCAACCAGTGCTCTGCTCACTTCTGCTTTTGTGCGCAAAGCACTGTGGTTGACAGTGCCCCTTTAATAATGAGTATGGTGATGTTTACTTATGGCAACTGCACTGCATGGTCATTACTAATTTTGTTTCTTTCTTTATCACAGATGGTTTGGTCAATGGAGTATAAGAATGGATAGTGAGAAAATACAACGCGTCCAGAAAAAGCGCCTCATTGGAGACAATCTTCAGGCCGAGTTCATTCCCATGGAGCATCACGAGAAAAGGGGCAACAAAATGGTGACCATTATGAAGGAGACGCCATGTGCCTTTGTAGATGATTTTGAGGGCAAAATCATTGACTATGTGGAAAGTAGTAACAGGTACGTGTACGAAAAGTGGTCTCTAACCTAGTGGAGAAATAAACAGTATTGAAGTCAGTGCAGATAAAACAAAATATTTACTGTATTACTTGTTTTCAGTGCTGATCTGCTGACATGGCATGGGGGGTTGATTCCAGATGACAAACGTTTCGTTAAACTTGGAGGCGACCATGGCCAGGGATCAATGAAATTAGCATTTCAATTAGCCAATGTAGAACACCCAAATTCAACAAAAAACACGGTGGTTTTTGCACTTTTCGAGGGTAAAGACACCCGCAACAACCTCAGGACAGTGACTCAGCGTTACTCGGATCACCTGGAACAACTGACGCAGCATACATGGCAGTAGGCTAAAAATCATTACTTGTTTCTATATTTTCATCAATATCCATCTTATTAATATTATGTAATTGCTCTTACACTAATGTATTTTTTTGTTTGGTTTCAAGTGACAAGAGCATTCTCCTTTTCTTGTTTGGTGATTATGAGTTCCTCTGTAAAGTGATGGGAATTTCAGGAGCAAGTGGTAATTATAATAAAAATCTACATGCAAGTATATACTGTTGCTCCCCACATAACTACACCAACACGATTCAAAATACAAATATATTTATTTTAAAATAACAGGCCGTCACCCCTGCATATGGTGTACCATCCTTGCAGCTGAGATGCCCTTACCGAAAGATCAGCAGAGTGAAGTCACCATAAGAACACTGGAGCACCTAAATAACCAGCTGAAACAGTTTCAGGAAAAGGGTCAAGGAAACTTGAAAAATGCAAAGAAGTTGTTCAATGTCATCCATGAACCCTTATTCAACATACCAATTGATCAGGTTTATTTCAATGGCACTGCTTATGTTAATGATAGGATTAATCTCCACATTTCTGTTACATCAGGGATTGGTTATTACCCCCCCCCCCCCCCCTCCCAAGTGTTTAGCACATTTTGTAACCCCAGCCATCCCCAAGCGTGGTGTCAGAGTGCAAAACTTTAAAACATTCCTACCTTTCTTCCCTCCTAGTCCTGCCCAATATATATCAATACTATATCTACATTGTTGCTACATGAAAACTCTTGCCCCCTCCCCCCTCCCAAAATAAAACAAACATAAATGAATGGTCCTGCACTGGAGGAATTTCTGGATGTCTTATAAACAATAATATATGTTGCAGATTTGTGTCCCTGGGCTCCACATCAGCCTAGGAGTCTTTCTAAAATTTTATGAACTGCTCCTTGACGACTGTCTACAACATGAACAACACATAGCTGCTAACGAAGCCGCTGAGACAGGAGGTCATTCTGGGAATACAGAATATGATGAGTACGTAAAAGCCCTGCATCAATCCATTCAACACCAGAAGGCTGCAGATGACTACATGGCAGAGGCACAGACTGCACAGGACTATGTCACATATCTGGTTACTGTAGGAGGCCATGAGATGTCCAGACACCAATCCTGTTGTCATGCAGGTTCTGGGCCATGCACATGAGCTGAGACAGAAAGCAAAGCAAATGGTAACATGAAAACGATACGAATATCACACAAGTACATGCTTACATAATTTGTATAGTATGCAACCTGGATACGTAATGATTAAGTTTAAACCAATACACAGTTATGTCCTGTACTAGACATTGGTGTGAGAATACTTTTAAAAGCAAAACTGTGTAGCACAATTTTCATCATGTATAATTTCTATCCCAACAGGAATCACTTGTATCTAGCATGACGTCAAAACTACAACTGCCAAAAGGTGCTGGTCGTGTCAGCAGGGCTCTAGAAGATGTTCTACAAAAGATGAATGTCAAACGACAAGCCTACCACAGTAACAGCTTCATAGGAAATCACATTGACATTTGTCTTAAGGTATTACACAATTCAGCAAAACTTTGGATTAAGTTCACATACTAAATATATGTGTCATTCAGATAATTTTAAATAACTCATTTTTCTTTCTCCATTTCAACAGACTGAGAACATTCACAAAATATGCAAAGTCATTGTGGATGTGACAGAAGAGCACTGCCCCATTCTACATGTACTTAATGCAGCCAAGACTATACAGGACAAGTACCAAGTGTTGTTCAGTTTATTCTCCACCTGTCACTTTAAGTATAATGCCAGCCACCCAATGAAAGATGAGGATATATCAGTGCTTGGTACATGTAAGTATTGAATTTAACAAACATAAAAATGTTCAGGAAATAAATTTAAACAATACCTTTTTACTATTTCAGATCAAGACATCAAGAAGCTTATGGTGTATTACAGGAGACACTTCCCACGTTCAACCTTCCCACCAAAAATGCACATGCTGGAGAATCATGGAACTCCTTTCATTAGAAAATGGCACTTTCCCCTTGGTTTCTTTGGTGAGCAGGGTGGAGAGTCTATCCACCACGAGTTTGTAAGTTTGGCAAACACCTTCAGCCGGGTAAAGCCAGCCACAGACCGGTTAAAAAAGATGCTGGAGGAACACTATGTCATGACTAGCACTGCAAGCCGTGAAGTGATCCCCAAAAAGCCAACAAGAAACCTGAAGAGGAAGCACCAAGAGTGAATTTGCTAGCTTAGAATTAATTAAAATAAAATATTAAGACCATAGTGTACCCAATCTACTGTAGTACATGTATTAATATTATCATGAGATCCAGAGTAAACTGCAAAGCATAACCATAAACATAATATCTGGCCCAATGGCCGGCTTAATTATTAAATTTAAGCTTTAGACGTACATTTTTATTCACCACATAAATGTTCCTAAATAGTTAAAACACACCTAACGGCGTTTATTTGCAACTGGCAATGGCAAAACTAACTATGAGAGAGAGTTACAATTTGAAAACAGATATAACGGCTTTTTGGATCTGCCGTTTCTATGTAAAAATAACTGAAATTGTCAGTTAGCTTAGGCACTCACACGCAAACCAACAGAAACACTTACCTTGCATTTCGATTCCTCAAAGCCCGTTCTTTCACTGACAACACTCGTTATTCTTGGGAAAACTTCGCTGTAAAAGTTTTGTCTAGAAATACCACAGGGAGTCCCTAACCGATAGTAGAATATTGGAAGATTGGATCGAAACGTTGGTTTTGATGCGTGTGGGTTGCCTGTGGTTATTTGCCGCGCGAGAGTGGTTGTGAATTTATCGTAGTCTGTTTGTTTTTATCCCAAAATTGTTCATTCGCAGCCTAAAATTCGGACAATAAAGTTATCTGGCTGTAAAATGAACCAGCTAAATGTGTAGCTTATTTATTATTCTGTAGTTTGCATTAGTTTTAAGACACCGGATAATGTTTTGAACGAGATTTAAGCGTTTCAGTTCACCGATACCTGTTCGCTGATTTTCGCTGCCGATCGCCTTGCTATAAAGTATTGAAAGGGGAGACACACCGTTCAGAAAAACGACCAGAAATCCTTTGCAAATTTCGTAATCTCTAATTTAATTCACATATGTGAGTTGTTTAAGTATTTTCTCACTCCTGCTGTGACTTTTTTTGGCAAGCCTTATAGTTTAAGACAACATTTGAACACATTTTATTTTCGTTTTTGTGACCCGAGGTGTTTACTTTTTCGCTGCAACGTTGTTGACCAAAAAACGACTCAGTAGGGGAGGTACCAGGAACATTTAGTTTGACAAAAAAATCCCTTTGGGGTTACTAAGGGGTTGAGTCGTTATGAGTCACGAAAAATGTCGCGTGACGTATCTCCCTTCTGGGATATGGTAAGGCATGTCTTGTCGTTCCCCGTGGGGTTATACGTTGCAGTCAAAAAGTAAAAACCTCGGCGCACCGTGTCTTCCCTTTCTAATACTTATACAGTAGTGAAAATGAGAGAACAGGTGTCCGTGAACTCAAACGCTTAAATCTCACTCAAAACGTTCTCCGATGTCTTCAAACTAATACAGGCTACAGAATAATAAATAAGCTACACACTCAGCGGATTTGTTTTACAGCTAGATAACTTTATTGTCCATTTTTCGGATGAGAAAGTACAATTTTTGGATCAAATAGCGAAAATCAGCGAACAGGTATCGGTGAACTGAAACGCTTAAATCTCGTTCAAAACATTATCCGGTGTCTTAAAACTAATGCAAACTACAGAATAATAAATAAGCTACACATTTAGCTGGTTCATTTTACAGCCAGATAACTTTATTGTCCGAATTTTAGGCTGCGAATGAACAATTTTGGGATAAAAACAAACAGACTACGATAAATTCACAACCACTCTCGCGCGGCAAATAACCACAGGCAACCCACACGCATCAAAACCAACGTTTCGCCAATCTTCCAATATTCTACTATCGGTTAGGGACTCCCTGTGAGAAATACACGGTTTTCGAGGGCGCCGCTTGTACCTTGCTCCTTCGACGCCATTTTCCCCCTGGTCTGGGTAAAAATAGACACACAATAACCATTTTATGATTGGTCGAAAAACAAAGGACTTCTCGAGCTTGGCAGCTCCAAACAAAGGCGTGTCTCTGGTTGCTAGGCAAAAGTAGACATCTGACCTCTTGTAATCGCGGGCGCGCATAAGAACTAAATTTCCGCTCGGAAAGCGACGTTACCTCTAAATGGTCTTTTGGCAGCGATGCGTTAGAATCAGTTGATTCAGTTGATTCAGTTGATACATATTTGGTAATAACGTTCCATTTTGGCGGTGGCTTTATGTATATTCATCAACTGATTCTAACGCATCGCTGCCAAAAGACCATTTAGAGGTAACGTACAAACGTCGCTGAGCCTTCGTCCCAAAAACTAAAATTGAAAGGGATCTAAACGAACAGTAGTGAGAGGTGTGAAATAGCTTAGTTTATCGGATCATGCATACTTGTTATATTTTGAACAGGCTGGTAAAGTGAGACTTCTAATCATTAGTGAATTCCCAGAATTCAGAGTTCTATAGCCAAATTTTGTTGTGATATTAGAGTGCAAAACAGTCTCTTTCGTATCACGAAAATAAGTAGAGAAACGATCCGAACGCGGTAAGGAGAATCATGATAACAGCTATAGAGAAACTCGTGGCCATCTCGCTCGCTGTTTCGGGAGTTCGATTAATACAAAAAATGACTTTCATTTTATTAGTAACTGATGCATATTTCGGGCGTAAAGTCAATTTGAGTTTCACGCCCGAAATGTTCCGTTTATTAGTATTAATTCGGTCAATAACATACTGATAAATGTTCCGGGCGTAAAGTACAATTGCCTTCCACGCCCGAAATTTTCCTTTTATTAGTAACTGATAAATGTTTTGGGCGTAAAGTAAAATTGAGTTTCACGCCCGAAATTTTCCGTTTATTAGTATCAATTCAGTTTAGTAATATTCATAAAGTACTTCTTTACGCGTAAAGTTTTGCGCCCATTTTCCATTTAATAGTACTAGTAAAGTTTTTAACAAACTTAGCGTGTATCGAATGTCCCCAGTTTAGCTCGTTTCAGAGTGATAAGAGCATAAAAATAAATACGGAGTCTAAATTACCTGAAAAGTATTGCCGGGTTGTTCAAAGCCCGATTGGTGTTAATCCTGAATTAACTCTGCACAAAACCTATTGGTTGTCATGGAAATTAACCCTGGATTAGCACTAATCGGGCTTTGAACAACCCGGCCCTGGACAATACCTATTTATGTAATAGGTCTATTGAACAGAGCAGTTATAGCTTTGCCTTTGGGTAAGCGAACCCCCTACCCAAAATTACGATAGCCAACAACCAACAGCAACTAAACATGTACAGATAACCACGGCTTGTTTTAAAGCATCTGAAAACTTTATTTCGCAGTGTGATACTTGAAGAAAATATTATCACAAATATTCGTAAAGTACACCAAAATTAATGTACTGTAAAAGGAGCCACATGGGCAACTAGAACAGATCACATAGCAGAACGAAAACAAAGCAACCATCTTAAAGTGCAAGTAAAGCCATAAAACAACATTCTCTTTTAGCTTCAAATTCTATTTCTAATATACTTCAGTTGTCTAAATTAGTTTTCTTCGAGAGACTGGAGCAGCAATTCAACTAGAATAAAAGTTACCCGAATTGCGGGATTGATTCATCTTGTGACGTCACAATTGAAAGCTACGGGATTTTATTGTAGTAGTTTTCTCTCGGGAGGGAGTTGATTCATCTTATGACGTCACAGGATCCACGACAAGTAACCAAAATTAGGGATTAAATGTCAGAAATTTTACATAATCTACAAGATTAATACCTTTTTGTGAGAAACAAACACAATAGCACAATATATATTTTTATTTTTTTGACACGATACTTGCACTTTAATACAAATCCTACCATATCCAGGAGTGATTTTCATTGAAGACAAAACTGGCCTTTTACCGCCGGGATCAAAATTCGAGCAAGTTGAAATGCTAACTATTGCAGTCACGACACCAAATCGTTCAAATAACCGTAAATAGGAATGTTTTGTTTTCGTTCAATGTGATTGGTTCTCGTTGTTTTAGTGGCTTCGCACTGTGTATCACCACAACGTTGATTTCAAAAGAGTTCTTTTCAATACTTACACATAAGAAATGGGATTTATTTAGGTAATAATTATTTTACAAAATAATTAGTTATTTATAATATTCCTAAGATACCGCCGGTTCTTAGGTATTGGCTCTGGAAACTAAGAAAATAAATGAGCACTGTCAGTTAAACTGACCAATCAGATTGCTTGACAATGAAAACCACGTATTCACAAGGATAACCTAAGAAGTTTTTAAAAGATCAACATTTTCTCCTTGCATCTTTAAAGAACACCGTCGATCGAATTGAACCCCCGAGATCGAAGAGAAATACCATGTGAATGTCCCGATATGGTTTTCAAACTTTTTCTACAGAGGATGGCAAAGATTAAAGTGGATTACAAAAGCTTAATTTCAGTTACAGTGAACCGATTTCAAGTTGCTCTAAATTTATCTTAAAAAACAGTATTTTCCATCCACTCGAATCTTTGCCATCCTTCACCAATTGTCTCGAATTTTCTCCAGTATACCCGGAAAGCATACCCTGCTGATCCGAGTAGTTATTTTTGTATTTTAGAATGAGAGTTGATCATTTGAAGGCTGACAGTGCCGCTTTAACACACTACATCCAGTGGCTCCTTCACCAGGTTGTTTCAGATTCTTTCAGTCAAATAATTGTCTAGAATTCTCGGATTAGTATAGGTAATCAAACGGTATGAAAGTGATTTCGAGCGCTTCAAGGTGATACTATATTTAACAAATAAAGAAGTCTTAGCCATGTTTTATACTATCATAAAACACGATGGGCATTTGAGCCTGACATGAGAGAAATGTTAAAGCACAAGCCGAAGGCGCGTGCTTTCAACATTTCTCGAGTGTTCTCAAATGACCAGAATGTTTTATGATAGTATAAAACATGGATTTAAGGCTTCTTTATCTGTTTTATAATATAGATTGACGCGCGGTAAAAGGAACCGCCAGTTGAAAACAATAAAACACGGCAAACCATGTTATATACTCTGATAAAACATGGCTTTTTAGCCAATCAGAGCGCGCGTACTATCGTAACTATACTATATTAGCTGACATAGCACCTTTGAGTCTGTCCAATAGGCTTTTTGTAGGAAACAGTCACGTGCTGATATATCATTAAATTTTCAATAAAAAATGAACAGCCCACTTCCGCGATAAGCTTTACTTGTCACGAACAAAGGTTTCAATACGAGGCTCCGTGCTAAATTAAATTTCTTATTTTCTCTTTGAAGTAAAGCATATCGCGGAAATGGGCTATTGAGCTCGTGATCCCCTGGGGAAGGCTTTACTGGATGGAAAACAACACCGATGTTCACTGCCAATCATCCATTGTCATTAATGTGCCAACCAGAGATCCATTGGTTCCTGACACAAAGCGGCCTTTTGAAATCATGGTTGGCATATTAGCATAACAATTGTAATGTTTATCATCACGAAACATCTCTATATTCAAAACTGCAGTTTTAGAGAGATCGACAATCGAGTGGAGATGGGAAATAGCATATACAAACAGGTTTGGCTTGTAACATGGCCGTCGTGTATTTGTCATTTGAATCTCTGGAGATTGTTGGCAAATCAAGATTTACAAAAAGTGCAATAGGCCCTTTGCAGCTAACACATCACGTGGTTGTCCTGGAGAACAAAAGTACCTGACTTCATTGATTTAAAGGCCTTGTACGAGATCGGTAGTATTATTAGCAACACCTGTTTGTAAATGCTATTTTCCACTCCAATCGATTGTCGATCTTTCTAAAACAGCGTTTTGAAAGTGCCTAATAGCCCTAGCCGTTATCTTTGATTTAAAAGTCAAATTGGAAAACAAAATGATCGACAAAGGAAAAAAAATAATTATAGTCTGCCAACTTCGTTTATTAAGGGATCGAATTTCGATGACGTCATTTAAGGGATAACCTAATTAAAATTCATTTTGCTCTAATTTTATGTCAACTCCACTTATTAAAAGATCGTTCTCTAAGATTATAAGTATCAAATGTTTGACACCTGAAAAACAACTGTAAAAACGAAGAAATTCATTGTTATAACTCAATTCATTTTCAACTCATTAGCATAACGCCCTTAAATGACGTAATTTCAAGGATTTGCAATGCTTTTTATAGCAATACTACGACCATACATCGCCCAAAGATTTACGACACTTTACTGCGCCCGCCAAATAAATGATTTCTGGCTAGAGCTTATAGGCACTTTAAAGATAGCTTGCTCTCCAGCATCCATGGCAACGCCTTTCCCATTGGGATTACGAGCTCAACTCATTCGTTAATGAAGTATTATACCAGCACGTGACTGTTAGCTGCAAAGGGCCTATTAAACAGACCGTTAGGGCCATCCTGTACCGCTCGAAACGAGCCACAGCATTGGCTTTCCCAACAATACAAAACACCCTAACCTTTAGAACGTGCAGTACGAAAAAAATAGAGCTATAGTATAATGGGTGCAATCAGAATACAGGTCTCGAGCAGTACAGGATTACAGGACCGTTATCACGGAACGGCCATTTTGTCTACAAACAATAGCTTTTTCACTTCCAGCCTCGTCTCTGCGTCGAGTTTAGAAGTGCAAGAACAAAGGCTTTTTATGCTCCTGTGACGAAACATGGCCGATGTGTGATAAAGGGTAAATAAAAATTAGGTTTCTTTAAAAACAGTGATCACATTGTACCAAACTGACTGGATAAAATGAACAGGGTGCGGTCAATTGATCGTTTTCCAGGATAAAAATAGACAGAATTATCACTACAAATCGCTTGTATCGGGATGTTTTAGCCACTGGAATAAAAAAATGTCAGCATGGGTTTGTAGCTTGCGTTTATAACCAGAGTTCCTAAGGAGAGGAATCGCTCACTCATTCTGATTGGCTAAAAATACATAGATTAGCAGTGGTTTTAAAATTGAAATATTCTACAGGAATAGAGTGACGATGGTTGTTTAGTGTAGTGGTTGTGACGTTTGCCTTACGAGTAGGAGGAGCGGGGTACGAGTTCCAGAAAATCTCTCAAATTTATTTACCTCACCATTTTCTTGAGGTTTTTCTAGAGAACCCTAGCTCTAGGTAGGTAAGATCTTGTTTACTGACCGGTTAGGGTTTTTTATGGTTTTTAGGGTAGGGTTTTAGTTAGTTTATATAGTCATTTCATGAATTAATTAAGTGAGCGATTCCTCTCCGAAGAGCTCGTGTTTGTAACTTACAGTGTAAAATGTGCCTTATTCTGGAATACGGTCAATTGTACGCGCCGTGAAATTAGTCTCGATCAAAAATTCTTACAAAATAATGTACAAACGCATTAACCAAAACCATTTAACGGTTAAAAATAATGTTTTTAAAAATTGTTGTGCATAAATGCAGTTGCGTAATTACGATCTGTTCCGCGGCGCATAAAATCTATCGTATAAAATCCCAAACTTTTTTCTACCTTTTCCTTTTGAATATCTAACATCAAATTATTAACAAAGCCGTTTTACACGTAATTACGTATACCAATATATCCTCGAGATTTTCTTAGATTATTACCCACAATACATTGTAACCCTAACTGACGCCTAGCCACATAGCCCACAATTCAATGCGCGGAAAAAAAAGATGCCATTTGTACTTTTACCCACTATTCTTTGCATACGAAAAAAATTAAAACCGTTACATATCAAACGAGGGTCGAAAAAGAGGTTTGAATGTCCTGGCAGCTCTTCCAAATATGGAATACGTAAGTTTCCTAATATGGAAGAGGCCGCGAGAATTTTGCTCTCTATTTTATTGATATGATAAAGTCGCAGTAGACAGGTTACACACGTGTCATTGAAGAGGTAACGAATTTTGACGGTGATTGGGTCAAATGTGCAGCCGCCATATTTTTTTCGTATGATGGATTGGGAACTATGATAGGCTAGGGTTACTTTGAAACCCGTATGTTACAATTCTACTGATAATTACCGCAGACATCCGAGATTTTTTCTAAATCTAAAGTCCATTGTGGCAACAAAATATTGCCGCCGATAAATAATGCATTAAAATAGTTCAAAGTAACGTAAAAATTAGCTTCTAAAGAACGATTTGTTATCTTTAAATTCACGTCAGAAATGAAACACTTCTGTTTCATGTCCGAGTTTGAAAGCCTCCCAAAAGTGACCAGCTATCATGGCAATGATACTCGTAAGAAAGTCTCCCATGACAACCGTCTCCGTGTCAACCATTAAAGAGAAAGCCCCCAAAAGTGACCAGAGATCATGGCAACGATACTCATAGAAAGTTTCCATGACAACCGTCCCTGTGGCAACCGTCTCTATGACGACCATTAAAGAGACTGGAGCAGATGTAGTGAAATTGCAAGGAACGTACACACGGACGCGTGGGAACGTCACAGCAGTAGAATGCGCACAAACGTCTATTTTTTAGTCTTGTATTTTGATAGACTGATTTCCACAGTTCATACTCTGCGCCTTGCCGTTCATTCTACTCTGATAACACATGAACAAAACTCATTGGAAATACACCTGAGACGCCGGGGCTGCCTTCTACCTCACCAACCTAAAGACCGAAAAATAAAACAACTTGCTGAGTGAATTAAACTAGAATGGCTGTTGGTAATTACCGTATGTCATGGAGTGACTGAACGCGAAGAAACTGCTTGGATTTTAGAACCACGTACAGCATTCAATAGTGCGGCGAATGACGTAGTTAAACTTCTCCAACCCTTTTTTTTATTTCTAGAAGATACTATACAGTTTTCTTCCTTAAAGACGCTGTGTTATGGTGTTGCGCATATCTGGAAACAATGTTCAATTGGTGGCTGTTAATTGGCTTCAAAGTCCCCTCCCTTGATACTTGATTGAAAGGAGATGCAATATTTTCCTTCAAGACCATATCTACACACAGTTTGTTAATCATTTTTGCACATTTACATTGATTTCATCCATCCCACACGTGTGCTAGAATAGTCAGTTTATATGAAAACTACTGAAAAGTTCTCACGATGTGATGGGCAACATTTTTGGTGCGCATGTATTGAGACTTGCATATAGACACTAGCAAGAAATTAAGTTTTCATTTTTTTTGCTGCGGTTAAAATAACATTTCTTTTGAAACACTTAATAAACTCTGTTTAAACCTGAGTAAATCGTACTCATGATATTGGAGCAGGCCTACTCAAAGACGTTATCTAGATCCCCAGGAGGCCTTCATCTCTCCAAACCTTGCATTATATTGGACGCCATTTGTATTGCACTGACAAAGAATTCTATTTATTAGGGTTAGGGTTTGTATTGTTTCAGGCTAGGCTATTGTTTGGGTAGCCAGTACTATTCCAGGTTCCGAGGAGGTGAAGGCCGCCCCTCGATCATCGCTATCTACGAGTGCTAAAAGGGGTACTCGAATTGCAAACGAATCGACACCTAAAAGTTTCTTTAATAAAACTTCAAAAACAACACCTGAGATGGAAAAGAAATACCATGCGAAAGTGCTGATATGCTTTTCAAACGTTTTCGATAGAGGTGGCAAAGATTTAAATGGATACAAAAGCTTATTCTAGAAACTTGATTTCGGTTACAGTAAACCGATTTCAAGTTACTGTAAAATTCCCTTAAAGTTTATATGAATTTTAAAAAAAATTCCCAATTTTCCGAACTATCTTTAACTAAGATAAAACATTTTTTTTCCTTGTCGAAACTTTACTCTATCCTACTTTTAGCCCGTAACGTTCTGACTACATGATGCGACAATTTTGGTTCAAATTTCGCGCGGTCAAAGCAAGTAAATTAAGCCTGTGACGTCAGTTTATTTGCTTTTCACACTGTAAACAAAAACGTCACAATTGCGTTCCAGGTCCCATAAAATCTGTCGCATGAAATTGGGTTCAAACACGTCACAGAAAACTGTTTTGCCGCGATTTCTTTTTCTTTCCAAAAACTCTTTTGGGATTATATAACTGTAAATAAGTTTCTCTTAAATATATCAAAAAATAATTTTCAATTCATATGTACTTTAAAAGAAGCATTTTTCATCAACTCGAATCTTTGCCATCCTTCATGAAAATTGTCTCAAATGTTCTCCAGTGTACCTAGAAAGCTAATCTGAGTAGTCTTTCATCATGAGAAAGTTTATCATTTGCGGGTTGGCAGTGTCCCAGTGTCCCAGTGTCCCAGTGTCCCAGTGTCCCAGTGTTCAGCTAAGTACAAACAGTTAAAACTCTGAATTTCTAACGAGACCTGAAACAACCATGCATGGGGCTGATGAAAGCCAGGTCTAATCCACAGATCGAATTGGAATTTAGCGTGTTGGTTTTTGCGGAGGGAGAAAAACCGGAGAACCCGAAGAAAAATCCTCGGAACGAGGGCGAGATACCAACAAACTCGACTCACATAAGGCGCCGCGTCCGGGAATCGAATCTGGTCCACAGAGGTGAGAAGCGAAGCGCTTAACCACTGCGCCACCCCGGCTCCCCCAATTCTACTCACCCACCACTCAGCGTCCTCGCCCTCTCCCTTGACTAATATGACGTCACCTTCTTTGAAGGACAGTTCATCTTCGTTGTCAGCCTCGCAATCGTACAGGGCCTGGACCCGACGGGGATGTGTTGAGTGGACCTGGGGAAAAGAGATCATTACCTCACAAAAAGCCCTGGCTCAATAAGTAGTTTTACGAACCTTTTTTAAAGATTTGTTATTTGTAGTAAATTAAGAACTTGTCTACTCTGTTAAAGTTTTGAAAAAAAAAAATGGCTGTAAATTTGTATATGCAGAGATATTTTGCAAAAATTTTACAAATTAAAAAAAAATTTCTTTCTAAATTATCAATAGTGCTGTTTCGGAGGAGTCAATTTCATTGTTTCTAAGTTAGCGAAACACCTTGACATTTCGTAGAACGAAAATACAACCTCGGATAACAGCAATCACAGGATATCTGTCATGTGTAGGTGACAGATATCGAAGGTGCAATGACCATACTTGGGCAAAGTTACGATGTGTTGAATAATAAACAATATATTATATATACATACCGGGCTACTGTATAATGTAGGACTACTGTATAATGTAGGACCATATTTGGGCAAAGTTACGATATGTTGAATAATAAACTATATATTATACACCTTATTCCAATATGGCTGCTCTTATTTGCATAATGCCAACAAAACGTAGGATATTGGGCGAAGTGAATGCCGTCTTTATTAAAGCATGCAAAAGTAAGTAATACGGAGCAGTTTGAGAGTTTGGTCTTTCATTGTTGCAAAGTTATTGACATTTAAATACAGTGTAAATCATGAAAACGAGGCTAGTAGGTATAACTAGCTCAAACCCATACAAAACTCTATATATTGAAATATCGATAACTTATCACCCCTAACATTCAGAGTATTGCTAATCTTGGCATACTCTTTAACGTGGTAGCATTCAACTGTTATTTACTGCTCTCTACACTACTCAAACAAGATTTGCCATTTTGGAATAGGGTGTATATATACTTGTTTCATACTTGACACGGTTTTCTTTGTTATTCATGAGGCTTTGTTTTCCATACATACCCCCATACAATTCAATTGAATTGATCATTATAAATGCAAGGGATGTATGAGAAAAGTTCCTCCAGATACATCCCGGGAACTTTTCTCATACATCCCTTGCATTTATAACGAGCAATTCAATACAATTCAACGATATTTTGTTGTTTCTAGCTTATACACTGAATTGCGCTTGCATTAAGGAATTTGTTTTTGTTATTTTCTCCAAGGAATTCATTCACCTTGGCTTCAGCCAAACTTACTAAATATCCCTATAATGATTTAGAACCTTTTCTCCGTCTTGGTACTCGCCCAAAATCTACCTAAAAAGAGCTACATCAATGAAAATTTTGCCAAAACCTCGTCAAGTATGAAATAAGACACGTCGGCAATAAGAACGTCGGCAATAAGCCATATACATCCCTCGGGCCTACGGGCCTACGGGCCTACGGCATGTATATGGCTTATTGCCTCCGTTCTCGGTATTTAACTCTCACATACCGGGCTACTGTAAAGTCTAGGAGGAAGATCCGGCGCTGATCCAGTACTACTCCCGCTATGCTCCTTCACATCTTCCAGCTTGTCTTTCTCTGTTGTAACTACAAATAAGAAGTTGAAGCCAACACAGAGTGAGATCAGGGAAACGAAACGGTAAATTCCAATTCGATCTGTGGATTAGCCGGGTCCTGACTTTGATCAGCCCCTATGGTTGTTTCAGGTCTCGTTAGAAATTCAGATTTCTTAAACCATCCTTAACATTTGCAGGTAGACCACAACGCAACGACGGCCATGGAACTTGGAATGTGATTGGCTCCCCCAACAATATATAGTCTAACCATGTTTATAATATACTCAACAAATATCTGTATTCTGATTGGTCAATAACGAGTGCATAAAAAGGTTATTGAGTGCACAGTCGCATGCTCCCAGCAAATGTTTGCTCTGTATATTGTAAACAAAATCTCGCATGAACTGCTCGTGCTATACTTGATTTTTAGTATAAACCAACTAGTGGACTATTACAAATCCTGCATTCTGATTGGCTACCCTACTATAGGTCTATTTGTGATAGCCCATGGTGGAGGAAAACCGCACGCATTTTCACGAAGTAATAGCAGTTTTTCAACTCAATTTATTTCTTTCTATTATTTTCTACTGTCCGACTAGTTAGTTTATACTAAAACAATTAGACCTCTCGCCCTCATGGGCTACGAGTTAAATAGCCCATTCGGGTATTGACTCGTAGCCCATTCAGGCTGCGGGTCTAATTGTTAAATAGACACTGAGTGGTACTTTGAAAGTTAACAATTATATCAGAACTTTCAAAATATCAGTGCCCATAAATTACGTATAGCTTGAGCATATCATGCGATTTCCTCTACTCATTGAATGGTTATTGTTTTACGCACATCCTAACCAGTAGGTGTGTAGATCAATTAGAAGCGACCTTACGAACAGTCTAGCATTGGCAGTTTAAACAAAGTTGCCAAAACGATATGCCTCAATACAATACGTAGAGGAAATCGGTCAAGATGAGAACATTATTTGAAATACCACGTCGTCAGCACACCACATTACGAGAGGGGGTTCGTATGAGTGCGGGTTCGTATGAGTGCGGGTTCGTATGAGTGCGGGTTCGTATGAGTGCGGGTTCGTATGAGTGCGGGTTCGTATGAGTGCGGGTTCGTATGAGTGCGGGTTCGTATGAGTGCGGGTTCGTATGAGTGCGGGTTCGTATGAGTGCGGGTTCGTATGAGTGCGGGTTCGTATGAGTGCGGGTTCGTATGAGTGCGGGTTCGTATGAGTGCGGGTTCGTATGAGTGCGGGTTCGTATGAGTGCGGGTTCGTATGAGTGCGGGTTCGTATGAGTGCGGGTTCGTATGAGTGCGGGTTCGTATGAGTGCGGGTTCGTATGAGTGCGGGTTCGTATGAGTGCGGGTTCGTATGAGTGCGGGGAAAGTTACGGCAATGCCTTGCGACATGGTTACGTTTCACCATTGTTTTTGTCTTTGTGATCCAATCAAATTACAGAGTTCGGGTACTTTAAGTCACAGTACGGTTAAGGCCATGCCATATCTTGTCCCACTCATACGAAATCTAGCGCACTTGAGAGTACTTGAGAGTACGGCAGGGCAGCACGAGAAAAGGCCATCAGAGTTAGTTATGCTCAATACCTTTTATGGTTGGGTCTGAGTCATGTCGTACGGCTGGAGGCGGTGTACTAGGGGGTCTAGTGATAGAAACTGACGTTAGTAAGATGACATGATTTGGATCATTAGCAGGAAGGAAAGAAGACAATAGTTAACCCACATAAATTTAGATCATACAAGAGAGCACGTTGTTAGACGTCATTAAGTTTGTCAACTTTCATGAAACCATCGAACTGAATAGGAGATATTGTAGTTGAGTCTACGAATAGCAGTTTCAGCGGTATTGACCCGAACGCCTCACTTCAATGTAATGAAGCGCTATTCAAACTGTGTATCTAAATTAGTCGTGCTTGTTTAGGAGGGTGTTGGTGTCGTGTAAGAATGATGGTTTCAATGGCGCTTCATTACATTGAAGTGAGGCGTTCGGGTCAATACCGCTGAAACTGCTATTCGTAGACTCAACTACGATATCTCCTATTCTTTAAACAAGGACCCGCTCTATAAAATGGAAAAGATCCTCCCTCTCCTCGCCCTTTGGGATTCAAAATTGGAATTTCAAATCCAGAACAGTCAAGCAAGAAAGCAAGTAACAAGTCTTCAGTTAGAATACTAAATTGCTGATTAGAAGCTAGTAAAATTATAATAAGCCAAGAAAATGTACAAAAAAGGTAAAGAAGGTATTCATTTATATATATAGCGCAAATCCTATATGGATATATTCAAATGCGCTTCACAAGGTCATTTCTGTGATACGGACTGTGGCGCAATGTGCTGCCGTGCAGTTTACAATCATGGGTGATTGTTAGTACCTCAGAATATCTGGCTGTCGTATCGGGAGACAATCCCCTACTCTTTCTCGAAATAACACAACAGGTTCTTTCACGTCCCCTTCGTATATATAGATTAGAAGAGGAAGGAGACAAGGCAAACGGCTTATACGTCCCTGCCCAAGGACGCGGCTAGCATTCGAACCCCTGACCTCCCGTGCTCTACCAACTGAGCTAATAAAGTTGCTCAGTTACGCCTGTCAAAAGTGTTTTAGAAGCGTTTACAAACTCTTTAGTGTATTTTTACATTCAAGTTTTCAATTAGAAAACAATAGCTCTTTCGTTGCAAACAATAGGAGCAACCATAACATCCAAGATGGCGGCGCGTGGGGAATTCAAAATGAGTTTTATGGACTGGAAATTCAGCCCATAACTGACACCTAATGTATAATGTACAGAAGACAAACAGAGCATTACATTTAGGTATTGATAATGTAGAGTGGAACATCGCTTAACGGACACCCGCTTAATACGGACACCCGGTTATTTTACGGACAACGGACACTTTTCTCGGACCCAAGCACTAAAAGTTTATACAAAGTCCACCCAGTTATTAGGGCACTTTTAATGTACAGTAGACGTAATACACTGAATGTATTACTGTTTGGACGTTGCAAATTGTACAGCAATGAGCAAAATACAGAGTGTACAGAGTGTACTAATGTTAGACACTGCAGCTGTCTTAGCACCTTTAAATCTATGGTTAAGACGTATCTTTTTGGGATTGCTTATAATCTTAATTAGAAAACCGTTACTTAGCTTTATAACTAGGATTAGTATTAACATAATATTTATCTTAAATATTGTAAAAATAGATTTTATTATTTACTATTTATATTGTAAATTAGCATGCAATTGGTTAATATAAATGTTTTAAATTCTTATTATTGTAAAGCGCCACTGGATTCTTAGTAGAAGTGGCGCTATAGAAATTCATTATTATTATTATTATTATTATTATTCATTTAATTTGTCTAACCTTGTAAAATCCCTACAGTACAATATAGTCGTGTACTATAGAGTGTAAATGGATTAAATCTTGTGTATTACTGTAACACTTTAACATTTGTCTTTTATCAATACAACACAAATAAGTGACGTCATTAGAAAAAAACCGCTTAATACGGACACTGGTTATTATGGACATTTTTCCCCGGTCCCTTCGGTGTCCGTATTAACCGGGTTCAGGAGCCCATAACTAGGAGCGCCCATATATCCTTTTTAGTTGTCACAGCGCTTTTACAAGTTGGGCTATTTTTAGATTATTTCCCCCGCCAATTGGTAGATTGCACCGTGGCAGAAAAAAGATGCTTCATTAGTTACTTTTGTTATAAGCAAACATGACTGCTACGTTGTGATTTGATTCCCTTAGGAATAATAGCAACTCAACAATAGCGGGAAACCATTCTAAAAATATCCTAACTTGTGAAAACGCTGTGAAATAGGCCTAGTATGCGGGATGGACGCTCCTAGTTATAGGCTCCTGCTGGGTTCCTCTGTACATTTGAAGGCAAACATTGTTTTTCAGTGAACATTTCTTCCTATAATATAAGCGGACGTGGACGCATGTTTTCATTCTTACCTAGGAAGTGTTGCAGCATTAAGAGGCTCCGTTAAGGTCTTGCCCTGTGTAGTGTCGAGCTCCCCATTGGCAAGTTTGCTGCTGTCAGCCGAACTCGCTCTTGTAAGACTTGCAGGCCTGGGCGGCGGAAGTGGTCGGTTTGTTTTCCCATCCTCTCTATCCCCTAACCCCTCCAGGGGTAAAGATTTCTTCTGTTCCAGCAGTTTCTTCACTGAAATACTCTTTACCAAATCCACCGTGTCTTCGCCAAAACAGGCCCTACCTTCAGATCGGGACCGTTTGTGCGTGGGTACAGGCGGTGGCAGTGGTTTAGAGTCCAAGGTCCCTGCTCGTTTTGGGGCTGGTGGGATAGGTGGTGGTCTCCGTACAGTGTCGGGTGTGGTTTTGATATCCGGCACTGTTGGTGGCCTGACTGGGTTGTCATCAAATTGCGGCTTAGGGAGGGGAGGTGGGGGGAGTCTGTTGCGGCTGACGGAGGAACAACGTATGGGGGGAACGGGTGGGGGAGACTCGACAGGCTCCAGTGTCTTGTTTGTATCATCGTACCTTTAAGGGTATGATTAAAATAATTTCACTCAGTTTTTGGGGATAGCGGGATCTCCTTTTGGGTTTCTAAAAAGAGAAGATCTCGGATCCTCTAACATCACTTAAAAACTACATTAGACAACGAAACAAATAGGCTAATAGACCATTTTTATTTACGTGTATACCACCATTTCGTTGTGTATTGTTTCCTTTATTTCTTGTTAACGCATGAGATACATTGGACACTGTCAACCCCCAAATGATACACTTTCTCTTGACGAAACACAAAAATAACTACTCAGATTAGCAGAGTATGCTTTCCAGGTATTCTGGAAAACAATTGAGACAATTTTGATGAAGCATGGCAAAGATTCGAGTGGATGAAAATATAACTTTGAGAGAAATTTAGAGCAACTTGAAATTGGTTCACTGTAACGGAAATCTCGTTTCTAGAATAAGGTTTTGTAATCCACTTTAATATTTGCCATCCTCTATCGAAAAACTTTGAAAAGCATATCAGGACATTTCCATGTTATTTTTGTAGTTTTGTTTTAAAGAAGCTTGAAGATCGACAGTGTCCTTTAAGAAAGAACCTTTTCCCCAAAGTATTTAAGATGGAGACAGCAAACAAGCTGGGTAAAACGGTCTATTAAGGCAAATTAGTTGCAAGACAGTGTTTCATAGTGCGATCGAGCCATAACAAAATCTGGGGCTACCTGTGGTAGTAAACTAGTTTTACCGGGACCAATTAAACGTGGCGATGGCTTTCGTGTTAGAGCCAAAACAGCTTCACACTTGTTTTATTCCTAGCAACATGAAGGTCACGTTTCCAGTGTCTCCAACAGCTTAATATGCTGTCAACCTCTCATGCATACCCACTTTTAATGTGAGCCCTATTGGCTGAGAAAGTAAACCAACCAATCAGAATCCAAAGTAAAACCAAACGCAAATTGGTTTTGCTTTTGCTTTGGTTTGTCATTGGCTCACAGGGAAGCCATTTATGAGTTACTTGTGATTACTCGTTCCTATGATTGGCTGGCATAGGGTAGCTGGGTAGTTTGCGTTTGGTTTTACTACACTCAACTGAAAACCGCTCTATCAAGGTGAAAGCATTTCACGAAGATGCAGCACACCTACCCTGACTTCGGTCCATGTCCAAAAGTACTCGAGGAAATACTTGTTGAGGCAGGGATGGCGACGCTTGCTCTCACGTTCACTGGAACCGTGACAGTCTCCCCAGTACGGGGAGGCGCGGGAGGTTTTCTCCTCAGTATTACCGGCGATGCGTTTGCCATGGCTAGCCTGTCAACACTCCCCGGGGGAGTAAATTGTCCAGCGAAGTTTTCATTGCTATGAAGGCTGAGGCCAGATATGAGTGCACTCATCGACATCACATCAGATGCGCGGCCTGAGCCTGGTCGTGAGGGTAAAATCATCTGGCTAACGGGTCTTGGAGGTAGAACGCGATGGTGCCGGGGAGGGGTGGGGGGCCCTGTTCGTAACTTTCAAAGAAGAACAACAGTCATAATAATATTAGGCAATATTCGTATTTTCACGGAAGAGCTGGAACGAGCACTCAATAGAGACTCATGCGGGGGAATTCGCAAAAACCTATTTAGAATCAGAATAGAATTTTTTTTCAAGGGACAAATGTATTTTTAAAGCGGGAATGGCGCAATGGCGCAGCCTGGCTCATTCCCTGCAAACCTTCTTCTATGAATACGGATTTCGATTGTCATGCTAACCCTAACCAGCTTACCTTGTTTACTGGCTTGACAGAATCATTGAGAGTCTCATCATCACTAAAACTGGCCTTGATGTCAGCGAGGTCAATTGGCTCCTCGTAAATTCCATCCGCCTGAAAAATAACAGCCAAACTGCATTTACATGCGTATGATGACTAGTCCCTGTAAAAAAACTATTAGGATACCTTACAAATAACCATAATATAAAATAAATAATAAATAAATATTATATTTGTTATAGCAGGCTGAGTATTACAGCTTACAGCTGGTGGGGGCCTGATTTTACTCCTCACGCACTCCTCGCTACATTAACTGTTTCGGACACACTACACTCGACTCACAGTTGATTTTTACGGAGGGAGGAAAACCGGAGAACCCGGAGAAAAACCCTCGAATGCAGATAAGGAATCAACAACAAACCTAACTCACATACGGTACCCGAGCCGGGAATCGAACCCGGGACCGCAGCGGTGAGAGGCGAGTGTTTTACCACTGTGCCAACCTGCATCCCCAACCATCCAATCAGATGTGTGTATTAGGGTCACCTGCCAGCCCTGCATTTTGTCATGTTGGACAGCTACTATATTAGACACCTATACACAGCTATTGGATAATTCGCATGAGCTGTTCACGCTATTGTGTTTATTGATTGCAGGATTATATGTTCGGTATAATGAAACACTTACAGGATTCGGTTCTTATTCCGGAATACGTTCAATCTTGCGCACCCCAATTCAACAATCTTGTCCATAACATGCCTTACCTGATTCAGGCCCCAGTCTATCTTGACATGATCACAATGATTCAGCTTCCCTTTCGCACATTTCTTTAACTACAGAAAATGGGAATTGAACATGGGTTACAGATTTTATAATGGTGATGGTGATCACAATAACAATCGAGTATGTTAGACCATGTTTCCACCTTGTGTACACCATATTTACTCCAAGTTTACACTATGTTCACTCCATGTTCACTCCATGTTTACTCCATGCTTACACCATGTATACACCATGTGTACACCATATTTACTCCATGTCTACACTATGTTTACTCCATGTTTACTCCATGCTTACACCATGTGTACACCATGTGTACACCATATTTACTCCAAGTTTACACTATGTTCACTCCATGTTCACTCCATGTTTACTACATGTTTACTCCATGCCTACACCATGTTTCCACCATGTATACACCATGTGTACACCATATTTACTCCATGTCTACTCCATGTCTACACTATGTTTACTCCATGTTCACTCCATGTTTACTCCATGTTTACTCCATGTTTACTCCATGTTTACTCCATGCTTACACCATGTTTCCACCGTGTTTCCACCATGTATACACCATACTTACTACATGTCTACACTATGTTTACTCCATGTTTACACCATGTTTACACATTTATCAAATGCACGCATGACAACAGACTCACAAAGTTGAACGTCTCATTGTGTCCAGAATCTTTTGCTAACTCCACAGGTGTCTTTCCAATGAGATTTTCTAACGGACGCAAAGGAAAACAGACGATTACTACAGCCATATAGTTACAGGGGCTGTGTCATAGTAAGATGCCTCTATATTGATGGTTTGCACGTTACGTCATAGCCGCCATGTTGGTGTACAGTTAACAATAGATTCTTTGTTAGCTTCTTTTGTTCTGTACACGAACATGGCTGCCATGCCCATTGTCATTTGAATCTCTGGGGATTGAGTGCAGACAATCTATTGGCAGTCGAAGCCGGAGCTATTGTCAGCGATTTTCATGTGAACGGTAAAACAAATATGCAAACATGTCTAACAAACTGTGTATTGAAGTAGTCTTGAAAGAAAAGGTTGTGTATCACTTCAATCAAGCATTGTTCGTAGCCAATGGACCTTTTGCAGGAATGCAATCACATGTCTGTACTGAACTGTGGCAAAACAATCTAAACTATTTAAAGGCACTTGTACGAAATCGATATTGTTACATGTAGCAAGCAAAACCTGTTTGTGAATACTATTTTCCACCTCCAATCGATTGTCGAACTTTCTAAACCAGCGTTTTTAAAAAGAGCTTGCCATCCAGCATCCATGGCAGCGCCTTTCCCATGAGGATCACAAGCTGAATTGATTTGTTAACGACGTATTATATCAGCACGTGACTTTTTCCTGCAAAAGGCCTATTAACAGCCACCAATCGAACAGTAGGGAATTTAAGATATGACGACTATGGTCTACGACTACGGACGCGCACCAGTAAAGGACTGGAACGAGACACTCGTGTTGGTTTCATTGCAACGTAGCGAGTCCACGACGGCGAGAAGTCAGCGTGTTTTTCGTAGTCACCACAACAGAGTACGCTAGTCGGATTTAATGTAATAATTCACCACTCTTTTGGATATTTCAGTAGCTAACCTTTAAAATACACAATAAATTGCTTTCTGTTCGAGTTTACAGCATTTCTGGTCATAGCTTATGTGGGAATTTTTGATCAATTAGCCGGTAACAAAACGAGCGGGGGACTGGAACCGAGTCAGTAAAACTAATTCAATTAATAACTAGTCGAAGTGAGCATTATTTTCAAAAAGAATAGATCAAACTTAGCTAGTAATTGCTTATAATTCAGACAAGATTCACTTGAATCATGTCAAACTTGGCACACATGCTAATTTCAACATCCTCTGTCATGTGATGAACTTCATTTTAGAATTAGAGTAATTCTGATAAACTCGGTCCCAGTCCCCTGCTCGTTTTGTTACTGGCCAATTCGGTCGGCAACGCGACGACTTCAGCTCAGTCTCGCCAAAATGTTGAAATTTTCGCGCCATTCGTTGCGTACTTGGCCCAGTACTCCAGATGACCGCTAGGCACGTCCAACCGTAGTCGTAGTCCGTAGTAGTCGTATCTTATATTTGCTATTATCTGTTGGGGGAGGGGGAGTGAAAAATGTGAGGGGGGCAAAAGTATCAGTTTTTAACGCTGTACGCTGTTAGCTTTTTTTATTTTTTTTGGGGGTAGGGGGTGGGGGCTTTATCTACTGGGTATCATAATTCTTCTTCTTACCCCCCCCCCCCCCCCCCCCAAAAAAAGCAATAATGAATGTTCCCTAACCACTAAACCTTTAACTTCACGCTCTGCAGAGGCAAAGGATATTAATTAAATGTATATTCGTATTTAGGAGGCCACAAATGGTTAACTTACCCATATCAAGACTATCCATGGATCCAGAGCGAAGAAGAACCTTGATAACTTCTGTTTTACCAGCCATAGCTGCCAAGTGGAGGGCGGTGTTACCCTCGCCATTGACAACATTGAGATCGTTACTGAAAGAAAATGGTATCGAGTTAATATATACACTAACAAGTTATTTTTGTGCTATGGACTGCATACTATTGTGGCGCAATGTGCTGCCGTGCAGTTTACAATCACGAGTGATTGTTAGTACCTCACAATACCAGGCTGTTGTGTCGGGAGACAATCCCCTACTCTTTCTCGAAAAAAAAAAAACAGGTTTTTTCGCGTCCCCGTCGTATAGATTAGAAGAGGAAGGAGACAAAGCCAACGGCTTATACGTCCAGAACCTCCCACACTGAAGACCGTGCTCTACCAGTTAACTTCAAACCACCATGTTATATCCTCCAGATATTGTTTAGAATTATAAAATCCAGACGCATAGATTCGTAACATAAAAGAATTACTATGCACATGGCATATTACATGTACTAGCATTACAGAAACTATAACAATGACTAATATACGCAATATAATATTTTAATGTTTTAAATGATTTATGATGATACAATACACCACATTCCTAAGGGCGTATTCTCTGTATTTTAACAGTTTTATAGCCACATGTACAATGTATGGAAAACAACATCCTTGCCATGCGAAAGAGCATACCAACAGTGGTGATTCTGTAGAATTTGAGTGTTGTAGCATAAAAGGTTGTAACGTTACAGTGATTTGAAATTAGAGAGATTTGT
The DNA here is from genome assembly GCA_030867875.1 of Actinernus sp. WN-2022. NCBI lineage: Eukaryota > Metazoa > Cnidaria > Anthozoa > Actiniaria > Actinernidae > Actinernus > Actinernus sp. WN-2022. Next base: position 36,163,920 of record JAOWCC010001210.1, read on the forward strand.
ATCAGAAAAACCATGTAGGCCATTCCAGCCTCGCTTTAAAGTTTTTTCTACATTTAAAATGCCAATAACTCGACAGCAATTTAAAACATTGCTTTCAAACTGTGGTCAATTCCTAATTTAGGTACGATATTTCATGTGGTAGCAATAGTTTCTCTGTACACATTAATCTTAAAAATTAATGCAAATTAGGTGGTGGCTATCATGAATGAGGTCTATACTAACACATACAATATACCTGTAATATATTAAGTCCTTACCAGTTTTGCGCGAGAAAATCTACAATGTGTAATGACGTCAGGTCCTCTTGTTCGACAGCTTCGTGTAATGCTGTGTTTTTATTGTCCTGTGGACAAAGAACAGCAAGACTAAACTACGCATGCGTACAAGCATTTTCCAAAGATTCTCGTACCCAGACCCTATGTTTCTTACTGCGCATTCTCGACCAAATTTCTTGCCGCTGACCAAAAGGTACGTGGGCTCTGGGCGTTAGTGTCATTAGATTTTGGATCCTTACGGAGGACGATTAGGGTGAATACCGTAAACATTGCTATATTTTTGTGAAGACAGATGCAAAAGTAGTACTGATCCTGAAAGAAAAAGAACACACTTGCCTATCGACAGGGAAACTATTCTGGGAGATAAGAAGGAAAAACAATTATGTTGAAGAAAGAGAAATGCCATCAACGTAAAACTCGTGTATTAATGCATACAGACCCTCTCTCCAATGTGAGACCTGTTTTCGTGAACACTGCGCATGTCCGTGACGTACAATAAGCGCCGAACTCTAATTTTACGTTCTTCGCCAAAATTTCATTAAAAAATAAATCCTATACAGTTTCATTTCACAAATAAGATACAATATACGCGTCCAACCTGTATGGAATTTACAATGGATTGGCTAAAGGCTCTCCATTGTAAATATCCATCCGCCCCTTATCCTGCTGCCATCGTTACTATAGCAACATTAATCTAAGGAGTTTGGCTTACTCTAGATACACTATACAGCTATTAAAAAAAGCCTTAAGCCTACGTGACAAGGAATGGAATATGGTATCGATTACTAAACTAAATATACTATTTAAAACAATTGTACTTCAACTTCCATATGGATGGAAGAATTCCCCAGAATCAAACGGTAAGAAGTGGTTTGTGATATACTGTCAAGGCATGACTGTACCCGGAGCCACATAGACAATGAGAACCAATCACAGGGCCACTTAGACAACGAGAACCAATCACATTGCAGAACGAAAACAAAGCATTCCAACTTACGGTTATCTGATCCAATCAGTGACGAGTACAAGACAATAGCATTTCAACTTGGTCGAGCTTCGATCCGGTATACGGCAAATTTCGTGGACTAGTTCTCAACTCAAAATCTTTTGAATGAAGAAAATGGCGTGGCTATGCTAGTATTCGTAAGTTGGAAGGCGTTATCTTCGTTTTGCAATGTGTTTAGTTCTCGTCGTCTAACACTAGTCGCACTGTAAGACCTTTTTCCAGGCGTTTTGTGAAATAGCTGTGTCTCGGTAAACGGAACAATCTCGGTTTCTGGGAAACCCCCACCCCTCCCCCACACTTCACCCTACCCTTTAATGGTTAATCATTAATAGAACGATGGAATTGTGGGAGGGGTGGGTAGGTAGTTCCCAGAAACCGGGATTGAGTCCGGTAAACAAACATACAGGCAATGTTGCCGTGAGATCAACGCCCTCTCCAAATCCTTGTAGAACTGCTAAAATGTCTCGAAACTTCACTGCTTGGTGGAGTTCCTATAAAAAGAAAACAAAAATTGCAGGTGGCTTGTTCATCGGTAATCAAATATTTCTATACTTTCTCCTGCACGAAGCTTTACATCCCCCACCCCAATACTGAAAATCTTAAAAAGAGTATTTCATATGATGGGGCGATTTTCTGTAATAAACTACCAACAGATCAACATAATGCACAATCTCTAGCCTTGTTCAAGAAACTACATAAGGCCATCACTCTCCTTGATGAGATTTAATTCTTTTTTTTTTAACATGAATACGCGTTGTTATTTTTAGTAGAGTATTTGTATTACCACAGTATTTGTAAAATTAAATGTTTATATTATATATGTATTACGTAGTCATACTTGATGCGACTATATCTATAACATGGCTTCTATGAAAACCAATACTGTATGTTGATTAGAACGCCGTGGATAAATAAAATTTCAGTTCAGTTCAGTTAATTCACAAACCAAAAGAAGAATTATTAACTCAACGTTAATTGAAGTTAAAGAAAATGCTTTATTGAATATGCAGAGACTTATAAAAGTCCTGAGGTTATCGCCGTATTTACTTTTATTCGTAAAACAAAGTTTGCAGTAACGGCTGGTTCACACTTGCAACGCAATCGCGGACGCCAACGCGGACGCCAACGCGGACGCCAACGCGGACGCCAACGCGGACGCCAACGCGGACGCCAACGCGGACGCCAACGCGGACGCCAACGCGGACGCCAACGCGGACGCCAACGCGGACGCCAACGCGGACGCGGACGCCAACGCGGACGCGGACGCCAACGCGGATCCAAACGCGGATGCAGATGTAGATGCAAACGCAAGCGCAAACGCGAGCGAAACGTACGCAGACTCACGATCGGTGCCGTAATTGCCATTATTACGGCACTGAGTGTGCATTCGTTGCTTGCCGCATCTGCATTTGCGTCGCTAGTGCGGACCAGCCTTTAAGTGTCCATGAGCCCAAATATTTTATCATTAAAATCGATTCAACATCAAGTAAACAGTTGAAGAGTAAAATATTTCTTAGTTTGAGTGTTGCGTCTACGAGTTATAATGGTTTAAATTTCGCATATGCTAATGAGGTGACGTCAAACAGGGAATTTACTGTCATTTAATTCCCCTTGTGATTGAAACTGACTTCTGATTTAGATAAAATATTTGGTAAAATCAGATATAAGCTTCACATATATTAACGTTTCTGTATATAAAAGATTCCCGGTTTGGTCTGAGCAGTCTGAAAATGTTAAAGCACAATTCTACCGTTCAGTGGCAATAGGCTTTCGGCGCGGTGGAATTTCCTGGTTTCCTTACAAACACACATCAACCCTTAACTAAGACATTTCTGAAATCAAATCTATCGAAACTGCATCTTTAAGGCTGGTTCTCATATAATCGTCCCGAACGCTCGATTCTTTTGTTCTGCATATTAATTTACGCTTCGATTCACACCGAACAAAAGGTTCAAGCGATCGGGACGATTATATGAGAACCAGCCTTAAAGTGCATATGAGCCCTAGCCAGTTATCTTTGATATCGATTGTACATGAAGTGGATATTCCAACGGTAGAATATTTCTTGATTTGGGTGTTGCGTCTTCGAGATATAAAGGTTTATATTTCGAATATGCTAATGATGTGATGTCATCACCGACATCACCTATTATACAAAAGCATGCTGGTAGAGACAAATTACCTATTTTTAAATTCTAAGTTATATTTGAAGCTTATCAAAGTGATTTTACAAATAAAACATTCTAAATTAGAAAATAGCTTAATTCACAAGCACAAAGAAATTCAGCAAATGTCGGTGATGACATCACATCATTAGCATATTGGAAATATAAACCTTTATATCTCGTAGACGCAACACCCAAATCAATAAATATTCTACCGTTGGACTATCCACTTCATATACAAGCGATATCAAAGATAACTGGCTGGGGCTTATATGCACTTTAAGACTACTTCCCTTTTGTGCAAAACCATTTCGTCCAATCAGAAGAGCTCAAAATAGAGCTTTCAATTTTAAACTGTTTCCCACATGGAATTTTGATCCTATTAAAAATTATCAGTGCTTTCACTACTGACAATTCAAATCTGTAAAAAAAACTGAGAAAAAAATATTCTTGTTAACGTTTTCGTGGATTTTGGTGTCTAAGCCAATGAGGTGGACAAATGAAACAATACGCAATTAGCACCTTTCTGCATTCTTTGCCGTTGGACTGCCTAGTTCTTATATATAATCGTATAATATATAATCGCCGTGACCCCATAAAACGCACCAATACCCACGATTGCTCTCATCTGACTTGATAGCTCAGTTGCCATAGAGTGCCAGACATGCAACCTGGAGGTCGTTGGGTTCGAGTCCCACTTGGGTCAGATATTTTTTCTCTTTCCCTCGTAGGGCGTGCACACATAGCACTACAGCATACCACTTTACATCACATTCTTTACACCTACTAGTGCTACGCGGCAAACATGATTTCATATCATAACTACATATGCCTAGTTCTTATCCGAACCTTTACTTAATGTGAATCATTCAACTCTGTTATAATAATAAGTGTCACTATGATGAATGGTTGAAGCCCTGTACGTGAGGATTCTATCCAATCAGAGCTTTCTTTTCCTTCAAGGAAGCTATAAGAAAATGCTTGGTTTGATCATAGTTAATAGAGGGGAATGATTAGAAAACCCGGCAAACTTAAAAAGGGCTAACAATGGCATTGCGATTTAGGTTGGAAGGGAGTAAGACAAAAGATTGTGCACGGTCATAGCTCATTAGCGTTCCCTGAACGACTGAACCAATAGACCCTTTGCACGTTACGTCATAGCCGCCACGTTGGTGTACAGTTAACAATAGATTCTTGGTTAGCTTCTTTTGTTCTGTACACCAACATGGCCGCCATGCCCTTTGTATCTCTGGGGATCGAGTGCAAACCATCTACAGAAACGTGGAGTCGGGCCGCAGTGAATAACAACCTGCGATTTTATTGGCTCGCTACCCCAACAAAACAACAATAGAACGATACAATATCGATAGATTTCTTTATAGTATGGCCCAAAAGGGGTCCAATAAAATAGGTTTTTAGTAGCTCCGGTCTTACCCTTTCTATTGGCTGATTGACATATTCCAATATCTATTGTGTTTTGTGCACGGTCACGGTTGAAAAAAGCGAACAAAGACCTATAACAAAGAAGGTCGCTGGGTTTCATAACCCAGGGCTCGAAATTAAGAAAAAAAAGGAGGCGTAATATTACGCCCAGCTTAAAAAAAATAGGCGTAATTCTCTAAAATTTAGGCGTAAATGTCAAAGTTTGACAGCTCCTATCTATAGGTTTTGTCATGCAAAACAACTTGTTTCGTGCGGGAAAATAGTTTACATTACAGGAGCTGTCAAACTTTGACATTTTGCGGTTAAAAGTTCAGACTTCACACGCCAAACGTCGCCGCGTAATTAGTAAACTATGCATTTCAAACTTGAAACAACAGACAAAAAAGTTTACACTAAACGCTTGCTTGCAAATGGTAGTAATTTTTTCAAAAAAATCAGATAGTTTTAGAGATTTGGAAATAAGACTTGTCTTCTGATACTTTTTACCTTTGTAAGATGATCTAGGCGTAATTTTACGCCTAAGTGGAAAACGTTAGGCGTAAAACGAAAAAATCTAGTCGTATTTCCGCCCGGGCGCAATTTCGAGCCCTGTAACCATTCCACTCTGTTAACTACGGTTTCATTGATGGGAATCTACTGCAAACTAAATGTTTGTTTTGATGCTCGAAATATGGAAAGTAGTCAAAAGTAAAGTATGAACTTGATACTTGAAAGGGGGCGTGGATACATGCATCAGGAGTTCCGGACTTCCGGTTGGATCACACTGCATTCTGGGTAGGTGGGCTCAGAAAAGTGGGCATCAACTTCTAGATCGGCCATATTGGATTTGAGTGCAGTCAATTTTTGCTCCTTTGCAAGTTCAAAAACTTACTACCTAATACACGGAATATCTTACCTTTATAGACTCTTCAGTTGGGAGTTCTAAGTCGATGTTTAAGCTTCAGAACGGGATTAATAAAGTTTCCAAGTTGACTGCGCTCAAATCCAATATGGCCGCTCTGTAAGTTGATGCCCACTTTTCTGAGCCCACCTACCCAGAATGCAGTGTGATCCAACCGGAAGTCCGGAACTCCTGATGCATGTATTAATAGAATTGGTAACATTTCTTACTTGTAAGATCTTCTCTGGGCTATCGCCTGACTTCTGAGCAAACTGGTGTTTGATATACTTTGCTCTGATAAACTCCTTCTTTTCCTCCCTGTAAACATAATTTGTAGTAAAACTAATAAGATGATATTTCATGAGTTGATACTGTAAAACTGGTAAAACTGCCTCCCGGGTATCTCAGTGGTTAAGCTCCGGTCTGTTGAGCGGGAGGTCGCGGGTTCAAAACCCGGCCGGACCAACACTCAGGGTCTTAAAATAACTGAGAAGAAGGTGCTGCCTTTGTGAAACAATCTCGTTCACGAACTGCAAATGGTTAGACATTCACGTCTTCTCCGATAAGGGCGTCAAATCGTAGGACTAAGGACTGGATGTCAATTGGGGGGCGAGAGCTCTGTTTCCTTCCCTTGTCACAAATGATGTGACTAATTGACCTATATCATTATGACGTCAAATCAAAACAATCTATTGTTTAAACGCTAAGGATCACGGTCGTGGGAGGGGGACAAAACAGGGACAACACAAAGGAAATCGCTATCGAATGTATTTTGTAGAACGTAGAATAGCGGTAACAGCCACCAAATAAGGTAAATATTGTGGGATGAACATTGATACAGCTGATATCTGGAAACTAGACAATTCGAAGTTAAATTTTCCTCAGCAGAGCAGATTTAGTTCAAAACTCTATTGTTCAAGTCGATTCTGTCCCCCTCATAAACAAGCCGTGACGTCATAATGATATAGGGTAATTCACTAAACTAAAGTAAACTATTATTAGACAGACTTTAAAGTACTTATAAGCCCTGCCAGAAATCGTTTATTTGGGTGCAATAAAGTGTTTTAGATAAGATAAGTATTTATATTATGTTATATGTATATATTTTCTGTTATATATATCTCTACATGTATACATATATGTGTATGTATATGTATATCAGTCTCTGTTTATGTGTATATATTTTACATTACTTCTTATATTAATTTTTTTTTTTTTTTTATAATATAGGTATAGTTATTTTTACTATAGTTATAGTTATTTTTACTATTTTCTACTTTTTAATATAGTCTTCTCATACTCCATGTAAGCGCATTGAGATTTTTAAATGCGCCATAAAAACCTATAATAATTATTATTATTTTAAAATCTTGTTCAACCATTTTTGGGTGATTTATAGCCGCGATATTGCTTTAAAATCCACTACAAACAATTGAAATGACGTCATTTAAGGAACATGATGCGGACTACTTTGAAGATGAATTTAGTCATGACACTGAATGTGTTCATTTTTCCAGGTTTTTTTCATACATCAGATATTTGATCCTTGTAACCTTATTACAAAATATATTTTAATACTATGAAGTAGGCTGCCATAAAAACGGGGCAAAATGAACTCGAATTACCCTATAGCATTATGACGTCACGGCTTGTTTATGAGGGGGACAGAATCGACTTGAACAATAGAATTTTGAACTAAATCTGCTCTGCTGAGGAAAATGTCTGGTTTCCAGATATCAGCTGTATCAATGTTTATCCCACAATATTTACCGTATTTGGTGGCTGTTACCGCTATTCTACGTTCTACAAAATGCATTTGATAGCGATTTCCTTTGTGTTGTTGCTGTTTTGTCCCCTTCCTACGACCGTGATCCTTAGCGTTTAAACAATAGATTGTTTTGATTTGACGTCATAATGATATAGGTCAATTGGCTTATGACTTAACGACGTCCTTGAAATTTGTTTCCTTAAGGTTACCGGATACCTTCAAAACGAAAAAGATGAATTTTTTTTTTCGCACAGAATTGTAGTTTTAGTAGTAGTCTATCATATACCGAAAACTCCATTCAATAAAAAATAATGTTAACGGAGAAATACCAAAAGGAAGTTTTTTAACCAGAAGTAAAAGGTTCCGTTTGATTGACAGCAGATCAATAAACACATGACAAGTGCTCAATCGCCCGTAATGACGGTGTGGGGAAAGCTAGCGCATATTAAATTGATTTCATAAACCAATGTTTACGTTTATTGAGAACAGTTTTTTCCACACACGTTTCCATAATTCCATCGGTTGTTGGCCTTATGCCTTCCAAAAAGCAAGCAGGATGCCCTTAGCTTAGAAAACAAAGAAAAAAAGAAATGCAAAACAAGGCCAAACAATGCATACGACTACAAAGCCAAATAGGAGTCCTCGCAAAACCCGACAAGGGTTCGTATTTTCACTTTCAGACAGAGTGCCGAGTGGTCCACATCTGAACATAAAGGAGAATTGATAGGAGCCAGCCGAGATAATATTTGTTTCCAAGAAAGCTAAGATGGAAACGTATAAAAGTCTGACGGCGACTCTGAATCGCTTGAAACCAACACCACGATCTAGCTTTTGCCGTACTGTTTCAGCCGCCTGCAAATCGCTGTCTCCTCTACTAACTATACTGGCATTCAAGGCGTCTCTAGGTGTTCACCTTGGCTTCGTCCCTCAAGGTCTTTTTGTCTTTCCCATTTTTCAAGTCACACAAGAAAACTAGAACAACCAGCTGATAACTTTTCTCGATGCGGCGCGTAGCTTTGATCGGAAATCAACATTGGCGGGAACTCTTGTCAGATAGTTAAACTGTGATCAGAAATGATTGGCCAGGAGCTCGCTAATTGAAGGGCTCCGTGCAAGAACAACGTAAGTGACTTTGATCAACATAAAATTTCTCCCAAGCACACTTACTTACTTCCTTATACTTGAGTAGGGAGAAGTTCACATTTGATCAAAGACACTTACATCATTATTGCACGGAACCCTTCAATTGTTAGAAAGGCGGGGCTTCAGATTCACGCACGACAGACGGCTAGATTTTTAAAGTGCTATTTTCTACGCTTTCGATTTTCAACCAAAAAAGCTCCCACTCAAGAGGAATTTATTCGATTTGTTTGAAATTTTCACAAAATGTCAATTGATATCTCAGCTGCAAAACTGTGTCGGAAAATTGGAAAATTCTAAAAAGAGAGCTCTTGACGGCGTTTTCCGCATAACTACTCTGATTTTTTTCGCCTTTTCACGGTGAGCATGATAACTTTTGAACTAAATCCCCGACACGGTTTTGTAATACGATTCCTCTGAAATGCGACAAAGCAAACAAATTTTAATACTTTAAAATATTTTCGTAGTCGGAGCTTCTGAAAGCCATTTCACTAGATCGGAGAAACGGGATCGCGAAAAATTCGAGATTTTCAAAGAACTCAAAACTTTTTATCTATTCTTGTAGCCAATTTTATAAGCTTTAAAATGATTCCGGTAACCTTAAAGTGCAACTAACCCCTTTTGCAATTTTTATACATATGAATCTTTGAAAGGTTTTGAGTACTTCTGTGAAGAAATTTTTGGCTTACATAGAATACTCTATGTTCTATGCTTGTTTGAAATGGTGAAAATTTGACCTTTCCTGACCCATGACCGCGTAAGAAAAAGACTGGGTCGATTCTTGATCTTACGTCATCTAATTCATTCCACTTTGCAATAATTTGAATAAATATTTAGCAGCTTGTCTAAAATAACTGTTTTCTTTACTAATTGTGATAGAAAGGCGACATGGAGAATAATGCATTAATGAGGTGACGTAAGATCAAGAATCGACCCAGTCTCTTTCTTACGCGGTCATGGGTCAGGAAAGGTCGAATTTTCACCATTTCAAACAAGCATAGAACATAGAGTATTCTATGTAAGCCAAAAATTTCTTCGCTGAAGTACTCAAAACCTTTCAAAGATTCATATGTATAAAAATTGCAAAAGGGGTTAGTTGCACTTTAATAAACGAAAATGACCGGCATTAATTTTTGCTATCTATGTTGGTCATTTTCTTAACAGTTCGACCTTTAAATGATATACTAAAAGCACTTAAAGTTTTGATATTTCACAATTAGACTGCTGCGAGCTCAAGGTTGCAATCGGCAGATAGATTCAACTACAGGGCTTGATATTCACTTTTTTTTTCAAGGTGCTAGCTGGCGACTAAACAAACATATTTGGTCGCCAAATCATAATTTTTGGTCGCCAAGAACTCAAATCCATCTTCATTGGATCACTGAATCAAAACAAATGCGGCACGAAAATCGAAGCACGTGTTGATATAAACTGCGCCCACGCTTCTAAAAAAACATGAATCAATGTCGCGCCCATCCTACTTTTTGAAGAGAAACCGCAAAAACAAATTGGCACCTAGCCGAACATGGAGAACAATTACAAGTCCATTGGGACTTCGTTTGGGACGACGTTTTAAAGGAAACTGAATATGGAGTTGCAGTCTACAGAGTTTTTATTAGAAATACCAATGAATAAGGGTTAAAAGGGTAAGTCCAGTTTTGAAAGTTTGGTCGCCATGGCAAAAATCTTAGTCGCATTGTCGACCAGTAGGTCATAATGTAGAGCCCTAATTACTATCAAAATCAATAGAAACCAAGAGCGATAAGTGTAACTGTTTTAGCATAACCAAGACACTGTTCTATCAACTTAGCGATCGAGAAAACTGTGAAAACACTCGCAAAAAGCATTATTCTAAGTGATTATTATCTGCAGCGCGCATGGTAGACTATCGATTGACAGACGGCGCCTGGCTAGCCAATCAGATGGCGAGTTTCCCAAGAGACGGCGGCTAGGTTATGCTACAAGGTCATAGCAGTTGTTCTACTGTTTTTCCCCTATTTACTTCTCTTACTACCAAGTCACTCCATGAGATTTTTTGGGTGTTCGTTTGTTGTTTATTTATTTATTTATTTATTTATTTATACAGCGCAGATTCCTCGTACAAATGCGCTTACCACGACACAAAGAACGTCAACAACAGTACTCACATTTTACTTGACGCAGTTGGTTTCTTGTTAGTGTCTAATGTTGCCTCCATAATCTCGTTAAACCCTCCATTCCCTATAGCCTTTGCAAGCTAATCAAAGACATCATCCAATTAGAATACAACATTACAACTGAGGGTTCGTTGGATAGTCCAGTTTCATATTCGAAAATTACCGCTGAATGCAATGACTAGAGACGCATTTATACAGGGTTAGCCTCGTTTTCAAGTTAAACATTCATAAATACCAGTAAGAAGGTCGGCTATTCATACAGGGAGGCTCCGCCCGAAAGGGGTACCTATTCAGGCTGGAGGTATATGAAAGGGTAGGGATTTCACGGGTTGAAGTATAAAAATGGGTAGGAAAAACTGTAATTTAGTCTCTACTGGTAACGCTTTATGGTTTGCGGGGATATCGTTCATTGAGTTCATTCCAAGCGTATAGAAAAGGGATGCAGTGGTTTGACTGTACGTATGTGAAAGGGACACAATTTTTTTTATGGAAGGTATATGAAAGGGTTACCTTTTCTGTCAAAAATGGTATATAAAAGGGTAAGGGTTTGGACCTCGGGGCGGAGCCTCGCCGTATAAAACTTTGTTGAGTACCCAAAACTGAAATGAGCCCTTGTTGTGACAATTGTGTGTGATTCCGGATTACCATCAAACGAATGCACCCTAGTGTTACGCGACACTAGGTTTAGTAAAGTGAAATAATTATAAATTCAGAGGTCGAATGTTGAACGGCGATAATGTTCACTGTGATTTAGTTCCAAAACCTATGTTCTAAAGTTGAAGGTTGTTATGCCGTAACACTACACCATCAGTTAAACGATGATCCGAATGAAAACAACTAAGTGTTTTCGGCGCATGTAATCACATTTAAAAGCAGTGTTAACTTAAATGCGGGAACATGCCTGTAAGGGTATCAATTGCAGAAGGATAATGACAATTGAATGTTCTGATTCTAGAATGTTCGACGAAATATTCTTATGGTTAGCATAGCAAAAAGAGTGAGTTTCGTTTCACTTCCAAAGACAGGTTAAAAAGTATCGGGAAAAATTAGTTGCCCTTCACGGAAATATTCCTTAAATTGGATTTTGTAAGGAACGTCGTACAGAAGAAAAGCTGATCTTACATATCTGTTATCGGCTCGTTTTACCGCAGTGACAGTTGAATAGTAACTCTAGTATCAGAACATCTATCCAAACGACAGAACCTTTTATCCGGGTTGATCCCTGTCCAAGACTAAAAGGGTTAACCGATATTTTATCAGAAGATAATGATGTGAGGCCATTAGAGTTAAATTCATAACCACGTGCGGACATTAGCAAAGTGGGCGGTCTTTAGCATAGGCTTTTTCATAGGCCCCGCCTTGGGGTGCGACCCTACTAATGACGCAACTCGTTTTTAGACTTTGTTCTAAGATCGCTTCTTTCAGTAACTTTCGGTTAAGACTTAGATTTCTTTACGGTGACTTGTGTGTCAGTGTTCACTCTAGCCCTAGTCTGGTTACCATTGACATTCATAGTTTCGAAGTAAGTTCTATTCTCGTTTTGTCAATCTTTTCATTGTTTACTCTTACGCCCTAGTTGCCTTACATCAGAATCTATTAAAACTGTTATCCAATGAGAACCAATCTTAAGATTGATAGCTGTCTGTTAAGTAAAGTACTGGGAGTATGCCTACATAAAGCAGAGATACTCCCTTGCTAGTTAGTTGGTACCTGAACCAGTTGAGGATGTAAATAACGAAGAAGTGTAAGAAGGATGTAAGAGAAGAATAAAGAAGGTACAACTCAAAAGCCTCGTCTGCTCTTTATGGAGTAACGATCCCGGTCCCCGAAAAGGGGGAAACTAAAGAGAGTTTCCCCCTTCGAAACACTAGGTTGAATACAACTATAGTCTAGAGCACACCGCGGCAAAACGTCACGCGCATGCGTATTTGCTATTTCTTGTCGGCGCGCGGCCGCCCCCAGTTTCCCGCGAAAACTGAAACGAAACAACAGGCACATACCCGTGATTTTAAAATTTCTGCTTAAAAGCATCCATTTGTGAACTGTTTTGTCAAAAAATAAGAAAACTACTTAAAAGCTAAGCCTAAGACTTTAACAGGTTGAAGTTTTCTTAATTTGTAATTCACTGTGAGTTTACTAAGTTATTAAAAGTATTTACTAAAAAAGTTGAAACCCTCGGTAATTTGTATTTGATAGCAGAGCCTTCGTTCTTTTGGCCAGCGGAGCATACCGTTTTGCCGCGGTGTGAATCTAGAGTGGGTCTTCAATGAGTGTGACACTCAGCAGAACACTGTGACGTTGCGAATGAAAGCTTACTTTCATGAGGCTTCTGCAATATTTCCACACTAAACTATGGACAAAAAGTCTGCATAATGTGTAAATTTACCAAAAGAAATGATCGTTGACATGAACACAGAAGAGTAAAATGCGGCAAATGATTTCCACATAAGTTGCCTTACCAGAAGTTCTGAAGTGCCCAGATTGTCTAGCGTAAGTGAGCGCACTCTCGACACGTGAACACCCATGTCACGATGTACACCAGAACACTCGATACACGTAAGTACTCCAAGGTTAATGGACAACCATGTGGGGTCTGCAATTACACGAGAATAATGAGGCAGAACGGTCTTACAAACAGGAACAACAGAACACTCGATACAAGTAAGTACTCCAAGGTTAATGGCAACCATGTGGGGTCTGCAACTACACGAGAATAATGAGGCGGAACGGTCTTACAAACGGGAAGGAAATCTCGGCTGAAAAACGATGTTTGCTGTCAAAGATCGTTATGTATGCCTAAGTCTGTTTCTGTGTTTGTCCCCAGTAAATTGTACACTAGATGTCATATATGCACCGAATTTCCTGTCGATAAAGCTCATTTCAATTTCCTGTGCGCCGCCATCTTGGATTCTATGACGTCACATTTTTTTGCCTTTATTGTCAGCAAACAATAGCTCTTTTGTTGTGTAACAATTGGAGCAACACTGTGACGTCATGAGATCCAAGATAGCGGTGCACAGGAAATTCAAATTAGTTTTAAAGACAGGAATACAGGTGCATGAATGACGTCTAGTATACAATTTACTGGAGACAAACACAACAGCAGACTTAGGCATCCATAACAAACACTTGAGAACAAACATTGTTTTTCAGCCCTCCATCGAAAAACAATGTTAAACTTTGCTCTCATTTAAATTTCCCGGGCGCCGCCATCTTTCATTCTATGACGTCACACGGTTGTGTGACACAACAAAAGAGCTATTGTTTTCTGATAATAGGAGCAGCCATCATAAGATCCAAGATGGCGGCGCCCGAGAAATTCAAATGAGTTTTATGGACAAAAAAATCGTCCATGACTGACACCTAATGTACAATTTACAGGTGACAAACACAGCAATAGATTTAGATATCCATAACAAGCACAGCAATATATTTAGATATCCATAACAAGCACAGCAATAGATTTAGATATCCATAACAAGCACAGCAATAGATTTAGATATCCATAACAAGCACAGCAATAGATTTAGATATCCATAACAAGCACAGCAATATATTTAGATATCCACAACAAGCACAGCAATATATTTAGATATCCATAACAAGCACAGCAATAGATTTAGATATCCATAACAAGCACAGAGCAATAGATTTAGATATCCATAACAAGCACGGCAATAGAGTTAGATATCCATAACAAGCACGGCAATAGATTTAGATATCCATACCAAACACAGCAATAGATTTAGATATCCATAACAAGCACATCAATAGATTTAGATATCCATAACAAGCACAGCAATAGATTTAGATATCCATAACAAACACAGCATTAGATTTAGGCATCCATAACACACATTTGATAGCAAACATAGTTTTTCAGTGGAGGCTCCCTTTAAAACGAGTAGTTTCACTGCAGTGGTGCTGTAACAGCGCTCGAAATTGCGACCGATATTTTGCTATTTGCGACTAAAATGTATTCAGCAGTCGCAAAATTTCAACTTTTTTTTGCTTTTATTATGAATCTCCCATGTTTTTTGCGACCAAAAATGACAAATTTGCGACCAAATTTCAGGTCCTAATCGCTAATTTGTGACCAGTATTTTATGTTCATTTCGAGCCCTGTGTAAGAGCCTGTGGTGTATTGGTTAGCGTTTCTCCTTCGATCCGCGGGTTCGAATCCCGGTCAAGGCAGTGACTCTTCTCATGGTGTAAAAACCTGAATCCCACCTGGCTCGGCTGCATACATGAGCACGTAAAATGAAGGCTCCGTCTCCAGAAATGGGTACGAAAAAGAACCCCTGAGGACGCAAACAAATCTCTGGCGGTGACGACCCTCTGTGTCGGCAAATGAGCTCGACTTGACTCAATATGCTAAGGCTAACTAGTGAATGAGACCTCAACTCCCTAATTAACTGTAACTACAATACCGGCCACAGCTAGTTAGTTGATAGAATGTGACGAAGTGTCGAAACAACTGGTAAACTGTCAATCATAATAAACTTTCCACTTTCTCTAAGACAAAACAACAACAAGAACCATACGCCTTACAAAGATATTTGAGACTTGAGCAACCAGGACGGCAATGTCTAGGACGACGGGAGGTGTTGTTTATTGTTTCTTTTCTTTGCTTTCATCTATTTTCACATCTAGATTTTCGAATGATAGAATAACCACGTTGTTCCCTTTATGCCAACCGAAAACCAAATAATTTTACATTCTTACGCTCGCGTCCACTACTAAACGTACAACGTATGGAGTTAATTTTGTAATTAACTCCATTCTTTTTTGCCATCGTCCTAGACGTTGCCGTCGTGGTTGCATGAGGTCCTAAGTGACTGATAATATAGAGAAATCTTCTTACCCTTTGTGGTGCAGTCCACACACGTGTCATTTCCAGGCAATCGTTGAACTTGTTGTACAATACTCAGTCTCAGCTATTGAGGAAGAAGGATTATTTGCCAATATTAAATCAAAAGCTGAAATTTAAGGGCACGGTTCGATAGCCGATATTCCAAAATAACAATACATAAAAATCACTGGTTCAGGCCCATTTTGCACTGTAAGCTACAAATGCTTGCTATCATAAGATATTCAGGATACATTTAGTATTCTAGTGGCTAAAAAATCCTGACTAAGCGATCTGTAGTGATCATTCTGTGTATTCTTATTCCGGAATACGGTCAATCGAACGCACTGTAAAAAAGGTGCCACAAATTTTTCATGGAAGATATGCATTGTGGAACTGTTCGGCGAGCGAGAACATCGTCCAAAGCGAGTCTTGCAAAGCTGCAATATTTCAGCAAAAATGTTCCAACCTAACAGCTTTCGTTATTGCTGCAATCGGTATAGAGATGCTGCTGTAATTCTCGCATGAGCAAGGCAACGAAAACGCTTAACTTCTGCTGCATGGTAACAAAGTACGACGAGTAATGTGCCCTATAACTTATAATAACACCGAGGCGTGAACCATGTGGGATGTGCCGGATTTGCTATATTCAGTAGAAAAGCGTGAAAGCTGTCTACTATTTGACATTTAGGCTATCAATGGGCCTTCTGCAGGATATAGTCACGTGGGTGTACTGGGTGGCAACAGGAGCCCATTACCAGGAGCGTCCATCTCCCATACTAGGTCTTCGAGTCAGCGTATGACCGGATTGAGCTATATTTAGAACAGATCTCACGGGAGTTCACGTGCCCACACTTTGGGAATCCAATCAAACCAGTCAGGACAATGCAGCGTTAGTAAAATCACCTCAAAGAAAATAGATCATTCTTAATCTCGATAATTACGGCATGTACATATGCACGATCGCAGCAGAGTCAGAAGGCAGTTACCCGGGAAACATGTTCTAAAAATAGCTCAAACCGGTCATACGCTGATTCACGGGTATAGTATATATGGACGCTCCTGGTAATAGGCTCCTGGTGGCACAGAATGTCCCACTTCATTTATTGAAACGCACTTGTACGAGATCGGTAGTGTTATTAGCAAAACCTATATGTGAATGCTATTTTCCACCTCCAATCGATAGGCAATTTGCACAATGACGTCATCTACTACGACTACCAGAATCCTTTGCGCGTTTTCTTTTGTTCCTCTAATTTAGACCATTGTCTTGGTCGGAAGCGTTCTGAAGTTCGTTTGCCATCCAGTAAATCCTTTCCCGTGGTATCACGAGCTCTATTCATTCGCTATTGATGTGATGTATCAGCACGTGACCATTTCCTGCAAAAGGCACGTTGATATTCCTGATGTTTTCACCTGCTAATCTATGCAGGTTCAGGATTTTACAACAACAACAACAACAACAACAAATTATTTTATTTACACTCTTATATATACATGTAATATTAGCAAAAGTACTATAAATGAAGAGAGTGTCAGGATACCTGAAGTAGCTGAAGAACTAATCGAGTCAGGTACCCTGGGGATAAATTATCACTATGGAGATTGCTACCTTAGAACAGGGGCAGACTTCACCGTTTGCAAACCGAAATGTTATTGGTTACCCAAACAATAGCCTAACCCCTAAAACAATACAAACCCTAACCCTAAAACAATGGGATTCTTTATCAGTGAAGCCCAATAGGATACGACCTAAAGAACTGTGAAGTCTAACCGTTAGAACAATCTTGCACTTCTCAAACGCCAATTGATCTTCAATACAATTCTTACCTCTTTTATATTATGTACTACAGATGACGAACCATCCTCTGGCTAAAAAAGAGAAAACAAAAAGTAATCATAAAATGTATAATTTCAATGTTCTAATACGAAGCAAGTCGTCCTCACAAAGTACACAAAATCCACGGTCATTTTAATAATAATAATATTTCATTTCATACTTGATTGGCAATTTACAATTAAGAAAAATTAAAAATTGAAAAACTCGAGTTTACACAAATTGGTTGATACTGTCAAAGCTATAAAACTATTAGAAACTCTGAAATATGTATTTTACAACAACATCCAATTTTCTCGCTTTCTGATTGGCTCTCCGCTATATGCAAAATAAGTACATACAATGAAAATGACGTCACTCGCAAGCCGTGGTAGCTTTGCAAAGTGCTTTCACGGCGAGGTTTGTGAATTCAAATGGATGTTAACTTCGCTTCCAAAAACAAGAAAGTGAGGATTTCACAAGCATTTTATTACTAGGAGAAGTCAATCGGTGAGTCAAACTTCTTTGTAGTGTGCCATTTGGCAAATTGAGAGTTTTCTCTTGAGTGGAGAAAGTTTCGGCGAATTTGTACTTGTAGTCAGACTTTGTGACTAGACTAGTTCTCTCAGAGCTCAGAAGTTTTGAATTATATAACAATAACTTTTCTGATCCAGAAAAAAAAAACTGAAAGGATTTCACATGCATTCCATCAATTACAGAAGTTAATCGGTGAACCAAATTGCCATTTGTCTAAGAAAGTTTCTCTCGGCAACGGTAATTGGAAGTGTTTACGTTTTGACTTTCAATGGCCTTTTTCGACTCGAAAGCAGTTTATTACGCACTCATTTGAAGCTATAAGTGCTTCGTCGTTGTAAAAAACAAATCGCACACATTTTGCCATTGTCTGTACTCGTATTGATCATAGAAATGACGCCATAAAATGTCCAACAACTTTGCAGTGAAACAACTCGCTACGCTCGTTGTTCCACTTGAGTTTTGAATATTTTATGGCGTCATTTCTATGATCAATACGAGTACAGACAATGGCAAAATGTGTGCGATTTGTTAAACACTACCTAAAGATGCTAAAATATAATGCTATAAAATAGTATATAGCAAAGTGTTCAATTACGCACACAGTACGTAAAAAAAGCTTTGCTTAAAACGTTTGGCTCGACAATGAAAGAGTGGAATTGTCCTGACATGCCTTAGATTATAGTCATACTTGATTGGCTGTGGCAATAAGTCATCAAACTTCTTAGTATTAAGACTGGATTTATAAAACGACTTACAAAGTGATTCTCTTCTAGAAAACAATGTAGTAAGGTTATATTGAGTAGGTGTGTCACTGAAAGACAAATGTGAGCAGATAATTTTAAATACTTGGCGCTGAATATCTTCAACCTGATCACTAAGTTTTTTAAAGTCAGGGATCCATGTGGTGTACCATGACCGTGCACCACAGGAAACCCATAATCAAAATTGGCCTAAGAATAGATATAAAAGAAGAGTCTTTATTACATACAAACTGAGATTTACGAATGGAATCATTCATGCGAAAACCCACTTCACAATTTTCCTTAGCCAATCAGAATCGCGAAACGAATTTTTCACACGTGCGAAAAGCGTTTCGTCCAATCAAAAAACGCCTGTCAAAACATATCGGGATTTTCAAACTGGATGTTGAGATCGGAGGCGCTACTTTCATTCACTACGAAAGTTGGAGGTTTTGACTTTCTTTTTAAATAATGTAATATTGATCTTAAACAGCCGACTAACAATGTTAAAACTTCCAAGTCAATTGAGGAGTAAATTATCGACCAAGAAAATAAAATAACAAGAGCAAAAACTTAGAGAAACCGACGCAGTTACATAATTCCTAAAGAGACAAAGAAGCACAAAATCTCGGAAAACCTGACGAAAGTCTACCGAAAGAACTCAACAGATATTGAGATAATCTATGTGAAATCATTGTTAGTGTTAAAAGAAAATATGGCGAAGATTACGAGCTTTCAATCCTTGTGGAGTGATTTCAACTTCCATAGACCATCGACATTTGAAAAATCGTAAATATTCTGCGAGCAGAGAAAACCTACAAGCCGTGGAGATGTCTGGAAACTCGTAGCAAAGAACTTGAAAAAGCAGGTATACTAATGTATTGACGATGTAAACTTATAAACTTTATTTGTTGAATCAAAGACAGTTCCATATTGTTGTTGAAGAACTATTCCAAAGCTTATGTCAGTTTAGAAAGTAAGATTGTTTTTCTATTTTGGTTGTAGCGAGCATAAATTTGAGTCTACGTTCAGTCGGATACGAAATACAAAACAAAAAATTGAGAGCTACAAATGTACGTGTTCAATGATAAGACCTATATAAAAACTGTTTGATATTGGAGAAAAATCTCAGTATGTATAAAATAAACAAATTACAAGATGAAAAGTGCTTTTGTATGGTATTTACACACTTGTTTGTTTTAACAAAACTCACTCGCTCGTACCTCGCTCGTTCGTTTTGTGAAAACAAACTCTTGCGTAAATACCATACGCCAGCACTTTCCATTAAGTAACCTCTATGAACGAGCCCGCTATAATAGAATGACTGGCTGCAAACCTCATTCATGTCGCTATCTCCAAATGCCTTCTCGAGTGCTTCCTTTCGACTGTTGCTGATGACTGATACCCAACTAAAACAGAAAACAAGAGCCTGGTCGAGAACACTGTCTACCTATTCATATTTCCGCTCATACATAATAAGCCCCGTCCCCTTAGTTACTGTTGCTATGTCCCACAAGCCGTAGACTTTAACCCGAGAAAATTCAAAACAAACATGGCGAAAAATGCTGAGTTCGGCAACAGTCTTAGTAACATTCTGAATGATTTATCGATTTCCTATCTTTTGCTGAATTTCCTAAATACCGTCGTTTGCATTTAAGCGTCAACACATGAGACGAAAACATGTTGATTGGGTATCAAACCACAGGCTTCCCAGACTCGACGTATATTTCCCGCTTATTAGTCTATTGGGTTGCCTGTGGTTTATCGATTAGTTTCATAACGATCTCAGTATCAAACGTAACGTGATGCGTCATCAGTCTTTCGAAGTTTGAAGGCGTCCAATGCGAACTTACGCGCTCAAAATACCAACTTATTCTTTTCCCGCATCGATAATTCTCCAAGCAGCTCTACCACTAGCCTGATTATCAGACTGTCGATGTCGTCCGCTCACTTCCTCCCACCTCCCAGTCTGATGGACTTCGACATAAACCGTGTTCCTGACGTCATTTAATTTCGACCAATCAGAGCGAAGGTTTTATTTTTAGAGAACTGAGGTATGCGTGGAATGTCCAGTGAAGCCTGCATGAAGGACAAGCCAAATCGCGGACGATACAAACGGACTTGATATGGCTTTGGAGAAAGCGTGCGAAACTTTCGACATTTCTGAATTATTTCCCGAACAGCGAAAAGCAATTTACCCCTCGTTTCCCGGAAGGACCTTGGCCATCACAGCTACATCTATAGGCGACGACCAGGTCGAGAATCGAGAGAGGAGAAATTATGTAGCTAGCTTCTACAACTTCTACAGATCGCCAGAATCACGGCTCTTTCATGCACTGCAGAATATGTTCTACAGCTTCAAACTTATAGAAACAGAACGTGGAGAAACATGTTGTCCTCAGACATGTACTGGGAAAATCTGATAGGAAACGCTATCGATATCGCGATGTTTATGAATCTACTAGCTACGGGCTTTGGAAAATCATTAATCTTCCTCGACCGCTTTGTATTAAAATGTGATGTCTCCTAGAATGTTGGCATTTAGAAGACCAAATATTTCATGAAATGTAATGAGTTTTTTACAGCAGTGAACACACATACTGAGTATGTCATGGTAATAGTTTCACGACATTTGGGCAATTATTTATGTTTGCAGAATTTTTAACACACTTTATTTTGACAATTTTGCTGACCTAAAAGCTGAAATATCTTAGCTTTTTCGCCTTAAGAAGACTAAATCTTTCATGGAATGGCATGATTTTTTTACAGGAGTGAACACATATAGTGAATATGTCATGGTAAAAGTTGGATTACATTTGCCTAAATATTTATGTTATCAGAATTTTGAACAGTCTTGATTTTGACAAATTGTAAAGTACAACAAATCAGTGTTGTGACCATGCGCTTGAAATACTGTACGAAAAGTCCTATTTAAAAAGTTCCTGCTGCCCAAAAAACCATAGCAGCTCAAACAGGATATGGTTAGGGTTAGTTCTGAGAAATCGACATAAGTTTGAAGCTGTAAAACATAAGAATTCTGCAGTGCAGGAAAGCGTGATTCTAGCGAGCTGTACTAGAAGGCTATACATAATTTCTCCTTTCTCGATTCTCTACCTGGTCGTCGCCTATAGATGTAGCTGTGATGGCCAAGGTCCTTCCGGGAAACGAGGGGTAAATTGCTTTTCGCTGTTCGGGAAATAATTCAGAAATGTCGAAAGTTTCGCACGCTTTCTCCAAAGCCATATCAAGTCCGTTTGTATCGTCCGCGATTTGGCTTGTCCTTCATGCAGGCTTCACTGGACATTCCACGCATACCTCAGTTCTCTAAAAATAAAACCTTCGCTCTGATTGGTCGAAATTAAATGACGTCAGGAACACGGTTTATGTCGAAGTCCATCAGACTGGGAGGTGGGAGGAAGTGAGCGGACGACATCGACAGTCTGATAATCAGGCTACTCTACCACTTGATTTCTGAAGTCCCGAAATAAGGGCACACCTGGTTTGAAGTTACGGCTGTATTCAGTTGTTTAATGTGTTTATCGTAAACATCCTCACCTTCAAACTTCGAAAGTTTGATGACGAATCAGGTTATGTTTGATATAGTTAGAACATGTTTTCGCTTCACGTGTTCAGGCTTAGATGCAAACGACGGGTATTTGCGAATATCTCAAATGTGTGTTTTCATCTCATCTGACGAGCTTGTCGGACAAGTTCCCGAGGAAACACTGCTACGTTCTAATTGGTCTAAAGTGTTTTTAATTGACAGGTGTGGCCTGGAACTGTCAAACACTAAAGAAAGCGATCATGTTTGCAACTGAAACACTAAAAGAATGAACTATGCAATATTTCAGTTTCTGGATGCTTTCTTTAACTAATACAGAATGTCCAACTTGATGTATGATTGTGTAGTGAGATGATACAGAGTACTCTTAAAAAACAGCAAAAGCAAAAGCCGAAACTGGTTCGGACGCAAAGCGGATCGACATACTGGCAAAGAAAGAACTTACTTACGCATCTAAATCTGCTTCGTCTTCTGCTTGAAAAAGAAACGTCCTATTATCTGCAGTGAAAATAATTACGTTTAACTAAAAATACGAGGGGCATTAAAAATGTCTCAAAGGTACGATGAAAGGAAAACTGATGCATCTGACTTGTGATAGCTGTCAATAAGATTTCAGTAGAATCGCATAGTCACAGCTGATCGCACTAGTGCGTTTGCCAAATCAGATGCTGATTGGTTGAGAGGAAGGGTGATTCAGAGTGGAATCACCACTGTAGACTACGCGCGCTATTTATAACTTAGCAAAATATCAACAAAAGTAATAAATCGTCAAGTAGTTCATCGGACTATGCGATTCAAGGAAAATGACATGCCCGACGCTGTACTTCAACGGAAAATTGTACTCGAAAAACCGATATCGCCCACGTCGCTTGGCGACTCTGACAATAACGGTTTTCTCATGCAATTTTCCGTGAAATTACCTCGCCAGGCATGTGATTTTTCTATAGAATTATAAAACAGGAGATTTTGTATGTCTGGAGAACTTAAAGTGAGTGCAACAACAGCTTGTAAGAACACCTTTCGACACTTTTCACTACCAAAGGAACAACTGAATTGCACAAATACTCACGGGAAACTAATGTAAAACTGTGCTTCTTGCCCTCTCCTTCTTCCTAGAGATACACAATGAACACAGGTGGACCAGCATCAGTGATACAGGACAGTAGTTACATGTGGAACTAATAGGTGTGTTCACACTCGCACCCAAGTCTTTCTCAAGTCGACTAAGGCTAAGTCAATTTTACTTTAGTTAACAGTTCACACACGCTTTGCGTGGATCAAAAAACCATGAGTCCTGAAAATTTGCGGCCAGAAAGTAACATGTCTAGACATTTGTTACAAAACATACCAAGGTTGGACAAATGAGACAAGTGAGTGACAGGTTTGTTTACTTAGGCTGCCTAAGGCTGTCTAAGTCCGACAAAAGTCACCTTTTCTGATCTGAGACTTCAAAACGACATAGTGCCTTTGCATTTACCGGCATTAAGTCGAATTTCCAAGACAATTTACTTAGTCGTTCACACGGTATTTTTTACTACGACGACCTAAGTCGCTACTAAGCCTGACTTAGGACCTTAGTATGAACCCATCTAATGAACATGTGTCTGACTTCCAGATGTGCGAACATTTCCTGTGTGTGTGTTGCTTATATTGTTGTTTTTGTTCGTTTGATTTTCGTTTTCTTGGGAGGGGTTCAGCTAGAACGTAAACAGCCCTAGCACCTTTTTACCTCAACAACAAATCAGAAACGAATCAATCTTTAAGTAGAGATAGGACACAAGGACACATTAGTCTTGTTTCCCAATCTGTTGACAACCGAGATTTTGGAGTCCGAATCTTGAATTTTTATGTCCGCCATGTACACGAACCCGTTCCAATGACAGAGCTCATTTTCAGCGGAAGTGACATCATTTTACTCAACACAACACCATGCGGGACACTTTTCACACAAACTTTCGTGCGAACTTATAAGTAAAGTACAATATTATACTATGTTTCCACAAAGGGAAAGAGAAGAACAAAGTTTTGAATAAAAATATGCCTTTAAAAGAGCGACGTACTCTCCGCAGACAAATGGATTAAAGATAACACTTCGTTACAGAGACTACGACTAGCTCGTACTAACTCCGTAACACTTGTGTAATTCTTATAATACTTTAAAAGATCCAGTCAAATCACAGATTTACCTTTACTTGGCAGACTAGTAAGTGTAGTGTTTGGGTTGGTCGACTGGACTGAAAATACATAAATAAAAGTATATCTGGCATGAGTTGATTGGCAAGACAGTTGGTGTAATAGCTGAAAGTTGAAAGGCCTTATTTGCTGCAAGTTGTTGTCGTTGTTGCTGTTTTCGTGCAATATTCATTTTCCTCTTACTGCACGAACAACTACTTGTACCGCATTCATAATGACCGTCCCATGTTTCTTTGCTTGTTTTCTGTTCTGACTTATACTGTCGTATTTCACCAAAACAACGAGTTGAAACCATAAGATACCAAGCGTACATCACAAGCAAAGACTACTACAGGTCGGTACCCAGAATTTGGATTTCAGAATCTAAGCAATTTGATAGTAAGAAACACATTTTTGGGATATTGCTGCAATTTTCCTTACTGATTTTCTATGTGCATAGAGAGGTTTTCGCTAACTATTTGGCGGAATAAAACAAAAACCTTCAATCTGTTGGTCCCACTGGGCAGACGTTGACGGACCACAAAATGTATGCCTGGATACGGGGCCCAGGGTTTTCAATAACATTTGAAGTAAGTGGCAAAACTTGAAGAGTAGGCGGGAATTTTTTGGGGGGAATTTTTCAATCAAAGTAGGCGGCGATTTCATGTAAAATACCCGGCGAGATTCGCCGGCTGCCGGGTTCTATTGAAAACCCTGACGGGCCTGTGCTATTATAAGTTGTGTTACCGGTGTGTGTGCTAGAGTGAACTGGCCGTCCTTCACACTGCAGTATCTTTTCTGCCACATCTTTCGAAGCCTGAAATTAGTAGAGTAGAGTAGAAAACGTAAAGAACAACACAAAACATACACGTGTATGTTGTGGTTCAATTTTAACCGCTGATTCAAACCACAAGAAAGCACACAGTATTTTTCCGTAGGAATGAGTTCCCCCACCTTCGTAGATAATTATTTGTTGAAGTCCTCCTTCCCTTAAGAAAGTTATAGATCTCATCACAGTGAAAACTTCATTTTTTTGGTCAGAGTCTATCTAGTGGCAGTTTCAAGACTTTTCATACTTTGTCAAACCAAAGTTAATAGAGTGGAATGGTTATGAACCCAGCGACCTTCTTTCTTATATGTCTTTGTTCGCTTTTTTCAACCGTGACCGTGCACAAACACAGTAGAAATTCCAATATGTTAATCAATCAGCCAATAGAAACGTGTGAGTTCAGTCGTTCAGGGGACGCTAATGAACTATGACCGTGCACAATCTTTTGTCTTACCCCCTTCCAACCTAAATCGCAGCGCCTTTGTTAGCCCCCTTTGAAGTTTGCCGGGTTTCGTAACCATTCCACTCTATTAACTATGGTCAAACCTGTAATTCTTTCTTAATATCTAAACGTTGACACTACTGGATAAAATGCTCTTACAGTGAAATTTCTAAGGAGTCAACCATTGAACTTGTTATTTGGGGGGGGGGGGGGCGACAAACAGACAGATAGACATATCTTTTTTATTGGCACCTTGTAAAATACAGCCTTACATCAGTGTTGTTCCAATAAGTGTTAAAAGGTGTGATCTAGTCTGAGCATGAATGGTTTTTTTCAACCCTCAAATGCAAAAACATTGGTGTTTTTTTCCAGGTAATACAAGTGCATTCTTTCTCAGCCAACCCTTTGCAGTGGGGTACCCAAAGCATATATGCATGATTTTATTTTTGTTTCTTGC
This sequence comes from Actinernus sp. WN-2022, assembly GCA_030867875.1. Lineage (NCBI taxonomy): Eukaryota > Metazoa > Cnidaria > Anthozoa > Actiniaria > Actinernidae > Actinernus > Actinernus sp. WN-2022. The sequence goes on from JAOWCC010001210.1 coordinate 36,190,157, forward strand.
TTTGTAGGAAATTTACTTGGCAACAAGACGGCTTGAGGATATTTTTTTTTTGAAAACACCCATCCACCGCAAATGGTTGGTCCGTAAGCCTTCCTGCTTGTCTGAAGTGTTTTTAGTGCTCACCCTTCGCTTCTCTTCTGAAGGTATCCTGATCTCTCTGTGCCATGGATTTTGTCACCTTGTTGACCATGTAAACTATAGCCTCCTTTTGTAGGCTGAAAGAGAGATATGACACACAAAAAAAAGAGTTAACCGTAATTAGTATATACAACACGGGAACCTACATAGATCATGCAATTTGATTGGCTCGCTATCTCGGAATAATGAGCAATAGCAACCTACAAAACTCGGGATAATTTTGAAACAAAATGGCAGGCGTAAATTCACGTGTTTCACGATTGTTCCCGATGCGGAAATTTTAGAAATTCAACAAAATGCAGTGCCCAAAAGCACTAAAAAAGCTACAAAATATGACCTTCGAGTGTTCCAAGGTAAAATGTTTGCATAAAATGTACAAAAGCAACTATCACAACTTGTTCTGCCGTAGAAAAAGCTTTGTTTACAAAAGTTACATTTGTCACACCTTCTGTTTAAGAAATAAAACTAAAAAATACTAATTCTAATCGACTTCGTCTCGGGGAATATTCACCAATATCGACTGAGCCTGAGGCGAATAATTGTTAATTGTTCTAATCTGTAAGCGGGTCCAAATCTCGATTATTATTTTTTACCACAATGCATCACTTCTATTGTCTATTTTTACCACAATGCCTTGCACGGATCTGATCGTCACGTGACATTACACGAGGTGGAAGCTAACTACGTTCAACCGTTCTTTAATGCATTTCTATGTATGCGATCCTTGTGTAATCATGAATTTGTTGACGTGTAGAGGTGTAGGCAAACTCTGTACGTGTCAACTATCAGTTTCCAAAGAGCAAGATTCTCCTGTTATAAGGATGTTGAGCAGCAAATAATTTTCTTCTATTGGTCTTCGATAAAGTCAAGCCGCCAGTTCAAAACACAATTAGCATTTACAATTACATTCTCAATTACAGTTGATTTCCGGTGGTTAAACTTCACCGGGGAGAACAGCAGTTTTTTGTGCCGGGAATCTTAAGAAAATGTCGGGAATTGGTAGGCTTAGGGAATTTACCGGGAGATGAATCGGGACAACTTTTGAGATACACACCACAACTCAAACAGGTTTCAGTTGCACGATAGCCCCAAAACTACAAAATATATTCATCTAACAACTTGGCATTTTTATCACCCAGTAATATATTTTTCCTTCCAAAGTGCTACTGTAGGTTCGCTTCTAATACACTTCCTTAACTGAGTGGAGCAGCATTCACTACCTGTTAGGTATACTAGTTAGTATATAACACACAAGTGAAAACTCAGGATATCCTTTGCTATTCACCTCCGAGCGATGCAACGATCACATCGAGCGAGTTTTTGTCTATTTCACAGAAAACAAAATAATTATTTGGTACTAGTTATTCACTTGTGTGGTATATACTAAAACAAATATTCACCTCAGTGTCAGTGAAAAGTGGTGGATATTTACCACGCCGCGATCCACCACTATTCACCTCCACTTGAGTGAATAATTGTTCACTGTGCGTCCAGTGAGGTGCCAATATATGTAAGACGTTAAAGTGCAAGTATAGCGATACTTTGTGTTGATAAACATTACAATTCTTATACTAATGTCCAACCATGCATGATTTCAAAAGGCCGCTTTGTGTCAGGAACCAATGGATCTCTGGTTGGCACATTAAAGACAGTGGATGACGTGGCAGTAAGTATCTGGTATATTTCAGTTGTCTAAATTATTTGTCTTCGAGAGGAAGGAGCAGCAATAAACTACAACAAACGCTACCCAAATTGCGGGACTGTTTCATCTTGTGATGTCACAATGGAAACCTACGAGATTTTAGAGATTTTACAGTACCGATCGAAACCTGTATTCTGATTGCACCTATTATACTGTAGATCTATTGTTTTTGTACTGCACGTTCTAAAGATTAGGGTGTTTTGTATTGTTGGGTAAGCCAATGCTGTGGCTCGTTTCGAGCGGTACAGGCCGGCTCTGAGTAATACAGTACCGCTCGAAACCTGTAATCTAATTGCACCCATTATATTGTAGCTCTATTGTTTTTGTACTGCACGTTATAAAGGTTAGGGTGCTTCGCGCACGCGGAGATGTAACGGCATTTAAAATTGGAAATTGAATATTTTACGCGTTACGTAAGAGATAATTTGGAAATAACTGAGATAATTTGGAAAATCACAAATTCCCATCAACGGAGAATTGAATGTAAATGACAGGATGGCGTTAAACAGCCAAACGAAATCGAATAAGCCGATTCAGGACTCGAAAACCTCACGTGTTCCGCGCGCTGGTACACAGGGCGGGCGGGCGGGCGGGCGGGCGGGTAAGAACCCCGGGGTGGGGACTCCCCATAAAAATAGACCGGGGTGCTCGACCTATCTTTTAGGGGTTAAAATCGTTAGCAGTGCTATCTCTTAGGGGTCTTCCAAAGGTCTGCTATCTTTTAGGGGTCTCCGAGACCCAAAATTTTTGTGGGCGAGAAAAAATAGCGCTGGATACTCGAGCATGAGACCCCACAAGTTGAATCGGTATTTACGGCTTCGATATAGAGTTTGATCCATCCGAATATTAAAGACGAGGTTATGGGGCAGAGCTTTGTCTCTTATTTCCTTTAGTTTGCACAAATTTGTCTTTTGGAGTGCTATCTTTTAGGGGTAATTTTTTTGTGAGCCACGCCCATATTGCTATCTTTTAGGGGTGAATTTTATTTCTCACGTCGAGCACCCCCGTCTATTTTTATGGGGACTTCCCCCCCCCCCCCCCCCCCCCCGGGGTAAGAACATCCAGAAAAGTTTCACTCTCATGCTATATGTATGGTGCTCCGCTCCGCGCGGGAGCTCCGATAATATTAGTCGATTAAGCATCTAATACGGCTGTATATTTACTCGTCATCCGTAATTTGGCTCGCCTAAAGACTCGCCAAAATACACACAACTGGTAAAAATACACAGGTCTTCTTTGAGCTGACGAGTCCAAATGAGGACGAAACAGCTGTCCATGACTGCATTCTAGTGCGAGCACCTTTTTGTGTCAGGTCTAGCTAGCCGTAGTGCCATTTTTGGAGTATCACACCGTATCAGCTTTGCTGTAGTCTTCGGACTTGTTATTGTCGTCATAAAAATACACAGCCGTATTAGGTGCTTAGTAGACTGCGAACAGTCCCTCCTTTTCCCTCCATTGATATAGTTGTTTTTTACAGACTTATTATACCACGTTTCAGCACTTATATCATGAAGAATTCTATCGATCATAGAGGATCAATTGCATGGAATGCATTATCCTATCTGTATGATAACAATGTTACTGTAAAATCATATTGTAAAAAGGCAAAGAATTCTGACGTACTCCATAAGCTAGATTTTAATGTTTTATCTGTTCAATCAACTCACAATGTTAGGGATGATTTTCTACTGTTTTAATTATTACTCTTACACAGCATTTTTATAGTATTTCGCCTTGTTTTAGCTTTTTAGTACCCTAGTTCTTCTGTAGAAATGACTCTCGCTCATAATGGCTATAGCTTACGATAATATATATTATAAATAATGTATGTATAAATTAGAATTTTAACAACATAGAATAATTTAATACCATAGTAGTTTTTATTTTATATTTTTTAACATAGTTAGATAATTAGTTAGTTAGATAATTAAACTTTTATACACGACCCCACAAGCGGCAACGCTTAAATACTATCGTGTTTAAATAAAGATTATTGATTGATTGATTGATTGATCGTTCTTTCTAACGCTGTGTAACCACACTTACTCGGGCACCGCGCGAGCCAGAGGCCCTAACCAAAAGGAAAATAACAAGAGAGGAAAGCAAAGTCACGTGATAATTTGAATGTCCCGTTTCAACAAATTTGATTTTATGGCTGCCAACATCGTTTCCTTTTCAGAAGAGCGGTGCTAGCCAATTTTGTGGTGAATTTATTTATTTCAAAACACTAAAACAAAAATACAAGATTTATGGACAAATGGCTCGATGTTCACCGCGACCTATATGGAACGGACCTAATTTCGCGCATATGACTACAACCTTGAATAATCAATTAGTGACGTCAGTAGCGTCAGATTACCAGCATTTCACGGGCATTTCTCTGTCAGAACCTGAACTGAAGCAACAAAAGCAAAACTGCGTATTACGAATGAAGAACTATTGTGTATAGGCTGATAATTTCTGCCTCTGCTACCCGGAGTGATAAGTGAGTTTCAATTCTTCGAGTGACCAATTGACTCGCCGACAGGAAGTTTGAATCAATGAATGAATTGAACTCGAAACCGGAAATTCACATTCATCTCGCTCAAACAGCTGCCTGGGAATAGCTGAGATTATACAAGGACAACAAATCTGCAAAGTAAGCCAAGTTTAGTATTGAATGTTCTTTAATTGTCTTGTTTACGATCCATTGACAAGAAATCCTTGCAAACTCGATCACAGGTGAACGGTTGAAATCGTGTTCAAAGTTGCCTTAAGAAAAATCCTTGCTTGTACTATAAATTTGAATGCTTTTAGAAATGGAATTTCATTTCCAGCTGCGACAGTTTCATTCAGTTTTATTTTCGGCGATTAAAACTAAAGTTTATTCTTTGAGATATACATGTACATGTACATAAAACTCTTTAATAAAAAGGCAAATAGAACTGCTTAAAAATATCCATATTAAAATCCGATTCAATGAAACAAACGCATAGATATCGCTATAAACAATATTCTAACCATAACCGAACCGGGAAAAAGTTCGAGTTTTGCAATCGTGGAGCGCTGTTTCTGATTTCCATATTTTCTGTAACTTTACTTCCGTTCCATGTATCGCGCAGTGACCATCAAACCATCACGTGACCTCGATTTCCTCCCTTTAGCTTTTCTTCCTTCTTAATGCCCGCGCGTGGTCCCTCGAGTCCCGCGTTCCTCTCGGCGCCTAAGCCCAAGTCCCGTGCATATTCTTGTGAAAAAAATTGTCGCCGCGTCTTCTCGCGAAAAAAATATATATATATATGTTAGAACTCCCTGTGGCTGAATGTCTGATATGATCTGACTAACTATGTATTATTAGTATAGCACGGGATTTGAGGTCAAAATATTACTTACGGGGGGTAGAATAGATTGTTAAGAGTACTTTTGAAGGTCAGGGTTTTTTCCGTAAGACGGCAAAAACAAACCAAAAATGTATGTAGATGAGTTTATCTGCTGATATTTGACACCAGCTGTATACAAGCATGCGAGTTCCGCGCGTCAATTTCATTTCATTGACTTAGGAAATCATTTCTAAAACTTTAATTCCAACAGGTGTGTTCATAAAATAAACAAACGTAATATACATGAGTTTGCACGCCTCAAAAATGTTCTTAGAGTGCATAAATTGTTTGATCTGCGGTTTTGTCAAAGTCTAGTTGAGGTCGGACCACTCCCCATTAAAGTGCATATGAGACCAAATGTTTTATAATTAAAATCAATTCTACATCAATTAAATCGTTGAATAGTAAAATATTTCTTGATTTGAGTATTGCATCTATGAGTTATAATTATAGTTTATATTTCCAACATTTTAAAAATGCCCTATTCCTCCAGTAAGGGAAGAGGTCAAACCAATGGTACTCTGGCGGCACCCAATTTTGATGGAAGGGTGGTTGTACCCGGAACCCACCACCCATTTTGGCAAAATCTAGATTTTTGACCACAAACATCTTCTTGAATAAAATACTTATTGAAGAAGCAAGTACTATTTGAAACACGAATTGTAGTGTTTCATCAGGGATTCCAAACATTGAGAAAACAATTGAATCCCAAGAGGCGTAGCCTCGATGGTTTTATTGTTTTCGAAATATTTGGAATCCCCTGATGAAACACGAACAATGAGTGTTTGAAATTACTTCTCATGCGAATGCAAAACCGACAATTTACATACGCTTCTTTTCAAACTTCATTAGAAAGTATTGTTTACCGTTTGACTGTTGTATCTAATTATTCAATAGATGGCTTATTATTCTTTTTTGATGGCAGTGATTTCAACTAGCGTACTAGTAGTGTAGTGAACAAGAGTTAGTACAAGCAGTCGGAAGGGTCGAAGTTCGAACTCCAGTGGAGGCAGACTTTTTCTTTCTATGTCATTCTTTTATTTCTTTACTTCTTCGCTCCTTACTTGTAGTTTATCAGTAACTATGCAATTATGAATATGATGATTAAGAAATATTGATCACTAGGGTTGGAAATCCGATCAAACACTAGTGCATTTGGAACTGGTGTTTCATTGGATGTCAAGATGCATCCACCTGACGAAGCTTCGAACAAGGGTTTCACCCGGTATCAAGACCCATGCATGTGATCAAATACAGTTCCTCCATTGGATGACTATCTCATGAATTATTAATGAGTTTGAGAACTATATTTCTAGTTTCTACAGGCAGAGATGAACGTGTGTCTGCATTAAATTTTACAACGCGAGAAAATCACCCTCGAAAAAAGGGGTATTACCCGCCACCCACCACCTCCCCTGACAAAATTGGGTCCCATTCGAAATCCATTGTTTTGACCTCTTCCCTTAAACGCCCTATTCCCTATCTCCCAGACACCATTAATTGAAAAAGCTGTATACACTTAAAAGATATAGGATCAGTAGGACGGTACTAACTTTTTCACTGGCCATTCGCCTTTATTTTTTTGGCAGATTTCAAGAAAAGCCATAGCAATTATCGGCTCAATCCCAGTTTCTGGGAAACTACCCACCCACCCCTCCCTTGGATATGCATCGTTGTATTAATGATTGACCATTAAAGTAAGGGTGAAGTGTGGGGGAGGGGTGGGGGTTTCCAAGAAACCGTGATTGATCCCAATAGACCTTTCCCTCATTCCGTTCCAATGCCCACGAACAATGGCACCAAGTCGAGGTTGGAGTAGACATGTTCATACATTTACTGTATTTTTGTCTACCCCAACCTCGAATTGGTGCCATTGTTTGATCGAATGTGGGAAAGGTCTATCCAACGTCAAGATTGTACAGTTGACTTTGATGGAAAAATTTGTAGAATCCAGGTTCGGTCAGGTAACCGGAAACATATGTTTTTAGTCTTCTTACTAACCTCTTTATCAATCTGAAGGAATGCCTTAATTTCGCTCCTCATGTCCATAAGCTCCTTCTTTTCCTGATCTTGTTTTACTCTGAGCTGGTGGCAAAATATATATTGGTTATATAATAACATACATCCCAGCCACTTTTTGGACAAATTTGATAGGAAATATAGGCTGTGCAAGTTCTAAATATAGGAAAATATAGGATTTTTCCCAAAATATAGGCACTTTATAGGAGCTAAAATAGCTTTCAAACAATAAATAGTAAACAATAAACACACAATTTTTAAAACATGTGAACTTTTAATGTGTTTGATCAAACCTGGTTTTTTTTATTGATAGGAAAGAATTTTGCTTTTGTTAATTCATAACAAAAATGCTAAAAAGTGCAAAATATAAATGTATTACTCAGCAAACATCCTATTTATAGGAAATATAGGAGGATTTCTTGAAATATAGGCTCTTTATAGGATCCTATACAAATTATAGGATATATAGGAAATATAGGAAGTCTGGGATGCCTGTAATAAGTTATGACAAACTAGAAAAGACCAGCATAAAAACAGTTTGTAACTTTTCTTATTTTTTCTTAACACCAAAATTCATTTGAGTTTGTTATTTAACTCAGGACTCAAAATTGTGACTTATACGGTTACCAATGTGAAAAGAGCAGATTTCGTATGAGTGGGACAAACTACAGCACGGTTACCGTACGGCAAGCCGTGACGTTGAAATGGTTTCTCATTGTTTTTGTCCTGCTGATCCAATCAAATCACAGAGTTACAGTACAGTACGGTTACAGTACGGTTACCGCACGGTTACAGACATGCCGTAGTTTGTCCCACTCATACAAAATCTGCTTAAAACACTATGTTTGGTGACTAAAACATATCGATCAGTCGCCAATACACACACTGGGATATTAACATTTGCTGGATGGCAACTATATCTTATTGGATAGTTGCCAAGTGGTGCTAATTTTTTTTTTTCAGTTTTTCATACATTTGTCTGTAAAAACGAGTCAAAGTCCGCGGGGAAAATTTACAGACAATGTATGGAAAACTGAAAACAAGATTGCACGCTTCCCAGCACAGCTATATCCCTCAAATTTCGATCAGTTAATCTTTTACCTAGTATCTTAAGTTTGTATCTGAAGAATATTTCAGATTTACACTCATTCACTATTAGCACCTCGAACTCGTAATATCTCGAAAAAAATTCCTCCAGTGTTCGAGATAGCGGGATCAATTATAATTTATCTGCTAAAACAGCCGAGTGCTTGGGTTTATACATTTATTCGCTTTTCGATTGTCTTACTCTAGAAAACATCTAGATCAAAGAGGAAAATGAAAAGGTTCACTAAAGTCGAATGTCAATATCTGAAGTTCTAAATATAAATTTTAGCCTGAGAAAACAGCAACCTCCTTCCCAAGTTCAAAGAATCGACCAGTTCTTGCGGTAAGACTTTAAATTTCTTGCATTCCAACTTCTTGCAGTATAAGCCCAAAATATTTATTTATTGCACTTCTGACGTTCAAAAGTTGGTTTATTCCTTCTTGTTGCAGCTTGCGTGTTCTTGCGCCATAAGAAGTTACTTGCGCCAAGTCTTGCGTATGCATTATTAAACGGCTGTACTGTAAATTACTTCTTGTATTTCAATTTGGTATCTTGTTGCAGCTCCATACATATTTTCATATTGCTGTCTTGCTAATGGAATGGTGAAAGTTTTGAGTTAGGAGAATTGGAAGTGCAATCAATATGCCTTAAAGGGATACCCGAGTGAAAAACACATTTGGGCTCAAAAGCATCTTTCAGATGTACTTTGCTCAGAAAATGTATTAAAATTTGATAAAACTTTTTCAGAGTTGAGAACGAGACCCTCAAAGTTGGCCCGCGAAGACCTGGGCGCCGCCATTTTGTTTACATTAATTCCTGTGACGTTTTTTACGTCAAGTTCAAGTTTTTTTCAAGTTTTTTTTATTTTCACACTGTTTACATGATATATAATAGGTACAAATAATTAATTACAGATATTAAAAAAGACATATAACATAATACAGAAATATACAAAATAGGTGTGCAGAGACCAAAGTAGCAGAAATGCTTTCGAGTTGGTCACCGCCTATGTTACTAGTAAGGACGATTGAGACACGTATTATGTGAAAGAAGGGGAAAAAAAGAGAGAAGGATAAAAGGAAAGAACTGGAGCCATTAAAATTGATTATGACTACTAGATAATAATCAATAAGATGAGTAACTAGTACAGTGTATATATAGATATTGATAAGTAAACAAGTATAATTATAATGGTATTATAGCTATACATTCATTAAATTCATTAAATACATATGAAAATATGTAAGGTGTTTTATTTGTTTACAATTAGATTTGGTCATTCAAAAGAAACTTTTTGTATTTTTGTTTGAAAGCATGGTATGGAAGGTCTTTAAGTTCTGTTGGTATAGATTCCCAGAGTTTGGGTGCTTCGTCCCACCGGAGTCTTGCGGCTAACTTGTAGCGAGTGGTTTTCTTTGCAGAATTTTCACACGCTCAGAATTAGAGTAGATTTTCATCGATATGGCAGAGCAATTTCGTACTACAACAAAAATATGATGAAGACGATATTGTGAGAGAAGTTCAGAAGACTGGGAGGACGAAGAAAAGCATGTGGAAGGCGAGAATATCAACGAACAACAAAAGGCAACTACCGAGCTAGTACAAAACTGGTGTTGTGCTATGATGTAAAGATTCGCTGTGTGTTTTTGTATGGAACTTGTCAGCCTTAAACGCAAGACTAGAAGGTACATTGTGTAGATTATGACAATATTGATATTGGCATTGCTTTCGAAACTTATGTATTATTGGAGCTATATAATTTGCGTGTTATCCGGTTCGATCTGTACCGACTGCATGGCTTTGTGCAACTGAAACGAAACACCTGAAAAGTTCAAACTTCCCTGTAAAAACCGATCATAACTAGCCCAACATAGCAGAATATATGCAATGACACAAGAACGAGACACTCGGAGCAATTTTATTGCAAAAATAATTCCATTCCCTTATTAAATTGTGTGAAAGCATTGGCGCGATCAAGCCCGGCATGTTTGTGCAATTGTGGTGGAACTTCGCACGCGCCCGCTGTTTCACAACACATCAGTTAGGTAAACGAAATTAAGATTATGTGGCTTGCTACACCCTGATTATCTCTCTGGGTCAAATTAAACAAGTTTCGATTGCTATGCCGATATCAATATTGTAATAATCTACCTTTAGTCTTGTGTTTAAGGCTGACAAGTTCCATACAAAAACACACAGCGAATTTTTATAGCACTAGCTCGGTAGTCGCCTTTTGTTGCTCATCTGATATTCTCGCCTTCCACATGCATTTCCTCGTCCTCCCAGTCTTCTGAACTTCTCTCACAATATCGTCTTCATCATATTTTTGTTCTAGTACGAAATTGCTCTGCCATATCGATGAAAATCTACTCCAATACCGAGCGTGTGAAAATTCTACAAAGAAAACAAGTCGCTACAAGTTTACCGCAAGAGTACGGTGGGACGAATTGACGTAAAAAAAACGTCACAGGAATTAATGTAAACAAAATGGCGGCGCCCAGGTCTTCGCGGGGCCAACTTTGAGGGGCTCGTTCTCAACTCTGAAAAAGTTTTATCAAATTTTAATACATTTTCTGAACAAAGTACATGTACATGTACATGTACATCTGAAAGATGCTTTTGAGCCCAAATGTGTTTTTCACTCGGGTATCCCTTTAAAAATAGGATTTCTTGGAAATGCAAAATGAACTCAGTCTTCCATATACATGTATGCGTGAAAAAAACAAAAATATATATACAGTTAAAACCATTATCTGTTACACTTCATCATTCTTATCATAAGGTCAGACAAAAAAATGTGAGTTCTTTTCTAATATTTACACACTATATTTTATTAATTAAAATAAGACCATTTGGCAAACAACCGTCTATAAAGTAAGAGAAAAACCAAGAAATGAAGTGATTTATTTATTTATTTAGTAAAACTGTTCTCCCTAGCAGCCGTGAACTAAGAATGAAAACTAAGTATGTAATATATAATTAAGAAAAATTACAAGCTATAATAAGTATTTAAGTTAAAAGAGATACAAAATGTTTGCTATAAAATAGTTACACATGTAGCCGCTAGTCTTACAGAGGTTAATTATTTCTTAACAATTAATGATCGTAAAGTTGGGGCCATTTTAATTTCTTGTAGGAGATTATTATGTCAGCTTACAGCTGGTGTGGGCCTGCTTTTACTCCTCATTACATTGACTGTTTTGGACACACAACACTCGACTCACGTGTTGATTTTTACAGAGGGAGAAAAACCGGAGTACCCGGAGAAAAACCTTGAATGCAGATAAGGACTCAACGACAAACCTAACTCACACATGATGCCCGAGTTGGGAATCGAACCCGGGAGAGCAGCAGTGAGAGACAAGTGTTTTACCGACTGCGCCAACCTGCATCCCCTTGTTGTACCACACGACAGACCCAAAGTATTAAGACTCCTTTTTTGAAAGTTTCTGTTTGGCATTTCAAAATAATCCGACAAGGAACAAAATACTGGTATGTACTGAAACTTTGATTACCAGTAGATGGCTATAGCAGGGTTCACACAGGAAAGTTAAAATGAAATTCCATGACTTTTAAATGACTAAATTAAAAAATGAAGGACTCAATTAGGTTCTGAAGGAGACAAGAAAAACATGTACCATATTATCTTTAGCATGTAGCCAGGACTCCACCAGTTTTAAAACAATCAAGTCAAAATAATCAAGTAGAAGATGAATAATGATGAAGAGTGCTGAAAGAGAACCTACTACCGGTAATCTATCTAGAATTCTGCAAGGAAAGTCAAGCCTCAAAACATTCCAATGGTCAATGATAAAATTTCATGACTTTTTCATGACTTTTTACATTTTTTGCAAATTTCCATGACTTTTCCAGACCAGGATTTTTTTTTTAATTCCATGACTTCCATGACTGTGTGAACCCTGTATAGTTTTGAACTAGCTTGGCCTGCAAATAGCCTCTTCTTTTGCATAATATTTGAGCAAAACAAAACCACCAAGCAGTAAACAAACATACTTGTTGTAACTCGTGCATCAGTTCTTCTACGTAACCTCTCAGACCATCAAGAACTTGCAGGCTTTCTTGGAAGAATCTATAAATACGATAATTCAAAATGTAACGACAATAAATGATTCATAATAGGTAAAAATAATAATTTGGTCCATACTTAGTTCGTAGTTAGGTCAGTTATCTTTGATGTGCTGTGCTCATCAATCCAGCTGAATTATCTCAAATATTCAGTGTCTTATAGAATAAACCTGTACATTCTATAACATCCCCGGAACATTACATAATTTATAAACTCTGGAAATCATAGCTCTAGATGGGAACAAACAACAATGTACATAAAATCTTTTATGGGGTAGGATTAACTGGGCTCAAACCACAGACCTCTCAAATTCTGTCACTTCCCTTTCCCAACTGTTCCATTGCAGCAATCGTTCGAAATGTTTGAGCAAACTAACAACCAAAATCCTTGTGATAAAGCATTTAACAATAGACCTTTCAACGAACAATTGTTTTAGATTTTACCAGGGGAATCATGATCAACAATGCTTTGGTTAATGGTTATGATTAAGCTCATTGTATGTAATCTGTATTTTGTTTACTAGATAAGGGAGCAGGTCAAAACACATGCCCTCTCGAAGGACCCATTTTGGGGTAGGGGGGGGGGGGGGGGGGGTAGGGGGGTGGGGGCTGCTACCAGCCATCTCCTCTGGAGAGAAAACTCAATATTAAAAACAATTTGTTCTTAAATATCTTCAAAACTAAAAGGCATAATCTAGTTAAACAAATGCACTGCATGTTTTGTCTTAATACTTATCATTTCATTTTCTGTGTTAAATTACTACTTATAGGCCCCCCAGAATGGAAAATAGATGGTCAAAAATGGGGGATGGGGGTGGTACCCTGTGCTGACAGCTGTCTGTTGAAAAAAATGGGGCATGTGTTTTGACCTGCTCCCTAACTTTCCTAACAATGAACAAAGCCATTAGGTACTCATTTTGAGGTGACTAAGCGATTTTGATGCCCAAAGGCAAATTCACTTGGACAAGTAACTAACCCTTATTTTACTTATACATGTATCAATTACTTACGTTATTTGTGCATGATAAAATTCCACCAGATGCTGGGCAATTTCAACTCCTTTCTTCACCTTAATTTCATTCACCTTTATTAAAAACTGAAAAAAGGGAACAAGATGTACTTCTGTCTGTGCTAAGTACATGTAGGAAACCACAAAAATAAGGGATTGACAAAAACTTTTCCCTGGCATACAAAAAAAAGTGGCCCTTACTTTAACACAAGTGTTTACAGCTTGTGGGGTTGTGTATTATTCTAATTAGACAGAATAATGATCCCAGTCGATGCTGAAGCAAATCAAATGGCTATTTACAAAGAAGGGCCATGGGAACAAGGGAATAAGTGACTCCTGATCCCATTCTAAATTCTCCTTCAAATTCCTTGTTTTCTTAGGGAGAATTTAGAACATGATCAGGAGTCTCTTATGCCCTATTGCACACAGCCCTTCAAACGTGGTCAAACATATAGGGAATTGAACCCAGGGACCCTGGATTGCACGTCCGCTGTGTTAACCGCTTGGTCATGTTGCACTGAAGTACATTTGTACTTTATTTCACTTTATATGTACTTCAATGGTTATTATCATTATTTCTACATTTCGATAACAAATGGTTTACATGTTTACAAGACAGTTCGTCTGAAGAACTAATCTTGAAGAAAAAAAGAAAAAAAAATTGACTGACCTCTGTATCATTTTTTTATAAGTCAATCAATCAAAATGATGTTTAAGGGTTAGAGATTGCCATGCATATTTTATTGACCAATACAGGCACATATTGCTGACTGTACAATGAAGGAAAACTAATTAATACTGCATGAGGGGAATTTTGAGTTCATTGTATAGTGTGCAAGTGCCTGTATTAATTTCGTTAATAAAACACCACCATAAAGCCGTTATAAACCCTTTTAATATTCCAATTGAAGGGCTGTGTGCAAAAAGGGTGTAAGTGATTCTTGATCACATTCTAAATTATCCCTTAGAAAACAAAGAAATTGAAGGAGAATTTAGATTGTGATCAAGAGTCACTTACGCCCTTTTTGCACAAACCCAGCATGCTGTGGTCACCAATAAAGCTCTGTCATTAGCCAATCACCTGCTTGGATTTTGTAGTGTGCACGAAATTGGAATAATAGTAAAAATATACTGTATAATGTACTTTAGGCTACATGAACTCGGTAGGCCTAAGATGGAGTGATATAGACTTCTATGTGGAGTTGACTGACCTCACACATCTGGAGTTGGAATACTCTTCTTTCTCTTTCTGTCTCTTCTGCCATCTTAATGCAAGAAAAAAATATTTTTTAAGCCAAGAACCTTTAAAGTTTACCCACATTTAATGACTGCAGTTACATGTGATAAAATTACGTGGATAAAATTAATCATACACAATAAAAATAATACAGTGTAAATCAATAAGAAAACCACACACCCATCAGCACGGAGAAACCAGTTTTCTACTTCTCCAGCGAATTTGGCTAAATTTGGGAAAAAATCGAAAAGGCTGGACTTCAACAAAATTAGTTTTGGGGGCAAAAAGAAAAGCTGAGAAACAGCCCGATAAAGGTTTTCCAGTCAGTTCTCAGTAGACAAAGATGTCCCACCTCCAAGGATAATCTCATTAACTTTAGCCAATCAGAGTAAGTCATGTACATGCATTGTCTCGGCTGATTACAAAGTTCAGTTTTGAATAAAGAAATTGAAGAAAAATGCAGACTAAAGAATTTGGGTCTTTCTTCAGGGAGCACATAAATTTATGCTTTCCTTTGCCATCTGGGAATCCATAAATTTATGCTTTCCTTCATCAGTGTGGGAATCCATAAATTTATGCCTTCCTCTGTAATAGGTAAATTTTAATAATCATATAATTTGTTACAATTTTCAACTTCTTAACTGAAAACATACTTTAAAAAAATATCAAACTACATGTAGTAATAATAAAGGGAACCAACTTGAAGAATATTGTGATCTGGAAGGAATTTTTTACCTGCTAGGCTGTTTCTATTATTTACAAGTCCTAAGAACTTTGCACTTGCTGCCAAATTTACCCTTAAATTATCACAAACTAAATGCTTTTCTCTTTTCTTCTTCTTTTTTGAATACCACCAAGAACAATCTACTTTAACTTTTTGGGGCATTGCATTAACGTAGAATCTTTAATAACGAAACGTTGCCCAGAAAATCACAGGATATCGATAATAAAATAAGATGCCCAGTGAATGACAGCAGCGTGTCAATCATTTCATGCCTTTTTTGGTGGAAAATCAGAAAGATGAATTTTCAAGGCTTTAAAAATTAGTTTAGTTTTGATTTTTTTAGATGCAAGATTAGAGCTTTTAGACAATTTTTTTTAATTTGCGAGAGAGAAAAGCATTTTACAAATGTTTCCATTTTTAACCTTTATTAAGACCTTAGGTGACAGACATTCAAATGTCAAGAAAGGTGTCTAACAAGGTGTAACAGAGTAAAAATAATAGCAGAGTGCTGTAAGGCTGACATGACCTGGGTAATTTCTTTTGCTCTGACGAAGGGCTAGCGCTCGAAACGTCAGCTGCTACTCGCTTTCCACGGCGGTTAGCATACCTCAATCGACTTTAGTTGATTACATACCAGTGTTTAATTTCTTACCTCACTGCCTGATACTTCAGTTCTTATCAAACCAGCCTCCTGTGCAATCTTCTTCTTCTCTTTCTCAATCTTTGAACTAGAAATGAGATTCAAATAATGCAAGATTGTTGCATGTTGCATGGGTATACCTAACCTACATGTAATAAACCATGGCCCAGGAATAGTCCAGTTTCGTATTCAAAAATGACTGCTGAATACAATGACTTAAATAGATGCAGGTATGCAGGGTTAGCTTCATTCTGAAGTTAAACATTCATAAATACCAGCGAGAAGGTGGGCTATTCGCAACACTGTGTATTGTTGTACAAGTACATGTAGTTTCGCGTTTTGCACCTTCTTGTGGGTATTTAAGAATGTTTAACTTCCGAGGCTAACCCTGCGTACATGCGTCCGTAGTTATTGCATTCAGCGGTAATTTTCGAACGAAACTGGACTATTGACAGATCTACTACTGACAGTGTACATGTACATGTAGTTAGCTCAATCCATGTTTAATGTATAATCTATACCCACCACTTTGCTTCATAATCCTTCCATGCTTTATCAAAAGGCTTCCTCAGTTCCTATTCAATAGAAAAGAATTAACTTTACATGTACATGCATATCAGTCACATAATACTAATAAAAAGATACCATAGCCTGCATAGCAAGGCAATCTAGGAAGAATTGCAATGGTAACTATTATTAGAAGTGCTTAACCACTGCAACACCCAGCTCCCCGAAAATACTGCAGAGAAGCCTAATGTTGCCAATGAACTGTGCTTTACAACTCATTGTAAGCCATGCAAGCAAACTGAGCTACAGTAGGCAACCTGCAAGAATGGCTAAAACTGCTGCAAAAGCCATGCTTCTGATGGAGCTGTGCAGGGGGCCAGGCATAAGACCTGTCAGACCTCTTGCAGAGAATGGTAGGCAAAGAAACAAATGCTTTGTAAGCAGCAATTGATAAGCCAAGAAGCTAGTAAGCAGTAAACATGACATGTAACATGACCAACCAAAGAACTTGTATGCATCACCGACCCAGGATCCACTTGGAGAGCTACATGTAACACAGTGTAACTGCCAAATGCTGGATTATTTAACTCGGAGCTACATGTGTACATTCCTCATCAACTATCAGCCGATACCGATAGAAACTTTGAGCTCATAGTTAAAGAGGATAAAATCCAAAAACTGAATTGGATTTAATACATGTACTGCAGCTAGCAGATGGGTTTTACCTGAGTGAACTTCTCAGCACAAAGGAATTAGAAGACCATTGAATCTGTACATGTACATGTATGTATCCCTTTTGATTTGCATAACAATATTATACATTGTAGGACTTTGAAAAGTCATTAAAATGAGCAGGTGCAAAGGAGATCACATGGCAAGATCATACTGAAGAGGTGAATGCAAAAAAGAGTTAAGTGATGACAGATCAAGTTCTCAATTCTCCCTTACAAAAAAAAGAAGATAAAAGAGAATTTGAAATTTGATCTATCATCACTTATCTCTTTTTTGCGCTCACCTCTTCAATTACTAGATGTACATGTACATATTCAGAAAATTAGAATTACCCTTCAAGGTGGTAAACTACATGATTGTAGTCATGTAAATCACAATTTATCCTGGATGAAAGCTGGTGTTGGATGCCATTCACTACATGCATAAAGCTAGCATATAGAGTATACTCACTCCTTTAATGTCCTTCAAGTCTCCTTTCAGAAGAGAGTCCAGTGGAAACATAATCAAGTTGTAGTAGTTGGTATACTGCAAGTAAAGTGGAATATTACTTTCTTTGTGAATCAAAAGTACCCTGCGAATATGTACAATGTAGCCATCTCGCGTCCCCATAGAGAGACGTCTGCGATTCAAGGCCAATAATTCCACACCGATGACGTAGTGCGGTCAAGATCTGGTCACATCGTTTGATTGGCTAGTACATGTATGCCTACTTATCATATATGAGCCAATCAAATGACGTGACCAGATCTGGCCACGCTATGTCATCAGTATGGAATTTATGGCCTCGAATCGCAGACATCTCTCTCGGGGGATGCTTTTTGATTGTGGCTCTCAATGCGAGACGGCTGTATTCACAGGCTAAATCAAAAGCTGCAAATTTTAAATTCTTTAACTACATTGTAGTGTGCATATTGTTAAATATATTAATTAAAATTGTCCAATGTAGTTGTGTCCCAAAAGCACCAAAAACCTTGTTACTTTGAACAATATTATTCTCAAGCATGCAAAAGACTTGAAAATAATTTATTGTTATTAGGTTCTTTTAATCAGATTACATTATTTTACATTGTGTACACTGTACACATGGTTGAACACACATTTACTCGTATTACTGTGCCTCGTTGGATGATCAAAGGAATTGGGGATTCTTAATATTTTCTTCTTTTTTGTTTTCCTCCTACACTGAATAACAACCAACAAGTCCAACCCATTTTGAACACACAAAAACATTTAACCAAAAAATGCATGTACAGTACATTTAACCGACTGGATAGAGTAGATTTTGTATGAGTGGAACAAGCTACAGCACGGCCGTCACCATGCTGTAACAGTGCTGTACCATAACTCCGTAATTTGATTGGATCAGCAGGACAAAAACAATGGGAAACCATTTCAATGTCACAGCATGCCGCACGGTAGCCATGCTGTAGTCAGTACAGCTGTAGTTTGTCCCACTCATACAAAATCTGCTCTAACAGAAGATTCAATAGCATGTCCTATGACTTGAGATCAAACTTACAAGAACTTTCATAAGGGATGATAATTCCTACAAAACAAAGATTGGACAATATGATTACATGTATGTACATACATGTATGTATTTGACCATTCAAACAAGGAGGATAAAAATACTTAGTCATAATTCCTACAAAAAAATTGCGTAATAATTTATATTATTAATTTATTCATTGCATTCCATAGCTTTCATGTATTCACCCTAGCCTCCTCTGCAGGCATCTGTAATTTTCAAAGAAATCAGATTTAAAAAATTGTGAATTGGGTTACCTGTGACGTCTTCGGGAGAGAAGAGGAAGACAGGGTAGGAGAGGAGAGAGAAATAAGAAGAAAGCCAAAAATCGATGGGTATGGACATGTCGCTGTACCGCAAGGACTTGTCACGGGACCCGGGGGTGCCCTATGGAGGTAATTGTAACTTCCAAAACTAAACAGGTCCCCTTCGGATCATTTTTTTACTCAACTCATTGCAGCATCGAATACGTAAAATTTAGCATTATGCTTTGAAGACTTTGAAGGAAGTTAAAGTGGAGAAACAACAAAATATTGAGGACAAAAAAATTAAGTTTATAACAATTCGAGGGCAGCAACTGAAGAACTTCATATCGAAAAGGCGAGAACTTTGAGGAACCGATGGAATTGTCGAACAGCCAAACAACCATAGCCGCTAAACAATTATAACTGAGGAGATCAAAGATTTCTAGATAACGTCAGGACAAAAGTCGCCATTAATACATACAGTGTATATAGCGACCCTAAAGGCAGTCAAAGTGAATCAAATTTCCATCAAATTTAAAATAGAGGCAGAGTTGCTTCCAAATCGCACTGCCGAAATATCAGTTGATTTAGTCAAAAACTGATAAGATATTTCGATTATTCGAAAACCAGCCAAGCAAGAAGAAATGCCAAGACAACTGCTCTGGAACCCGCAAGCGGTAGCTTGTTTTTATTATATACGGAGCGTAAGCGTTTATACTCCACAGCAAAGCTGTGAAAATAACACTTCAGAACTAGGCTGTCAAAACTCTGACAGTTGAAATTACCACATACACGCTCATTGATGGGCGCTCGTTGATTCTTATTTCCACGGGTTATTTCATACAGTGGCATGTTAGTTTATATGTAACTGAAGTAGATCGAACATCACTCGTTTATGTTTTCATTAACGGGTTTGATTGAATCTGGAACTTTCACAGTTTTAGCAGTCATGCATGATGCACATGAACAGGAGCCATAATATACAAATTTGTTGTGTTTCATACCATGTACAAAGATATGGAGTGCGACGAAAATCTTTGTAGTTGATTTAGTCCAAAACCGTTGCGAGAACCAACCAAAAGCCATGTAAATTTAAATTTGACCAAAGAAATAGTGTCCCCGATTGTGGCCATAAATATTACAACTAAAAGTTGTTTATTGCTGGTGAGCCGCCAGGTGAGCCAGCATAATTATAATCGCTGCAAGTTTGAAAGTATGTGGATTTCTGTTTGTTTGTCTGTGTGTTTATTATGTCCGGATTACTTATGAGTCAAGTCACGTGAGGAAGTGAGCACGTGAGCTAGTGTATAGCTAGCGAGCACGGAGGGTACAAAGTGCAGGTTGACAGTTTTCGGTTGATAAATGAAATAAATTTATGGGCATGGCTTTTTGGCGATCGCTGGTTCTGCAAGACCCCACATTATCCTTTGCAGCTGTTATTTATGTCGGCACACAGTTTTTTGTTTGCCAACAATTTATAAGGGCTTCAAACTCCGTCTTTGTCTTCTTTCTTATTTTGCTGAACTGGAAATTACCGTTCAATAAATCTACCTTAATTTATCCTAAAGAAAGCTTTGATTTATACCCTCGAAGATTTATATTCTCTTCTTCGCCGTTCTCTTGCCGTTAACAATAGAAAATGGAAATCCAGATACCATGGCGCATAGAGGTTTCTCTTGGCGATAGGAAAGGCAAATTAGAGATGACAAACCTCTGCTCGCAGGGTACATGTATGTTGATCTGCGATTCAATTCCAGGGAAATAAATGCACACGTGTACCGTCCGTTGCATGTGGTGGAGCCCATTGAGGCAAACAAATCAGCAAGTGACAACCAATTAGTTTGGATTATAAAGTATGACAAAGAATATCAGGGATTAATCAAAAGTGAGCACCAGTTCGCAGTAAATTCTGACATTTTGAAAGGGGTGCAAGCATGGCACGAAATACAGTGTTTGTAAGGGAATCGATGGGAATCCAATGCCAAATAAAATCCGTAAAATCGAATTTATGAATATTCTTCAGAATGATACAAACTTAAGATACCAGGTAAAAGATTACCATATCGAAATTTGAGGGATGTAGCTGTGCTGGGAAGCGTGCAATCGTGTTTTCAGTTTTCCATTTTTACTTGGAATTTGACTCGTTTTTACAGACAATGTATGGAAAACTGAAAACACGATTGCACGTCTATGCTCCATTTGTTACCCTGCGCCAGCTTTGATGAATACTTTCATTCATTCAAATCGTGCTCTTATAATATTAGATACTGATTAGATGGGTATATGATGGCCTTAATACATGGCTTAGATTCTAATCAATTGCTACTATATTCGCTCGACAGCATGTCACTTTCAATTTGAAACTACTAGTTTTATTACTTCGTGCTCAGTATAGACGACTATACATTGCAATTGGCCCAGAAGAGTCAAAGCCAGCAAATGATACACCATTTTTACGGCCGCTTGAAAACTTGAGCTTCAAATTTTAATATTCCTCAGGGCTTACGAGCTTGATCCGGCGATGATAGCCTAAAATCGGCTAGCTGCGAGCTGAGGAGCAAGGCGGCTGTATTTCAGGCTATGGCAATGAGCAATTTGATTGCTTTCATTCACATAAATCATGACCCACCCTCCCCAAATATATTGTTACGCGCACAAAAAAATGCACAAATTGGAGATAACATGTCAATTTTTGGCAGGCATCTCTTCCTTTCTCTCTCGGCTCCAATCTCCCTCTCTTTTCTTTACCTGCCACAGGGAGCCTATAATCTGATTTCTTCAAAAATTACAGATGCCTGTGGAGGAGGCTATATTCACCCATCCATTTATTTCTCTCTCTCTCTCTCTATATATATATATATATATAAAGAAAGAAATGGATGGTGTATATCTATATACATGTATATGTACAGTACCAAAATAAGAGAACAAAGACTACACACCTTTAACATAACAGAGAACTTCAAAAAGGTGGTGCCTGCAAACAATTATTACAAATCAAATTATAATCAAAACAATTGTTTTACAAACAACTAGACAGTGCAATGTGGCATGTTGTGTCAACGTGTGGCACATGGTGTGATGTGGCAAGGTGTGGTATGACATGGTGTGATGTGGTATGTTGTAGTGGCACATGGTGTGATGTGGCAAGGTGTGGTATGACATGGTGTGATGTGGCAAGGTGTGGTATGACATGGTGTGATGTGGCAAGGTGTGGTATGACATGGTGTGATGTGGCAAGGTATGGTCACAACATGGTGTGGTATGACATGGTGCGATGTGGCATGTTGTGGTGGCACGACATGGTGTGATGTGGCAAGGTGTGGTAACAACATGGTGTGGTGTGGCAAGGTGTGGTCACAACATGGTGTGGTGTGGCAAGGTGTGGTATGACATGGTGTGATGTGGCATGTTGTGGTGGCACAACATGGTGTGATGTGGCAAGGTGTGGTATGACATGGTGTGATGTGGCAAGGTGTGGTATGACATGGTGTGATGTGGCAAGGTATGGTTTGACATGGTTTGATGTGGCAAGGTGTGGTATGACATGGTGTGATGTCGCAAGGTATGGTCACAACATGGTGTGATGTGGCAAGGTGTGGTATGACATGTGTGATGTGGCAAGGTGTGGTATGACATGGTGTGATGTGACATGGTGTGATGTGGCAAGGTGTGGTCACAACATGGTGTGATGTGGCAAGGTGTGGTCACAACATGGTGTGGTGTGGCAAGGTGTGGTCACAACATGGTGTGGTATGACATGGTGTGATGTGGCATGTTGTGGTGGCACAACATGGTGTGATGTGGCAAGGCAAGGTGTGGTATGACATGGTGTGATGTGGCAAGGTGTGGTATGACATGGTGTGATGTGGCAAGGTATGGTTTGACATGGTGTGATGTGGCAAGGTGTGGTATGACATTGTGTGGTATGACATGGTGTGATGTGGCAAGGTGTGGTAAGACATGGTGTGATGTGGCAAGGTGTGGTATGACATGTCTGATGTGGCAAGATGTGGTATGACATGGTGTGATGTGGCAAGGTGTGGTATGACATGGTGTGATGTGGCAAGGTGTGGTCACAACATGGTGTGATGTGGCAAGGTGTGGTATGACATGGTGTGATGTGACACAGTGGTTTCAATAACGTTTTAGGCAACTGACGGCCCTGACATTATAGGCGGTGGTTTATCTAGTAAACTTTACTCAACACTTAACGAAAAAATGCAATGATCGTGTGAAGTAGTCTGCGGTAAGAAGCAAAGTAACCGGCAGTTTATCGCCGGTAGCCGCCTTATATTGAAACCCCTGGTGGCATGTTGTGGTGGCACAACATGGTGTGATGTGGCATGGTGTGGTATGACATGGTGTGATGTGGCAAGGTGTGGTATGACATGGTGTGATGTGGCATGTTGTGGCAAGGTGTGGTATGACATAGTGTGATGAGGCACATTGTGGCAAGGTGTGGCACAACATGGCCCGATGTGGCAAGGTGTGGTATGACATGGTGTGACATGGCATGTTGTGGCAAGGTGTGACATGACATGACACAACATAACATGCAATTGGCATAAAAAGCAGACACCCAATCAGACAAGTTTCATATCCTCCTGTATGCTCTTGGACAAGCACTCAATGCAGGGAAAAAAATAGAGGCATCTTTTCTAATGCTAGATAGCTTTTACGGAATTGCCCATGTGAGCCTCCATTGAGAGAATATGAAACTTGCCTATTCCTGTGCTCAATGACTACACACATCACGGAATGTCTAACATTGAGCACTCAAATATGGCATAACAGTGACATGTACCTATTCCTGTATCTGCTTCTCTCGACAGGACCTGAGAACCAAGCCTCTCCAAACTCTCTGCTTGTGCAACTTGATTTGCCACATGACCTGCAATTGATAAGAACAAGTAAAGGGATGTATGAGGCGCAGTTAGGGGTAAATTCCAACAAGCAACACAGCATTGAAACCGCAACATGAACATCTGAGATTGTCTGAAATTGCGAGAGCGACAGAGAGAAATAAGAAAACAATTGATGAAATTCCGACCGCGACATGCCCACCTTCCAAGACTGTGACACAACAGGTTTTGAAACTCAGTAAGATGACATGCATACCCCTCCCCCCCCCCCAAAAAAAGGGCCTCATCTATGCAAGAACAATGTACATGTACACACAAGTGACTACAGATCACATTCTAAATTCTCTTTTAAAGTGTTTATGAAACCAAATTTTGCACCTTTAATTTATTGCAGAATAATCACGGTGGGCACAAATGACCATAAAAACGGCTTGAGTTCTATATTTTAAAAAGTTTTCAACGCAGACGATTGAATTTTGGTATGATGTAGAATCGTAAAAGGAATATAACCTGATTTTTAAAGCTATGTCACTACCATTGTGATGTCACAATGACGTCATTTATCCATTTGTAATACGTTTCTTATAACTGTTCATTACCTCTAAAAATGGAATGTCGTATATTGTTAAAATCTCCTCGTGATGAGAATGAAGGAATCGAAAACCCGATGTCGATTGGTTAAGGAAATCAAAAGTTACAAAAGTTTGAATTTTTTCCATTTTCCCACCAAAATTTGGCGGGAAATAAACAACACAAAAGCATAAATTTATGAAAATATCGCTTCATTCATCTTTTAGAGTTGTAAATACTGTTCAATGACATTTTGTCCAATCATAAAACACATTGGTAGCTAAAATCGTAGGTTTTTAGAATTTTGATTCATAACCGGCTAAAATTAAAGTCATATGTTGGGCAATGTCATTATGACATAATAGTTTTTTTATACATGCCCTTAGAAAAAAAATCCTTTGAGTGATTTCGAGTTTTAATGATGAAATGCACTAGTCTGGCACTCAAGTCACATTATTTTATTTTATTGATTCTTTAACAATAGGCAGCCTTATTTAGGTACGACTCCTGACATCACAGCCTAAATATGACATCATAGCAACAGTCATTCCTCTATAACTTTTGCTGTAGTAGTCGTAGAACGTTCAAATTTGCGGCAAACGAATGTATGTCATGAAGGCCCTTTGATGGTGTAGTCTGTTTGGAATGTTTATTAAAGGGGGAATTTCACCAAAAAAGGAGCCATCAATTATGACGTCACAACAACATCATCATACTAACATAAAACACCTAAAATATGTAGTTTCATTTTGTTAACAACTCACCAACATTTCTTCAAATTGAGACTATAAGTAAAGAAATGGTGTTAATTTGAATTATTTGTCCACGCTCACTGATGCCGATTTTGACATTCTTTATGCCCTACGTGAATAAAGTTCATTCTTTTCTGATTATGAAGAGATTTATTTTTCAGTTCCACCTTCGGAAAGGTCTCTTTTTCGCCATTCAAATGGACTACTTTATGCTAAAAACTGTCCGGGGCCTGGAACCAAATCCGCCATTACAATGACGTCACTGTGAGGACTCACAATGACAATTTTCCTAAATATGATCATGTAGGACGACACACATTTCTACAAAATAATACAATAGAATAAAGCACAATACAATTCAATACAAAAAATGAAATACAGTAGAACGTAACACAATACTTAACAAATAAAAGATGGCTCTCCTTGTTTTATAAAAAATTATTGCACGCTCGAGGTCTTGAAAAACTGCAGATGCACGAGCAGAACGTGGGTGCATTTAGCAGCATTTCAAGACCTAGAAAGTACCTTATTTTGTTATTGAACAAGGAGAACCATCTTTTATTTGTTTTATAATATAAACTTCAATCTAGACGAAGGAAAGTAAGCTATCTAATTTTAAGAACCCACATAAAAATCTACTGAGCAAACTGACTACAGCAAAAACTCCATTTTACTGTACTTGACTTGTTTACAACATTTCTCGTCGCTGATTGGTTCAATTCTGACAGCTTGACATTGACGATCTGAAAGCTTGTTTCTTACTGGATGAAATAACCAGCTATAAAAAGAACATGTCGATTGATAAAAGTGAAAGACAGAAATTGCAAGACTGCCAGCCGCAAACTGCATCGTTGTCAGACACTGGCTATTTATTCTGTGGTCTGAAGAAGGATATTTTCATTATCCCAAGGAACAGTGTTTAACTTCAAGGCTCAGTTCGACCATACAGCTTTCAAAATTCTGGGTTCTTTGCAAGTTTCATCGTCCGTTTTTCATTCACGAACATTCAGGTCCTCTTAAATGAATTTCTAAAGGAAACCAGAGAAACCCTACATTGTATATTGTATTCTATGCCATTCACTGTTCTGGCTTCAGCATAAAAGTACAGGAGTACATGTATTAAAGTTATCGTCGAGTTCTTGGTGAGTCATTTCTTGTAGTTGTGTTGTATCAAACTGTGAATGAGTAACACTGTATTAGAACTTCAATGTCCATTGTATTTTGGCGTAGGATAAAGTTAAAGAATACGGGAAGAAAACCAAGGCCACCAGCCACACAATATCTTCCACCTCCTCGCTTATTTTTAGCTTTCTCTGAAACTTTCTCTCTGGAGTCCGCCATGTTTGTAACAACGAGTCCTCACAGTGACGTCACACAGCTCATTTGGCTGCACGGCAAACCAGACAGTTTTTAGCATAAAGTAGTCAATTTGAATGGTGAAATAGAGACCTTTCCGAAGGCGGAACTGAAAAATAAATATACTCTTGATAATCAGAAAAGAATAAACTTTATTATTCTGCAATAAAATAAAGATGCAAAATTTGGTTTCATAAACACTTTAAATTCTTTGTTTTCTAAGGGAGAATTTGGAACTTGATCACATCACTTGAGCTGTTCTTGCACTCATTCTTTACTGATGTTTAATATTCAATACATTGCTCCATACTGTTATATTTCATTTCCCTTGCATTAATAATCCATGATACATGTTTATCCAGAAGGTGCTTTGTTTTCATTCTACAATGTGATTTGTTCTCGTTATCAACAGCAAGTGTACCCTGCGAGCAGAGCCTTCTTCAACTCCACGAAAAGCGAGAAGAAAAGAAGACTCTGCAGCATTTGTGTTGTCTTCGTATCGAGCATTGCACCAACAGTTTTGTCTCGATTCACTCAGTCACTCAGTTCATGTCACCATTGTCTGCCATTGTTGCAGTGGGCTCAGATCTGGTCATCAGTTTAAACCAAAAATTTAGCTGTGTGCTGATAAACCAGTTTTAACAGGCTTGACAAGCCCAGAATATTGGGCAAAAATGTAATGAATGCTTCAGAGCCTTCTTTTCTGCTTGATTTTTGTGGAGTTGAAAAAAAAGGCTCTGCTCACAGGCTATAGCAAGTGGGCCCAGGCAATAAAAAACACAGATGGCAACACATGCTGTTTAATTAACAAATCCTTATAACTTCAGATATTTTTTTATGTACAGTTATGGATTAAAAATGTGTACTTACTAAGACCAGCACCATGCAAAGCTTTGATAGATTTCTTAAGTTTGGACAAAACAGCTCTGTCACTATCAAGGCTCTGAGAGGAAAGAGGGGAGAAAATAAATTAAAACACACACTTGCAACAAACTGGAATGCAAACACACACAAAACTATATACAGTGTAAGCGTTGCCTCGTGCATTTTACAATATATTTAATATTTTCTTGAACAAGAAAATATATACAATGTAATGCTATATACCTAAAATTTTACATATTTTTGCAGAGGACTGAATAGTTGAACCTTGATTATCCAGACCTCACACAAAAGTCTGGACAATAAAAAATGTGAATATTAATGACACAAATGGGAATAGAAGATTTTTTTTAAACCAAACATGTATTTGTGCTATTGTTTACTTCAAGAATCAACATCTAGAGCCAGGTATTTCATTCAACATGTTTAAATACAATAATTTTATTTATTGTTTGCTTCAATCAATGAATGACAAAATCCATCATCCTTTGAAGCTGCATTAGTTGAATGGGCTTTTGTTAGGATTGTTGTACTTTTTACTGCTCAAAATGTTCTGCATCAGGACTCAATAATATTCATGTGAAAAATGGCACCAGAGAAAAGTTTGGTGAAAAGAAATGTCCAGACACTTGAGGTCTGAATATCAAGGTTTGACTTACTGGAATTTTAGGATCTCAAATAAAGTAATACTCTTTAATACATGTAAATTATAAATTAGAATCCAGTAAGGCACATGTTACATAAATGTGACTGTTGAATGTATTCTATATTGGAACTATTTTGCAACAGTTTGTGAAATAATACTGACAACATTTTTTGGTTGATACTGAAATGACCAAAATGTTCTGCATCAGGACTCAATAATATTCATGTGAAAAATGGCACCAGAGAAAAGTTTGGTTAAAAGAAATGTCCAGACACTTGAGGTCTGAATATCAAGGTTTGACTTACTGGAATTTTAGGAACTCAAATAAAGTAATAACTCTTTAATACATGTAAATTATAAATTAGTATCCAGTAAGGCACATGTTACATAAATTGACTGTTGAATGTATTCTATATTGGAACTATTTTGCAACAGTTTGTGAAATAATACTGACAACATTTTTTGGTTGATGGCTATACATGTACATAACTATTTAACAATTAGACCTGCAGCCCGAATGGGCTACGTGTCAATAATAGCCCATGAGGCGCAGCCAAATGGGCTATTTAACTTGTAGCCCATGAGCAGGGTCCAAAATTTTGCCTTATTTGGCACCAATGCGAGTAAATTATGAGTGTTGGCGACCAAAATTTCAGAGTTAGTCGCCACCTGGCAACTTACCTAAAGTCTTCACAATGTTTTCACAATGTCACGAAGTCACACGATGTTCTAAGTAAATCTAGCCAATAAAACATGCCATAAAACTGTTCTTTGTCACATATTGCTTGAAACTTGAAATGTGGCGACCACAATTGCTCTTTTGGCAACTAAACAGTTTTGGCTAGTCGCCAGTTGGCACCTACATGTACATGAAAAAGTTAATTTCGGATCCTGATGAGGGAGAGGGGTCTAATTGTTTTAGTATACTAACAAGTCAGACAGAAGAAAATGATAGAAAGAAAGAAATTGAAGTTGAAAAAAAATTTTTTTAGTGAAAATGTGTGCAGTTTTTCTCTACCATGGGCCGTATCACAAATAGACCTAAAGTAGGGTAAGCCAATCAGAATGCAGGATTCGTAATAGACCACTAGTTGGTTTATACTAAAAATAGATATCAAATTGAAGTTATACTCCCCCTGAATGGCAAACTTGAGTGCTTGCCTGAACTGGTTTGAATATGTTGTAACGAGTAAAATAATATACAGTATCTTATTGTTTAATATCATTTGAAATAAGGGAACAAGAACAACTAGGGAATTGTTATAATATAAATGTATATATTATATAGTCAAGCCTAGGCCTATAGACAGAGCTCCAGTTATTTCTGATCACAGTAGAGTGCCTGGTTTCTAGGAATTGTGGTTTATTGACTAGCTGAGAGATACTTTGGACAGAGGGTCAAAGCAAGTTTTTTCGATTGATCACTTTGAAAGCTGCATTTATATATGTAGCCTATGATTTTTTTGTTATTATTATTTATTTAAAATGATATTGCTAAAATGGTCTGCATAAGAACTATAGTAAAAACAACAGAGCTGCAGCAATTAGCATATCCTCACGGTCGATTTTGCTTAAATATGACTTATTAGTGCTGTCTGTGATGTCTACAATCCAAACTACACCCACAAAATAAAGTAGTTTTTATGCTATGGGCTATTTTTACTGTGAAAAATCAAAGAAACCACCATCCATCAGATCGGAAAGGGAGAAAACAAAAGATATTTCAATTGCAAATTTGATTAACTTTCCCCACAGTCGATATTCTTCGAAATTAAACAGCTGATAGTCATTTTGGTCAAAAATAAATTGAAACTTCAAAAAATATCATATAAAAATGTATTATTTCGATGGTTTTCTATTGAATTTATGCATATCAACCAATGAAATTACGAGAGAGAAGAATTAACACATTTACATTCCTTGCCGTTCAGTGCTATCGTTCTTCTACTTAAATATAACCAGGAGCGTATATGAGCTATATTTAGAACAGATCTCATGGGAGTTCTTGTGCCCTCACTTTCAGAATCCAATCAAAGCATAGTCAGGACAATGCAGTGTTAGTAAATCACCTCGAAGTCAACCACAAATCACTCTCAATCTCGATAATGGCAAAAAGTGAGTATGGATTGAAGCTGAGTCAGAAGACAGTTCCTGGGAAACACATTTCTAAAATAAGCTCAATCCAGTCATATGCTGATACGCGGATATCAGGAGCCCATTGCCTGGTGCGTCCATCTGTCATACATTGTACATTTGTGATGCAGCGTTTTTACAGACCAGGGCCCGGTTGTTCGAAGCAAGGTTAAATCGCTATCCCTGGGTTAAACTGTACAGATTACAATTACAGATTTAGCGCTAACCTAGGGTTAAAGTTAACCTTGCTTCCAACAACCCGGCCCAGGGCCGGGTTGTTCAAAGCCCGATTAGTGTTAATCCTGGATTAACTCTGCACAGAACCTATTGGTTGTCATGGAAATTAACCCTGGATTAGCACTAATCGGGCTTTGAACAACCCGGCCCCGGTTATTCTTAGATTTCATTTCTCATTGTTTGCTTTCATCACGGAATGTTGTTAACAAAAGATGCCTCGTTAGCTTCTCTTGTTTGATCAACCAACATGGCTGCAACATCATTAATCATTTGAATTAAAATTATACAAACGCTTGTGATTGGCTAGCGGAACCAAACTTGTGGGAAAGACATTCTAAAAATAGCCCGGTCTGAAAAAACGCTGCTTCGTAGACGTATTGTGGGAGATGGACGCTCCAGGTAATGAGCTCCTGTGGATATAGTACAATGTATATGGATGCTCGGCCTGTTAATAGGCTCCTGATATATATACTGTATAATTTTTGAACCCTTACAATAAAAAAAAACACTGGAAATTATTCACAAAATTCAAGCAAAACATTTGACAAAAATTAACTAATAAATTTATTGTCGGTGCCATATTTCTTTCGAACTTCGTTGATAATTTGTGTTTAAAAACATCCCTTGGGAGAAGGGAGCCACTTGTATTTTAAATAATCCGAATTAACAACACATTATTAGTAGAGTAAATTAAATGAGTTTTTATTTAATAATCTACACAAATTGTAAAGCTTTAAACCATAGGTGATTATTCAAAAGCGATATGATTTCGATTTTATTGCGTTAATTGATCATGAGGGTGTGCCATATATTTCAATCAAGGTAGATTAAAAAGATAAAGACAGTTTAATAAAGTCATCAGACTTCACGGCCGGTTTAGAGAATAATCTCAAATATAGTGGTACTACGAACACTTTTTCTATTCTACTAATGAAGGCACAATTTGAAACAGTTTTTCTTGGTGGGAAAAACAAAAATCCTATAATGAATTAAATAATTGAGAGCTGAAAACGGTTTAATATTCTCTTTCGATTTGCTCAAAAACCCTTATTTACTTCGCTTTCACTTTAATAAACCTGATATTACTCCAATTCCAAACCTAGCAACAATTAATCAAGGAATGAGCTGGATTATTAGAATAAATAGAGTCATTCAACTAAAACCCATTGGAAGTCAATTATGCAATTATACAGCAAGTAAAATGACAAATACCAGAGCAGGTACCGAAACTGCAGGTTGCTTCAGATAATAATTATATGTTATGCAGGACTTCAATTCTAAAGCCGAATGTCATAAATGGATTACTTCAAGTCGAACTTTCAACAGTAATTTGCCACTAGAGAGCAATAATACGGCGCATGGGAATCGCTAAATGATTCATCAATTGACTTTACCAAAGCTGCGTGCGCTTCATTATAAAGACACGAGCACCAACCTCCTAGAGTGTGTTTTGTTATGACACCCACTGCCTGCTCTTTTTGAGCGCATTTTGTTCCACAAAACGTCTTTTACAAAGAGCAACCTTTGTCACAGTTACTACCATGGTGAATTACTAGATGGACCCATGAAACTCTTGTGCTCTGAGAGCAAGAAGGGCTTCGTGGAATCCAGAACAGGCTCACATACCTCTTCGACAATGTTGACTGTGTTTCGACATGCAGTCATCGAAGCCAAAAAATTCGATGTTGTCGGGGACGATATATCCTCCTTTGTCTCCTCCACGAAGCCCCTGACAGTTATTCTATCAGGCATGGTGGATACTTAATGATCGAGGCTGGTTTTCTTATAAAAACATGTCCAGGAAATAGAACTTCAGTGAGGGAATTCACTTCAACTTTCTTCTTCGGACGACGGAGGTGAAGGCAAGTTCCGGGCGTACGATTAGTGCCAGTCCTTTTCATTCAACGAACGCGTGGAACGCCTGATGATTTCGCAACACGAGAATAATTCTGACTTATGCATTTAGTTTTATTTCTCACAAATAAAGGCACTCGTCTATATTAAGGAAGTTCCCGCCCCGCATTAACGTGTACAGGAATGCGCGCGGTAATGATTTTAAATTTGCTTTTAATTTTCTGCGGTCTGCAATCGATCGAAATCTATTCATAAACTATGACATGACTATGTTTTTCTTGTTTTGTTTTCGTGTTTTTAATGATGGCCTCGTCTTGAAAAGCGTACACATGAATTATTTACCGGCTGTAGAGAAACATTGTGCCCGAGGTCTCGAAATGCCAGAAGCCATTGTTACCAAGGCTCGGTTTCAGCCGTTGGAGTGTCGTTTCTCTAAAGCCTCCCCCCACCAACGTTGGTCAGGTCGGAAAAACTACTGGGGTCAAAAATTTCCGAAAAACGCTGAAATTGCAACTAGACACAGCCCATGGACAAATGAACACATGCTGTAAGTATTGTCGCTTTTTAGTCAATATTAGTGACTAAAACAATTCCATACACATGTTAGTAAATAAAGCCACTTACAGAGCTTGGGTTACCTGTGTTAAAAACTACTTCATATTTGTGAACTGTGGTTTAATATAATATAAAAAAAAATTGTTCTTGATTTTTTGGTGACACTATTTTACCTTCAAAATCAACTATATATCCCACAAATTGATCTTCTAAGTTTAGCCTATTAAAGCACAGGCTACCCAAGCGTAAGGTTTTTGATTAACCGTTTATTTTACAAGGCTTGACTGGGAATTTATATAGAGTTTTTAGAAATTGCAATAATTCTGTAAATATTGAAATAAAAGAAACAAGACTTTACCTGTGTGTTTGTCAGTTATTGGGCTGTGTCTGTGTGCAGTTTAAGCGCATTTGTACGATTTTTTTTCCGCAGAACTACGCCAGTACTTTTAACATATGCACGTCGTCTTTCCGCTGATTTCCTATTGCATATCTGCAAAACTAGAGCAGATTTCGTATGAGTGGGACAAACTATGGCAATAATACCGCACTGGTTAATGTACGGCATGCCGTGACATTGAAATGGTTTCCCTATTGTTTATTTCTTTCTGATCCAATCAAATTGCAATGTTAGAGGGTCTCGATGGCGTGGTGGCTTTTACGGTTAACGGTTAAAATTTGGGCTTTTTTACGACTAACGGTTATTTTTTCCCCGTTACGGTTAACAGTCTTAAAATACAGTCATACTGCTTCTCAACCTCGTTCCCAGGGATCTTTACGCGCCTAATCAAAGATGGCGTCGAAAGTACCCCTAGTACAGGCTGGTCATGTGACCCAAAAATATGCCCAATATATGGGCATATTTTGAAGCACATCCGCCATCTTGGATTCATCATCGCTGAAGAACGGTTAGCAGTTGAAGTGTGATCCGAATGAATTC
This sequence comes from Actinernus sp. WN-2022, assembly GCA_030867875.1. Lineage (NCBI taxonomy): Eukaryota > Metazoa > Cnidaria > Anthozoa > Actiniaria > Actinernidae > Actinernus > Actinernus sp. WN-2022. The sequence goes on from JAOWCC010001210.1 coordinate 36,223,957, forward strand.
CAACCGTACATTATTCGACTTGTACCCAGTTGCGAAGTGAGTATTAAAAAAGGCAAAAACGCTAAGTTCTGGTGAATTTCTATCTGTTTTCAACGAATTTTGAACGCGCAATGCGAAAGACGACATCACCAGTTCATTTTTCAAATCAAAAATGCACGCGCTATTCGAAATTCTCCAATCAGCGCGCGCAAAATGTCTAGCCAATCAGTGGCCGAATCCCACCAGCCTGTACCAGGGGTACTTTCGACGCCATCTTTGATTAGGCGCGTAAAGACCCCTGGGAACGAGGTTGACTGCTTCTAAGAGTCCACCATTTTGAAAATGCGCTAGAAAAACCACTTTGCATGATGGGAAACTGACCGAGTAGTAGCCTGGGGACGAAGCTGCACCGGTGTGTTACCTGTATCGTGGTCTCAAGGGAGACTAAAGAGGGACAACTCTGAGTCTGGCTCTGTAGTTTACTGCACGTACGTTCCCCGCTCAAAGTACAAAGAAAGCGAACGCATGGTCAAGGTCAAAGATGACGTCACATGACCGGAAGTAACATTGCAGCTCAGATATCGTTACATCTTCCCTTCTTTAACGGAACTCATAAAACAACTAAAATGGAACTAAATGTCACTGTCCTATTTAAATGAACAATCAATCGAGTCATGTCCGTTAGTTCTATCACTGAAAGCGTACTGGAGGTCTTCAGTACAACCCTTCCACTCCGTGTAGTCGTCACAGGTGAATCCGGCTTGCTCTCTTTGGGTGAAGCTGGCGTTTGTTTGCTCGGCTTCTCTGTGGTGTCTCCCGTAGGTGGCATGTGCTGTTGCTCGTTGCTCGCAACTTGGGATGGGGAAGTGGGTTGCGGTGGTGGTTTGTCACTCGGGTTTGCGCTAGCTGAGGAGGATTGTGCCCTACGAGGCTGTGGTAGCTCTAATTCCTCACGGGGGTGCATCACCTAGCGTGTACGCCGTAAGTGCCTTCTGTTTCGCCTGTACACTCTGTCATCCTCTGTTCGCACTTGGTAGGACCTAATGTCCACCTTTCCCTCTACTCTAGCCTGTAGCCACTCTTTACCCTTTCCTACAGACCTCTGCGGTTGTAATTAAACGTACAATGTCTCCTGGACGAAGCTCTTCTAGCTCTTTTGCACCTTTGTTGTAGTTGATGCTTTGCTTTGCCTTCTGTAGTTTAAGTTTCTGCTCTACATCTTCTGGTATTTTCGGCTTCAGGAGTCGGTTAGATGTCGGTAGCAATGTCTTTGTTCTTCTGCCGAAGATTCTCTGCACTGGAGATGTGCTTAGTGTTTCGGTAGGAGTGTTTCTCCAGTCTAGTAGAGCCAATTGTGGATCACTCTTTGTCACGAGGGCCTTCCTCATCAGCCTCTTTGCTGTCTTGACAGCGTTTTCTACCTTTCCATTGGACTGTGCGTAGGTTGGGGAGCTTGTCAAGTGCTCAAAACCGTACAAACTGGCGAAGTCTTGGAAGTCAGCTGATGCAAATGGTTGCCCATTGTCTGAGATCACTTGGTCTGGAATGCCGTGCCTGGCCAAGTGAGCCTTAACCTTCCGTATAACTTCCTTTGCGGTCTTCGTGTTCAATTTGTCGATCTCAAAGAAGCTTGAGTAGTAGTCAACTGTAACAACAAATTCTTTACCATCGAGTTCAAAAATATCAATTCCTACCTTCTCCCAAGGTCTCGACGGGATTTCGTGACAGATCAGTGGCTCTTTGCCTTGCTCTGCTGGGTGGCTATTGCAGACTTCACACTTGGCAACATATTCTTCAACATCTTTATTCATACCAGGCCAGTAGAGAAGTTCTCTTGCTCTGCGCAAACACCCTTGGATGCCTATGTGACTTGCATGTATCTTCACTAGCATGTCATCTCTTATACCTGCTGGGATGACTAGCCTCTCACCTTTGAAAACTAGCCCGTTTTGCAGTGAGAGCTCATCTCTAAAGAAGAAATAATCCTTGATGCTAACTGCAATGTCTTCCTTTGACGCTGGCCAACCCTTCCTGATGGTTGTTTTAAGCTCTCTTAAAACGGCATCGATTTCTGTGGCCTTCTGGATCGCAGCTTGAGTTTCTTCAGTAACGGGAAGGTATTGTATCATATTGATACTCTCTGTATCTCTCTCCGTATCTCCTCTCAATTCTTTCAGATAGACTACGTCTTCTGTTTCTGCTCTGCTGGCACTGTTGCGCATTGGGAACGCTCTACTAAGAGTGTCTGCTAAGACCATTTCTGATCCTTTCTTGTATGTGACTTTCAGGTCAAATTTCTGCAGTCTCAGCAGCATACGTTGGAGTCGCTTTGGTGCGCTAATCAGGCTCTTCTTGTAAATACTCTCAAGTGGTTTATGGTCTGATTGTACATGGACTGGTCGACCATACACGCATTGCTCGAAGCGCTCTACCCCAAACACGATCGCCAGCATCTCTTTTTCTATTTGAGCGTAGTTGGTCTCTGTTTCTGTCATTGATCGTGAAGCGTAGGCTACTGGTTGCCCGTTTTGCATTAGGCAGGCTCCCAGGCCTCTCTCGGACGCGTCACACTGCATGGAGTTCGACGTTGTCTTTGGGGTCCAAGAAATTTAGGACTGGGGCTTCCGAGATTATCGTCTTGACTGCTTCGAAACTCCGTCCTTGCACTTCTTCCTCCCAGCGGAACTGATTCTCCTCCTTCAGAAGGTCTCTCATTGGGGCTGTGGCCTCGGACAGGTTGGGTGCGAAACGCTGCAGGTAGTTTACCATTCCAAGTAGTCTCTTTACATCTTGTTTGCTTTCAGGAGTTGGCATCTCCTTGATGCCCTGCTGTTTGGCTGGATCAGGTTTCAGACCTTCCTCAGATATCACGTGACCCATGAACTTCACTTCTTGGCGGCGGAGCTTTAGCTTCTCTTTGTTTAGCTTGATGCCCTTGGCGCGGCAACGCTCAAACAGCTCCCTTAGCTTTGCGTCATGGTTTGTCAGGGCCTCGGCGTGCGTCTCGCCTACACCGAAAATGAGGATGTCATCAAAGATTGGCATCACTCCATCTAGACCCTCTAAGGCGTGTTCGAGCCTTCTCTGGAACTCCTCTGGGGCGGGTGAGATTCCAAACGGCATGCGGATCCACCTGTATCTGCCCCACGGGGTACCGAATGTGGTGAGGTAGCTGCTCTCCTCATCGAGCTGGACGTGCCAAAACCCGTTCTTTGCATCAACCACGCTGAAAACTTTAGCCTTCGTCAGTTGTGCTAGCAGATCATCGATCACCGGTAAAGGGTAGTGGTTTCTCTTCAGCGCTTTGTTTAAGGGCTTGGTCATCACAAAAGCAGCTTATTGAGACTATTGACAACTGCCATGTGTAGCCGCATCAGCCACGGGATACAGAAACGCACAACAAGACACACAACAGTCATAGGTCTCATAGGCCATGTTAGAATATTTCAGTTTACGGTTAATTTTTTTTACGACTAACGGTTAAAATTATATAATGTTTACGCCTAACGACTAGTTTTTTTACCGATTTACGGCTAACGGTTAATCCCATTGAGACCCTCATGTTACGGTACAGTAAGTTACAGTACGGTTACGGTAAGGCAACGGGAAGTCCGGGTGACGCAGTGGTTAAGCGCTTCGCCTCTCACCTCTGTGGCCCAGGTTCGAATCCCGGACGCGGCGCCATATGTGAGTTGAGTTTGTTGGTATCTCGCCCTTGCTCCGAGGGTTTTTCTCCGGGTTCTCCGGTTTTCCTCCCTCCGCAAAACCCAACACGCTAAATTCCGCAATTCGATCTGTGGATTAGCAGCGAACCTGGCTTTGATCAGCCCCCACGGTTGTTTCAGGTCTCGTTAGAAATTCAGAGTGTCCGCGACTCATACGAAATCTGCTATACATATGGCTGACATATGCCGGTATAAATGAGCGAGTATGTGTATATAGTATGTGTCTATGCCCGGCGGTGAATTTGTATTGCATGCATGGGGTAATTTAAGAATTAGCAAGTATTTAGTGACAATTACAAGCCGTATTAAGATGTCCGACACCCACTCCCGTTTCAACGGAAAGGCGTGTCCCAGTACTACACGAAGTAAACAATAGGATGCCAACACAACAGAGGAGTGTTTTGGTTTTGCGTTTACTAAGCTCTCCTATTGGCTGAGAAAGAAAACCAACCAATCAGAATCCAAAGTAAAACCAAACGCAAATTGTTTTGGTTTTGCTTTGGTTTGTCATTGGCTCAAAGGGAAGCCATTTATGAGTTACTTGTGATTAATCGCTCCTATGATTGGCTGGCTGTGGGTAATTTGCGTTTGGTTTTACTACACTCAACTGAAAATCGCTCTATATATCATTCGGAACTCCAAAAGCCATGCATTGCTCTTGTTACCGATAAATTAAGTGAGGGATAACACCAGATGGGTAGCGCCCACAGCACAGTAGACTATGTGGCTATTTATAGTCGCGAAGTTCTGGTATGCGATTACGTTGTCTTTTGTTCTCTTGCGCTTTAGTATTTTTAGCAGTTTTAACCGTGTTAATTACAATTTTTCAGTGCATCCTTATTGGTTAAAAGTGACGGCCTTCATTTCTTCTCGCGGGAAACACAAAGCTAAAAATAGCTACATCATCTGTTCTGCTGTTGGATAGACCTAATCTGGGAGATGCACGCTCCTGGTAATGGGCTGTCTGTAAAAACGAGTCAAATTCCGCGTGAAAATTTACAGACAATGTATGGAAAACTGAAAACACGATTGCACGCTTCCCAGCACAGCTACATCCCTCAAATTTCGATATGTTAATCTTTTACCTGGTTTCAAGTTTGCATCTGAAAAATATTTCATAAATTCGATTTTACGGATTTTATTTGGCATCGGATTCCCATCGATTCCCATACAAACACTGTATTTCGCGACATGTTTGCACCCCTTTCAAAATGTCGGAATTTACCGCGAACTGGTCTATTCATTGTTATTAATGTAACAACCAGAGCCGAGCGGATTTAGCCTCAAATAAGGTTATAAATGTTCCCTATCGAATGAGGAAGTATGATATCACATGCAGATGTTAATTTATTACTCTTGTCATAAATTTACATAGTACGTCAAACACGTACTAATGAAAATCAATCAGTATCGTCACAACGTTGCCCGCGATTGTAAAGAATTATCAAAACTCCAGTACTATACTGCCCAGCTCCCAAGATTGTACCGTGGCCAAGCTTGCAGGATTTATTTACATTCTCATGATGATCAAGCTTGCTGATGTGACAGTCGGAAAAAGTTCACTGATTCCTTCCAAAACACTTGTGTGGTTCTATTTATGAACGTACGATCTCGATGTACTTGCAGATTTCTCAGCTGTGGTTGCTCTTTTCAGTTTCAAGATTAACGTACTGTTTACGAAGTTCAAATTATCATAAAGGAATGGAAATGAAGGTAAGACAGAAAGTTATTTATACCCGGATTTGAGTATTATTCGTTCGCGCTAATTACCAAGACGTGAGACATATTAATTTAACGTCTTGCTCACGGCGTAGTGGTAAAAACCCTTATTCTCTATCAATTCCAAACCTACCCATCTCCCCTCCGGACATTTTTGATTCAGAGCATTGCAAATGAACCATCGTGGGGTCAGCAAAGCTATGCTAACACACCCCCCCCCCCCCCCCAACGTGGGAGTTTGGAACGAGTGCAAATCTCTTATAAACATTAAAAGGTAAAATTCGCTATTTTGACTCTCTCAGTGAACAATTCCCGACCCATCCCACCCCAACTTTTCTTTTCTGGCAAATGCCCCACCACCGGGGCATAAACTCAGTCAAATGCCCACGTATGCCGGAGTGGGGGAGATCAGTGGGCAGGGCACTAATGGCTCTATCAATAGACTTTTTCCGGACTTTCCCGCTTGGTTCAATGTAGGCCTAGATACAAATATCATGATATTTTTTTAGATATTTAGAACCTTCCATGATATTTAGAAAACAATGTGATATTTAGAAAAAAAATGGGATATATTATATTGTTGGGATATTTAGGAATTTTGTTGAGGGTCTAGGCATTTTCAGCGTAGTTTTTGGTGATTGAAACTGGTTAGCTCAATTCAGTGGCAACTGTATCCCATGATGCTTAGTGCAGTCAGTACAGACCTGTGGAAAATTGCTAAAGTCTCGCCTATGTATAAAGACGGCTCGCTCTTTGACCGCTCCAATTTTCGTCCAATATCTATCCTCGCCGTGGTCTCTAAAGTCCTAGAACGCCACGTACACTTATCTTTTTACGACTTTCTTGCTCAGCACGAGCTCCTATCAGACTCACAGTTCGGCTTTAGAAGGTTCCGTTCATGTGAGCTGGCCATCGCTGATCTCTCGGACAAGATACTGAGTAATATAGATAACGAACTCCTAAATGGACTTCTTCTCATCGATCTGAAAAAGGCATTTGACCTAGTCGATTACAATACACTACTCTACAAGCTCCGGGTCTATCTGTTCCCCCTCGACTATCGTGTGGTTCTGTTCCTATCTGTCAGGGCGTACCCAGAGAACCCTATTCCGGGGCACTCTGTCGGACGCACTTCCAGTGTCTGTAGGTGTACCACAAGGCAGCATCCTCGGGCCGCTTTTCTTTCTTATATTTATTAATGACCTACCTTTACAGCTATCCTCTAACACCTATCAGACAATGTTTGCCGACGACACTACTATACTCACTTCTGGCCACTCTATCTCCACTGTCAGTTCCCAATTGAATGAAGTCGCCTTAGCTGTATCTTCATGGACAAGGCAAAACAAAATGGCACTCAACATATCTAAGACCAAGACTCTACTCGTAACCTCCTCTCAGAAATTCCGTACTCTGCCTTGCTCCACATTAAATGTGGTAGTCGACGGTAACAGTATCAAGCAGGTCGACCACGCCAAAATACTAGGCGTCACTTTAGACAGTTTCATGTTATGGGAACACCACGTCGACAACATCTGCGCAATCATCAGCAGTAGACTGTCTCTTCTCCGTCGCATTAAGCCTTTCCTCACCTATGAATGTGCATTGCGCTTCTATAATTCATGCATCCATAACCATTTCATCTATTGTTCTGCTGCTTGGGTCAACTGCTCCCACCTCCACATGCTGCGGCTTCTTCGCCTTCAAAAACGCGCTGCCCGCATACTCTTGGATGCCGACTTCCGTCAACCCTCTGTTCATCTGTTCTCTCAGCTTAAGTGGATTCCAATCACCGACCTAATTAAATGTAGGAAACTTCTACTTCTCTTCAGCACATTTCTTAATCCTGATGCACCTACAAGTTTTAAGAACATGTTCAATTTCCTCTCTACTACTCGTAGAGCTTCTGGCCGCTGCACCAGAGCCAGCATGCATAACCTCGCCGTACCTTACCCTCGCAGTAATTCTGGCAAGCGCACTCTGGCTTATAGCGCTGCTATTCTTTTCAATTCCTTGGATCCTGACTTCAAGCAGCTTGCAACATCTACTACTACGCTCTCTTCTAATACTCTGTCTACCAGGCTGGCTTCTCTTAAGTATAAGCTTCGTAACGTTTTACTTCCGCACAGGTCAGACTCAGAGCAAAATGGCGGATCCACCAATGGTTGTAAGCTTATTTTGTGAAAAATGCGAGTACGATAATAAAAAAGGTTGTTATATTATAATATTTATTAAAACTGTATTAACATTATCTTTGTTAGTGGGATATTTAGAAAATTTTGCCTGATATTTAGAAAATTTTGCCTGATATTTAGAACTTTTTACGTGATATTCCGGAATGATATTTAGGCGATTTTACGTGATATTTGTATCCAGGCCTAGTTCAATGTGTCCCATTTCAGATCACGTGACCATCCCCTTTGTATTGTTTCTACATTGATATGGAAATACTTCCGACAAAGAATATTATTCCCGAAAGATTTGAAATGGGACAACATTCTCAAGAACGTTAAGGCCTGGTTTTGACATGAAAGTGAGGCTAAAAGGATAATCTAGCTTGTTTACCAGCTACATCAAGTTATGCAGACCAATAGTACATAACTCGTCCACTTCGATATTTTGAAGACCATAATTATGCAAACGAGGTGTCACGTGATCCCTCCACTGACTTTGGTATTACACAAAATTTCAATAGCAATTGGGGCAATGCCAGTATTCTTGTTACGCCAAGGTAGACAGAGTTTTCCTGTTTCTCTGATGCCTGCCATTAATAATCTGCCTTCGCAGCTAGTAGAACGTCTTTTTATCCATAAGGGGATATTGAGCAAAACATGTCACGTGACCTTGTATTCGATTTATTGATCAGCGATTTTCTCCTTTCGCCGTCTGACCTTAACTATTTATATTTTCATCTCTAATACTGTTGTAAAGCCTGCTACTTAGCTCGATTAGCCTTGTGGTTATTTCTAAGTGCAGTACACTCTTTTCCTAATATTTGCTCCCATATTGAAATGTATTTTTTTCACTCTTATATTCGCGAGTAGAATAAAGATTTATTGCTGTTGTTGTTATTGTAAATTTACATTTGTTATTTAAAGTTTCGGCTATTTGTCAGTTAAATGTTATTAAGGCGTTTGTTAGTTAATCTCGATATCATCTACACCTAGCTGATATGATGAACTAGGAAAAATATTGTCGCAGGGACAAAATTTTGTCCCTGGGACTTGTCCCTTCGTGTGTACGCAACAAGGGATTTGTCCCCGGGACTTGTCCCTTCGTGTGTGCCGACCTTTAAAGTGAAAACTGCAGTCACGTGACCCTCGTGTGAACGTTCAACTGCAAATGGGGCAATGAGGACAATCCCTTTATAAAGAACCGTTTTATTCTAAAATATTGGGGACTTGAAAACACACATAAATCTGCCCTCACACCATGACTTTTATTTATTGAGATACAATTTGCTATATGAAAACCAGGAATTGAACACATTTACACACAAAAACCTAGGGGTATAGAATGGCCAAATCCGAGACTCGCCGAGACCCTTGTTTCAAAATCCGAGCTCGAGACTTACTTCCGGCTAAGGAGTATAGAATGGTCAAATCCGAGACTCGCCGACTGATCCTGTTTCAAAATCCGACTCTTTTTTTGAAACGCCGAGATTTCGAGACTTGCTTGAATTTTGCCGAGACCATTTTATACCCCTGATACTGTATTACTAAGAAATCTACCAATGTATAACGAAGTCTAACGATGGACATGAATGAAGTACATCATCAAAATAATAACTACAAGAAAAAAGAAAAAGAGAAAAATGAAAAGAGGAAATTTAATACAAGTTTAGGTATGAATCAGATAAGAGCCTTTTGAAAGAACTACGACTTTTGGATTTAATATCTTCACTCATTGAATTCCAAATCTTGGCGGTTTTTCGACGGTCATTCCTACCCTTTTATCCTTGAAGAAGGACCCCCCGCCGGTCACAGAATATTCAGCGTGGTACTGATGGAGGTATGCTAGCTTTCCTATTAATTTTGCCTGATTACAACACTTAAAACTTTCTGTATATCTTCTCATACAAATCCCCATAAACGTCTCAGTAATGAAATCCTTGGGAAACCAGTCCGGCAGTCGAGAGTAAAATGCAAACGCCAAAGAACGGTTGTATAAGGCACTGAGGCTCCGGCGGCGATTTCGTTAAGTCATTGACAGAATCCGGCAATTGCAATCAAAATGACATCTCCACTATGCCGTTTTGTACTATGGTGTTTTTCATATGGGCATCTATCTTCAGAAAAAGAAATACTATGTGGAGTACCTCACATTCGATCCTCGGTCCCCTTTTATTTCTACTTTACATCAATGACTTACCCAACTGTTTAACATCTACTACGCCTTGCATATATGTTGACGATACACATTTTTTTATATCTTCTTATGATGTGGTTCAATTGAAACTGCTTCTAACCTAACTATACCCTGGGTATAGCAGAGGTTCTACTGTCTCCCTTCGCGAAAGTTGACGCCTAGGAACAAAGCGACGAGAGTCGAGGAGTAGAACCTCTGGTACCCAGGGTAACCTAAATACTGATCTCGAAAATGTATGCGATCGGCTATCCGTGAATAAGCTCCAGTTCCGCCCATAAAACTCATGCTTATTGGATCAAATTACAGCTTGACCAATAATGACCAATAAAGCTGGTGACTTATCTAGTACTGTGTTTAAATTATCGACAAAACTAAAGTTTCTCAACTTTTATCCAATACATTCCTAAGAGTGGAACTTGGTGAAAAACTTTCGTTTCAGAGTCATATAGAGAAATTTTGCGAAAAAGCTAGTGTTGTTATTGGCGCCATAAAACGAATAAAACCCTTCGTTCCATTCGACTCACTGATGAAAATAGTAGTAGAGCCGGAGGTAAAATGATACCCGTTTTTCTTGCACAAGGACGTCAAAAAGCAAATTCAGAAATCTCCTTTTTGACGTCCTTGCACAACAAAAAAGTTGTATCATTTTACCTCCGGCTCTACTACTGAGTAAAATGATACCACTTTTCTTGCCCAGAGGCAAAATGATACAACTTTTTCTTGCCCAACGAAGGCGGATTAAATACTATTTATCGTATTTTTACGATATCGGTTTCTACCGCTTTTTCCGGATTGGAGCAGTTTTGTTGTACTATTTTTAAATCGTATTTTTTTTTACATTTCAACGCTCTATTAGATAAGTGATTGCTATGCAGTATATCGATCTCTTTCACTATGGATAGCATATCGTGCCTTCCCATAGAAATCTTAGTCAAGATAGTAGAGCATGCAGGCCCAGAATCATTCGCAAGCATCGCAAGGACGTTGAAACACCTAAACGGTGCCGCATCTCTCGTGTGCTACGAAAACGTAGACCAAGAGTTCCGTAAACGAGTACTCACTTTCGGTCTTAGGTCTACTCGTAATGATAACGATCGAGACAATTTGGCTAGGACTTTCGGTATTTCCGCAAACTACATCGATGATAGCTTTCCTCTTGTCTACGCCAGTGAATATGGTAATCTTAACGTTATTAAGTGGCTCATTAAGCACTTATGGTTCGATAAAATGGATGGACGCACCGATTACGTTCTATGCGCCGCCTGTAAGGATGGCCGTCTTGATATCGTTAAGTGGCTCACTAAGCACTTCCAGTTCACCAAAGAGGATAAAGCCGTCGGGTTTGCTATACTAGATGCCTGTAGGAATGGCCATCTCAATACCGTTAAGTGGCTCATTCGACGCTTTCAGATAACTATAGAGCATAAATACGTTCATCATGCTCTACTATGCGCCTGTAGCAACGATCATCTTAATACCGCTAAATGGATCATTGAGTGGCTCATTAAGCGCTCCCAGCTCACCATAGAGGACGAAAACGCTCTACTAGATTACTACATAAATGCTTATGCTGCCACATAGGATCTCTCGCAACGCCCAAATTGTCCCTAGGCATTCTTGCACCTAAAGATCCAAACTTGAGCACAGCTCCGGTTTCTACTGCTTTTTCCAGATTGGAGCAGTTTTGTTGTGCTATTTTTCATTGTATTTTTACATTTTAACACCTATTAAAGGAATGATTAGTTTACAGTATATCCACCCATGGTACTAACGTACATTCTCTACTTCACGATATTAACGTATGCTGTTATCTTAGTACGTATTAATACCACACAGATTAGACAAGTGCGCATAATTGAAGAACCTCAACGTAGACGTCACAACTAAGATACCAATTAGACATATAACGTATATAGGTATATTGCACGATGGTTGAGACAAGAACTTGTGATTGGTTGATGCGAGGAAAGACCACGAAATGTATAAGTAAGTGTTCAAAGACGTCAGAGTATTGCTCTAAACATAACTTCCAGATAGGAAGAGGATGTGCTATATTCGTTCCATGTTTGACGTGTGGTCGAGGCTGTCGTACTGCTTACGAACTTTGTACAAAATGTGGTGCACCTCAACGCCGTACCATTCGCAATAAGAAGAACCTTGATAAGAAGCGAGCTAACGAGTCAGCGAATACCACGTGTTCGAATGTAGTAGAATCGGAGAAAGATCTAAATGTAGTTGAATCGGAAAAAGATAAAAATGTGGTGGACATTAACGATCTCGATAATGCATTGGATGACCTCTCAATCGGAGAGAAAGATCTAAATGCGGTAGAACCTGAGGATAAGTAGAAATCACGATACGAAAAAAAAGAAAAAAATGAAGAGAAATTGTTATGCGACCTCTCTTCATTTTTTTTTAACAAACAAACAATTAGACAATTAACAGACACATGGTATACAACTAGTATGGACAATATTATCAGATTACTTGGTCCAGAAATTTGTGCAAGCCTACACATCAAACCATTGTCGCATATCAAACCATTGTTACATATTAACACCGGTGAAACATGTTCCGAATGTCTATGCCCGATGGAAATGCAAGGAACGGAATTCATATGTCCCACCTGTGGTCTTGTTTCCGAGACTGAATCATGTGAAGAAACGACTACCAATCTTACTACTAGGTTACGCATAGTAGGGTCGGATAGCTTTCGGTATCAACATGATCTAGACCACACAATCCCAAAACAAAGCGACAACAAAGAATTGCAACTACGAACGATAATGCTAGAACTACGGGCATACAACACTATTTATGAACAAAATTACCACCTCCCGTTTCCCACAAATGTATTAGTAATCGTATCCGACGTATTCCTTCAAGTACGGAAAGCTTGTTTCAAACGTAGCTATGCAAAGCGAACTATTTTAGCTGCTATACTTTATCAAGCATGTATACAATGTGGGTTCGTTAGATCTAAAGGAGAGGTCGCTCGTTTCATGCAACTAAACGATAAAAGCATATGTCGTGGAAATGTCTTTATACGTTCTCTGCACGATGACGGTAAGATCGATATAGATTTGAACGCCGATCGAATAGCTCCTCACATTACAACGACTTTTTATAAACTCAACCCCCAAGGGGCACCTAAGAATGCCCAACAAATAGTCTACGAGATTGTTCATAAGGCAATAGAAAACAATATAGGTACCAGCTCCATACTTAGAACTAAAGCCGTTGGAGCGAGTTACGAGGTACTGCGTCGTTCGGGATCTCGTATGTCTCTTATTGACGTTGTTAAATGGTGCGGTATATATAAGGGTTCGGTCGTGCGTTTTATCAATGAGTTGATTGCTTACGATTCCCACTTTGAGCCCATCTATACGAGACACGGTCTAAGTAGTGATAAGGTTTAATTACCTCGAATAACATATGTGCGATTACTTAACCAAAAGTTTAACGACTCATTTCCTATTTAACCAAAACGGCCAATTCGTGAGAACGACATCCGCTGATATGTACTCATTCAAGAATTTAGTCTAAGACAGTAAGAAGAAAAGAATTAAATAATGAAAAAAACCAAAGTACCAAAACTGGTCTCACCAGAACCTCTCTAGGAACCCACTTTCACCTTTTTCCTTCTTTCTACTTTTTGTTCCTAGAGAGGTTTTTATTCTTGCCGGGCCCGGCTTTTCACTGTATTCGTTCTACTGTAGTTCAGCTTCTGACCACATTTGGTTCTCACACAGGTATCTTGTACTCTGGCCGCTGATTTCTACTGTATTACTTTAACTTCTGCCACATCGGCAGACGCGCTACGACTTGTGTTGGGCTGGGAGCTTCTTACCCAACACAAGCCGATCTACCACACATAGTCCGCCAAGGTTTGAACACCAGAACTCGTGAACGGCTCCCATCTCGATCACAAGTCCCAGCGACAAACCCGTTGGGCTATGTGTGCTAGACAAAGTATTCAGCGATAAAATATCATACTTATGTTTTAAGCAGTTGACGTATGTTAATTAGCGTCACCCACGCGTTGTCTCGAAATTAGCATATGAACCAAAACAACACGGTAATTTATACGAATTAAGTGCGGTTGCTTTTATCGAAGTTAAAATGAAATCCATGCTGGTTTCTTTCGATGGAGATATTTATTCTTACCCCACCAGACCGCCAAGTTTTGCTCTCATCTCCTTTCAGATCTCGGATCGAAGTTGTTCTACGTTTATTTGATCCTCTATTCGGTAATACAATATCATACTTATGTTTTAAGCAGTTGACGTATGTTAATTAGCATCACCCACGCGTTGTCTCGAAATTAGCATATGAACCAAAAACAACACGGTAATTTATACGAATTAAGAGCAGTTGTTTTATCAAAGTTAAAATGAAATCCATGCTGGTTTCTTTCGAAGGAGATATTTATTCTTACCCCATTAGACCGCCAAGTTTTGCTCTCATCTCCTTTCGGATCTCGGATCGAAGTTGTTCTACGTTTTTTAATCCACCTTCTTGCCTGTTTTTTTGCCGTATTTCTAGTTTAAGCGTCTCATATTTCCTTTTCTCATCAATAACGCTTCCGAACTCGGCTTCTGAAATGTTACAATCGGATAGAGCTTTCGAGACTTTGACTTCCACGGAATTCGCCTTAGCTTTTGCTAACATAACAGTCTTTTCATGCTTCGAGACGTGAACGCCAAGTCTCTTACTAACAACAGCCATCGAAGCCGATATGGCGGCACACAGGAACCCCGCTGATCCTAATGAAATACCCACAGGTATCCCAACCCCCGTAAATGATGAACCTAACGCAAAAGCTGATAAAACGCCACTCAGGCTACCTGTGGCCACAGCAATCCCATGAACGATACCACGCGCTCGAGCATATTTTTTGCGAACAACTTCGTAGTGCTTTGCTTGTTGTTCTAGCTCAGCAAGTGTATCACAGACTTTTTGCAGTCTAAAACTCGATCCATTTATATCGCTAAGTTCCTTTATAGCTCCCGATGGATAGATATCTGGTGCTGTTGGAAACGGTTGAATCGAATCACCATCCATTGTATATACGTATGATTTACTCAAGCTTCAATACGAAACGTAGAGGCTGCTTGTTGAAGTCTATGAGATTGCCTTGCTCATCGCAAACTGTGAGGCGAACGTAGTTCCGTATCGTTCCTAGGGCTCGAATGGGTATGAGGGTTGGTGGAAAATAAGTTGTTTCACCAAAAACGTGTGATGTCGTTTTTAAAGTATGTAGGATTTTAGATGGCTTCCCATCAAGAAGTGAGAAATCTGAATCCACCACATCACAGTAGATATATATGCAATCAATATCTTTTGGCACCAGGACGTATTTTCCTTTATCGATAGTCGCATAATCTGTCACATCTTCATTTACTTCGATACCAAACAAATCGCAGACATTCTTAGTGAATTTGATTGGTTTCTTGACCTTCATAAGCCAATATTTCCTAAATGGGTAGTCTATGAATTCCAAGTAACCAGCCCCAACTGCGGGATCGAAGTAGGTTATCAAAGTTTCTATCTTATAATGTCCCGGCTTAATTTCGTATGGAAATGTCAAACTATTGGGGGTAATCCACTTAAAGCCCCCTTTCTCAGCTAGGTTCCACCAATTATGACTAATAGTGACCTCAACTAGCGAAATATTATTGATAAGAATAGGGTTATCGAAGTAGACCGTATGGTCAGACGATGTGGTGGTGACATTTAATATAACCATTATGTGTTAAAGGTATGAACTACATACATAATTAGCTTTAACATGAGGAGGCACGGAGGTAATTTCAGCTATCATTATGAGGGTGGAGACGACGAGAGAGATGATGAGACCCCAACACAGAATGCTAATTTACGGTCAAAGGCTGAGAGAATAGCTAGTAGAGATAGAGAGAGAATAGCTGAGGAAGATAAGAAGGTCGCATCATTGAATGCCGATCTATTAGCGAAGTTCAAGAAAAGATACCCACATGCAGATTTTCATCAGTTCTATGTATCAACGGATGTAGACGGCCCTGGCAAATATTCGACTAGTATTTGGTTTCGAGATGGGAATCATGGTTATGTGGTTTATGGCGACGATGTCTCTAAGCTACCTACCACCATTCAAAAACGCATCGATAACGCGTTGTGGGATGTGCATAAGGGTTTTCCACATACGTTAACACTAGATAAAAGTGTGAAATATCCTATTACAGCAGCCCCAGATACCGAAAAAGCACAAGATATAGATCTCATTAATCTATGGATATATGTCACACCAACAAAAACGTTCAACGCGGGCGTTCCTAACATATTCAAGGAGACCGTTATAAAGCATATGACAGCAAATGAGTCCTACCATTGGTTACATGGTCCAGATTTCAAATATTGGCCTCAACAATTGAATTTCGCAACGTGGTGTGCGACTTCTGGATGTGGAGTGTCATTGTTTGATCCTATTTTCAAAACGTATCCTCCTATTGTTCAAGGACTACTACGATTTCACGTTTATTTCACAATACGAAGAATTCTACATGAACTTGGTGGTGCTCATGGGGTTCCTCTACCTGGTGACTCTGCTTTCAAGCAAATGGATAACCTCTATAGCAAATCAGCTCTTGAGAAATTATGCATCGAATTTGGTATATCTCGAACACCAGATTTCCGATGGCATGGAGGTAGGAATAACGGATTAGGAGATGTATTCCTTTTGTATGATGATTTCGAAAACGTCCACGTAATCAGAGGTTACGATAAAGAAGCAGATAATTGGCCAAATCACAATAATTTATTTGCAGACCAAGGGGGTAAGAAGGATCAGGGTGATCTTGTGGCATTCATTCGGAACGATGAACATGAAGGAAAACAATATAATTGGTTTACACCACCAATTGGAAAGGGTTTAACTAATGCTGGATTAGGTAGATTGAATCGATCCGTCGAAGCTTTTGGATATTGCGTTCTAGCTGCTCAGAATGATCTTAACCAATCCATCATAGATAGTTTCAACGTCAAAGAAAAATTTAAGAGATTAGTCAAAGACGCTATTCTCGAAAACGGTTTAGTGGTAAGCTATACAAACTATCTTATAGCTATACTACACACACATAAGAGATTAGACCTAGCAATAGCCATAGGGGTACGATTACTACCAAGCAATCTTGAGTACTACCTCAGCAAGAAGGATGGTTATAAGAATCCAATCCCGAACGCCACAGAAGGTATGGTGTTAGGGAAAAACGATATTAATACAGATGTTCTCGAAACCAAGCCCCCACCAGATATGAAAGGGAAGAAACAAAAGAAACAATTACCACATCAAGTTCCACAACAATTACCACGACAAGTTCCGCAACGAGTTTCACATAGTACCTTACAGAATCCTACTCCACACCATGGGATCAATCTAGCGATAGTATCTATTGCAGGAGCTGGAATTGCATGGGTGTTATTTCGCTAACGTCGTTTGTATTGCTCTATTGTGATCACCACTATAGCTACGATAAATAACCAAACGTTCTCTGCTAATACTCCTAGAGCTTTACCGGCCATAGTAAATATGAAATTCACAATTGATCCAATCATTCCAGGTAGTATCTGCCCAAGTTTCTTTCCAATTTCCTTTAATAAATCACCTGTCGTTTTTAATCCCTTCTTTACTGTATCTGCCACTTTATCGATACCGTCTTTTACTGGTTTCGGTACGGATTTCGATAGCTGGGAAACTATTACACTAACAATAGCACCAATAGCAGTTACCACCGCAAGAACAGTCATTCCATACTTCCTGAAAATGTATTTGACCCTTTCACGTAGCGATATACGTTCTAGTATGGCTTCTTCTTGACGTTCAAGTAATTCTCTTGCCTTATGGACGGATATTAACTCTTTCTTAGCTATTTCTTTCTGAGCGTCGGTCGATTCGGAGTCTCCAAGAATAGATTCGTTATTTACTTCCAGCTCGGCGAGTTGTCGTTCTGCAAATAATACTTCATTGGTAGCTTCTTCATTATTTGGACCTAAAGCATCTTTGAGAGCTTTCCTCATCTTCACGCGTAATTTCCTATCATCATCATTACCGACGAATAGACGTTTAAAGGGTTCTTTGCTTCCAAGCTCGCGAACGGTAATGTTTCCATCTACTAAGGATATTTCTATATTATGCCGAACACCAGCATCCGGATATTGCCTCTTTACTATGTCAACCAGCATTTCTTTTACCGAATCTCGAATTGTTTGTTCGAATGTGAATCCTCGAAGTGGGTCACCTTCTATAGCGTAGTCATGCAAATTATCCATGGTAATTGTCTCACTACCTCCAGCCTCATCTTGATTGTCGCTCAATAAGTAAGCCACGTATCTTTCATTTGCTTCTCGTTCTCGTTGATCTTCTCCATCTCGCGGTCGTCGGTTTCCTTCATCTCGTTCTTCGTATCTGTCGGTACTATCCTCAGGTCTCACATCAACGTCGCCCCCATCTTCCATATTGAACATAACTATATATCATAGTATATTCAACATGATATCGTCAAAGTTAATTCCTAAGGAAGCACTAAGAGCGCAACTCGCACTCAAAGCTCAACGAACCTTATATAGAAAAACTTTCACTCCATCATCTGCCAATCCAGGTGAGACTCTATATGTGGAAATACCAACACTAGGAGAAGATATCGTATTAGTACCTGGTAGTTTAGCATTATTGGGTGATATCGTATTGTCTGGTGGACATGTTAATAATCGAGTCGTTGCAAATGTTGGACGTTGCTTAGTTATACATCGAGTTTGTAAGATAGGAGCTGAAATAGTAGAAGACATTGCTCGATCGGATCTATTACAAACATATTCCGATATCTATCTATCTACACAAGAGAGAGAATCGAGAGTACAACAAGGTATCCAATCAGATAACACAAATAAGCTACGATCTAAGGCTGGTGATGCAGGTACTTCAGATGTTGGTGAGAATGCATTGTTAGCTGCATATGGTTCAAAATATAGAATTCCGTTAGACGTCGATATTCTTACACAACATGGAGTTCTATATCCACATGCACTAGAAGACACTATTTCATTCGAATTAACTCTAGCCCGCTCTATCGATATAATCGTTGGATCAGATTCGACAAAGATAGGTACGTACAAGCTTACCAACATCCAGTTAGAATACGAAGCAATCAAGAATGAAACGCTAGCTAGGAAGGCATTTCACGCATATGAAAAAGGTACTGCATTCCTATACGATCACGCAGTTCACTTTAAGACAGTACCTATCGCTAAAGCATCAGATACTTTGATATCTCAGAATATAAATGTTCCACGACGATCATTCGCTGGATTACTCTTTCTATTCGTAGATCCTCCCACCGCCGGTTCACGAGATAGCGAAGCATTCGTAAATCCTGATATTTCAAAGATAGAGATAGACGTAAATGGAGTTCCAAATAGATTCTTTCCGGGAGGTATGTTAACACCAGATTTTTGGGAGTCCGCAAAAGGATGGTTTGGTACATCCGAGACCTCTATGACTCCTACCAAATTTTACAATAACAGATTTGCCATCCTAGTCGATTGTCGTACAGCAAAAGATTCCTCTGCTCATGGCGATGGAATGGCACAAACTGGCGGTGGAAAAGATATCGATATTCGTATACATAGAACTTTAAAGGGAAGTGGAAACGTAAGCATGCATATCTATGTCCTTGCGGATGCTCAGCTCAAGATATTGAACAGATCTTTAGATAGTATTACATACTGATGGATTCCTTGGTAGAACACATCCCATTCAACTCACTCATAGTAGGTCCAACGAATTGTGGAAAGACTGCGTTTCTCATAGAACAACTTCGTGGACCGTTTCGTGGTAAGTTCGATTATATAGTATTAATTTGTCCTACGTATGCCCACAACAAAACATATCATGGATTTGCTAATCGAGATCCACACTTCTATGTTATATCTCCATCTCAGGATGCTATCAATGCTACGTTAAATATTTGTGCAACCTTTTGGTCAGGTACCAATACATTATTGATTCTTGATGATTGTGCCGCATCAAAAGATGTAAAACGAAGAACTGACAAACTAGTAGATTTAGCATTCTCTGCTCGACATATAGGACTATCTGTTTGGGTACTATCCCAACAATTAACGAGTATATGTAAACCATTTCGTGAGAACGTAGCTATCGTAGTTGCATTTCATACCGCATCGGTTATAGATGGTAAAAAGATATTTGAAGATTATGGAGACTCACAAGAATGTAATGAATTACGAATGATACTTCGATCTCATAAGTTTGCTCGCATATGTTTCTGTTTGCGACATCCTTTTGCAGTAGTGTTAGAGATACCCGCACCTATAACATATTATCATGGATGAATACACCAAAGAACTGGAAGGTGAGGATTTAACAGGTCCACCACCAAAATTGGAATTTTCAACCGAATTGGAGGATATCGAAGAATGGCGGGAAGAACTTAAGACCTTAGCTGTATTAGGTAAAACGAAAGAATGTCTAGGACAGAATTTCTCCCTAACGGATATAACTAAACTATCTGAGAAGGACGTAAAACGTTTACATAGTAGATACCAGGCCGTAGTAGCAAATCAAATAACAGTACACTTAGTAGATGGTGTACTACGTCAAGTTACTCTTGCAGCCTCATACGTAGCTACACTAGACAGCCAACAAGCACTGTTTAAGGATCTACAAGAAAACCAATTAGCCCGCCATCAGATATCTATGGCGGCTGGTCGATTAGCACTTAAACACGGTCGATTTGTAGCTCTAGCTAGTGTCTTGTTCAATATAGCTGATCACATAGTCATGCCACGGAAAGAGGAGGATGACGAAGTCGACGAATATGAAGTGAATGCCCCAGAAAGAACAGTAGTACTTGAGGCATATTCATCATTAAAGAATCTTTAGTGTCACACCTGTTGAACCTTCACATATATCTACTATATCGAAGCAAGATGGAAGGACAGACGGATCAGATAACTGTGGAGACTCAAAAGAGAGAGATTACATGTGAAAGTGAATTACCTAAAGAAATCAATGTAGATGAAAAGTTGGACTACAAACATACCTACTATAGCAGTTATTGGTATGGGCGCTGTATTGTTTTGTGCATGCTATCAAATAACAGGATGCTACTTAGTAAATGGTTGGGCGCTGTATTGTTTGGCGCGTGCTATCGAATAACAGGATGCTGCTTAGTAAATGGTGCACTACGTCTAGCTACTCGCGCAGTAGCATACGTAGTTCCACTAGATGACCAACAAGCACTGGTTAAGGATCTACAAGAAGACCAACTAGTCCGCAATGAGATATATACTGCGGCTGGTCTATTAGCACTTAACACGGTCGATTTGTAGCTCTAGCTAGTGCCTTGTTCAATGTAGCTGATCACATAGTCGTTCCTAGTACTCCTATTAAACATTCGTAAGTAACTACTATATCGAATCGAGATGGAGGAACAGACGGATCAGATAACTGCGAATCCACCAAAAACAACACCAACTAGAGTAAAAGATCCAAAGAGGGTTGCTGCTGGGAAAGCATTAGCACTAAGTAATAAACTTGCTAGAGAGGCTCAAAGGAGAGAGATTACACGTGAAAGTGAATTACCTAAAGAAATCAACGTAGATGAAGGTTGGATGAAAAATGTGTCTATCAATACTACGATCGCAGTTATTGGTACGGGTGCTGCATTAGTTGGCGTATACTATCAATACAGAAGATATATAGATGACACTTCTAAGAACGTTAGTACGACACAACCCGCGAGTCCTGTAGATACTACGGTACCAGATATGGAGTAACAATTAAAGACTAGAGATATACTATATATATTAGGATGGATAAGGAATTGATGAAAACAGCGACCGATGCTGCTATGATAACTGGAATAGCTACTGGTATTGGTTGGATCGTAAAAAAGGTTGTCAAGGAATCTATGCTTAGTGATCCTTCTATTTCTATCACAAATTACGTGAAGTGGACTGCTGTAATAGCTGGTAGCATATATGCAAAACAATATCTCGAGAAACAAAAGATCATACCATAATGGTGACGGTAGCAGCTATTGGAATGTCTATTTTCGGAGCAGTTTTGAATGCAACGGCATTTACTGGTGGTGGAGTGCTTGCTAGGATGTTTGGTGGAAAAGATGAAACTGCTAATATAGAACGAAAGAGACATGATACGGCAATGGAAAAATTCGATAAAGATAGGGAGGCTTATATCGAAAGACGTCAAACGTTGTCTGATTGGGCGCATAAACAGGAAGCTGCTGAACGCGATTCTCATAATAATCAACTTGATAGTAACCGAGCTTTCATACAATCCGATAAGTTACGTCAGGCACTGAAACGACTCGAAGCAATGAAAGAACCTCGTTTCTCTGACTACTATCGACCATCTAACGCACAGAAAACTGGTGAGTTGATCTATGTTGGTGGTGGAATGCTAGTCGCTGGATACGCTATTAGTCGATATGCCTTTTAAAAAAACGAGAATTTTTACGATTGACGAGAAAAAAAAAAAAGAATAATAACTAGTTGGTTAGATAAGTTCTTATTCCTTTTTTTCTTCTTGTTAAAGGTTAGAATACATAGATATATAATGGATGCTAAACTTGCGAATATCTTCTATGGTCCTATGGGTTATTGGAAAGGTTATGCTGCAATTAGTAAGTTATCAATGGCTGCAAAGGTATCGGAAGATGTAGCTAAGGGTTGGTTAGAGAAACAAGCCATGTGGCAAATATATCTATCACCACCACGCTATATTCCACGACCACATTGGACTGTATCGAAACCTAATGAAGTTCATCAAGCTGATTTGATATTTCTACCTCATGATAGACCTAGTCGTGGAAGGAAACTATATAAGTATGCTTTAGTGGTAATCGATGTAGCTTCTAGATATAAAGAGGCTGAACCTTTAGCATCGAAAGATAGTGGTGAAGTGTCTGCAGCATTCGAACGAATCTATAAACGTAGTCCACTAGAATGGCCAAAAACATTACAAGTAGATCCTGGTAGAGAATTCATGGGGCGTATGTCTGAAACATTAGAACTATATGGTACGAAAGTTCAACGAGGTGAGGCTGGTAATCATAGAGCGCAAGGCTTCGTCGAACGAGCGAATAGAACACTAGCTGAGAGATTGTTTGGATATCAATATGCACAAGAGATGGTACTTACTTCGGAAGGATCAGATGAGCGTAGTAGAGAATGGGTAGTTCGTTTACCAATGGTTATCAAAGCCCTGAACAGTGAGGTGACTCGACTTACAGGAAAGGAGCCTTCAAATTCTGTAGTGACGCAACGAGTAGATCTAAAGACTCCTACATATTCGCGCACTGTTGGTTTGAGAGAAGAGCGCCTACCATTCGACGTTCTAGTTCGATATCTTTACGCACCAGGAGAATTGGAAGGGGGTGAAAAACGTAGAGCTACTGATCCTGTGTGGAGTTTGCAGATATACACCATTTCGCGAAGTGTAGTATCTTCGGGACAGCCTGTGCTTTACTACCTTGCGAAGCGAGAAGGGGAGAAGGACGCACCCAAACGTGGATTCGTTCGTGAAGAGCTACAAGTTGTTCCTAGGGATACGGAACTACCACCAAAAGGAATTCTGTTTGTACCCAAGCGCTAGACAGCGTACTCTATTGGCTCGGTGTGGATTCCATCGGGAAGAACGCGTCTTTTGTCGTAGTAAGCTGATAGCCCAAGCTTCCGTTGTTCGTAGGTTGCCATACCTTCTGGCAATAGGCGGAAGCCTCGGTTTTTCGCCACATCAATACTACCCTGGAGCGCTGCTTCGAATCTAGCCCATGAAACGTCGTTGTGCCGTCTAGACATACCTTTGGTGGAATACTTTCTGCTACCACCCGTATCGACGTAGTAGGCTTTCGAGCATAGGGCAATGGCGCGCTGTCCTTCGAATTCGAGTTTGAAGAGTCCTGGGGTACGACTGCTCCACTTGTCCCAAGCTAGCCACTCTTTTCTGTGGGCTGCAAAGTCCTCGCGCAATTCTGGTCGTACGACTTCATCGATGGTGTTTCCCGAAATTGCGATGTAGGCACTGTCCGTGTCCATCTGGATGTATTCGAAATCATCTCGAGCGATGTACTTGTCGAGGAAGTCGTAGTAGAACTCGAGCATGCGAAGTTTGGCAAGCTGGTACACGGCAATACCTACTTGGAAAGGGCGTTTGATTTGGATCTGGTTCTTTCTACTTTCAAGTTCGTATGCCAGACCAATCTCTTCCAGGTCTTCGAACCAAACACTTCGCATAGCTTTGTCGACGACCTTCTCGTCTTTGGTGTAGGTGACATTTGTTTGTCGCCCCAAATCTTCAATCAACTTTCCATAGGCACTATTTCCAAGTAGCTTGAACACGTCTGCTAGCAAGGTTTTACTTTTGTCTACATCTCCTGTACGTCGTGCTTCGGTGACTTGATCCACAAACCATTCGAATACTTTTTTGGGTTCGTAGTCTATCGTGCGGTAGACAGCGGGGATCACTGCGCCATGGTCTAGATACCAAAGTAGAAGAGGAGCATAGAGTAGCAACTTCTTTCCCGATAGACTCCCAACTAGCTTCATTTCCTCACTGCGCTTTCTTCCCGTCTTCTCAAGGTAGGCCAACATTTGTGGAGGAATTACTTCCTTGGGGATTTTCTTGTTGTAGAAGAAGGGGGGCATCTCCTCAAATTTCTTCCACAATTCTTTTGGTATCTCGATGTCTACCTCCGCATATCCAAACCACGCAGCGTTTCGTAGACATTCGACAAATCCTTCGGCTTCTAGACCTGGCTCGTCGTAGTGCACAACCTCTTCTTTTCCACAAGGCATTTCTAATTCCATGGTAGAAAGATATAGGGCGTTGGCATCGTATCCAAGAACCTTGCGACACACCTTGGTTCCACCCTGATGACTACGAATCTTAGTCACTCCTGCTTCGTGGCGTCTGGTGAACACTATGCTTGGACCTCCCACGACAGCGCCTTTCAGCATGTGGTAGGCTTCCTTACTTGGAGCGTACATCTCAGCTCCCCTTTCTACACTACCTCGAAGCAGGAACTGTAGCGAGACTCCTGGGATGGACACTGCATCTTTCAGCATGTCTACTCCCTTCTCGTGATAGAAATCTCGCATCTTTTCGAGTGCCTCTAGGAATGGAACTACGTCTAGGTTGTTGTAGTATCGTAGCCAGTCTGCAAAGGTCTCCATTCCCTTGTCGAGAAAGGTGCGCTTGCAGTCTTCGAACTCTGACCTAGATAGTAGGTGTTGACCTTTCAACTTCGAACCCCACTCTCGATAATCTGGCAATCCAACGTAATCCAACTTGTCTGGAGAGTCGAACCACTCATATGGGAAGAAACTCTTTTGCAACTCACATCCATAGGCAGTGATCCAACGTTCGTAGGAAGTTCCAGGTCCAAGGTAGTTAATCACATCGAGGAAACGGAAATCGGGAGTTAAGAGAAACATAGTGGTGTTGGCTTTCTTTGCTACTCTGACTTTCTTGCATGTGTCGGCAATAGATTCTACGAAATAGTTTCTGATCAGGTTGAGATCGTACCTGCCAGAGTTGAAGCCTAGAACGGGAACTTGGTTGACCCATTCGTCGATTCTCATCCGTTGTGCCTTCGATAGGGTGTCGAAGGAGAATTCGGGTGTCTTGGGGTCCGCAACGACTTCTCGGATTGCTTTTGCTCTTCGTTGGAGTTCTTCGATAAAGGCGGCTACAAGTTCTTTTGGATCGCGTCGACAGATGTGGGTTGGCGTTCGATCGTACGTGTCGGCAATTGATACTGATATTGGGATATGAACGTTTTCGATGGTCAATCGATCCGTCGGTTGTCTTCCTTTCGTTGTATCGAGATAGGCTTCGAAATCGTACACTATGGCGTGTGGGTAGGCAGTTTGCGTTGGCGTGGGGACCGGTTCGTTTGTCTCCTTCGTAGAGCAGCCCCAAGCCTCCACTACTACATAACCTACCTTGCGTAGACTTTCGGTTCTTTCGCAGGTCTTGCGATAGAGCCTCGTTTCCCTAGGGAAGCATTTCGGGCAGCCATGGAAATAGCATCCATGAAATTGGAAGATGGTTTTCGAAAGAGGTTCGTAGCCGTCGACCGGCGCTCCTCATCGCCAGAAATAAGCGACATTTAGCAATTGTCAGTGGCGTTACAAGTACGTCGGTTCTATAGTCAAGCGGTTAGAGCGTCGGCCATAAAATCCCGCGACCGGAGTTCGACTCCTACGCGGGACACGAAAATATTTTTTTTTACTTCTTTTTTTTCTTTCTCAGTTTTATTTAAACTTTTCCTCTATTTTTAAGCTATTAGAGCCGCCTTCCATACTAAAATATTGTTGTTTACTGTCTCTCAAGCCTCAAAACGGGCACGAATGGGAGATATCGCTGACCACAATTAGTATCGCACTCTTCTCTATAGGTCCGACTAGGGCCTATTTTTAAAAAGGGACAATTCATTTGAATAACTGCTGGTCAGTTACAAATACACTGCAGTTTCATAAGGAGAGAACAAGTTGTCCATTGGTATGTGTTCGTGGTGTTTTAGACGCTCGTGGCCAGAGATATGATGGTCTCAAGACAGCCAAATTTACAGGATTTAGCATACAAAGATGGCGGATTCTGCCGGTTTATCCAAGATCGAAATATTCAACTGCAAAAACGAAACCGCAAAGGAATCCACAGCTGCTCTAATGGCATTTAGTGACGACGATGAACCCTTCGTTCAGAAGGCCTGGTATAGACATTTTGCAAAATACAGTATATTCCACCTCAGAATCCAAGTTATAAACAGTAAGTAAGCTCTTTTCTCGCCAATTCTCACTCTAGCTCTGTAATAATTTGAGTCAAAACACTCGTGTATTTTTTTAAAAAAACGACACCTAAAATTCACGAGCTGATTATAGAAATGTAGGTAGAACTATTTAATTCATATTGTAGATTGAGATCCTGGTTAGACATTTTTTAAATCGTACTCAGGAAAGTTAGAAATCGAGATTAAGCGTTTTCCCCCCATAGTTTGCTTGTAATTTTATATGAACTGTGCTTGCTGACCTCTGAGCCGAAATTGATATTGCGCAATCGGCCGTGTCGCGTTTTTCTGGCGATGTTCTATCCAATGCTCTCCACCATGTCCACAAGCTGCGTGATGAATGTGTTGCCCAATCCTTTCGGCTTCGCGTTTCAACCAGCGTAGAGCGACTTTGCTGGCTTTGTTGGAATCGCTCTCTGGCCAGAAGGCTTTTTCGTATGCCGACTGAGGTACTGTGATTGCTTTTCCAGAGCAAACAATCTTTGTTTCTCCACGACTACAACGATCTGCGTGGCGTTGGAGGTTATCAGCCCGTGTGAACCGCTGCTTACAGTCATTACATACGTAGATGTGCCCTAGCTTTTTGACGTCCTTGATATAGAAGGCATGTCCTTCGTATATCCCAATCGTCATCGTATGCTTGTAGTGAGCTGCATGTCGCGTCAGATGCCAAGAGCCATCCTCCGTGGGTTCATACACCCGAATACCGATTCCAAAGCGTAACTCGACTTCCTCCAGCTGGTCTAAGGAAGTTCTGGGAACGTCTTGCGTGGGTGCTGTCAGGCGATAGAAGTCCTGGGCAAGTTTTCGAGCTGAGGCGTTGCACTTGTCTGCACGGGCTCCTTTGCATACGGCAAGGCAGCGCCACAGACATAGGTTGTCACCATATCGATCAAGGGCAAACATTCCTTTTTTCTGGCGAAGCCATTGAGGCAGTGGGCCTGTTCCCAACAGAGGCTGACGATCGATCACGACTTTGACATCCACGTAGATCCAACGCACAAAGGCCCATTGGGTATTTGGTCGATTGATGTTGTCGGGATTCAAACGCGCTGTCTCTTTGCTATTGATCCACTCTTCTGCATCTCCTAGGATGTTCACCCATGGAGAGCCGGGGACAGTCTTGGAGAATAGCATCACACGCCCGTCGTTGACATTGCGAATGCGATAGGTGTAGCTGTAGCGCAGGTAGAAGCTGGTGGTTACCTTTGCAACTAACTTTTCCATGATCCTAGTAGTCAAATCTCCTGCCACACCTTGGAAGAAGCGCCATCGAATAGTACGGCGGCCTATCTCCACTCCCTCGAGCATTCCATCTCTCTCATCGAGAATAGCACCTGCCTCTCGAGCTAGACTCCGTGGTAAAGGTTCGCTACGAGATCGTCGGGCTGCCATTTTCTTTTGCAACCTTGTGTGTCGATATACTATATACAAATCTTTTTCTCTAATAGAGTGTTGAAATGTAAAAAAAAATACGATTTAAAAATAGTACAACAAAACTGCTCCAATCCGGAAAAAGCGGTAGAAACCGATATCGTAAAAATACGATAAATAGTATTTAATCCGCCTTCGTTGGGCAAGAAAAAGTTGTATCATTTTGCCTCTGGGCAAGAAAAGTGGTATCATTTTACTCAGTAGTAGAGCCGGAGGTAAAATGATACAACTTTTTTGTTGTGCAAGGACGTCAAAAAGGAGATTTCTGAATTTGCTTTTTGACGTCCTTGTGCAAGAAAAACGGGTATCATTTTACCTCCGGCTCTACTACTAAAATATACAAAGCCTTAGTCCAACTTTATTTCGATTATTGCTCACCCTTGTGGGATACCTGTGGCAAGGTCCAGCAAGATAAATTACAAAAAGTCCAATCCCGTGCGGCGAGAGTTATAACCGGGGCTGATTGTAATACTCGATCCGCGATATAGTTTAAGCTTGACTCCCTAAACTGGAAGATCCTTCATATAAGTAGCCTGCCCCCGCAGTTGTTTTTAGGGTCTCCTAAAAACGACTGCGGGGGAGGCTATCATATATATAAAGCGCTAGGAAATAAAAGCATCAATGATTTACCCCAAATGTAAGAAACTCGTTTCATTAAATCTTCAACTTTCTGACTAGTGGCATAAACTATAACCTTAGAAATTTAGAAACTGACTGAGCACTTCTAAAGTCGAACACTAATTTATTCAACAAGGGCACCCAACGAGTACTTTTTGAAATTCGTTTGAAACCAGTTGTATGCAGCTCCTCTAGCCATTTTAAGGCGCCTACTATGTCTTTTAGCGTATTCTAGAAGGCTATTAGCTGTTCGGATTTTCTAGGTGGAAATCGCGTCAACCGAAAATACTATGGCAAAATATTTCCGGCCTACGAATTTGTTAGTAGTCTAGAACATAAACAAGAATTTCAGTCTAGCCCAAGTAACTTAGTTCATGTTGCAAAGTTTTGTGGAGATACGAATTTTTTAG
This sequence comes from Actinernus sp. WN-2022, assembly GCA_030867875.1. Taxonomy (NCBI): domain Eukaryota; kingdom Metazoa; phylum Cnidaria; class Anthozoa; order Actiniaria; family Actinernidae; genus Actinernus; species Actinernus sp. WN-2022. Next base: position 36,253,078 of record JAOWCC010001210.1, read on the forward strand.
GGGTTCTTTTTTCCTTTAGGCAATTCTTTTAGGTGACCTCCATTTGCTAAAGGTTTATTCTTTCGGAGTTTAGATGTCAGAATTTCTTAGAGAATGAAAATGTGTTCTCAAAAATTTTAGGTGGCCGCTTCACTAAATGATTTGTGATAATATGTTTTTTTTTTCATTCCAACCAGTTTTTCCCCGCGGGATCGTTCTGACTCTATTGATCAGACGAAAACGTACGAATATTTTAGGGGAAAGCTCTTACTCTATTGATCAGACGAATACGCACGAATATTTTAGGGGAAACCTTTTAGTCTCCCTTTTCTTCTATAATTTTCTAGGGATTGAAAACAAATTTTCTAGCCAGTATTTCAGAAAACAATTTGCTAGGGACAATTTTTTTCAAATCCGAAAGTTTTAGGCTAACTTACTCTCCCGGACAGCTTTTTAACCGAAAACTTTGTTGGGTGCCCTTGATTCAAGCGTAGCTTTAATAAGTACAGTAGTGCTATGCCCTGGAATAACCTTCCGGAAGAAAAAAAATGGCCAAAAATGCTAGTACGCTTCGACAATTTAAAAGCAAAGTTGCTTTATTACCTGATACTGAGTAACGCTGACTATACTGTTTTTAAACTGAGGCTTTACACAGTTTATAAGCATGCTGCCGTGTAATATACATAAACATGTGTATGACAATTTTATACAAAATGATATAATATGTACAATTTCTGCATGTATTCTATTGTAAACACATGCATATAGGATCTGTTTTCATACGCCCCATTTGGATTGTAAAGTTGTATTAAATGGCCTAGCGAATCAAAATAAAATCTTATGTATGTATGCGTGTATGTATGTATGTATGTTTATTTATGGGTTATGAGACTCAGAGCTTTTCCATATAAAGTAGCACTCAGCATATAATCTCTTCCTGAAATATGACTGACACAGTGATTCTGCTGAAGATGAGAAAGCGAAAAATTAAAGCCATATCACAAAGCACTTAACCTGTCATGTTTAACCCACCTATGACTATGTGCAACTTTTTCCCTCGCTTCCGTCTTGCTCAAGACCCGAAAATCAGTTGAGAAACTGCCGTTGGCAGACTAGCTAGAAACCGGTTCACCCACTTTAAAATGAATTTTACAATCCTAGGTAACTACTCTAAAGTACACAGATGGAGAACTAAATCCTTGCAAATTGAGGTCGCGGAAGTTAGGTGTTCCGTGGAGAGATACCATACCTGACATAACCATGTCAAACGTACAGTGTAAGACTGAAGATATCGGAAACAGAGGCGATTTATTAGTTTACTGATGTCATGGGCCCAAGGTTTAATTTGGACAGATTTATTAGGAAAGTCAAGAACATGTAGAAAATATTTAAATGCCACTTTTGTTCACTGTTAAATGACGGGGGTTTACATTTTGACTAAGTATCAACCACTGTCGAACAAACCGAAAAAAAGAGAAAGACAACTGAAAGAAACACCACAATTTAAGAGTAATGCTTACAAGCGGTTAAAATCCGTTTTTAGGATTTTTCTTCTTCACGGTTTCCGATATTTAGAGATGCCTGTGGAGAAGTCCCGGGTTCGGTATAAAAAGCTCGACATTTGAATCAATTAGATCAAAAGAAGCCGCTTAATTATCTTTTGTTTCAATTGCGTTCGGCGCATGACTGAAGAGTTCGACGTTTGAATCGGGCCTCTCTTTCATTTATCTGTCCGGAACCACCTGTGATACTGAGAGAATGCAAAGCCCCATACACAGTAGTCTTAGACGTTAATATTTAGGTTTTTTTTTAAGAAAATACTTAAATCCTTCTGAAAAGTTACGAATCCGTAAAAATCCACCACCTTTAACTGGCTTTAGGTCGTGAAACGACCTTCGTTCCTTCCCTAAATCTGGCCTTTGTATCGATGCAGACGTCTTGTGTGGTTCGTTTCCCTCCCTCCCACACCACCGTCTGCGAACTCAAGCCGGGTTTTTTGTTCAGCCAATCAGAGAGGAGCTCCTATTTTCCGGGAGCTCATTAAAATGCACAGAACTTCGATATGAATAGAATTCCTTACAAACCTTCACAGTCTCTGAACTGAGTATTCTTGCCACCAAAGCAAGTTTTTTTTATGGCGACAGGAAAGACGTGAAGATCTTTCTTTTGGAGATATTCGAAATCCATTGTCAAAAGTCCAGATTTGATGCACTGAAATATCGTTTTTTTTCACCACTTGGCAACCTCTGAGCGTTTTAAACACGAAGTTCCGGTATAAAAAGGCGAGCCCTGGGGTTTGTCACCCTTCAGTTGTCAATCGACCTTTGTGGAGTGAACATCTGCGTGATGCTCCGCTTGAGTGCTCCCTACTGATTGCTTATCGCGCGAAATTCAAATGAAACACAAACATATTTAACTTCAGAGTAAGGGCTACAGAGTTCGTAAACAGTCATAAAATACCATTTTAAACCTTAAAACTCTAGCATTTCAAAGGAGAGGCTGATATGCTCGCTTGCTTTCTTCGCTGCTCAGCAATCTGAATTTTAAATTTCGAGCTCGTCATGCGTGGAAAGAGGAGGGGCTAACCTATTTATACCGGATTTCTGTTGTCTAGGCGACTGAGAGGAGACTGGCACGTGCTGCACGTGCAGAATGAAAGTCAAAAAAATGAGCCAATCAAGTGTTTGTGTTCCCACGGTCTACGGAGTAATTAATTAATGTTTGGGCTAAGGGGAAAACCTAACAAGCAATTTGATTGGGCAAAATAAACAATTCGTAAGTCACGGAACACAAAATGTGGCTCGAGTTCGCAGACGTTGGTGTGGGAGGGAGGGAAACGAACCACACAAGACGTCTGCATCGGAGGCTAGTAGCGTTGAATCAGTGGGATAAGGACATGCATTCTATAAAGCATGGGTGGGCTTCGTGAATCCGGAGGCCAGGCTACGTTTCCATCACTCCCTATGATCCGCCCAGGAAATCCTAGTTCTCATTTGCATAAGTACCTAAGAACGGCCGGATGGGACGACCATCCTACTTTTCCGACACAACTGGATTTCTATTGAAACAAATGCAAGCAACAGGAAACGCGTAAAGCGTGTTAACAGGCACTTTATCCTTATAGTTGATCATACTGTGCTGTTCCCCTATCATGGTCCAGTTGGCGTTAATTTATATTTTTGGGTTGGAATTATTCCTAAAGGAATAAAATCACCAAAGCGTAGCGGACATGTAGGTTGGTAGCCGAGGGGAGGGGGGTATATGTGCCGCCCAAAAGGTATGGTTTTAGTTTGCTGTTTTAGTCTGAAATAGGGTAATAAATTTCGCATTTTTAGTCTGGAATAGGGTATGATCTTGACAGAGACGTATGAGACCGCACATTTTCATATATTTCCCTTGTTATGAAATAGAGTACAGGGCCGAGTTGTTCGAAGCAAGGTTAACTTTAACCCTAGGTTAGCGCTAAATCTGTAATTGCAATCTGTACATTTTAACCCAGGGTTAGCGATTTAACAATGGGTTAGCGCTTAACCTTGCTTCGAACAACCGGGCCCAGGTCTGTAAAAGGGTATGGAAAATCTTATATTTTGGTCTGAAATAGAGGGTCAGGGTTTAGAGACCCTCAGCTGGCGGCACACTCCCACCCGAAATTCTAATAATAAAATCCTTTTTTTTTCCACAATGGTGAGTTTTCCCCGCTCATTCTACGCAAATAATCTCTAGCTCTTCGTAAACTCATTAGGGAGCATTATTTGCCAGGCTTCTCGTTCGTTTTCTCTTGGTCTTTCGACCAACGTAGCTCGTACGTAGTATGTACTAGTTCCGGTTCGTAACCCATGCCGCCGTTTTTTCTTCCATCTTTTCCGTACGTAAAAAGTAAATAGTTCTAAGTATTAGGAAAACTGAGGGAACCACGTTGAAAAGCATCCGAGAAGAGGCAGAATATCTTGACAACCACCCAAGGCATTGTCAGTGGTAGGCCAGTAAGGCGAGGGGATATTTTCCTATTTCAAAAAACGTCGGAGTTAGAGGTGTTCATTGTGTTAGTTAGAATAGTGCTGAATGTTTTCCTAATGCAGCTATAGTCACCCAGGAACTGAAATATTTTACTTTTTGTATTTTTTGTTGCCAATATTATTCAAATACGTCTTCTCTAGTTTCTTTGATCCGACGTGGTTTTAGTGTTGATAGTAATTTTAAGTAATTTTTTTTAAAGGACAGAAATGAGAAAACAAAAACAAGAAAATATACAAAACTGAGAAGGAAAGAAAGTATATAGTAGAATAAATAACAATTATAATATAAATAATAACAGTAACAGGACTATAAGTATTCATAATTGCTGATAAGGTCAGAACTGATTTCTTTTTTGAAGATATGCCTTTTTTTTAGTTTTGACATTTACTGGTATTTGATCCCAGACTATAATTCCATTTGTATTAATAAATCTTTTTTTGTAATCTGTTCTGGAATATTTAATAAAGAAGGGTTGGGATTTAGATTTTCTTGTATCATGTTCGTGAATATTACTAAGGGGTGTGAACATACTTAGGAACGTTTCATGGTCAATGTCGTACATAAAAAGGCTGGTATTAATTTTAAAAATATCATCCAAGGTTAAGATTTTTATTCAGTGAAAAAGTGGTGTGTGTTTATTCCAAGATTCATTAGATATGGCACGAATAGCCTTTTTTGTAGAATTCTTAATGGATTTAACAGGGTAGAATAAGCATTTCCCCAGAGTAAAATTGCATAATGTAAATACAGATAGAAGGAATAGTAGATCTGCTTCAAAACTGAAGGTGGTGCATAATATTTGGCCTTATAAATAATCCCATATTTTTGCTAATTAGTTTTAATTGTGGCTATCTGTTGATTCCATGTCAGGTGCTTATCAATAATTATACCTAAATATTTGGTATGGTCTTTTTCTAGGATTGTTTCATTGCCAATTTTTATATTTAGAGAATAGGGAGTTTTGAATTTAGGGGAGTGTAAAATAATAAAATTTGACTTTGTTATATTAAGGGAGAGCTTATTACTTAAAGTGCCTATGAAGCTTATTTTTTTATTTTAGATATCAATTCTAAACCAAGTGAATAGTAGAATGGTAAAATATATTTTGCTTTGAATGCTGTGCCGCTGAGTTAAGGAGGTTTTAATATCCAAAATGCTAATTACATGATGTCAGGGGAGGCATCTGCAATCACTTCTTAGTGGTTGTGAATGGGCGTTTCTACTCTGATATAGGAAAACAAATTTCTAACATCATTATATTTCAACCATGGGTATAACACTGATAACTTTAAAAATTTGTTTAATTGTAACAAAAAAAATTGTATAATGATTGATGCCTCCCCTGACTTCATGTAATTAGCATTTTGGATATTAAAACCTCCTTAACTCAGCGGCACAGCATTCAAAGCAAGATATATTGTACCATTGTACTATTCACTTGATGTAGAATTGATATCTAAAATAAAAAAATAAGCTTCATAGGCACTTTAAAAGCCACTCTTGGATTTGTACAAGCTCTCTATTAATAACATATTCTAACTCATTTATATACTTATTTGAGTATAATGAAGGCTTGTATCATCAGCAAATAGAAAAAAGTCAAGTTTTTGAGAAGAATTTGAGATATCATTTATATATACGAGAAATAAAATTGGACCTAGAACTGATGAGGGACACCATTAATTACCGAGTTCATTCGATAGGACACCATTGATGGAAACTACTTGTTTTCTACTGACTAAATAAGATTTGAACCAGTTCAAAGCAGTACCGCTCACACCATAGAATTCTAGTTTATCAAGTAGTATGTCGTGATTAACAGTGTCAAAAGCTTTTTCAAAATTCAAGAAAATTACTGCAGAATAGCATTTACTTTCAAAGGCATCAACAACCTTATTCAAGAGGTTAAGCACGGCTAGTACCATTGATTTATTTTTTGGAAGTCATGTTGATGCTCAAAGATAATTTTCTTTGACTTTAAAAATTGCTTTAACCATTTTAACATTGTTTGTTCGATTATTTTAGAGAATAAAGGAAGAAGAGATATTGGTCTGAAATTTGTGATATTTAATTTTGAGCCACATTTGTGCAGTGGAAATATGTTTTTGTATTTTTAATTTTTGCAAGGTATAATAAATATATTTATCCCACAAATATTATATCTCAGCTAATCAGGGCTTAGTAAATAAAACCCCTTCTGGTGGCTGGTATGTAATATCGGCACAGCAGGTAATGTCTGCAGCTGATAGATGCTTCGATGTTCAACTGTGATATTTTGAGGACCATCTCTCAGCCAAGGACATTATCTGCCATATACCATCGAGCCAGAATGGGGTTTATTTATTTTATAATGCACCTAAAATCATAGAGCTGTTCATCTTGTGAAATGGTAAATAAGTTTTAATATTTCTTGCTTTTCTGCCCTTCGTCCGTTATTTTTCATGTGTATGCAAGTCAGTACTGATTTAGCACAAACAGATCTGGGAATAATTATATCACTTTAAGAACCAATTGATCGCGCTCTAGTTATCCCATGGGAAAGGCTTTCAGGATGGCAAACAAACAAGGAGACTTTATCCAATGCAAGTTTACAGGTAAAAATGCAGTAATCATTACTGCGAGAACAGTTCATTAAACCGGGGAGGGTAAAATGTATTTAAAGGCAATATGGGGAAATTTCGGAGACCCTAGCCTCCTCTGCAGGCACCTCCTATGTATATAATAGGAAAAAAAATCAAGACCGGGTTTCCTGTGGTAAAACGAGAGAAAAGGTAAATTGGGTTACCTGTGGAGGCTAGGGAGACCCATAAACAAATATTTTCACTAGTTCTCGAAAGGTAACCAAGCCTTAGCATCGCATGGAGGCTGGAGTCGACACTGCACTGCTACAAACCCTCTTTCTGTTAATATATTTTGATTATCACCCAACCTCGATGTTACCAAAGGCTTGGTTATCTTTCAAAATCGCGGTCTGGATTTAAGTAGGAAATAGTGCAAAGTTTACTATTACGAATGGCTTTAAAGGCGAACAGGCGACACGATCTTAGGCAATACTACAATAACCAATCTGACAACATTTTATATCAAAGCAGGGTCTTTAATGAATCGCAAACACTTCATACTGTGGCTGCAGCACAGAAAATAAAGTTTCACCTCCCCAACCCGTGGGGGCAAAATGGTCCAATCCCAAAGCACCACTTGGCCCAGTAATGAAAAAAATGTCTTTACTTACATCTCTTGGTATATATTTCATGGTAGTGTTTCGTTCCATATAGTCTCGCTGCATAATACGTACTGTAAAACAGTAGAGAAAATGATGATGCAGGGAGACTACCGGTATATGGAACGAAACACTATTGTGACAGTATATACCCATCTCTTTATCTCATCTCCTGTTTCCCCCAATAGATAAACCATGAAAAATCTGCATAAAGCACTCTTATGCAGGTAGCTAATGACTTTAAAACTAAAAAGCACTAAGATTTCAAGTAAGTTCAACTACTCTGTATACAAGTAATAATTACAGGCTAATTAAGATTGAGGTTGTCTCAAAAATGATCTTATTTACAATAAATATCAGAAACTCCAAAGGGTCCAAGGAGAAGGGGGTTGGAGATTTTTAGGCTGTATTAACTTTCCAGAGTTTTCCTATACAATTGACTCTTCTCACATAGTGGCCAAGTTGAGTCCCACCTTTGCTTTTACTAGTCTAACCTCGTTCTGAAACTGCTCAGTTCCAGGCTGACCTTGCAAAACCTATTGTTTCTAGCCAAGGGTCAATTAAGCTTGTGATTTTGTTATGAACTTTGAACGACATATCAGATGGCTATAGCTACTAGACTATCTAGAAGATATTGCCAGTCAGAATATGTTATTGTTAGAAAGACTAACTACAACTGGCTACAGTTTCATAAGGAGTAATACAGTACTGCTTGAAATCTGTATTCTGATTGCATCATTATACTGTAGCTCTATTGTTTTTGTACTGCACGTTCTATAGGTTAGGGTGTTTTGTATTGTTGGGTAAGCCAATGCCATGGCTCGTTTCAAGCGGTACAGGCTGGCTCTTCATAAGCTTCATCTCTTAGTTCATAATCTCCTGTTCAAATATCACAACAAGGAGCCGATTCATAAAAGAACAGAAGAGTTCTACAACCTTTTATCACTTCCAAAAAGGGAAACAACTAATAAGATATCAATAATTTATTGGGCCAAGAAAAGCCTGGAAAGTTATCCCAACCTGATCATAGAAGGACATTTGTTTACATTTTTGCTTATTAACACACATCATACTTGAAGCTGTGAACAAACTGAGTCCACATATCAAAAGCTAAGTCACGCTAATTAATACAAATTTAAGATTGTTTAATAGTTTAAGAAAATGGCTTTTCAAAAAGTGCAAAATGTACAAAGAATGTTTGGCAAGATCTTGCCACACAGAATTTGCACTTTTGAAAAGTCATCTTCTTGAAAACTATTCAACAGATCAATCTTGAATTTTCGGTAATAATACTAAGTGTGGCTTTCTCTTTTTATATGTGAACTCGGTTAATTTTTTTTGCAGCTTCAACTATGATTTATGTTATGAGGCAAAATGTAAGCAATGACGTCAGTAACGATCGCCCTATTCAAACCCCTTGCGAGTTTCTGCTTGTACTCTATAGTCTGTTGTTCTTTCAAATGAAGAAAGAAGTATTATCATCAGTGGCTAAGTCAGGAACAGTCTGATCCGCAAGCTTTTGGTCAATGCGGCAAGGACTGCTTATTGGAAAAGAAGAATTAAACCAGGGGTGCTCCAGAATTTCTGGAGCAGTCAGCCTTTCCGAGGGGTCTCTCCTCATCATTGAACGAACCAGACACTTAGCCTTAGAAGATACAGTGTCGGGAATTGCAAAATGTCCTCGTCGTATTTTGGTGAAGAGTGCTGTTGGCTCACTGTCGTGAAAGGGGTAACGTCCTACCACCATAGTATAGAGCATCACACCAAGGCTCCAAATGTCGGCAGCTCTACCAGAGTAGCCACCAGATGATTGGAGGATTTCTGGACTTACGTAAGCTGGGCAGCCGTGTTTGTCTTCCAAGGTATCATCTTTGCCCTCAAGAAGGAAAGCATCATCTAATCCCTCAAGTTTTACTTTGGTTCTGGAAAAGAAGGAGACAGAAATATATAAGATTTATAAAAAAATGTAATATCACTATTTTGTATACTGTCATGACATTCATGTATGCCTTTTCTATTTGAGTGTATTAGATAACTGCAAATAACTGTAATATGAGGGCAACTACGAAGCCATTTTATCATTACTACCCAAATATTGTCTTGTATTTATTTTATTATTGTGCATATTGCATACATACTTTGCAGATTTATATATAATAAGAAAATTAAAGTATTAAAACCAATATTTATCTGTAAATACTTTTAAAATGGAAGTTAAAGACATGTACTACATGTATAAAGCCAAAAAAAAAGGGAACAGCAAAGGCTCTAATTCAGGTGAAAGTAGTGTGTTGGTTGCACAAGTCAATGAAACAGCAAAATAATGTTATACAAAAAAGAGCAAACAGCATACAATTAAACCATCATCACGTACTACAAAAAAAACGTCACAATTTCATAATTTGTAGCCACTAAAACATAATCAGCGGCCTTATGCACTAATCAACTGAACCCCCGACCTCCCTCCCAGGGGGTAGGTGAGGATTTGATTTGAAAAAGTCCCAAATGTAAGGAAACTCCCACCCCCCATGGGGCACTTTATGCAGTCAAATGGACCAAATCCCCACGTTCTAAATTCTTGTTTCCAGCCTTAGGTATTTAGTATTGTGTGCGTTGATACTCAGGAAGGTCCAGTGAGGTGCTGTGTTTGTTTGTTTGTAAACTGTGAAAGAATGAAGGTAATGGCACATGTTTATGTTTCATTTGAGTTGCTAAACGAGTACTACTACTCTTACTAGTAAACTGCAAGTTTTTTACAGCCCATGCGATGTGAATTTCTGTACCACGGATTACTGTTTGGGTCGGCAGCAGCCATTTTAAGATGGTAGTTCATATTTTAAGATCTCAGTCAGTCGTACTGTGGTTTTGAAATGTCAAACTTGTCTACAATGAGTCATTCTACTGTCTACAACGAGGCATTCTTTGTCTACAATGTAGAACAACACGTCGCTTTTCTCACGCCGCCACACAAAAATCTCTACGGTATGTTAAACAGTGATCATGTGGTACAGACCATTCGCATCATGGGCCGTAAAAAAACTTGGGGTATTGCAGTTTACTGGGAAGAGTAGTACTTATCCACCTAGCTAAAACTTCTCCTAATAATTAGAATAACTTATTGAATAGTAAGAGCTATATTATAGACAATTTCTGGAGATTTAAATTTGCAACACTACTTTCAACACTTTAAATCAATCTACCATGACCATGCAGCTTCAAATTGTTGATTTCATTGCACACAAGCACAGCCTAAAATCTATATTCAAAGGCTACCAAAGGGTCTGAAACATTTCTAATAAAGGAAATGGTGGGAAAATCAACTTATGACCTTGCTTGAACTGTTTCTCTTTTTGTTCTAGTTTACCAGACGGGGAAACACTACTAATGAGAGCAAAAACTCCAATTACATTCAAACGAGTCTGCCAAAACTGTCTCGACCAGTCGCTTTATCAAACTTCCAAATGTAGGCTTTGAGGAAAGCTTAAAGTTAAACTGGAGCTCTTGGAAATTGTCGAATTGCAGCTGAAATTACTCAGTTTTATGTGAAGGATTGACTCAATTATTTTTTTATTTTAACATATATTCTCGGCGTTTGCCCCAAGAGCATAGGAGCTCACCTAGGGGGCTTACGGAAATTTTATTTACAGGTGACAAAGGGGTGTTGAGAAGTAAATTAATTATGACAAAAAGCTGCCCACAATATTTTTTAATAAATGGTGTCTGGGCAAAGGTTCAAGTCACTTGGTTAAAGGGAGATAATAAAGGGGTAATTGGATGTAAATGGCACCTGATGTTGCTGAAAAATCGCAAAATCTCATTAAAGCATAATGCACAAGACTGTTGGCCATTTTATTCCTTTATTTAGGTGAAAACTAGTCGCCAAACTTGCTACTAGCAGAAAAGTGTTAATCACAAGCAATAGTAGTTTGGTTGCAATAATGTTTAGAGTCCTGTTTGTGTTTAACAGGCGAGACCCAAGAAATATGTCGAGTTCCACACGTCAATTATATTATATATATGCCATTCTAAATTATATGTGGGGATTATTACATACATTAGTACAGAACAACAGCTGTTACAGAGCTACAAGATTTCTCTTGACATGTACACGTAACTGTGTCTTGGTAATAAATGATCACATCCAATTAACACAGAATTATAAGAGTTCTACAGTAGAGGTTTTATTCACAAATTGTAGACTGAAGTCAGCAATATTCTACCAAGTCCTTAGTGCATCGTCTCTGACAATAAGACAGTTTTCTACATTAATACCTGGCCTTGGGCCAAGGACCTGATGGGCATGAGGGCAAATTTGGCTTTTTCTAAAGAATGGCTACACGTTAACCATTATTATGTCACATCGACATTCAAGAGGAATTCAAAGAATCAATTGAACCATGGCAAACACATTAACAAGCAAAACTTTAAGCAATACCCTCAAGTAGATTTCACAACACTACTATTACAAAATAACAGGGCTAGTAAGAACTACTTTTATCCATCTATACAAAGGCCTTTGTATGTCACATAGCCATTCATGCAGTTATACAGGATGCAATTAAGAAAGAAACCTTATTAAATTTGAAAGGAAATGTTTCAGTTATCTTCAATTTCCTTGCCCAATTATTCTTTTATGTTTTCCTCATCCTTCTTTCAAAATATGGATCAGAAAAATTAGTATTATAAGCACATGGCAAGAGACAATCTTATGGCTTCGTAAGTGCAATGCAATGACAGCTAAATGTTAAACATTTCAGTAAACTGGGAAAACATTTTGAACCATATTCATTTGAACACTAATACAGTTTCAAAAAATTCAAAGCCTTCTATTTTAGCACTGCACTTTCAAAAGGGTAGCACTTCTCTTAGCAAATCTGTAGCAAGTGGATTATATATATTTTTAATGCATTCTAGTGTACTAGTTCAGTGATTTCCCTTTTTTCTATTCAATGAAATTTAATAACATCAAGCAAGCAAAAGAACAACTAGTCATAACTGAGATTCCATGGAAACTTGTAATGTTCTCCACCTCTCTCTGATAGTGTTTGTGTGTACAGTATCATGGGCTAGAAACAGCATGCTAAAACCAGCAGATAGGAACAGGGTACATGGAAAACAAATACATTACTCCTCATGGTGTTGTGAAACTTATTCTATTGTTCCAGCCACCATTATCTAATTCTCTTTTGTCTGGTTCATTTGGAGGTGTTAGCCAAGAATGAACGACTTGTGCCATCTGCCCCGAGAAACAAAAAGTCATGTGGTTTAGGTATTGGCACATGCAACTTTTGTTGGGGGAGGCATTGTCTAGTAACAAAGTCAGGCTCTTTGTCAGGTTATTTGGAAGTATACAGGTTGAACCCATATAATCCATTCAACATGTTCTTTTACAAGCTATGAAAACATTATTTGCCAAAGATTTTGGGAAGCATTTGAACTGCTACCACAATCCTATAGAGAAGGAAAATCAGAATGATATTACTGGTGACTATGAGGTCTTTGAACCTGGTCAAAAATCTGAAGTCTTCATAAAATAATTTGTTTTTTTTCAGAGACATCACTTTGACCAAAATACATACTGTACTCTTACATTAGGAAAAGTTAACACAATGTTTTATAGAAAATGCCATTGAGAGAGAAGTACTAATCTAAGATGGCACAATATTACCTAAGTTGTAAGAGTTTTTCAATGATAGCACTTCACTAGATTCATGCACATTTCAACCATATTTTAATTATATGTACCAATAGAATTTATGCAATATAAATGGCAAACTGTACTTTTTTTACTTTTAAAGGAGAAGCTAATGTTTGGTAAACTTACTATCAAGTGCACACTTTAGAAAACCCATTAAAAAGCTTAGCCCTGAAACCCCACAGGTGTATTAGTATCACAGTAATAATTCAGTTTCATTCATTTCTGTACAAAACCATGGGCTACTGACAGTTAAGTAGTAGAATATACATGTATTTTGAAGACAAGACTAATTCTACTTAAAATCAAGTCCTGTATTTCACCCATTTCTTTTGAGGTGCAAAAAGACACCCCCCACACGTACACATCTTAGCTACCGCCGTCTATCATAAATTCAGAGTTTAGTACTTTGGCCTTGGCTCTGATCTGATATTTGACAGAGCTTTAAAAAATGTCAGGAAAGGTATCTGGATAAAGTCACTAAGCTCAGAACGACCCAAGGGTCAAGAATCAGACAAGATTGCCAAAGCAGAATTTAATTCAAAATCCATACAAGTTGGATCAGAAATTATATTTTAATTTACAATATTGTATTGTTTTTAAAGTGGCCAAACTTACGTAAGTAGCGAACATTTCATTAAGTTCGTAAATGATCCCAAGAGAAATTCAAAACAAAGGTCCTTCAAATGACCACGCCGTCTTTAGGAAATGCAGCGAACAAAGTATAAAGCGTGGACATCTCTTTGTTCTTTGTTCCGAATTTTTGAAAAGGTGCCGGGAAGGGAAACACGAGAGTCAACGTCTAACCACGTGGCTAGTTTGGGAAACGTTGAAATTTTTGTTCTGCCACGTGTATGTGCCACGATTTTGAAATGATTTCATCAAGAAACGACTCGACCTCCAGATCATCCAAGAAATGCCACGAGTCAATCAAAATATCCGGGAAAAGTAGTTCGATACGAGGAAAAATAGCAATTTCTGATGTACTAGGATTACACAAGAGTACAATTAAAATAAAACCACAAATATGTCGAAATTTCCCGCCAACTCCGAGATTTGATCGACCGTCGGGTTTTCAATGCATTTCAAAACACCCGGGCTATTGAAGCGCGGAGAAATGGCAAATATTCTGTTCCAATGTGAACATGGTCTTCTGGGAACCCTGAACAACGCTTCAATCGAACCGGCGGAAATGACTTCAGTGGTCAAAGCTTATTTTCTAACAATAGTAAATTTATTAGGGCCATTTAGTGGAAAGTTGCATAACATTTAATGCCTTCATTCAGCTGTTTCTAAGCCTGGTTTCTTTGTTTTCTGTTTTGAGATACGAAAAAAAAATTATCACATAGTTAATGCAGGTGACGATTTTTTTTTCTAGGCCAACCAAAAGCGACCCCTTACAAAAAATTTACAAGCCACGCAATATTGCATGACTGAAAAATAAATCGAGACATAAGATATTTGGCTTGATGATTAGATACTTCTTTTTTTTTTCGTTCCGTTGTATAGAGAGTAGAGCAATGCTCGCTATTACGTTACTTGACAACACGAAAATGAACAAAGCTAATTTTTAATGCGACAACACAGTCCACGAACCGGCGACTTCCACGAGGCCCCAAAAGACTCCTGACACAATGCTCAAAAGAATTGACCAAGCCACATGGAAGTCAACTTTCTTAAAAAACACGGGGTCTAGAATCTTAGCCTGACTGAGAGCTAAGATACGACCTTAGGTCATTATAAAACGCCACTCACCTTTCCGCGTTTTGAAACACAAACTTCCGAAGTTTGAGATCCCTCAAGACAACACCCGAGTCGTGACAGTGGGCAACGACGCTCGCTATCTGGCTAAATAGCTTGCTCGCTTCTTCCTCCTTCAGTCTTCTTCGAGTCCTAACATAGCTGTGTAGGTCTCCATACGACCTCTCAAAGAATACATACGCGTACGAGTCACTCACTAAGATCTCAACCACTTTGTTGATACCTTCATGAGTGGTCAGATGGAAAACGGGCGCGAGTGTCTCGCGAAATTTGTTCACATCAATTATTTTACAAGCTAGCTCTGTTTGGGAGTTCGTATCTACAGCTTTGTAGAGATTTCCCCCACTAGATCGTTCAAGAAGTATATATTTGCCAACTTTGCATATCTGTGGTGTTTCTGTAGTTCGTTTTGGCGGTGTTGGCTGTAGGCCTATGGTCAGGTTTGGTAATGGCGCAGTCGTTTCAATATTTGTTTTGGATGCATAACGTTGATAAGGGTGGAATCGCGCCGTCGAACTGTTCATCTAAAAGACCGTACAAGTCGTCCGTAGAAGCTCTTGGTGTAAAAGCCCTTCAATTGTGATAGTAGACTGCGAAAAAAGCGAACAGATGAGCTTTTCTCGCGACCTCCGTTGATATTCCGTATTGCCAACTAAGCACAATGACGTTGCAAGCGAATCAAGCGGTGGTGTGATGCCGTCACTATAAAATAAAAATGCTGGTAGAATTTCACTTCTAGTCAACACAAACTGTTCCCTACCAAGAGAACGACCGTTAGTCTTGACTTGGGAGGCCTATTTGGACCTCCCTTCAACAGCTAAGCTCGGGTAAACAGTACATTGTGGTGTAACAGAAAAGATGTCCAGTCGTTGCGAAATGAAGAAGTGATCACGGAGAACAGAACTGACGCAATGAGTTCTCTGGCCCGTCGCCCATATATGGAAGCATTGCGTCAATCCTCATGTCATCTGACGTGATTTACGCGATCTGATTGGTTAGTGAAACAAAAGCCTTTCTTCTAGGGTAACCCATTCACTTCCGGTAATTTGCATATTATAATTTTGCTTGAAATCGAAAATAAAATTACGCGTAACACGCACGGCTGTTGATAAAACACGACCACAAAATATCGACTCGGTTTTGCGAAACTGTGCCTAAACTCTCAGAAACATCATAGGTCTGTCTAGTGACGTATTTTACTCGCTTTGAAGTGGGATATTTTCGACATTTTAAAGGCGTCTATTTGCCACATCACGGCATCTATCTCTTTTGTCACGAAACTCGTATTGACCTACAAATGAGCGTGGCCGTGACATCGTAAGCGCACTATGAACAACCTTACTCGACATGCGGCCTTACACGTCGCAAATATATCTGAAGATATACATAAAACCAGAAACTACGGTCTTCTGAAAATTATCAAAATTAAACGCAAAACCTTAAAAAGAAATATAATAAAAAACAATCCCTCGAATAGCCGAGTCAAGATAGTCGGTTCGCAGAGAAATTGCTAATTCGTCAGTTTGTGAAATTCGTTTGTAGTTGAATGGTGCGAAAGTTCTAGTGGCTCCAACCAGCCACGTACGTATTGAAGTTTGTGTTAGCTGTAGAAGGACTTTATGAGATAGTGGTGGGTGAGACAAGTTGATAATCAACAATTCGAAACCAAAATAAAGCAAATTAATTGTAACAGGCAAGCAATATGTTCGTTTCGAGATATGAGGAGTCACGGAGGAACCAACGTATGTTTATTGTGTAAAGGGCGAGACCCTTGCTGGGGTCTGAAAGTGGTTCCTCTCGCCTGGCTTAGCAAGTAACAATAGGAGACAAAAGAAGAAAAAGTATATCAAAGTGATATCTGCATTCCAGTATGGGGTCTCAGTTAAGGAAGTAAAATTGGATAAACTGGATAGTAATACAGCATCTTCGTGGACATTAAAGATTCATTCGGTTTCCCCTTTGCACAGGGACGCTAACAATAAAACTGAATAATGTTATTCTTTTGTCCACCAACCAAACTATCGTTATTACATCTGACAGTAGTAATTTCGCTTCATTTTTCTTCAGTTTACGTTTAGCTGTGCCAATCTCTCTCTTTCTCTTTTTCTATCCCTTGAACTCTATCATTCAGGCGCCTATTCATTCTATCAGGCAAAATACTAACAAAAGTAAGCCAATTTTCGAAGTATACGACCAACCGTGATTATCACTAATGCATAAGTTTTACGATGGAAACATTTTCCTTGTCTTATCTTTGGATTTGAAGTTGCGGTTCCGTTGCCACGCGTTCGAATGAGAGAGAGCTCTCTGGCTTCAACTGAACGTGATTGGTAATCAATCTAATCGTTCTAACCGTACATCCGAAAAAGGTAAACCTCTTATAATTCTCCAAGAATCAAAATTTGTTGTTTTGTTTTCGAATTTTCAGCTCATTCTAACCGCCCCCTTAACAAAACTCGACTGATATGGTACTCAATTCCTTTCGTCCTCAAGGAAAGTTTGTTCAGTGGACTCATGCATTAAGTCACCCACCACCTACACACAGCAACAGAGAACAAAGAACACTAAAATTTATAAATATTCATAAAGAATTATCAATTCAGAAATGAATACTCTTTCCGGAATATTGAAGGAAGAATTTTTGCCGGAAAGAAGCCATTCGAGCATAAAAAAATAAGTTTAAATTTCCCAAATATCTTTAAGTAATAAATACACGACACAGAAACGGAGCAATGAGGAATGGTCGCCTCTAAAGATTTAAAGAATTATACTATTTTTTTATTGTAATCATTTCATTGTACGGCTTTCAATTTCACCTGGAAAAGTAGTGAACAAACATGAGGAAAGGAAACTTGTCGACAATATGATCTATTAGAGCTGACCCATATTGCAAATTCCAAATTATTTTTTCATCGTCTTATTATATTCAAAACAACTCTGGCCTTCTTATTTGGATATTAAGGCATACATTACTGGCGACGGAGGAAAGATAGCATTTTCCACTAAAATTAATATGGGTCTTTCCAAGATTAGACCATATATAAAGATTAAATCGAAAATCGTACCGGATCCGTCGAAATGTAATTATAAATACAACAAAAATACATGGCTTCAAAATTTGGTGAATAGCGCGAGTGATACCACATTATTTCATAAGTTGCGAAATACTGTGATCTCTTCTCGTATATATGCCAGTTACATAACAGAGATTTACATAAGAGCTTGCACAAAGAAGCCTTTATTTTAATAATACTTGTGCGTAGTACATGCCATTATTACAATTCTCAGTTAATTCTTTTGTTCAATTTGAAACGCCCACCCATTCGCTACCCCACCTTTATGTAAAGCCGACCCCTTTCAACCTTATTTATTGATTACAAGAACTTCAGTGCTAAGTAAAATATATATTTTCTTAAGAGCTGAGAAAGGTGTTTTTTTTTCTATCAGGGAATAGTACTAGTAGGTAAGTAGTTCCTATACTGTACGACAGGGAGAATGTATGCGTTCGATGTATATATATTGTTTCGCAGCCCACATTGGACGTAATTCATGAATTATGAATTCGGATGTTCTCTCATTGACGGATTTCATCTGTGGGAATACTTGATAATTTGTGGTCAAAACTGTTGGCTTCTGCGTTGGCGAGAATGTATTTCTTTTGTAATCTAATTTTCAAATGAAACTGCGGAGATGCAGCACCGGAATAAGCGATATGGATGTGCAGTTATGAATAGCCTCAGTGGTTCATACTGAGATGCTTGAAACTCTCTGGTTGCTCATTAGTTTGAATGAGTTACTAGTGAATGGTATGTTACCAGTGCCGAGTGTTAACAAGAAGTGATTATACGCAAGAAAGCTGAGGACGAAAAAAACTGGTGCTAAATATATCGACACCACGCTCACGGTGAGAAAAAACCAAACAATCACTCATGCCGGACACCCAACCCAGAATATCTCACATCTATGTTGTATCAGTCAAAAATCGAACAAAATAAACTGGCTCACTCGACTTGTAGTGCCACGTATCGCCGACACCACCCTATATCTCAATTATATCAGTATCGGTAGTCGCGTTGGATGAAACACCGGCGGATAAATAGAGATTACTTCATGGAAAATGCGCACCCGCACGATTCAGTTTTATTAACGAGTTGAGTCGTATCAGAAAACTGACGAATGAGCGAGTCTTCGATAGAAGTGGGGAATTGTAACAACGTAGAAAATATACACGTACGAGTTGAATTGCCTTTGCAGCATTTTATTATCTGTTTTCTGCTATTCTGACTTCGACTGATGGTACTATATGTATGTATAGCTCCCAAAACACTTCTAAGCAGTAAATGATGATCCCAGGGACATGTTTCGGATAGGATTATACGAGAGGGAAAGATTATACTGACGCCTAGGAGTACTGTCAGTTACTACTAGCTTTCAGTGTTCGTCAATTTTCTTACACTGACCAAAGTTCAGTGCCGTAGTTGATATCATTCGATGTTAACTGCATGTCGGCTGGGAAGCGGCTCACCTTAATAGCACTAATGGCCCGGTCAAACGGCAAAATAAACGGGCAATTCACTCTTTTCACCTGGTGGCCATCTTGGATTCAAGGCGAGGCAATCCTTTGTTTTTCCGAGGTTAGCCTCGTAGTGAGGGATAGTCAAAACGAGGCTAACCTGGCAAAAACAAAGGATTGTCTCACTTTGAATCCAAGATGTCCACCAGCTGAAAACGAGCGCTCGGATGATTACCGCTGGATTTATGAATTACTCCAAACCCCCATACCCCCCTCCCCCCTTCCCCCGGGCGGCCGGAAGGTTCCCGTAGATGTACATAGTAATAAAACTAAAGTACAAAAGTAACGATATCAAACTAAGAATGAATAAAAAGTCTTTATTATGGTTTTGCTTTTATATATATCACTGCGGTAAAGGAAATAAAATGAAATCAATAATTTTTTACAAGGTTCAAAACTATGAGTAAAGGTGGTTAACGTCAGTTTATCGGTAGCCGATTTCTGATGGCGTGGGTTATTGATGATGACAAAATGATAGCATGTTTGTCAGATGATATAATACGACTGAGCTAAGCAGCAGATATAAAACCGTCCTATGTGATAATAATATGCAAACAAAACGGGCCTACACGCCTGAAGTCGATGAAACGATAGGGCATACCAATTATACTGAAAACCGCGAAGGCGAAGACTCGGAGAAAAACACAACACAACACAACGAAAGTGTCCGTGGTAACTGTAACAAAACTGCTGAACGGAACTATACATATATACCATAAGCGATATGAGGGTTCATATTAGGAAACACTCCAAGAACTTGCCGTAGAAGATAGCTCTGATGAAGACTGAGAAGATGATGTTAATGAATAGAGTAAACTGCATCTTACCGATTAAACTGCTTTATTATTTCTCATATATATATATATATATATATATGTAGTCACTTAATTTTCGCGCGTAGAAATGTTCGCGACATCTTTTATTCGAGACATCTAAACGCGAAACTGTTATAGTGTCGCGAAAATTAGGTGTAATACTGGTAGTTCAGAAAGCTGCATGATTATACACCAGGGCCGGGTTGTTCAAAGCCCGATATATTAGTGTTAATCCCGGATTAACTCTACACAAAACCTATTGGTTGTCATGGAAATTAACCCTGGATTAGTACTAATCGGGCTTTGAACAACCCGGCCCAGTGCGATAGCCCTAGACCTGACAAAAGGCATGGAGTAAACAAAAAAAATACAGGTCGATAGTGAACGAACGAAACCAATTTCATTATTGATCAGAGACGGCTTGTAATTTGTTTTTGCCCAGTGGTCGAGAGTTCAAACTCTGACCGGACCAACACTCAGGGTCTTAGAATAACTGAGTAGAAGGTTCTGCCTTTGTGAATCGAAACAAACCCGTTCTCGAGCTGCAACAGCATGGGTAGACCTTCACATCTTCTCGGGTAAGGACTTAAAATCGGCTATTTGGTGGACGGGAATGATCATCATATTTTGTAGGGCCTAAATTTTAACTTTTAACTGACATTTCTATCCCTACTCCCCATATTTGGTGGTCGGGGGTGCTCGGCGTATTTTTTAGGGGTTGAAATTGGCGATACGGTATTTTTAAGGGGTCACAGTTTAGGCAAAAACCAAATGTTCTAAAATCTGGTATTTTAGGGGTAACCAATATACACTCGTGACTAAACTGAACATTATTATGATAGCTGGAATATTAGTTAGAATGAATGTATTTCAGTGTATATGATTGACCGAATAAATGGCATATGTTTCTTTTACTTTGATAGTCAGATAATCCATACTTGGCAGTTTTTAGGGTATTTTTGAGGCCATAAGGTATTTTTTAGGGTAGTACACTTTCTAGGTGAAGTACTTTAAAGTGTATTTTCCAGCTCTTCCGACGAGAATCCCCGACACCGACGTTAAATTAAATAAGGTTGTTATATATACCCTTACTTTAAACGCCACAAAACATGACTCACATATATCAAATTCACATCACCCGCTTACATAACAAAATATCATCCTCAAAACTCTATCAAAACAGCACTTAAACAGTCAATATTAAATACGACTATGTTTTTAAGAGACTGGTTTATTTACATTTCGAAACCCAGTAACGCGAAATCAAAACGGAGGGAAACTGACGCTTTACCGGTTGAAACAGTACTTTACCACAAGTAGCCGGTTACATACAAAAAAACGAAAATAAAACATATGATAGTATTATGACTGCTATTTCGGCGCAATGTTGATGTCGTGCTGTTTACAGTCATGAGTGTCTGTTACTACCTCCAGAATACAGGCTAAAGCTTAGTAAAAACTTCATTTTATAGTTTATTCTAGGTGATTTTTTAAACAAAATAGCAAACAACCTAAGGGAGGATCTTTCTCGGTTAGTGTTTGTATTGCTGTATTGAATATTGCCTTTAGGGTTATCAGTTGATGCCGCGGGCTTCCTCGCGTAGGAGCACATCTCCTTCGATTGTTTCTCGCTGGAAATAACAGCATTAAATCTTCCTAAAAGCGCACGCACATATCATTGTTTTCTTGCACAAAGGGCACACCGATAAGCGATTCTTACGCCTTCGCGACCTATCGATGTCACGTCCTATTTCAACCACGTGCACATTGAAGTTGCGTCAGAACCCATCAGAAAGATAAATGCCGAAAAAATATTGTTAATATTCTTTTCACCGATTCTTATTGTTCGCCACCCACACTCTTTGTGTTCTATATTTTGCTGCACTTTTATTCATGGCTACAATCAAGTCACGACAGTAATTAGTCTTTTTTTTTTCTGGCTAACTAGACAATGATTCCTCGTATCTGCGGTTTAAAATGGACTCGGACGTGTAAACATTATAATTTGCATGGCTGGCCATTTTGTGTTCAACACCAAGCCATTTCTTTAAAACACTTCAAAGCAAGAAGAAAAGGGCGAAATATGGGAGATAATATTTTTTTAAATGTGATTTTTAATTTATAATGGCTATATAGCATTTAAAATAACCTTGATAAACTGTCGAGTTTGGCAAGTCAAAAAGACTTTTAGTATCACTGAATATTTAGTATCATCATGCATCTACAAAATCATATGTATATATTATAGATATAGATAAACAAATAGACAGACATATAGATAGATAGATCTATGTATAGGGGATTAATAGTATATGGGAAAAAATACCTTATTATCTCAAATGTAAATTATTCTTACTTGATAATCAGACCTGACATATATACACCAATGAGAATGTTATGTAGTAATATATATTAAGTCTATTTACTGTCTATTTCATATAATGTACATGTAATATGTATATATATATATATAACTGAAACCTGTATTTTCTTTTTATTTTCTTCTTATTTTCCTTAATTTCCTTACTATATGAAGAGTCTGATATCATTTCCGGTAAACCTGTCCTCGTATATTTATTCTGATGGTAGTGGCTAACTCGAAAGCTTCAATGCTACTTTGGCCACTACACACAATTCCTGTAAACCATATATAGTACTTTTGTTAATTTTCTTTTCTCGCAGTAAACCTATGTCAAAATTTCATACCTATATGTACCTGTAAATAGTGTAAAATAAAGAACCTTAACCTTACCTTAGTACATATTTATCAAACTACTAGTTAACTTAAATTATGAACAATTAAGGGATCATTTATTTGCTCTCCTCTTCAAGAACTGGTACGCCCCCGTTACGTATAACGAATAATTTTTGACACTTTACTACTCACTTTACTTTACTAGACTTTCAGATAAATTAATCTCAGAGTACACTTCATGACTTAAGCTTGTACTGGTTCTGGTTTATTAACTAACAAAGCGGCATATCCGCATCACGTCAGTATCAAGCTGAAGTATAATAATTACAATATGAATCTAGTAGGTCTAATATGTAAATGCAGTAATAAGTCTGCTTAAACTATAAATATAATAATAATCTTAGATAATAAATGAATATAAAATAATAACAATAATAAGGTCTAATATGTAAATGCAGTAATAAGTCTGCTTAAGTTAAAAATAAAAGAAATAATTGGTATTAAAACCACTCGCCAGAGGCAATAAGGTGTTCCTCAGTTTAGGGCTATCTTAAACTTAAGATGATCTGTTATGCTTACAATATAAAATGGCAAATTATTCCATTGTTTAATAGTCCAGGGAAATAAACTAAACTCATGGACTTTACAATTTGAGTGAGGTCTATTTAAAGAATTTGCATGGCAGCCTCTTGTAACTCTCTTTATAGGAGTTAAATATAATGTCTTATCTAGATCAATTGAGTTGTAGTATATACTTGTCAGCACATGTTAAAGAGAGGCACGTACGGCAAAATGTGGAAAAGTCAGTGCGGTTTTATGTGCGAGAGATCGAGCCGGGGTCTTAAACTGAATAAGTGAGCAGAAGTTGCTTCCTTTCCATAACCCAACAGTTAACAGTTTTATTCTCAGAGTTCCACTTTATGTGACTTCTACTTGTCAGTACATGTTAAAGAGAGGCACGTACGGCAAAATGTGGAAAGGTCAGTGTAGAGACAACGTAATTTTGAGAAAATTTGTTTGATTTTCACTTGGTTTGACAGGCTTTTCAGGAATTTTGGTGAATAAGAAATGAAAATGTTCACCTACTGGTTTTCATGTAATAAAACTTAAATGACATCGCTGCTTGATGCTCTCACTTGTGTCAAGCTGAATTGACCCGAAGATAAAATGATTCCATATGAGCATATCTCCGCGTTGCCAACTTAATATCCTTTAGATATCCCACGTTTTCTCAGCTAAGGACGTAAAACCGAATTAATAGGTCTAATTTCTGCTGCATGTGTCGAATTAAATTCGACAGAAATTCGACTACTCGAATTTGTGTCGAAAGTTCTATTGGTCGTGTCACCCTATGCGGCAGAAATGCGACACTAATTACTAAGTGTGACACCTCCTTTCGAATTTTGGAGTCGGTTTGTCAGTCAGGGAGGTGAATTTGTTTGAAGATTGAAGTTTGCAGGCGCGGATCCAGAAAACAATCTGAAAAATCTGACCGGTTTCCGACTTCCCAACTCAAACTCCAAAACTGGAAATTTTACTGTTTGTGACGTCAGTATGTATGTGCCGCGGGGGTGGGTCAGGGTTTTGAGCTCAGTCTGGGCAGGTAGGGTCAGGGTTTTGACCTGATTTGGGCAGATCAGGGTCAGGATTTGAGTTTAATGTGGGTGCAGTCAGGGTCGGGGTTCAGTATTTTTTAGGCATCAGGGTTTTTCCCCCAAATAAGGGGGCAATCAGGGTTTTGGAGCTCGGATTTTGGGTCAAACAGGGTCAGGGTTTGAGCCTCTTGGCCTCACATACATACATACATACATACATACCCCCCCCCCCCCCCCCCCCCCAAATACGCCTTATTGGAAAATCGACACCTCTGCGACCATTTGTCGAGCTAGGTTCATTCCATTTAATAGTCAGTGAAACATGTCCAGGATTTGTTTACCTTTTTAGTTAGACCCAAGGTCATGTCCTTCGAAGATCAGTATGATAATAGGCGGTACTAATAGGTTAGGACCACATTTAAACGCGATACAATTCGGTCCAATTGGTGGGAAATTAGTAAAGGTGCAAATGCGATAAAGATAAGCCGCAGGTAGCGCGTGGGCAGTCAACGCGCTATGATGTGACTTCCAAACAGATGCCTGAAATGCTACGAGACGACGATAATGACTCACGTGGAGACTATGCTGCTTGGGTAAGAGTTGGAAATAAATAAATAATACATACTCGAAACCGTAGAGACGATGCGACAATTAGCATTAAAGAAGCGAGGTTCTGTCGGTTGTTTTAATGTCATATTTTAGCCACTATTTCTGGCTGAGTGACACTTCAAGTTAGCGGATCTACGATATTAGAAAAAACGTGATCTGGAATAAATATCCATGGTTCCAGAGGCAAGAACTAAAGAAATAAAATTAGAGACCGCTCTTACTTTATTTGTAATTTCATCTCAGTCTTCGGGGCTGGTTGAAGTAGGAATAAAGGCAAAAACAGTGACTACAAATACCAATTGTCACCGTCACCTGACAATATTTCATTGCCAAAAACTGCTTTTTAGGAACTCATGCAAATGTATTTACATTTTAGTTGCAAACAATATTGTTACTTGCGTCAGAGTTACTATCTATGCCCGTTATTTGCGATTAGATTAATAATGCATCACGGGGTTGTTGTATCAAAGAGTGTTTATTGCCTGCAGCGTTTAGAACGCACATACGTTGCGCCTTTATCAATTATAAACATTTATAAAATAGATTCGATATTACACGCGCTCGGATGAGTTGAAAGCCGTGTTTCTATAGCTATAGAAACATAGAAAGTTTAGTGCGTGCTTTAGCTAGTTAGGAGAATTTGCGTTTTGGTGATCAAATCAGTAAAAAGAGCTTTTTTTTCGTGCTTCATTTGTTTATTTTATAAAGGAAACAGAAAACATTTTCCCATCTTCCTAGTATGCATAAAGTTATAGAAACACTTGTGGAAGTATGGAAGTACTCGAAATAGCCGTGGAAACACTTTCCTTTCAGGCTCGTGTTCGTATTGCTGTTTCTCGTTCTCCCAAACTCCCACTCGTGCTTCTAAATGAGTAACTCTATGGAATCACGGAAAATGTTTCTTATTTCTAGATTAAATACAAAGAATGAATTTAGATTAGCGAGAATAAAATCAAGCACGTCGGTAAACATTTGTTGCCGTCCCACGTGTTTACTTACTGCACGAGTTTTGACATTTTCAACAAATATCTTGTCAGCAAACAAAGCAGGTTGTGTAAGATCTAATGCCGCAAATATTTATTATATTTGGAAAGCGCTGTGTTTGACCAGAAGCTAAACCACTCAGTTAACGTGCAACTCAATACGCGATGGTGGGTTCATGGTCTCTTGGTTCACACCCTTTGCAAATTACATATTGAGATTTAGAACTACTGCGGGGACTGCGAATGAAACCTAAGGTTCCGAGAAAAACGGTTTCGACAGCCTTGCTTTCGCCATTCTTTCAATATTTGTCATGTTGAAAAGAGTGTTGAAACCCGGCTTTTGAACATGCAGAACCTGAATATATATACACGCCTCTTTTCCGCGAAGAAAGCATCGCCACTCGTTCTAAAAACCCACTCATGATGTATCGTTTTGTCACACGAAGTTCAAATCCATTCCTCTCTACGAATCAATGACTAGTTACTGGAAAAACCAAACAATTTCCATGGCCGGAAAAAATGAACCATGGAAAAAAACATGGCCGATTCCGTGGTATTTCCATATACTAATGTAATGTCAATAATCACGAAACTGATCATTCAACAACAACTTTATTCACACTTATGCTACTTTAAATTACATTATTTTGGCTATAAATAATTAAGAAGACATACACTGTTACTAAAGTGAAAGAATTATAAGTGTCTAGAAGCCAAATAAACCGTTAGGTTTTCCAGTTGGCTCCTAGCTACTATTTATATTAATTGTTTTTAAACATACAACTATGTATCTAAACAGGGAGAGGGGAGAAAAATGAGTCTGGAAGATAAATTACTAATTAATTACTTTGGTATTGATCAGCCAATAAGTATTCTTTAATTTTTTTGGAGAAGGATATATATTAAGGGATTTATGGCCTACGGCAAACGTCGAACTTAAGTCGCGCCGATCCTATTAAAAAATAGGTTCCGTAGAAGATCGACTTAGGGCCGACGTGGCAGCAAACGTCGAACCGTTATGTCGATCTTAATTCACTTGTGCCTAATTAAATCGCGGGAACTAACACGTGTCCTGGCTCATTTCACTTTCCGCTCGCGGTTAGTGATATGGCGAAATACAGCGCTCGGTCGAATATATTAAAGAAAGCCGGCCTTTCTGTGGAAAATGATTGTCCAAAACAGAAGTATGGCGTTCTACACAGCACTCGTTGCCGTGTATAGGAGACGATGGTTGTCACTGCAAGTGTCGTTATTGGCCATGTTTCTAGCGGTTGCGATTCACACATTGAAACCTCTGTTAATATAGTCGATCATGCTGCAGTTTTCAACGACATTCTGATCAATAAGGTCATAAAACCTTACCTGTGTGTTGTGAAGTTGTTCCTCTTCATCACTGATGTGTTTATTTCTGGTTTGAGGCACTTCTGGGATTTTTTTCCCCTCCCCTATATCACTATTGAGAAGGCAGGAAACACGAGACGCCATTAGTCCACGTGGCGACTCTTCGAAGCCTCGTAATTCTTCGAAAATCCAAACTTTCAGCATTTTACCTCCAGAAACCCTTTCATACATTCGTCTAGCACTCATTCAATCGATCCATCGCTTATTTCCTCGCTTTGTAAGTACTCAAATTCGACAGTTTCTGCAGCCAACCTAGCCTGTAACGAGCCGGGGTTGGATCAGATTATCCTTTTTTCATGGGCTGCCTGTGCTAGTTGAACCACAGGCCGGTCTGTGGTTGAACGTGGCTTTTCTTCGGAAGCAGTCACGAACGAGTGCCGAAGGAATTCAACATTTCGTGTTTTTTCGAGGATATTCGGAGAACGAAGTCATTGTTCTCAATCGACCAATCGCTAAACGGTGAAACATGCAGAACAGAAGGCATATCAGCCATTAGAAGAGCGTAATGGGAATGGACAGTTTTCTTTGAATCGTCAAATACAGTAGCGGAAATTAATGCCACTAGAACACACCATTACAACATTTCGTCCAAGGCTTTTCAGACGCGTTACGGTTTCGTTTACTCAACATGATATTAATAGAGACTTTAAGCAAAACACGTCGGCAATGTCTTCGACGACGGCATAAAACAACTTAATTACAAAATACAATAGCTGCACGTGAAAATGCACGCAGTCGCCTACATTTCCACCGTTCTCTGCAAAAACACAACGTGAAAACCCCAAATTGTACGTTTTAAAGAAACGCGAACGTATAAGAAAATAAATCGATCCGTTTTTCGTTCAGCGTGAACGGAACTCTATACTCGGTCATATTTTTCGAAAAACAATTCAAGGTGAACGAGGGAAATAGTAGACACCAAATTTCGGGAGAAAGGCACTTTTCTACGTCCCGTCGTCATTGCCGTCGGCTGGTTGCTTAAAGTCCCTAATATGTCCTGCTTCGGCAGTTCTAACTGCTCTTTGCTCATCTGTTAGGCTCCAGGAAAGATAAGGGTCAATACGAGTTCTCACTGACCTATTTGTCACACCATATTCTAGCCGCTACACGGACGTATTTGTTCACTCTCATATTGCAGTCAGTTCAACGGAATCGTCTATAACAAATTCTTGTACAGACTTACTCCGTTCCGTTTTTGGTTATTTTACATTTGGAACAGCTTTTGAAGAAAACTAAATCAAGAAATCGACTACATTTCTATTCAGTTGACATTTACTTCACCTATTGTTTGCTGAAAAGTTCGTGGGTCTCCCCACCAGATTTCACCGTTTAGCGATTGGTCGATTGAGCACAATGACTTTCTTCTCCGAATCTCTTCGAAAATACACGATGTGTTGAATTCCTTCGGCACTCGTTCGTCACTGCTTCCGAAGAAAAGCCACGTTCAACCACAGGCTGCCTGTGGTTCAACTAGCACAGGCAACCCATGAAAAAAAGGCTAAGTTGATCCAACCCCGGCTCGTTACAGGCTAGGTTGGCTGCAGAAACTGTCGAATTTGAGTACTTACAAAGCGAGGAAATAAGCG
This sequence comes from Actinernus sp. WN-2022, assembly GCA_030867875.1. Classification (NCBI taxonomy): domain Eukaryota; kingdom Metazoa; phylum Cnidaria; class Anthozoa; order Actiniaria; family Actinernidae; genus Actinernus; species Actinernus sp. WN-2022. The sequence goes on from JAOWCC010001210.1 coordinate 36,282,007, forward strand.
GTGGATCGATTGAATGAGTGCTAGAGGAATGTAAGAAAGGGTTTCTGGAGGTAAAATGCTGAAAGTTTGGATTTTCGAAGAATTACGATCGAGGCTTCGAAGAGTCGCCACGTGGACTAATGGCGTCTCGTGTTTCCTGCCTTCTCAATATTTATATAGGGGAGGAAAAAAAATCCCAGAAGTACCTCAAACCAGAAATAAACACATCAGTGATGAAGAGGAACAACTTCACAACACACAGGTAAGGTTTTGTGACTTTATTGATCATTTTAATACAGTTTTAGATTTTTTCTAAACATTCCCATACATTCCTTGTAAAAATCATTAGCTTGGGTTGCCTGTGGTTTGACTTCGTATGGTAGAAGCGTTTCAAAGCGAGCTATATCGCAACATTCGCAATAGCCAATGCTTCTGCCGGCATTCCAGCCAGACACGTCTTCATTACCTTCGAATGGCTGAGCATTTATTACAAAAGGGCATTTCGCATTTAAGGCAAATGTATTTTGTGACGTTAAAGCACGAACTACACATTTCCGGCAGAGCGTCATGCGGTAATCACTTCCGATAGGCCGACATTTCGCCTTCGAAATTGCCTTTGTACAGCGCATGCTCACCAGGGGGAGATCAGTGTTTGGGAGATGGGGGAGATGTTGTTTTCACAGTTTTGGCACAATCCATACTATTTGCATGATTTATTTATTATTTTACATAATGTATGAATTTAGGTCGGCGCGTGTTAAGAACGACGTTTGCCGTAAAGTCGCACCAGAGTCGTAATTCCCGACTTGGTTACTCGAACCTCATGCTGGACTCGTACCTATTGAATAGGTCGATCTCAATTGCGGCAAACATCGTACTATCCATGAGCCTATTTCAAAATTAATAGGTTCGACATGGCTAGTTCGACGTTTGCCGTAGGCCTAAGAGGTTGAGGAGTTTTTGCCAACTACTGCTCGCTACGAAAAGAGACAGTCTATTTACCCCCTATTTACCAATGTTTGTTCTAGCCTTCGGTTTGTATTGTATGGTTTGTGTTCCAATTTACAGCATTTACAGCATTTTTACATGGCATTTCCAATATTTTCCATGATATTTCCGCCATACCTTCGAAGATTGGAAGTATAGAAATATCATGGGAAACCATGGGAAAATATGTAAATTGCAATTTCCATTTTATTGTTCATTTACGCGTACGTAGAATTCTCAAACTCGTGAATTATTCAAGATGATAGGCCACCAATCACTGGATGTATACCACACCACGTGCATGCAGTTGGATACCCAGTGAAAACATGTATATCAATCAATAGTGTAACTGGTATATACCACTTTACTAATCTACATATTCATAACTCAAAATATGACACTTGGAATTAACTATTGGATGACATCCTACTGTAGCTTTACATAAGGAGAAGTAAAGGAAAAGATAAGATTCAGCGTACAGAGTATGACTCGAACCGCCGACCTCATGCTCAAGCATGTTAAGGCCTGGTTCAGGGGTCAAATTTCGGGTAAAAACTATTTTCCTTATTTCAGCACAGCCGGGTATGGTAAGTACCCCAAGTTTCTCACGATAATAGGTATCGCCATTCTTGACTAACTTAAGTGGTTTGTGTGGAGTAAAACGTGTCACGTGGTCTGTCACGTGACTTAGAACACGAAATCAGTAAATAATAATAATAATAATAATAATAATGTCTTTAATGAATCACCGATAAAATACATATCGTGTGTTACAGCTATAAGTAATAAAGCATAAATATACAACTCTCATAATATAACAAACGTAAAGTATGTGGGAACAAAGACTATTAAATAGCTAGGTTATACCTAAAGATTAATCTATTTACAAAAGAATTTTTAAAACGAACAGTATTAATTCTCGGCCACTGGGAAGACTGACATCTTAAGGTTCTAGACGAGGGCGTGATTTTGGGCAAAAGTAGCTTAAGAGGATGGTTGCTGTTGTTCCATAGTTTGTGGAAAAGTTTCCTATCATATTGTTCAAGTAGTTCTCTAATAAGGATATTCTTAGAAGTGTAGCGTCTCTTATAGCGGCTCCGACTTTAACACAGCTAGGATGATGAGTGGATATGTTTAGTTAAGGTTGAAGCCTTTTACCTAAATCAGCTTAGAAAAGATGACTACAATGTTTCGTTAACGAGTAATTAAGGGAATATATGCAAAATAGGTCACGTGACTTTTTGTACCCTTAATATCTCCTTATATTTACATGATAGTCATGTTTTCTAAGTGTGATCTGAAACACTGTGGGAGGAGTAATGTTTTAGCAGGGTTACTTTATATTCGTATGTTATCGTCGTAGCCGCATTTTACTTAAACGATTTTACATAATTATGACATCATCGATCGCGTGATACGACAACCATCCACTTAACAAATTTAAGGAAGTGGATATTAGTATTATGGTGTAATTAGATTTTGTTTAAACTGTTATTTCTGTCAGAAAATATATTTTTTAACGTACATCTATTTTCCGTTAAATGAACCAGGCCTTAACATGCTTGAGTGAATGCCCTCTACTTCTAGTCCTCTGACATGCCCACTACACTATAGGAACGTTTGTTGAAATGAACCAGAGCAAATAACAATGACAAGCCTTATGATCAATAACTGCATGCAGTAAAATACCAGACAAACAATACTCTAATGATCTATGAATACAGGTATTGTTTCAGTTGGAGAAGCAATTTCCAAATCTCGAGCTTCGTTTTTCATCAGGGGTTCCAAACACCTAGAAACATTAAAAGCACTCGGCCGAAGCAGCCTCGTGCTTTCATTGTTCTCGGTGTTTGGAACGTACCCCTGATGAAAAACTAGCTCTCGTTTTGGAAATAGTACTTGAAAAACCACGGAATGCCATGTTTTTTCCATGGTTCATTTTTTCCGGCCATTGCAGCATGCTCTATCAGTTAGATATAAGGGGCTTGCTGGGTGCTTTAAGAAGTTAGAAAAATCTCTACATTATATTATAGACGAGAGGAAGTTAGCCAAGACTGTTTTGAGTAAGTTATAATTAAGGCCTGGGTTTGACTTGTTCCCAGACCTCCAGCAAATATTTAACCTTTTCTTGTCTTACTTTACTGATCAGTCAATATTGTTCAATTATAACTTAGGGAAGAGGTCAAAACAATGGTACTCTGGCGGGACCCAATTGTGATGGAAGGGGGGTTGTACCCGGAACCCACCACCTATTTTGGCAAAATCTAGATTTTTGACCACAAATAACTTCTTGAATAAAATACTTATTGAAGAAGTAACTACATTTCTAGTTTCTACAGGCAGAGAAGAACGTGTGTCTGCATTAAAATCAGGTATCCCTATTTTACAACGCGAGAAAATCACCCAGGAAAAAGGGGTAGGGGGTATTACCCGCCACCCACCACCTCTCCTGACAAAGTTGGGTCCCATTCGAAATCCATTGTTTTGACCTCTTCCCTTAATGTTTTGTTGGGTTTTGACTTCCTGCGAACATTTATACTGCTTTTTAGGGTGATCACGTGATCAATGACGTCATACCTAAGAGAAACACATTATAAAGGTGGGGCCACGAGCTTTATACATCGGAGAAAATTGATCATGAAAATAAGAGTACTTTAACAAGTCAAATAGAATCACGGTTAGAGATCTTTTTATTTGATTAGGAGATAATATATTAAGGGAGAATTTGGTCACGTGACCTGTTTTTATGAATATCCCCTTAATAGTAAACGATAGTCACGTTCTCTAAGCGTGAGTTTGTAGAAATTATTAATCAAAATATACTGAACATACTAACTTATTTACTTGATGAAAACTTGTTACCCCATTTTAGAAGAAGTTCCCTCTTTCATATTCGTGTTAACAGGTCACGTGATCACCCTAAATTCAAAAACAGCCAAGAAAGGAAAGGCTGATTCAACGGTAGAGAGGTTTTCTTCCAATATTTCAATCGGCACGGCCGATCTTCTTCGGGGAAAGAGGCTTGCAATGTATCTAATAAACTAGAACCTTTACGAAATATATTAATACATGAATTATGATTGCACAATCTTATGATAAAACACATATAGACCAATGAAAAGAAGGTGGAGAGTGACATATAATATGAAACAAAAATAATAAAGTGACGTGATGATGATTGTGAAATACAAGTTAAGTTTCATCAGTAGTTCTTAATCACGTGAAGTTCTATTGATGTACTTAGTTTCGCATAGTTTTTGTCAAGGTTCTATAGCAATCTCATAATCATCAAAAATGTGTTTTTCCTATTTTCGGTCATATCCAGGGCTCCACAGTCAAAATTTACGCATGCACAGTTCGGATATGGACTGAGGGTTATTTACAAGCACTTCACTCAGTTTTAACCGCCGTTGTAATATTTTTATGCCATTTAAAGTTTCATTTAGAGAAACTAGTTTCCATTCGAGTGATCCCAAATGATCTGAAAATGTGGGATAGGATCGGTGGAGTGGGTAATACTTTAATTACTTTGGAAACGAGTATGGTCCCTTTGCACGTGACGTCATAGCCCGCGCGTTTTACATGTTGTGACTATGCTCGCACCAGCAGTGTATCATCAATGCTAAACGAGCTTAGCTGGCAATCGCTTCAGTCACGCAGAAATATTGCAGACCTTACTATGTTCTACAAGATTAATTACGGTCTAGTGAACATCACCTTTCCCTACGATATCCAACTTAGCACTTATACTCGCACAAGAGCTATGCACGAATATAAGTTCGAACACCCGCTCGCTACTATAAACGCATTCAAGTACTCGTTTTTTGTCAGATCGATTCCACCATGGAATTCCTTACCACACAACATTGTTAATGCTACATCTTTGAATAGCTTCCAAACTGGCGTATCCATGTATGTGTAATCTCAACCAATTAATATTGGCTGCGGTCGCGCTCGCGCTGTGGTGGCGGCATAGCTGTTGTCATCGGAGCCCCTTATCGATTGATAGCTGCACCGTCACTGGAGACGCCTGTGTGGCGGCAGTCATTATCTCTTTATATGTAAGCTCATGCTGTTGTTTACCAGCTTATTAATTATTATTATAATGGTTATTTTTATCCTTTTGCCGCCATTTGCACTCTGATTATTAGTCATTGAACATTGAACATTGCACTTCACCATGCACTATAATACTTTAACTTATTATCACTTATTGCACCGTAACCTCAGTACTTGCACGGCCGCTGACAATTTCATTGCCAGATTAGCTCCACGCTACCAGGCAATTATCATATTTAAAGATTAAAGATAGCCGCCATGTTGGTGTACAGTTAACAATAGATTCTTCGTTAGCTTCTTTTGTTCTGTACACCAACATGGCCGCCATGCCCTTTGTCATTTGAATTTCTGGGATTGAGTGCAAACCATCTATAAGGCCCGATTCAAACGTCGAACGTTTCATGCGCCGAAACTAATTAGATCAAAAGAGGCCGCCTAATAATATTTGGTTCAATTGCGTTCGGCGCATTAAAAGTTCGACGTTTGAATCCGGCCTAACAGGCAAATAAATTAACAGCAACAATTTGTAGATACACCTGCAAGCCAACAAAGCTTCCCCATCCCCATCGTTATGATCCCAATATAATATAATGATATATTCTTTTCCTAATTTTAAATTTACGATAGTTCACCATGGTATGTCCTCGTATTCTTGGGTTGCAATCATTCCTAAGGGAATACAATTAATCCCAAAAGCGTAGCGGCCATCTTGGTTGGTAGGAACCGTGCGCAAAAGAAGCAAATGTGGTTCATGTTCTTTTGTTCCCAGTGCTCGACCTTAACTTTTTTAATCACTGGTCCTGGGACTCAGCAGAGCTGAACATTTACTAGTCCAGAGAAAATTCCTGGTAGTCCCGACTCCGGCATGCCAATATTGCTGATCTCTAAGCCTTTCATGATACACGCACGAGCGAACAAGTCAAAACAAAGATGGCGACGATAGCGGCCTTCACGGGAGCTCCTGGGGCTGACTAGTGCCCAGTCCTCGCCTCAGCCTTGTTCAGTCTCTCGGCCTTTTTGCGATTGTTTTTGGAACGTTTCCGAAGAAACGCGTTCAAACACTGAACAATCACAGGACAGCATGTTTTTGTTGTTATCTTTTATTAAACATTACAAATTATAGAATAGTTACTAGTCCTGTGACTAGTGGCTCTCTTTTTTTACTAGTCTAGAAGCATTTCTTACTAGTCCAGGACTAGTGGAGTACCGCTAAGGTCGAGCACTGGTTCCTACCAATCAACATGGCCGCCAGTGCAACCCACCAATAGGAGATATTGTAGTTGAGTCTACGTATAGCAGTTTCAGCGGTATTGACCCGAACGCCTCACTTCAATGTAATGAAGCGCCATTGAAACCATCATTCTTACACGACACCAACACCCTCCTAAACAAGCACGACTAATTTAGATACACAGTTTGAATAGCGCTTCATTACATTGAAGTGAGGCGTTCGGGTCAATACCGCTGAAACTGCTATTCGTAGACTCAACTACAATATCTCCTATTTACCACGTTTTGCGTTATCACATGGTCAAAATTGTTGTGGATTTCACGAGGTGCAAGCCAAGTGACTTGACAATCAATCACTTCACTCCACTGTTACGGCCTTACTCGAAGCCACTGACAACTGGGCTTTCAATATTGACAAAGGCAATGTTAATGCTGTGGTATTCCTTGATCTTAAGAAGGCTTTCGACACTGTTGACCATGCCATTTTATTATCTAAATTAAATGTTTATGGTGTTGGAAGCGCCTCACTTAACTGGTTATTTGGATAGTCGCAAACAAAGATGCTTCGTAAATGGTTCTCTCTCAGACACCCAACCCCTAACCTGTGGCATTCCCCAGAGAACTATCCTAGGTCCTCTCCTCTTTATACTTTACTTCAAAAACTCATGAATAATTAATAATTAATCAGATTAAGCAAATCAGTCACGTGCATGCTCCTTTATACCTGATAAAATTTCATCATTCTAAAAGGCCCGCGGGATTTGAATTCTGTCCCAGGGGGAAACGGGGTTAATGATTGAGACAATGGAATTTCTATTGATGTTTCAGCTTTTTAATTTCTCATTGAATTGCTAATTAGGATGAACGTTTTATATAAAGAATACTAATGAACATGAAATTTTATATAAAGTTTCATCCTAATTAAGAATTCACTGATAGAGACCGAAAGATAGCTAAATTTACTAATATCAGCAGAGTACCGAGATACACAGATAATATTTTTAAAATGAAGTTATCCAACTACCATTACTTGTTTACCGAGCCACTGTTTAGTTCCAATTATTAAACCAAACTCAAAGCCGTAAAATAATAAAAACGTGAAGTAAAAAGGATATTTGTATTGTATATAGATTTTATTGATACAGGGCTCCTTTGGATACCAGCCACGTTGCTGAATGGGCCACCAAGTTCATCTATCTATCTACCCCCGGCCGTCCAATACTCATTGTCGGCCTTGAAATATTACTTATAGTGTAGAACATATAGAATACATATTTATTAATATTTTTATCCAGTATCGACTATCTTCTCTATTATTTTGTCAGTAATGCCGCACTGCTGTCTCTTGCTCCAGAACTCATTCAGCCGCGATATGTAAGTTCGTTTGGTGTTCATGTACAAAGCCGCACACAACGTGCAACTCCATGGCGCGAAGGTAACCTCCCTGAACTCCTTCCTCCAATAATGATATCTACTATAGGCGTCCTCGTTCCTATTCAGATAAATAAGATACTCCGCCAGTGCTTCCACCGACGTAAAATTCATTGCATTGACAAACGACCCGGGGATAGCAACATCTGGGTTGTAGCTCGACCCGCCAAGAACTATGGGTACTACACCCAACTTCAATGCACCCCAATACTTCTCGGTCACATAGTCCAGGCAATTGGAGTTCTCGAAAGCAAGCTGGAACTTATACCGTCGCTTCAATTGGTTGCATTTTGGAGCATCAAGCTTGCATTCTCCGGCAACTTTGGTTCCAACATGCTTTGCGCAGCCACCGTAGACATCGACGTTGATATATTTGAGTAGTTTCTTGATGAACTTCTCTCTTGGTAGGCTGCAATGACTGGCCGCCCACATAACAAATCGATCTTTCCTATTTAGTATTTTCCTTATAGACCAGGCTGCTTCTTTGACGCCATTGGTGACTCGGTAATAGTAGCCGTAAGGAGAATACAAATCAGAATCTCTTCTGTAAGTGAGAGTCCAATGGAATAAATTATTCAGCCACTTAGCATCAGGGTTGTATTCCGGGCTCTCCAAAGCAAAATAAACCCATTTTTGAGACTTAGGCTTTTGCTTGGCAAGTCTAAACATCTCCACTCTTCCAGGCATATCCTTAGCATGAAATAAAACAGCATCTGCGTTCTTGAATTCCTTATTATCAAATGTTAATCTGCAGTGAAAGTACGGACATGCTATTCCATCCCAGTGATTGAACATTTTTGAGCCGTTCATCCACCCCCAAGGTTTTTGCCTGAAGAACTCCGTAAACCCGAGCACCACTTTCGTTCTCTCGTGGCTCGCCTGCTGAGAGTATTCCAAAAATCCCACAGCTTTAGATTTATCCTCTAAACGTTTCTTCATTCGAAATAGTTCTTGGTGTATAACGCGAATGCGGTCGTCTATATGTAATGGCTTAAAAAGCGAGCTCAGGTCGTTTTGCAAGACAGAGCTGTTGAAAGTCCATATAAGAATGGTGCTACAGAAGATTGCTACAAATGTGAAGCGACGGAGGTCCGCGTATTTGAGAAAACTTGACAATTTGTCTGGAGTCATGTCTCTCTTTCCGCTGCATGGCTATTTGCATTTAGCTGGCTAAGGCTGGTGGCCGTTTTAATAACAGTGGTATGCAAATGAGCACTATTCTGTATGCTTTTAAATATTGTCTTTGTTCATTGAGGTGGAACAAGGCTCGTCAATCTGGCGGTTAAGGATCAATAGACCAGTAGATACAAGTACGGCTTCCGATATTAAAGGGGCTATGTCACGGTGAGTGGCCGGATCAATCACGGTTTTTTGTAAAACCACACCGGCTTCCCCCACACTTCACCCTAAACCTATAATTGATAGAATGATGCATATCCAAGGGAGGGGTGGGTGAGTAGTTTCCCAGGAACCGAAATTGAGCCGAAAGGCCTTTATGGAGTAGATTTCGCAATCCGGGCCTTACGAAGTTATTTTTATAGGAATAGAAGTGACGAACCTCGTGCACATCAGTGTGGGATATGGTTAACATCAGAACTGAAATAAGCAAAAAATACCAACACACTGTGAATAGATAGTCTTCAACAGTATCTCTAAGGAAAATATTGCGTATCATTTCAAGCAAGCATCGAGGGAGTGGACTTTAACTGTTTGTGGCTAATTAATAACCACCAATCGAATACTATGTAATAATATTGCGCATATAAGGACCTATTTAGCACTAGGATGTCATTGCAATCCTGTGCAAGGAGGTGAATAGTTGCCAGTGAATTACCGTCAAGGATATCTATGTTGTTTTGTTTGTTTACTCTTACGAGAGATCAGTGCATAACACAACATTTTCAGTTCCAGATACCGCCGACAAAAGCATCGTCCGTCAAGAGAGGTATTTGGGACTGTATGCCAACTTCTGGGAGGTAGTTGTATGAATAGTAAAACAGGAGTGGTCCAAGGACCGTTCCTTGTGGGACCCCAGACGAGACTTCACACATATCCGATTTTGCTCCATTGACAACAGTTACTTGAGTTGTGTTGGTGAGAAACTCGTGCGTCTCTAGTAGAACCATTGACCTCGAGTCCGTAGTGAATCGAGCTTGGTAAGCATAGTAGAGCGGTTTGCAATTGAGCGTCGTAAAACCAAAACCAGTGAGCCAATCACGAGCAAGTAAAAACCCAAAGTTAACGCAATCATGGATAACTAACCAATCAAATTCGAAAGCAATTGCCACTGGCTTATTGCCCCGGAATAAGGCCACTTTTGCATACAATGTAATAATTTTCATTCGTGCGGGAAATACAGCAAAAAAAAGCAAAATGGCGTTGCGTGCACGAGTAGCATTTGCCACATCATCGGCGGCTTGATACTGGAATTCAATGCCGTTTCACTCGACTAAGCATCAATTATGATATGATACGTTATAACAAAGCGTGTGTCAAAAATCACTAGCGTGTGATATATTTTAAAATGCACATACGATTATGCATGCAACGCGTTTGAAATGACTCACGAAATTAGCTGAATAGCAGCGCCCTCGTTTCCCAATTCAGCTGAAACTAATGTTACCTGAACAAAAATGGTGCACAAATCGTCGGACCGCCATCAAAATCGGCATCACATTAATCATAGGAATCTGGATTTGCTATACTGTAATTCTGATGATGAATTCGAAGACCGCGGACAAGCATGCATTGGTAAAGCCAAAGGGTATTGACGATCGTATTCTAGCAATCTATAGAGAGATACTCCGAATGGAAAGACACCTAGAAGTAAATGGATCCGAATCTGCCACCAGTTTAATGGAGTACGCAGCTAAGGCAAAGAAGGAACGGACGAAGATGATTCTCGTGCGAACCACGTTCTTCGGTCAAAAACCTTGGGGGTGGATGAGCAGTAGTAAAAGATTTAACCACTGGGAGGGAATTCAGTGTCCATTTTTTCGCTGCAGACTGACGTTCAGTCAAAATGATTTTCTCAAAGCCGATGCTGTAATCTTTCATGCAAAGAATATGCTTGGAAAATTAGCTATGGACAGATTACTTCACTACAAGCCTAAAGCTCAAAAGTGGGTATACTTCGCTCTAGAGAGTCCAATGAACAATCCAGATGCCGACCGTCTGAATAACCTATTTCACTGGACGCTAACTTATAGAAGGGACTCCGATTTTTATTCTCCTTATGGCTACTATTATCCGATAACAAACAATGAAGAAAAAGCTACTCGAGCCATCGAAAAGATCGTAAAAGGTAAAACCAAATTAGCCGTGTGGATTGCTAGTCACTGTGGGGTGAAACGAGAAGAGTATATTCGCGAACTTCTGAAGTACATAGCTGTCGGTGTTTATGGAAAGTGTGCATACGCTGTGGGGTTAAAAAATGAAAGTGGAGAGTGTTACATGAATGATCCAAAATGTACACAGCTTAAACGCCGTTTCAAGTTTCAGCTCGCGTTTGAAAATTCGAATTGTTTGGACTATATTACGGAAAAGTATTGGAGTGCTTTGAAGATAGGAATTGTGCCCATTGTGCTTGGGGGATCTAATTACAACTCGAAAGTTGCTATCCCGGGGTCTTATATAAATGTAATGAAGTACAAATCTGTCAAGGAGCTTGCAGATTATCTATTATATCTCGACAAAAACGATAAGGAGTATAGCAAGTACTTTGAGTGGAGAAAACGGTACAAGGTCGCGGACTATGCCCCCTGGACATGCACACTTTGTGCGGCGCTGAATATGAATACAAAGAAGACCTATATTGCACGTTTGGGTGATTTCTGGAGCGAGACGTACCAGTGTGGTATTACGAACGATGCAATCAGAAGGATTGTAAGTGCAAAGGGAAACTGAAAGTAGGTAGGGCATATCACGTTTAAAATGTTACGTAACAAACAATTAACTGCAGCAACAATTTATTACGAAAAACACTTACAAAAAATTAAGATTCTTGCCAACCCGCAAATTAGCAAAAACAGTGCTATTCGAGACGAGGGTAGGTGAAAGATAATTAATTAAAAAATAATAAGAAAATTAACTGGCAGAAGCTTATCTGCATAGTAGAAATTGTAGCGGTCACTAATAATGATACAGTCAGTTGTGTACAAGATCAGTGACAGTGACAGTATAGTTCTCAATCAATTTATGATAACAATTCATGATAATAAGGGACGGTATAAATAAAGTATAATGAGTTGTAACCGTCAAATTGAAAATGGACCGCATCTAGCCTTGTACGAGGTACTGAACAGAAAACAAATTATATACCATGATACTTAATAGGTGAAACCTTTTAGGAGCAACCCGATGCCGGGAAACAAAATCAATCTCAGGGGTTTTCTTGCAAACGAACTGAATTTCGCACACGTCTAGGGGAACGGTTAAGTTAAAACCAGAGAGATACAAACACAGTTAAATTCAACCTTGATTAACTGTAAAAACCAAGTAAAAACATATGTCAACAGTGTGAGTAAACTAGTTCCAAACAACACTATACGCCTGGTTAACTAAACCTAACACGAAAACGCGGACAGCCGTTTCCTCCTTGTTTGGACTCGTTAGCATAGCACAGCCAGCGTTAACCGATCAAGTGTCGAAAAGAAGTATTTTGAATGTTTCTCTCCCTCTAAATATTACTAATCTAGCAGTTACTCCAACCGTTTCGGAGCCGTATATATTATCCTGCCTGTTAATCCACAGTTCTCCCACACAGCGGTCAAACGTGTGCGCGTGCGTCAAAAGTCTTGCAACAACAACATATTCCAAAACAAATTCAAAGCGAGCCGGAGGTCGTCACTGTTCATACACCCGTTTTCAAACCTTGAGAACTTTTTTGGTAAATTACGAAAAAATTAGGTAAACTCACAGTTTGAAGTTTGTTTAATTTCCCGTCGACTGTGAAAATAAAAAGCTTAACTTTCACGTATTTTCTTAACTTTTTGGGGTAGAAGTTCACTGTAATATGTTTTAAGGTAAATTTTGCGCGGGAAAATTCGCGCGGCCGCCCACCAGACTGACCGTAATATACACGCGCAGACGTTTGACCGCTGTGTGCAGTTCTCTTAATCCTATCTGATGCGCCAGCGATATCTCCCCCTCCCCCCCCCCCCCCCCCCCCCCTTCTGTCAATCTCCGTCTTCGTGTATACAGGCCCTACTTATAAAGTGAGGTTAAACGTTCGAACGTTGATGCACAACATGGGATAATATTGTTGATCACCAACAATTAATGTTAGACTGTTTAGCATCCCACGTTGGATCAACAGTGTTAGACTGGTTAGCACCCCTTGTTAGACCAACAATGTTAGACTGGTTAGCATCCCATGTTAGACCAACAATGTTAGACTGGTTAGCATCCCATGTTAGACCAACAATGCTAGACTGGTGTGTTAGCACCCCACGTTAGACGATGTTGGGCCAACTTGTTTTGTTGGATAAAAGTTTGTTTTCGATCAAACATTTCCCCAAACAAAAAAATGTTGGTTCAACATGTCTCTAACATGAGGTGCTAATCAGTCTAACATTGTTGGTGACTAACAATGTTATCCCAACATTCAGCTCCGGCTCTGGCTCATGCATGTCAGCAGGCGAACCTTTCAGTTATGCGCCGAATCCAATGCTAATGACTAAAGCTGTTGTTATGGACATTCCTGATCAGCATTCAATATGCCTTGCGCATGAGGATGTCACGTTTCGGTATATGCTTCATGGTAGTGTTCCGTTCCATATAGTCTCCCTGCATAATCATTTTCTCTACTGTTTTACAGTATTATGCAGGGAGACTATATGGAACGGAACACTACCATGAACTATATACCCATGTTTCTGTGATCACCACCAAACCTCACTTTGACACAACATTTCCTCTCCTCTGAGAATACCAAGACAATGGTCTAAGTTGCCCACTTCCGAAATACGCCTCACTTCCTACATACAAAGCGGAATCAATACGAGGCTCCGTGCATAATGCTCAGTCGTTCGTGACAATACTACAGCACTTCTGTAGTTTGTCACGAACGACTTAACATTATGCACGGAGCCTCGTATTGATTCCGAATTTGTACTGAGACCTGAAGCTGTTCGTGTATTTGGATTTGCTGCAGCGCGGTGTTTGGATTTGTTGCAGCGTATTTGAATTTGCTGCAGCGTATTTGGATTTGCGTTCGGTTATTTGGATTTGCGTTTGTGTATTTGAATTTGCGTTCGTGTATTTGGATTTGCTGCAGGGTATTTGAATTTGCGTTTCTGTATTTGGATTTGCTTTCGAGTATTTGGATTTTGCGTTCGTGTATTTGGATTTGCGTTCGTGTATTTGGATTTGCGTTCGTGTATTTGGATTTGCGTTCGTGTATTTGGATTTGCGTTCGTGTATTTGGATTTGCGTTCGTGTATTTGGATTTGCGTTCGTGTATTTGGATTTGCGTTCGTGTATTTGGATTTGCTTTCAGGTATTTGGATTTTGCGTTCGTGTATTTGGATTTGCTTTCAGGTATTTGGATTTGCGTTCGTGTATTTGGATTTGCGTTCGTGTATTTGAATTTGCTGCAGCGTATTTGAATTTGCGTTTCTGTATTGCACCATGGGCCACCGTAGTCATGTATATAGGAAGTGAGTCATATCTCGGAAGTGGGCTATTACAGTAACAAAAGAACATTTTGGTAGTGTATCTGTCATGTATATATAAGGCGAATGAAATGTTCGCAGTCTGAAACAGTTAGTTAAGTATCGTGCAACACGAAACTAAAAAAATTCCGTTTCAATTCTTAAAAACTATTGACATATTTTTAATATGCCATTAAACCATTTGATCAATTCATTCTTATAATTTGATTTATTATTGATAATTCTATTAACTTCTTTCCTATAATTTTATTTATTATTGATAATTCTGTTAACAGCGGAGTCGGTGACACCACAGTATTTTGTAGCACTCCAGAACTCATCCAGTCGAGCGATATATGTTTCCTTCTTGTTCATATTCAAAGCAGCGCATAGACCACAATTCCAAGGGGAATAATTCACGACCTTGTATTTACTTTTCCACGTAAAATATTTACTGTATGCTTCATCATTTTTGTCTAGATACAAAATATAATCAGCTAAGGCCTTCACGGTTGGAAAATCCATTACATTGATGAACGAGCCAGGAATTGCAACATCGGAAGCATACAGCGAGCCACCCAGAACGATCGGTATTATTCCCAACTTTAATGCCTCCCAATATTTTTCAGTGATGTAATCCACACAGTTTGTGTTCTCAAACGCCAGTTGGAACTTATAACGCCTCAGAGATGTCTTACAATTTAAAGAATTCTTTGTACAATTTCCTGGTTCGGGTACCCGAACATATTTTGCACATGTTCCAAACACATCAACCTTTATGAACTTCAGTAACTTTCGAACGTAATTCTCTCTCGGTAAATTACAATGACTCGATGTCCATACAACAAGCTTGTCTTTCCCTTTGACATAAGAAATGTCAGGTTTCTTGCCTTGCGGGTTATTCACGGAGTAGTAAAACCCGTAAGGAAAGAAAAACTCCGAGTTTCTGCTATAAGTGAGAGTCCAGTGGAACATATTGTTTAGCCTCTTTGGGCTCTCGTTATTCATTGGATTTTCCTTCGCAAAGTAAATCCACTTTTGAGCCCGAGGTTTATGGTGGAGTAAATTGTTCATAGCCCATTTACCAGGCATGTCTTTAGCGTGGAAAATAACGGCATCGGCGCGTAGAAAATCCCGACGACTATACGTTAATCTGCAGCGAAAATATGGGCACTGTATTCCATTCCATTTATTGAATGCTCTTGTGTCTTTCATCCAACCCCAAGGTTTCTGACCGAAGAAATCAGTGAACACAAGCACGATTTTTGTTCTCCCATTCTCCGCCCGCTCCGAATATTCTCCTAACTCCATCAAGTTCGATTCGTTTTCTACCTTCATTTTCACCAGAAGAAGTTCTTTCTCGATTGCACGAATGCGTTCATCCACAGGTCGAGGAAGTATAAAATCATCGACAGCTCCAACGCTGTCTTTCCCTCGAATGAAACGAAAACTATATAACATCCAAATAGCTATCGCACTAGCAGAGAGGCTCAGCAGAACAACAACTCTTCTCTCCATAATTTGAAGTTAGTTTTGATTGTTTTCTTTTCAGAAAAATAAAGAATTTACTGAGTCCAACTTTCACCAAAACCCTATAAGAAACATATCATTATGTTAATCGCTATTCGCTATATGTTAATTCTTATTTATTTATATATTTTAATAAAACGTACCGAACTAGTTACATCACCAATGACTGGTAGTAATATTCAGTGTCCAATGGCACGGAACCGAAATTAATCTCTCTTTTGTGTGATTTATTAAAAATTTTACAAGGTTAAACTTCTTAATTCTAGGAAAATTTAATGAAGGAGAAAAACTTCATCAGAATCAAAATTGAAGAAGTGGCTTTATATTCTGTTAAGACCAGCAGCTTGCATTGTTGTTGGTAAACAAAACAGTCTCGAGGGATTACGGAACAATAGCGATACTTACTGTTTGTAAACACTGACGTCATTTATATATTTGCATATATAATGTGGTTGGCAAAAAAAAACGCGTGTTTGTATGACTTGTATGGGACCTAGCGATTTAGGCCTCACAAAATACATCTAAAGTCTCAATTCTGCTTTCAAATCTTAATTCCTTTATAAGTCTTATAAGTTAAGAGCATATAAGCTTTGATGAAAGGGCTTGCTTGCATTTTGGAAGAACAAGAAAGTAATTTGGCGATGAATAAGCACCGACCTGTGATATTTTATAAGCATCTGACTGGGTTCACGCTTCGTTTCTGCCAACCACAGAAAGCAACAAATGTGGCGTGACTGGCATGTGTGACGTCACAGTAAGTATCGCTATAGTCCTTTTCAGCTAGCCTGTTTGTTGCCCCATTTGAGACCTCGTGATAACATATTACTCAAGGTAAAAGTCACCTGGTCTGAAATGGAGCAGCAAACAGGCAAACTGAACAGGCCCCGTGAATCTTGTCGCGTTCACGGATTTTTATCCGACACGTTTTTTTAAATAGCTGCGTATAAGGTAAGTCAACCTATTATCGAACAGTTTAACCTGCACTGCTTGTGGCTGCAAAACAAAGTAAACTCTCGTCAAATATTTTCTTCTTTTTATATAAACTTTAGTTCTTCTGTTAAAGTTTGTGGTACAAGTTCAGAAAGCAATTTTCTCCCAACAAGTTACAACAGTTCAAACCAGTTATCGGACAGATAAACCTATTATTGGACAACCCTAAAATAATATTTTACAGCTTTTTGTTGGTCTGGATACGATCGACGGAGGAATTTGTTTGTCAAAAACAAATCCTGGTTCTACCGTTAAACAGCATCTGAACGTTAACCGTTCTAAACAGCGTCTCGTTTTGTGTCTACTTCGCGTACCATTTCGTCCGACGATAGCTACAATCGTGGTCAAAAATGTTGGGAATTTTGGACTTTTCAGAGTTTGTATCCCCCAATTCATCTTGGGGAGAGGGTGGGGAGAATTGTTAGAAGTAGTGTCCCAAAGACATTTGACCAGGATTGTAGGGTCCGGCACTTTCGCGGCACTTTCTTGAAACTTGGCTTCTGGGCATCGGAAACCACATCAAAATCGGGATTGAACAAGCTTACATGATACAATATGTCCGTTATAAGCCAAACTTTTTGGCACGAGAATGCGGCAGCTTCACGCTTGGAAAATCTGTTTTTCGAAGAGCATTGAAAGAAAAGAAGTGAAACGACAAGGTTATAGAATCGCTACGAAATGTTCTGCCTCCAAGTGGTTATGAATTTCGTTTGTTTGATTTCGCTAAAGATAAAAAAAATTCCGAGTGCTCGAGAATAGGTTCTGTTCGATAATACGATCACTTACTTTACTGAATTTGTTATAATGACGAAGGTGGTAATTGTGTTACTCCATGCGACGTTCTTTAAAATAATATTTTTAACTCGTGTACACATGCGAAGCATAATGCCAAGCATATGCCAAGCCGGCGGAAATGGCATTCTTACTACAGCACGGCCTTCTTCCAGACAAATGGCAGGTCTCTAGCGGCTTTTCTTTGGTGGTGGGCCTGTATGCGGTCAAACAGCCAAGAAGATGATCAATTCACTCTTTTCACCTGGTAGCCATGTTGGATTCAAAGCGAGGTAATCCTTTGTTTTTGCCAGATATTCAAAACGAGGCTAACCTGGCAAAAACAAAGGATTACCTCGCTTTGAATCCAAGATGGCGACCAGGTGAAAAGAGTGAATACATGCATCAGGAGTTCCGGACTTCCGGTTGGATCAAACTGCATTCTGGGTAGGTGGGCTCAGAAAAGTGGGCATCAACTTCTAGATCGTCCATATTGGATTTGAATGCAGTCAATTTTTGCTCTTTTGCAAGTTCAAAAACTTACTACCTAATACACGGAATATCTTACCTTTACAGATTCTTCAGTTGGGAGTTCTAAGTCGATGTTTAAGCTTTAGAACGGGATTAATAAAGTTTCCAAGTTGACTGCGCTCAAATCCAATATGGCCGCTCTGGAAGTTGTGCCCACTTTTCTGAGCCCACCTACCCAGAATGCAGTGTGATCCAACCGGAAGTCCTGAACTCCTGATGCATGTATACACAAGGCCGAGGAAACCGGAAGTGATCCATGCATACCTGGCAATCTTGGCGCAGAGGAACACAGCGACCGAGGAAATGGACTCCAGCCCAGCCCAGAGACTGTTTGGACGGCGCTGCAAGACCTTTTCTACGATAACAGCTGAATTGCTGAAGACACGAAGTGTCTACATCGACCGGATGAGCAAGGAATTCCGTTGGCTTGCTGATGCCCCGGGCTGCTTGTGCGGTGCTCGAAGCTAAGCTCCACTCCTTGGAAAATATGGCGAATTTATCCGATGTGAACTGTGAACCATTATCATTGATGACTGCATACGAGATTCCCTGTCTAGCAAAGTGGCTCTTCAGTTTCCTGATGCATGTGCTGGCCTTTGTGTCTGACAGGCGATCAATTTCCCAGGATTAGAGAAATAATCCACAACAATGAGATAGTCTTTGCCAAAGTTCTTGTAGACCTGTAGTCTGACCTTCTCCCATGGCTTGTCTGTCAGCTGGTGGCTCATCAGTCTCCTTCTGCTGTCTTGTATCGTATTTGTTGGCATGTTTCATATAGTGAGATGTGCGCTTTTAGTTCTGCGATCGATCCCTGGCCAGAACATCCATTCTCTGGCCGCCCTTAGGTGTCCGTTAATGCCAATATGTGTGAGCTTTGCACGTCACCCTTCATCTGCTGCCCTTTGGCCGGGATGACAAACCGTTCGCCCTTGAAGGCGAGCCCATCCCTGTAGCTGCAGTAGGGCGTCAGCAAGGTTGGTATAGATGTTGTTACGTCTGTATTACCGTCTTAAGCTGCTGTAAAACCGCATCAGCATCGGTGTTCTGCCTGATCTGTTCTAGATTCTCTGTTGTCATGGAGAGAAACTTCACTGCATTCACTCTCTCATATTCTTCCTGTGTGTTTTCACTGTTAGCTAGAAATGATCTGCTTAGTGTGCTAGATATACATCTCCGGTACAGCCAAGCTTGTAGATGATGTTGGCATCATATTCTCGAGGCTTCAACAGCATGCTCTGGAGTCTTTTCGGAATTCGGTGCGTTCTGAAGTGCTTGCTTATAGCAATGGCTGCTTTTGGTCACTCTCCACTGTAACAGCTCTCCCGTACACACTACTGCCAGAAACTCTTCCTCAGTATGGGCGTAGATCGTCTCCGGGTAGACCTGTAAGCGCGCGGCTCGCCAAAACTACAAAGCTACCCCTTCTACAATAGTGCTACCCCGAGTCCCCTCTCAGTTGCATCGCACTGCACGGTCAGCTCCTCCTCCGGGTCATAGCAGCACTGCCGTTGTGATCATCTCTTTGATATTTTCGAAGGCGGCATCATGTTCATGGTTCCGCTGCGACTGTACATCTTTGTGGGTCTGCTGCTGCAGTAGTTTCGTCACGTCAGCTAGGCATGGCGAGATCTAGATAGATGACCAACCCGCAGAATCTCCTTACGGCCTTGACGTTACCTGGCTTGGGCATGTTGTTCACTGCCTCAATATTGTCAGGGTCCGGCTTTAAGCCTTTTCTGTGATCATGTTACCAAGATATGTTATCTCTTTGCACTGGAGCTTTAGCTTACTCTTGTTGAGCTTCATCCCTAGCCTTTCTCTCTATCGTCCGTGTAGCCACCCCCGCGCGCCAGCGATGCAAGCAAAAAAATCGCTCGTGTAACCATGGCTTAAGAAAGTTATGTTCTAGTGCCTGGAAATGAACACGACGGAAGCATACGCATAAGCCTCGTTCAGAAGCGGAAACCTAGCTTGCATGCTATATTTACATTGCTAAGGGCCTGAGAATGAGCAATCTGATTTGTTATATTCTTCTGCTGCTGCTTACCTTTAAAAAAGAACTGAATCCTAAATCAATTCGACAACTATACAAACTTGTATTCAAGAGAAATAAGTTCTGCTATTTTATTTCTTTGTGGTGCACGTCTAAAAAGAGGAAAACACAGTGAAATAAATTTCATGTTTAGATCTACTCATTGAGCTAAAGTTGATTTTAGGCTTCAGTTCTCCTTTAGCTCAGTAGTTTCAATATCACGTAAGCGACGGAACCTCGACGGAAGCATATAGTAGAAACGTAAGAAGAAGGAAGCCTTCAATCCGTTTCCTTTGCATGCTTATAGGCGAATCCTTGCTGACGTCATTGTTTACATTTTTGCCCTATTAGCATAAATTAAACTTCAAGCTACAAACAAACAGACTATATCAATTGAAAGATAATTTTAAACTGAGTAACCACCGAAAATTTGAGATTGATATGTTAAATATTTACGGAGAAATTGACTTTTCAAAACTATAAAATGGGCTGGGGGGCAAGAGTTGCTGACAGCCATACATTCATTGTAAATTTTGAGCTTTTTAAACGCTCATTCCTCAAAATATATTTATCATATCACTCTCAAATTTTCGGTGATTATCAAGTGTGACAATCTCTTTCGATTTATGGACTCTGTTTGTTTGTATGTACGTCGCTTGAAGTTTGATGTATGCTAATGAGGAAAAAACGTAATCAAGGATTCGCCTATAGACCCATTGTATAAATGGCGTCCAATTGTAATAACCATTGTCTAGGAATCTTTAGTCCTGCGCTTTTGTGTGGCAACGTGAACACGAGGCTTAAGTTTCCAGGACAATACCGATTTAAATTGTACGCTATTTATGCAATAATTCTATGCTGCCATCGAGCTTACGCTTCTGCTTACGTCTCTAGTGTAAACCACGGATTTTCAACCCTGGTTTTCACTAGCAACGGAAACAGAAACGGAAGCATAAGAAATTTATGTTCTAGTGAAAATCAACGGAACGGAATGATAAGCATAAGCCTCGTTTAGAATCACAAATCTCACTTGCATGCTATATTTACATAGACGTAATCGGCTAACGCTGTTGCCACCCAATTCAGATCGTGTGATTTAAACAGATGCTACTCTGCATGGGGAATTATTCCTTTTTCATTGCTGTCGCAGCGAGCGAGCCTGAAGCGAGCGAGCAAGGCAGCAGTTCTAATCTGTAAGCGGGTCCAAATCTCGATTTCTTTTTTTACCACAATGCATCACTTCTATTGTCTTTTATTTTCCACAATGCTTTGCACGTCACGCAATGCTTTGCTTCGTCACGCAACATTACACGAGGTGAAATCTGCATTGTTGGCTAACTACGTCCAACCGTTCTTTCTTTAAATGCATTTCTGTGTATGCGATCCTTGTGTAATCATGAATTTGTTGACGTGTAGACGTGTAGGCGAACTCTGTGTGAACTATCAGTTTGCAAAGAGCAAGATCTCTTCTGCTATAAAGATGGTGAGCAGCAAATCATTTTCTTCTATTGACCTTCGATAAAGTCAAGCAGCCAGTTCAATTAAGATTACATTCTTAACTACAGTTGATTTCCGGTGTTTAAACTTCACCGGTGAGAATAGCAGTTTTTTGTGCCGGGAATCTTAATAAAATGTCGGGAATTGGTAGGCTCAGGGGATTTACCCGGAGATCGTTGATATGTCGAGAAAAAATGAAAATAAATCGGGACAACTTTTGAGATACACACCACAGCTTATTCATCTAACACCTTGGCATTTTTATCACCCAGTAATATATTTTCCTGCCAAAGTGCTACTGTAGGTTCTCTTCTGATACACTTCCTTAACTGAGCGGAGCAGCATTCACTACCTGTTAGGTATCCTAGTTCCAATCATAATGCAGTCATGCCTATCTGAATAAAATAAATTTTCAAAGAGTCAATTCTCCAGAGTAATGTGTGTTTACATCACATGATCTGAATTGGGAGCAACAGCGTTAGCCGATTACCTCTATTGCGTAGGGCCTGAGAATGAGCATTCTGATTGGCTAATTTCTTCGATCCGCTTCCGCTTCTGCTTACGTTTGACTAGTTTTCACTAGAACGGAAACGACGGAAGCAGAAGCGGAGACGTAAGAAGAAGGAATCCTTCCGTCCTTCTGCTAATGCTTCCGTCGAGCTTCCGCTTCCGCTTACGTCTCCGTTTCTTGATTTTCACTAGAACGTAAGGCTCCTTCTGCCGCTTCCGCTTCCTTCGCTGGTGAACAACTAAAATGGCAACTAGTCTCGTCCCCAGGCTTCTACCCAATCTTCCAGCCCCATCATGCAAAGCGTGTTTTCCAAAATGGCGGACGCTCTGAAGGCTGAGCAGCAACCTCGTTCCCAGGGGTCTTTACGGGTCGAATCCAAAGACTGGTCATGTGACCTAAAATATGCCCAATATATGGCGACAATAACAAGTCCGAAGACTACAGCAAAGCTGATACGGTGTGATACTCTAAAAATGGCACTACGGCTAGCTAGATCTGACAGGCCCTGACACAAAAAGGTGCTCGTACTAGAATGCAGTCATTGACAGCTGTTTCGTCCTCATTTGGACTCGTCAGCATGACATAGCAAGCAAAATGAGCTTCAGCGAGAACCTACTGCTCATAAGGCCACCAATACTCTAGTGTGGAGCTCAGAGAATAAGCTTGGTTATCCGGTGTCACACAAAGAGAACCTACTGCAGATGCAATTAATGAAGGAGAAATAGTTATGTATGCAGACGACACGACCCTATTCTATATCGGTAAAACAGTAGACTCTGTTGTGGACGCCTTAAATAGAATATTAGTAGATATAAATACTTGGTGTAGAAACAATAAGTTAACAATTCATACGGGAAAATCTGAGGCTATGCTAATTAGTCATAGGGCCTTTTGTGGACCACTGAAACCAATCCTTCTCGGAGAAAAGACACTGAACTATGTTAATGAAAGCAGATGTTTGGGTATCACGATTGACTCGCATCTAACATGGCACACCCAAATTAATTCCATCTGTAAAACCTTTGGCAGAAAGGTCAATCAACTAAAGAGGTTAAAATATCTGTCGAGGAGTACACTACAAGTAATTTACTTTACAAGTATAGTTCCTACAATTACATATTGTAATTTAGTATGGGGTACATGCTCACCAAATCTGATTAATGAAATCGAACACATCCATCTAAGAGCAGCCAAGGTAATACATAACCTTCCTGGTGACCTAACTGATAATGAAATACTAACAGCTGCTAACTGGCAACCAATAACAAAACAACAAAAAAACAAAAAGTTTTATTTGTAACCACACACTTGATAAATTACATGACAGTTAAAATATAAATGTCCGTTACTGGCAATCTGAAAATAGTAAAACTAATCGTGTCAGATTGCCACTATAGAAAACAAATTACAATGGTATGGTCAAGTATCAAGTAAGCTTACAATTTCTATGAAACAATAAACAATATATACATATATATATATATACAAATACATATACATACATATATATATATATATATACAGCAGATATGAACACAGACATCATGACAAATGAAGTATAACTAAACTAGAAGAAAAAAAGAAAAAAATTGGCAAAAAATAATAGGTAGCATCGGTAGGAATTAATAATATCAGTTTTAATATATTTTTTAAAGGACGGTTTTGACAGAAGCTTGTATTCGTCATTAATAGAATTCCAAATTTTTGCACCAGAAAATCGAAGACCAAATTTTCCATAGTTTGTTCTAATCTGGGGAAGGCAATATGTTTTCCTAGCAGCCAATCTAGTATTATAATTATGCCTTTCATTTACACTTTCAAAAAAACCTGAAAAAGCTCTGGGCAGCCTAGAAGTGAAATAATCATACATAAAGTTTGCATTGTGGAAGAATATTAGGTCAAGAAACTTTAGAATACCCAATGCTTTGAAAAGAGGGCTGGAGTGCTCACGGAAATCAGAAAACGTTATGATTCTTACTGCTTTCTTTTGTAGAGTTATTAGTGGCTTAAGAGTTGAATTGTAAGTGTTACCATAAACAGCAAGACCATATGTTAGAAAAGGAAAGATCAAGGTATAATAGAGCTGTGTTAGAATGTTAGTGTTTACATAATGGCGAATTTTAGAAAGTACTCCTATACCTCTGCTAACTTTTTTAGAAACATGAAGTACATGATTCTTCCAGCTTAAGTTGGAATCAAGATATACACCAAGATATTTAATACTACATTCTTTCTTGATTGCTTTCCCGTTGATGGACAATTTAGTGATAAAAGGAACTTTTCTTTGTGGGGTATGAAATATGACATAATTAGTTTTATCTACATTAAGTGAAAGCTTATTACATGCTAGCCATGTACTGATATATTCCAAGTGAGTATTTATATGTTGTTCCAAGACTGACAAGTTTTTATTTGAGTAAAAAAGATTTGTATCATCAGCAAACAAATGGAACTCTAGCATATCAGAGCAAAATTTTATGTCATTAATGTAGATGAGGAACAAAAGAGGGCCAAGTACAGACCCTTGTGGAACTCCACAGGAAATACATTTCTCATCTGAGATTACACTACCAATTGATACTATCTGCTTTCTATTGGATAAATAAGAAGCAAACCATTCCAATACAATGCCCCGAATGCCATAGTTTTTAAGTTTTTCTAACAAAATTATATGATTCACGGTATCGAAGGCTTTACTAAGGTCAAGAAATATGCCACAAGAAAACTTTCCTTCTTCTATTGCCTTTTGGATTTTATCAGCAATCAAAACTAAGGCATGGACGGTTGAGTGGTTTTTCCGAAAGCCAAATTGTTTATCACTCAAGATGTTTAGTTTATCGATATAATCAGTGAGCCTGTTGTACATTAGTTTTTCTATTAGTCTATTGAAAACAGAAAGTAATGAAATTGGGCGATAGTTATTTACAGAAGTCTGAGAACCATTTTTGTGAACAGGTATAACACGGGCAATTTTAAATTTACTGGGAACTTTACCTTGAGAAAAAGAAATATTAAAAAGTATTTCAAGAGGTTTAGATACAAAATCCTTTAATAATTTCAATAAGCCAGTGGGTATACTATATGGACCAGTTGATTTATTTGGGTTCAAGTTTAAAATTTCTTCTTCTATTTCCCTTGCAGTTACTGGGAATAGGTAAAAGCTAGTAGTAGGTGGAGCAAGGAGATAATCCAAAGGTGATTTAGGAACCTCGGGTATAGAACTAGCAAGCTGGTTTCCAATGTTTGAAAAAAAATCATTAAAGGCATTGGCAATACTTTTGCTATCAGTTAACTCACAGTCACCTAAGACAATTTTAGAGGGTATACTTGCATTTTGCGGTTTGAGGGTTATTATTTGTTTTATTCCATTCCAAATATTTTTTATGTTTTTGGCATTTTCAGAAAAATAGTCATTGTAATACTTTTTTTTACTAGACTTAATTAAAGTAGTTAATTTATTTCTGTAGAACTTATATTTTAATTCATAGTATTTAAGCTTAGTATTCATAAATTTCTTATAAAGCTCATTTCTCTTTTTAATAGACACTCTAATTGCACTAGTAATCCAAGGTTTAGATTTCAATTTTACTTCCTTTTTTGAAAGCTGCTTAAAGGGTACATGTTTCTCTACAATTCTGTTTAATTCAGAGTAAAATGAGTTGAAAATGTCATCAACATCAGTGCTATTAGGAAGGACGGTACTCCAGTCAATAGAGGAAATGTCATTAACAAATACCTGATGATCGAAATTAGAATAATCCCTTTTATAAAACTTTATTTTGGAGGGAAGGTTGCAGAATTTATTTATAATGAGGAAATTGGGGAGGTGGTCTGAGGCATCATATAAAATATTGCCACTTATAGAAAATATTGCCACTTATAACACAATAACACACATCTATAAAAGAAAGCTGATGATACTGATGCATAATATCCATAGGAACCAGACACCTGAAATAATATCTAATTTATTTAAGAAAAACACTTCACGTCAATACAACCTGCGAAGGACTGAATCGTTTACTATTCCAAACTACAATCTACAAATTGGAAGGACCTCACTGAGATTTAGAGGCCCAGTAGCCTGGAACATGCTACCAAATGAGATGAAGCAGATAGAGAAAATAAGGCAATTTAAATTAGTACTTAAGAAAAATAAGAAAGTGTTAGATGACTTGACATTTCACAAAGAAACATGCCTTGTAACCAATAAGGACTCGGACCATTATTACTATAATTAGTCAATACATGTAAAATATCACATAATGATATCCACATTTTTATTATATTTTTACTAAGTTACATACTTTTTATATTACTATTATTACTATTACTACTATTATTACCTTGTAACAAATAAGGACTCAGACTATTATTACTATAACTAGCTAATACATGTAAATTATCACATAATGATATCCATTTTACTTAAGAATCGAACTTAGCATTATCTTATAGTTTATATTATATTAATATAGTTTGCATGTATTTTGTATTTTACATGTTTTTAGATTATTGTTATTATCACTCTGTATTTAGCATAGCAGGTCCACATCAGCTATCCAGCTGCCATTAACCTAACCTGCTTAAACAAATAAAGTATGTATGTATGTATGTAGGCCACCAGTACTCTAGTGTGGAGCTCAGAGAAAAAGCTTGGTTATCCGGTGTCACACAAAGAGAACCTACTGCTCATAAGGCCACCAGTACTCTAGTGTGGAACTCAGAGAATAAGCTTGGTTATTCGGTGTCACACAAAGAGAACCTACTGCTCATAAGGCCACCAGTACTCTAATGTGGAACTCAGAGAATAAGCTTGGTTACCCTGTGTCACACAAAGAGAACCTACTGCTCATAAGGCCACCAGTAATCTAGTGTGGAGCTCAGAGAATAAGCTTGGTTATCCGGTGTCAAACAAAGAGACGCGTGTGGCCAAGAGCCAGAAAATCAAGCAAAACTCAACCTTAATGTGTCAGTACAAAAGATAGAGCCTTAATATATGGGCATATTTTGAAGAAAATCCGCCATCTTGGATTCATCATCGCTGAAGAACGGTTAGCGGCTGAAGTGTGATCCCGATGAGTTCCAACCGTACCTTATTCTACTTGTACCCAGTTGCGAAGTGAGTATTAAAAAAAGGCAAAAACGCTAAGTTCTGATGAAATTGTAGTTGTTTTCAACGAATTTTGAACGCGCAATGCGAAGGACGACATCACCAGTTTATTCAAATCAAAAATGCACGCTCTATTCGAAATTCTCCAATCAGCGCGCGCGAAACGTCTAGTCAATCAGTGGCCGAATCCCACCATCCTGTACCAGGGGTACTTTCGACGCCATCTTGAATTAGGCGCGTAAAGACCCCTGGGAACAAGGTTGCCTGAGCAGTAGACTGCGAATAGTCCCTTTATCTTTCTTGGTCTCTAGTTTATTTTTCTTTTGTCCCCCGCCCTCCTACCCTACGGGGAGTTCGTTCGCGCCCAATCCGCGCTCGGCCAAAACATCGTTTTTCGTGACTAGAGACCAAGTAAGATAAAGGGACTGTTCGAAGTCTACCTGAGCAGTGGTGTTACCATATTTAGCCGCGCGTTTAATAACTTGGGTAAATAGTAGCCATGAGCCACACCGCGGCAAAACGTCACGCGCATGCGCTCTTGATGAGCCAGCCGCACGCGTGTCTTCGCAGTTCCCCGCCGATATTAAAAGAAAACAGATGAGGAAATCTTACACCCCAGTTTCTAACCCTGGCTGTTAGAACAAGTTGCCGTTAAATCGTTTGTAATATGTTGAAAAAATTGGATTTGTTGAAAAAATTACGCCGAAGTCCGCGTAGACGTACTGTTTACTATGCCATACTGACGAGTTCTAATAAGAACGAAACAGCTGTCTATGGCTGCAATCTAGTCCGAGCGCTTTTCGTGTCAGGCCTAGCTAACCGTAGTGCTTTGTGTTAGAATTTTACGTTGTATATCAGCTTTGCTGTAGTCTTCGGACTTTTCATTCTTAATTAGATCTGATGATATTTTTTGGCGGTTCCATGTTACACGACGAAAGCTAATAAGGACCGCCGTGAAACGTCATCAGATCCAAGATGGCGGCGACCGCGCCCAAAATATCTCACACTCAGGTCCAATTATTTCAAAAAGTAAAATATGTTTTCCAATTTTTTCAACATATTTTCAACTTAGACCATATTGCTAGTGACCGCAAAATTAGTTTGCATTGATAAAGTCAAATAGAACATCTTGGTCCTCAGTAGAGCTACCAAAACTACACTTATAAACCAAATATTGGAACGTTAGATTATTTCCTAACTGATATGTGGGCCAATGAATGTACGACAATTTTACAGTACTTTGTATGCGGCCGCCATCTTTGTGTCCCTCTCTGGGAGTGAGGACCTATACAGCCAAAAGATAAACGATTAAGAATGAAAAGTCCAAAGACTACAGAAATAGTTAGAAAAGCTGATATACATCGTACAATTCTAACACAAAGCACACATGACACGAAAAGCGCTCGTAATTGTTTTCCGCGGTGTGGCCATTACATATGCATATCATCACGAGCAGCTGTAAATGTTTCGTCCTTAAATTTGTTAGGAAAATGTAATAATGTAATGTTAGGAAAATGTAATAACTGTCGACACAACTGAAAGGTAATAATAAAAAAGAACGGGTTAATGCAAAATGTAATAAAATTTTGACGTAAAATGCAAACACAACGTTTATACTCTTTAGCTGTTATTTTTTGTTTGTACAACAACAACACACTTTATTTATACTCTTACAAAGTTACATAAGAAGGTGAAGGTAAAGAGAAACGAAAACGACGGTGAAAGAATAAAATAAATTAATATACATATATACATACACATACATATAGACACATATATTGTGTTTTGTAAGCGACCGAGAGAAAGGAAAGGAAAGTCGAATTCCGGGTTTTAGACGATTCAGCCAGTAATCAAACAGGGAGAAAATCCGGGTTCGTTCACAATAACCTGGAAATCCGAGTTTTTGAACTCGGTATTTTTTCTCGTAAAACCGTGTCTGGTTCGGTTCTTGAGCCGATGGCTCCAAATACTGGACAAAATTACCAGCTACTAGAACTAATGCACAACTCTCACACACTGCATACATAGAGAGTATAAACTCGCCGAAACCAAACTACTGGAGTGAAAAAATAAAATGTATTATGTTTTCTAATGGATATGGCAACGTGTGGTTGTCAACAGATCAAACAACAAACATGAGCAAGTTATTGAAAAATATTAAACAAACATTAAATTAAGCAGATTAAGAGACATTAAACAATGACACTGGTTCAGCGAGATCCAAACTGACATATGAAGGAAACACAATGAAAGAAACAAATTAATGAGGACATACAGTAAATTATGATCTGGGCCGGGTTGTTCAAAGCCCGATTAGTGTTAATCCTGGATTAACTCTGCACAGAACCTATTGGTTGTCATGGAAATTAACCGTGGTTTATCACTAATCGGGCTTTGAACAACCCAGGCCCTGGAGAACTATCTCAGCAAAGTAACTATTATAGAACATAGACAAGCTGTTATCCGAATAAGAATAAGTAATCACCCGCTACAAATTGAAAATGCAGATATTTGAAACCCTACCTGAGGCCTGACAAAAGAATATGTTCATTAAAAAATTATGGGATCTAGAAGATGAAAAGCAATTTATTATAAAATGTTAAACAACAATGAACGTAGGAGAAAACTAGTTCTTACTTTCGAAAATATATTCAATATAATTTTTAAACAGCCGGCAAATGAATGAAAATAAGCTTTTCAAACTTATCACAAATCCACTAAATAAGTTCGCAAAACAAGCAGCTAAATACCTACATGACTGCTTCGTCATTAGGAAAAGATATTAACCAAATAAGTATTGCCTGCTTCTAAAGGCTCGTTCACACTTGCGACATAAGCATAAGCATAAGAACGTACGCAAGCGCAGATCGCGTTCACGCCCCCCCCCCCAACCCCCCACCCCCCCCCCCCAAGTGTTGGCTGAGGGAAATAAAGGTGTCACAAACGGAGAACGCAGGCTGTTTATCATATCAACTCCCCCTCCCCCCACCGTGCGCTTTAGGAGGACCGTACATGTTTGTGGGCCGGAAAAAGCCATGCAGCCTGCTCGATTTTTTTGCTTATTCTTTACCATTATCAAAAACAAACTAAGCGGTCAAATGATACTGAGTTACGTCAAGCCGAATGGAAAAATATTTAGTCTGCGTAGCGGCCCTAATTTTGTTTCGTCCCAGCGACTTTTGATCAGGCAGCCTCGCTTTCATGTTTGTCCCAATTCCCCACGCTCAACATATGGCCGGGACAAACTAAGACCGCCGGAAAAAAATCAGTGGCCCACTGCGCAGGCTCTCGGTCAATTTGGACGTCCTGACTTCGAGCAAAATACTTTCCCGTCCGGCCCTCCCACGTGCACTCAAGTACCTAAAGTGCTGAACATGACGCAGAATGATTTCGATCATTCGTTCTAGAATCACAGCTGGGTATGATAGTAATTTGGTTGATGAGATCCCGGTCGGGGGTGGCGGGATTTAGGATAGGGGTGTGCCGCAGTGATATCGAAACCCTGACCCTAGCTATTTAAGGATGAAAAATAGTAATATGGGTACCCTTTCCAAGGCTTGAAACTAAAATATGAGACCCTATTTAACGGACAAGTGAATACACAGAATTTATTGAACAGATCGTTATTATTTCTGTCAGTCTGTGTAATGCTTTACGTTTATTGAAGATTGTTACGTTTAGCGGGCGTTGAGCAAATGCACGATATTACGATATTACATATCAAGAGTTAGGGGAACAAAAAAAACCGTACCCTATATAAGGATCGGATATTTTAATTAAGGATGATAATACAGAACATGAGACCCTATTTAAGGTCCGGTACCTTATCATATCCCGCGGCACATACCTATATGGCTTATATATGGGAGTACTCCCCCCCCCCCGGAATGAGATACATAGAGGATATTATATTTATTTGGTAAAAAACCTGCTTTCAATACAATAGAAGCAGCCTTGTCGATTACGTTATATGCAGCAATCGCATTCTTTCCTATTTTCAATTTCTCAAAGTTCATTCACTGCAACCCCATATTTCTGACCATTGCCAAATCTCATATAATGTAAAAATTGATAAGAGAAAGCAAAAAAATCACCAACACAAAAACAGCATCATCCATTACAACCCCGCCTGCTATTCAATGAACGAGTCAAAGAAAATTTTAGTACTGTGCTAAATTCGAAAGAGTATCGGTCAAAACTTGGCACCTTGTTTGAAAACTATGATGCAAACGAATTGGATGCCCCAAGTAAACTAACGGGAAGTTTTACAAAGCTAGCTACTATTGGAAATTAGTGATAAAGCGAGGATGAGATATCAGAGCCAACAGCAACCTTGGTAACCGACCGGAACAGAACCCGCATACTGGTCTGAGAAAATAAGACAAACAATTTGTAGCCTAGGATTCGGCTTTTGGTTATCTCAAAATGAATCAATAGACTTAAATAAATTATAAAGTGATTGTAATTTAAGACTTCAGGACACTGAATATCAGAACTGGTTTAGTGATATTTTTAGTGATAACAAAAAAAAAAAATCAGGAACGTAATAAACTGAGGACTTTTTTATTATTTAAAACAAATTATGAGCTTGAAAAATATCTCGAAGCCGTTACAGTCATAGAACACAGAATTTCCATGACACGACTTAGAATAAGTAATCACAGTTTGCAGATTGAAAAAGGAAAGCATACACGGCCTTATACAAAAGCAGAAGAGAGAATTTGTCCAACATGCAAAACAGATGTGGAGGATGAATTCCAGTTTATTGTGTGATCATACAAAGATAAAAGATAATTTGTTTTCAAGCTCTCAATACACAAAATATATTAAAGCCTATCAATATATGTCTCAAAACGATTTTTTAAATTTCGTTATATAAATCCTCCTGTAAAGGCAGCTCGGATGGCTGCAAAATACATATACGACTGTTTCCAGCGAATATCCACAAAAATGAAATAACATTTCAGATAAACTGTTAGAAACTACATTTACTATAGAAATTATTAGGCACACGTTTTATTACCTTTTATTGCAGCGAGCCGAAGCCTAAAGCGAGCGAGCAAGGCAGCAGTTCTAATCTGTAAGCGGGTCCAAATCTCGATTTCGTTTTTTACCACAATACATCACTTCCATTGTCTTTTTTTACCACAATGCTTTGCACAGATCTGATCGTCACGTCACATTACACGAGGTGGAATCCAATTTAAATTGAACGCTATTTATGCAATAATTATATGCTGCCATCGAGCTTACGCTTCTGCTTACGTCTCTAGTGTAAACCACGGATTTTCAACCCTGGTTTTCACTAGCAACGGAAGCAGAAACGGAAGCATAAGAAACTTATGTTCTAGTGAAAATCAACGCAACGGAAGGATAAGCATAAGCCTCGTTTAGAATCACAAATCTCACTTGCATGCTATATTTACATAGAGGTAATCGGCTAACGCTGTTGCCACCCAATTCAGATCGTGTGATTTAAACAGATGCTACTCTGCATGGGGAATTATTCCTTTTTCATTGCTGGCGCAGCGAGCGAGCCTGAAGCGAGCGAGGCAAGGCAGCAGTTCTAATATGTAAGCGGGTCCAAATCTCGATTTCTTTTTTTACCACAATGCATCACTTCTATTGTCTTTTATTTACCACAATGCTTTGCACAGATCTGATCGTCACGCAACATTACACTAGGTGAAATCTGCATTGTTGGCTAACTACGTCCAACCGTTCTTTCTTTAAATGCATTTCTGTGTATACGATCCTTGTGTAATCATGAATTTGTTGACGTAACTCTGTGTGAACTATCAGTTTCCAAAGAGCAAGATCTCTCCTGTTATCAAGATAGCGAGCAGCAAATAATTTTCTTCTATTGACCTTCGATAAAGTCAAGCAGCCGGTTCAAAACACAATCAGCATTTACAATTACATTCTCAATTACAGTTGATTTTCGGTGTTTAAACTTCACCCGGGAGAACAGCATATTTTTTGTGCCGGGAATCTTAAGAAAATGTCGGGAATTGGTATGCGCTCAGGGGATTTACCGGGAGTCGAGATCGTTGATATGTCGGGACAAAATGAAAATAAATCGGGACAACTTTTGAGATACACACCACAGCTTAAACAGGATTCAGTCGCACGATAGCCCCAAAACTACAAAATATATTCATCCAACACCTTGACATTTTTATCACCCAGAACAGCAGTGTTAAGCAAATTCTATTCACATCACAATACTAATGCACTTATCAATTGAAACCCCGATATCCCCCGGGGTAGGTGGGGATAGGTGGGGGGGGGGGGGGGGTGATTGACCAGTTTTTGTGGCACCAGGGGGTCGTGGATTTACTTCATTTACTTCCGACTGACATGTAGTTTTAAAGTTAGTGGGAGGGATGGGGATTTGACTGGAGCGGGGGCGATCATCAGGAAAGATTTTAGCCATTTTTTTCTCGTTTCTATACAAAAATGCCATACACCATGGAGAAATACAGAATATATTTTATTCAGCAACTGCGCCTGGACGGATCATCAAAAGTGCCAGCGTGGCTTGCTCAAAAATTCCAGCTGTACTGTTTGTGATGTATACCAGATGAAGTGAGTGCAATGATTATACATGTGACAATCCAGGTGCAAAACAGAGTGGCTTCGGATGTGAAGGACTTACAGGAGGGAGATCAGCCTCAGGGAAAGTGGCTCTGCCCCACCCATCTTTCAAATGTCCATCTACGCTAGCCTGCGAACAGGCCTGTCGCAAGCTACATGTACATCCACACCAGTATTGTGTGTTATGTTTCATTAAACACGATAACTTTCATACTGATAATTAACATTAATACACATAGCCGTATTAATACACCACCACCCGCTTCTGAATCGACGTTAAAACAAACTTACCGGACTTGATACCACTGCTGCTATTAACCTGTAACACCACTTTCTCAGTTCGTGCATGCTCGCGGTTTGAACTTCTGCCCTACACCGCGACGAATTAATTGGCCGGAAGTCTCAGCTGACATTGATGCCGATTTTACACGACGCATGCGACTTGCAGAATACTACTACGATCGTAATATTGGCTCTAATCCTATCCAGCATAATCATTTCCATAACAAAAGCAGTTGGACCCCTCCTATGAAGGCGTTTAAAGCAGATGCGTATCATGATTTATTTCATACTTGACACGGTTTCTTTGTTATTCATGAGGCTTTAATTTGCCATACATACTCCATTATAAATGCAAGGGATGTATGAGAAAAGTTCCCGGGATGTATCCGGGATGTATATAACGAGCAATTCAATACAATTCAACGATATTTTGTTAGTGTTTTCTAGCTTATATACTGAATTGCGCTTGCATTAAGGAATTTGTTTTATTATTTTCTCCAAGGAATTCATTCACCTTGGCTTCAGCCAAACTTACTAAATATCCCTATAATGATTTAGAACCTTTTCTCCATCTTGGTACCCACCCAAAATCTACCTAAAAAGAGCTACATCAATGAAAATTTTGCGAAAACCTCGTCAAGTATGAAATAAGACACCTCGCGCAGTGGATAAGCGCCGGTCTGTACCAACACTCAGGGTCTTAAAATAACTGAGTAGAGGTGCTAACTTTACATAATACAGTAAACGGTTAGCCCTTCACGTCTTCTCGGATAAGGACGTAAAATCGTAGGACAAGTGTCCCCTATTAGCTGCCAATTAAGCTAATATATTGACACTTAAATAAAGTCACTTATTTACTTACTTACTTACAACAATTTTGTAAGGATTGGATGATGTCGCCATGTCGGTAAATGCTAAAAAGACTAAAGTCGTCATTTTTTCAGAAACAATGTAGAAATTCGGTCCACGATTTCAAGTCACCGTAGCTTGGCCCCTAATGTGGCTACTCAGAATGAAGTTGGGCGCTTATCGTTAAAATCTTTGATTTACCGGAATATGTTACATTTCTGGAGGCATCTTCAAGACCTCCCCGAAGATAGTATTGCCAAGCTGCGCCGTCTAATCAGCCGAGCTTCGTGACCTCAGTTTAATAAGCTTTTAGATACATTCCAGTCGGCATCTAATATAGGATCCTCTAATCTCACTCAGCGATCTAAATCAAGTAACAACAAAAGTTTATTTTGTACTCATAATTTACAAAGAGCAATAGACTAATAATAATAATAACAACCAGATTAGTACAAGGAGGCTCAGAATAACTAAAAAGGTAAACTCAGCTGAGCCACCAAAAAAGTAAATAATATATATCTAATGTCAAACTGAAGTTACACTGAAAGGAATCCAAGTTACATCAGGTGAGACTTATTCAATTAAACAAGAAGCTCAAGAAGTTTACTTTTATTCAACGTTTAAAGTTTATACCAATAGTTCCGATTGCTATGACATGATTAAAAATATGAAACACAGAAGAATGTTAGCCAAATTACGAACTGGAAACCATATAATTTACGAATAGAAGTTGGTAGTCATGCGCAACTTAAAATACCAAGAGAGTTGATCATGAGAACCTGCCAGTGCTGTCTATCGACAGATACAGAAGATGAAAATCATTTTATATTCATCTGCGGCTTCATATACTGATCTCAGGAAAAAGCTATTTTACGACATTAGCACATACATTACTGTATTAACTTCTCCGGCTAAAGTGAACAAGTTGCACCGTAAATACGTTGTCGGTAAGCTGTTGGTAAGCTGTCGGTAAGCTGTCGGTAAGCTGTCGATAAGTGGTTGGTAAGTGGTCGGTAAAATTGTGTCGGTAAGCTGTTGGTAAGCTGTCGGTAAGTGGTTGGTAAGCTGTTGGTAAGCTGTTGGTAAGCTGTCGGTAAGCTGTTGGTAAGCTGTCGGTAAGTGGTCGGCCGACCACTTACCGACAACAAATTTACGGTGCAACTTGTTCACTTTAGCCAACTTCTCCAAACTAAATGATGTCGACAAGATCCTGTTTTTGTTTAATAATGTTGACCCATTTATATGTAAAAGATTAGGCCACTTTAGATATGAAGCCTTTGATCGGGGAAACGTTCTACTCTCATGATCACAGCATACGGCGTTTAGCAGTATAATTTTTCTTTTTTTCATATATATATATAATATTTGTAATACCATACCATATCATCATACTTTTATTCATACACATTATACATACTTAATTCTACAATAATACAATCTATACAAATTTACATTATCAATTAAATTTTCAATCTGCAAGAAATTTGTGCGTCCTAGAGGCTAAATTTAACCGCCGATTGGTTTTCTTAGCTAGTCCCTGTAAGCAATACCATTTATGTATATGGAATGCAAATAAAGATTGTTGTTATTGTTGTTCATGATATTTCCTTAATAAACTTCTCAAACTTGGTAAACTACCTGATACCGCTGTGCTTTTTACTCTTGGCGTTTAGCCTGCGTCGCATCCGAACTGAACCCTGGTTAAGTCTTAACCGGACTTAACCGGGGTTCAGTTCGGATGCATGCGACGCAGGCTATTGACGTTACGATTCATCTTTATACACCGAACATCCCACATAACGAAAGTATTAATGCTTGTGATCATTCAGTTCTTTGCACTCGTACTGACCCTACCATTCCCACCGAAACACTTAAATTGTGTGACTTAAATACGTACATCATGATCAATCCTTACTATGCAGAATTTATATTTTAATGGTAAACAGTCCGCAGGTACATGGCACAGCCATAGGTACCAGAATGGCTCCTTCTTTCGCTAACTTATTCCTCGGTAAATTTGAAACTAACGCTCTCTCTAATGTCCCTTATAAACCTCACCTGGTGGAGATATATCGACGATATTTTCATGATCTGGACTGAGGGGGAAGACCATTCTTCCAACCGCTGCAAAGACTAATTACCTCTAGTCGCATATCGACGTAGCTCTAACCTTCGTGACCTTTTGGTCAAATGCACAGCTACCACGTAACACATAAACCTCCGCCAGGCGGGGGGTCGGGGTTTCCGAATTGATAAGTGCATAATATGACGTCATATAATTAGAGAAAATCGTTGAAGTGAAATGCGGTTGCGAGTATAAACATATGAATAGAAAGTAACCGTGCTAAAACATTCCTCTTCAAGTAGTGTGTTAGACCACGCTTAGAAAACATGACTATCATGTAAAGATTAACTACTTATTAACCGAGCAAGCGAAATATTGTGCTACATTAAATCCGTATAATTCTACGTCGTATTGGTTATTCTTCATTCTACTTATTTATTATATGGCATTTTTTTGTATTTTTATTCCGCTTAACGGTTGATATTACTTCCGGAAAGCGCGCGCGTGAACTCAATTTCCCGCTCTTTTCAATTTCTCGGAAAAAGAACCAAAAATCAAATTCAACCAAAACTCAATTTTAATGCATCAGTTTACTTGATTTTTCTTTTACAAAGTCAAGGATAACTAAGAACAAAGCTTTACAGCATACTTAGTAACAGACTGGGCAAAGTTCTAAGACATTGAACATCGGCATTATTTGGGCAAATCATTTGCAATCAAACCTTAAATATTTCGGGGAAATACGGCAAAAACTCAACGAGTTTTACTTCAATTTTACACGACTTGGAAAAGTTCTCTAAGTCTAAAGTCCGGCATCTGTCAGTGCCATGGAAAAGTCACTGTGCATGGAGATATTCCACTAGGATTTTTAGTCTTCCTCATCGCTCTCGATGACATAACGACGACTTTTTCTCATATCGTCTTGGATAAAATTTACTGGCCCGTGGAATATCTGAAAATTACAGCCAACCACGCTTTGCACGCCATTGAAGAACGAAGACTGATCCGAGGTGACCGAATTGTTGGCTCCCACTCTGGTTTCGGATCTAGCAAATGATGACTGATTCAAAGCGGACATTTGCTGCACATCTGGGCTTCTGTTGATGTCTTGAACTCTACTCAGGAGTCAGGGCGAGCGACATTTGCCTAGGGGAGTTTTCATGTACCAGATTTCATCTGTTGCCGCTCGGTTGTGCTTGATGGCCAGAAAAAAAGGCGCCTGTGGTGCATTCATTTCTACAGGACGGTGACTTTTGAAGGTTTTGTAGAAGCTGACAGGGTGCCGCTGGTTGTTGGTCGCATAAATCTTTGGCTGGAAGGCTCGGCTCTGGTGGCCTTGTTCCTGTCCAGTTCTTGTCTTTGTCCCTCTTTCTGCTAACCAAACAAGCACTTCTCCGCCATCGGGTGCTTTCTGTAATTCCACATAGCCCCAGCAAAGTTTACGACTTTCGTCTCTTGCTCGGAAGCCAAAATGCATAGGAAGAAACCACCAGGACTTCTGGACCTTTGACTTTGTGACCAAATTCTCCGGAGTTAAACAACTTATCTTCTTCCTCGTCAGCGGGTGC
Organism: Actinernus sp. WN-2022; assembly: GCA_030867875.1. Lineage (NCBI taxonomy): Eukaryota > Metazoa > Cnidaria > Anthozoa > Actiniaria > Actinernidae > Actinernus > Actinernus sp. WN-2022. The sequence goes on from JAOWCC010001210.1 coordinate 36,320,682, forward strand.
GCGGGCAGGTGCGCGGGTAACTTGTGGCTTGTTTCCTTTGCCGTTGTTTACGAGGGATTTGCGTTTGGCCGCGAGGACTTTCCTTGACTGTGCGAACTCCTTGTCTTTACGCACGTTTCCTGGATATTTGTTATTTTCCAAGTGCCTCAGGATGCTCCGCTGGAAGCGCTGAGGGTGTTCGGCTCGTACTCGGTGTCGTCTCTTTTACTGACGAACATTAATAAAGAACTTGCAAAGCAATTTGTCAAGTGCCGGTGAAGGTAGGCTCTCAATTTCCGTTTCACCTTTATCAATACTCATTACTTCTGTAGTATGTTAAGGTCGAACGTTGTTTTTTTGACAGTGTTATTGGCTTTCTGGTTAGTTAAAAAGGCCTCTATTTCTTCTTGGCTGCTTTGAAGCCGTTCTCCCTCTACTTGTTGTTGTTGTTCACAAAAAGTTGCAGTTTCCTCGCTTACTTCGCCAGGATAATAAAATTCACTTTCAGAATGTTCGTCTTCACTCATTTTAGAGCTCCTCTGTCGGCCTTGTGTTTCTTGTATTCGGTGTTGAATTAAAAATGCGTAATATTTGTTTTTCTTTATATTGCGAACCGGCGTTTTCTCGATGTATCATATCAACACAAATTTGAAACTGGCGCCGGCAGGACATTATTTGCAGTCTTACATCAAGTACTATGCCGGTCCGAATACGCAAAAAGACGGACCGTGGTCCGAATACGCAAAAAGATGGTCCGCGCTACGACCAATCAGAATGCAGGAAATCGCAAAGCCATATAATAAAAAGAAATATCAAGGGTACAAAAAGTCGATCACGTGATCCATTTTGCATATATCCGCCTTAATAACTCGTTAACTGAACGATTCTAAGCTGAAATAGGTAAAAGCTTTTAATAAACTTAACAACACTACTTATTTTGATCAATGTTTCTGTAAAACTCACAACCACTTAACTACTAGCCAAGAATGAGGATATCTATTATTGAACGAAATTTCGCTGACTTTAATACTGCATGTGCTGTACTGTGCTGAAATAAAGAAAACTGTTTTTACCAGAAATTTGATCCCTGAACCAGGGAAACATGCTTGAGCAGCGAACGAATAAGATATTTCATCAATTAACACGAGAGGAAACAAAATTCGTATCTCAAATTAAAGCGGCCATGTAAATTAATAAATAATTATCGACCAGCTTTCATCCTTTACTAAAAAGGATAGATTTTTTAAAAGCCAGTCATATTTTCAACAGTTTTATCTTCACGTGTGAAGATATCAGTTTTTAGAAATAAATATACACTGGTAGTTCCATCGATATAGTTATGTCAACAAAGCTCTCCTAAGTTTTTTTTTGCTTTATCTTACAACTAGTCCTACAACGATGACTTTAACAGTAAAATCTCTAAAAAAGGAAAATGATAGTCTCAAAGCACACTGCTCGCATCTCTTCAGTCCGAGTTCGTGAAATTTCAAGAGCAGTTTCATAAAAGAAGTGAAGCTTCGCCGGCCTCTAATGGCGGCCGCTCGCCTTCGGATGTTCGTGAAGTAGAGAGAAGTATTGAATTTGTCAGCGAGGAATATGATGACCTTAGCAGATGGAGTACCACAGCTAAGTCGGAGTTGCAGCGCCTATCTACCGCTTTCAACGTTCTTGCTGCAAAAGTAGATTCGATTGCCGATGCCATCGATGCCTTTGAGAGATACAGCTACCAGTATAATATCAAGCTTCTTGGCGTACCTGAACTTGGCCCAAGAGAGTCAGCCCTCGAGACCTCTTCCCTATGCGTTGGCCTGTTCAAAGCATTTGGAGCTGAGGTCACCGCTCAGGACATAGACATTGCTCACCGGGTCCCGACCAGGAATGCTACCGCCGGTCCGAAACCGATCGTGTGCAAGTTCGTGAGGCGATTAGCGAAGGAGAGAGTTATGACTCTACGAAACGACGTCTCCAAAGTTAACCCAACTGATATCGGCCTACCCGAAGAGGCTCAGCTATCTGATGTCAAAATCTTCGATCACCTCGCTCCCCGAGTACAACAGCTCTTCATCGAAGCCAAGAGGTTCAAGGAACAGCATAACTTCAGTTTCTGCTGGACCAAGAACTCGGTTGTTTTACTCAGAAGATCCGAGGACTCCCGTCCGATCGCAATCAAGAGCCTTAGTGATCTTCAAAACCTGGCTCCCAAAAATTAACAATCTATAGTAAAGATAAGTAAATTTATTTGGTTTTCTAGATTACTTTAATGTTAGCTAGTATCGAAAATTTCTGGTCAGCTCTCCCGTTTACTCATTTAGATGATACCTCCTTTAACGTAGCTATTTACGAATTAGCTCACGGCCCTTTGTATTTTGATACCGATCGTTTAGATTCATTGCTTTTTAATCCTATCGATCCGCCCGGATCCAGTAGCTTATTTTCGAGCCTTCTTGATCCAGATGTTAATCTTTCTAATCGCCCTCCTACCAGCAACTACATGGTGGAGGATGATATCAACTTGCATACTGAGACCATCAATCCTAGTTTCTCTCTGTTACATCTGAATGCACGTAGTGTACTCGGTAACTTTGACAAATTTTCAGATCCTGACGTCATCGAGTCCCTGTTTGTTGAAATTTCTGTTCCTCACGGGAAAAACCTAATTGTTGGGGCTGTCTACCGGCCGCCCAATCAAAACGTCATGTTATTCTTAGATAAATTCAATGATATTCTTTCCAAAATCTCCAAAGACAACAAACATTGTTATGTAATGGGTGACTATAATCTAGATTTGCTCCATTATGATCACCATCAGCCCACGCAAGAATTTGTTGATAGTTTGTTTTCGCGCTTTTTCTATCCACTAATAACTAGGCCCACGCGCCTCACTTCTAATACCGCAACGCTTATTGATAATATATTTACTAATTATCTCACACCCAACATTTTCAATGGTATTGTTATTAATGATATATCTGATCACCTGCCTGTTTTTGCTTATGTTTCTAATGAGCCGGCTTACCCCTGTAATCGTCAGGAGAACACAGCTAAGCGCGACTTAAGTGAAACTAACATGACAAAATTCCGTTCCTACCTTTCCCAGGTTAATTGGGCTGATACTTTATCTGACCAAGACCCTAACATATCTTATAATACTTTCTTATCAGAATATTCCAAAATCTATGGCCTGTGCTTTCCTTTAAAAGTAACTAAGCGGAAGCGCGACACAAGGCCAATTACTCCTTGGATTACGAAAGGTTTGTTGAACTCCGTCAGAAAAAAGAATAGACTCTATAAAAAAATTATGAAAGCGCCTAATCCCATGCGTGAAATGCATTACAAGACTTACAAGAACAAACTCAATCACCTAATCAGAACCGCCAAGCGTGACTACTATGACAACAGATTTGATAAGGCAAAAAATGACCTCAAAGAAACCTGGAAACTAATAAACGAAGTTATTAACAATCGTAGAAAAAAGACCTCGCTGCCTTCATCCTTCAATACCGATGATAAAGAAATATCCGACCCAACTGATATTGCTGACAAATTCTGCAAGTATTTTACTAATATTGGACCTAATTTAGCCAGTAAAATTCCTACGGTTAGACATTCTTTTCGCTCCTTTTTAGCCAACAATGTCAATGAATCTATCATCCTAAAGCCTGTCAATGTAGCTGAATTAGAAGAAATCTGTAAGCTGTTCAAACCAGGGAAAGCCCCTGGATATGATAATGTATCCATGCATGTTATTAAAAAATAAATCTTTTGATCTTATTTCAGAACCCTTAAAGTTTATTATCAATCTTTTGTTAACACAAGGAATTTTTCCTGAAAAATTAAAAATTGCCAAACTTATCCCAATTTTTAAAGCTGATGATCCGCATCTTTTTACTAATTACCGACCTATTTCTCTTCTACCTTGTTTCTCTAAATTTTTCGAAAAGGTCATGCACAACCGTTTAATTGTATTTTTCGAACGTCTTGAAATTTTGTATTGTCTCCAATTTGGATTCCGTAAAAATCATTCGACCTCACTTTCACTCATTCATCTCATCAACAAAATTGCATCTTCCATTGACCGTAACGAAATTACTGTTGGCGTTTTTTTAGATCTCTCAAAAGCTTTCGATACCCTTGACCATCACATTTTGTTTTCCAAACTTGAACACTACGGCATTCGTGGTTTGGCCTTACAGTGGATCAAAAGCTACTTCTCAGATCGCAAACAATTTGTACAGTTTAACGATGTCTGTTCCGCCAGCCAAACAGTTAAATGCGGTGTGCCCCAAGGTTCCGTCCTGGGGCCATTGTTTTTTATTTTATATATAAATGACCTGCCAAATGCTGCAAAATTGTCAGAATCTTTGCTTTTTCCTGATGATACCAGCGTATTCTATTCTCATTCAGATGTTAACCAGTTAGTTTCTGTGTTAAATGACGAACTGCAACAGATTGACACCTGGATGAAAAGTAATAAATTATCTGTTAATTTTAAGAAGACTAACTATGTAATTTTTAAAACAAAACAAAAGACCATCAACGCTAATGTGACTCTTTTATTCAATAACCAATTGCTCAAACAGGTACAAGTAGTCAAATTCCTAGGAGTATTTATTGACGAAAGTCTGACATGGAAGGATCACATTAGCCATGTATGTAAAAAGGTATCTAAGTCTGTTGGAATAATTTATAGGTCACGATTTTACCTATCCACTAAAACTAAACTTTCTCTATATTATACTTTAATTTACCCTTACCTAAGTTACTGCAACACAGTATGGTCCTCAACTTATGTTACAAACCTGAACAGGATATTTCTTTTGCAGAAACGCGCTGTCCGGGCCCTGACCAATTCTGAATTTCGGGCGCATACTGCTCCTTTATTCGCCCGTTTGAATATACTTGACATCTTTAAACTTAACTCATTACAAACCGGTAAATTTATGTTCTCATACCACCATCAACTGTTGCCTCAGTCTTTTCACCATTTATTTACAACAAATGATCAAGTGCACAACTATAACACCAGATTGGCATCTAATTATCGACCTCATGCATGTCGTACCAATATTAAACAATTTACTATTTTATACCAAGGCCCAAAAGTGTGGAACTCGCTGCCCTCTTCGGTCACAAATTCCACTACTCTAACTTGCTTCAAAAAAGGACTGTTCAATTTTCTACAAAGATAGTTTTTTATTTTATTTAAAAAAATTTTCTTCTATTGTTACATACTGAATCGGTCATGACGCGCATACGCTGTCCTTTTATTTAATTTTTTATACTATCTCGAGGAGGCCTCCTCGCTACAAGCCTGATGGTTTCCTGAGGCCTCCTCGCCACTATATCAACTGTATCATGTATTCTTGAACCTCAATTCTTTATATATATATATATATATATATATATATATACAGCAATTTTCATAAATTCTGACCCCCTTACCATATATAAATATATATCAAACATATATCTAACATTATGGCATGTCATTGCTGATATTTTTTTCAAGTTGCCTATCATCAAGGGCTTCAGAAAAAAATATAGGAAGAGGTATCCCATAATGTTTGATACATTTTTTATATATATTTATATATGGTGAGGGGGGTCAGAATTTTTGCAAACGGCTGTATATATATATATATATATATATATATATATTGTTAATGTATGTATTCTATGTGTGGCAAAGCGCAAATAAAAAATAAAAAATAAAAAATAAAAAATAAAATAATAAAAGGAAATATCACATCACAATTAGTAGGCGGTTTCCCAATTTTAAAGAAGTTGAAGGGATATAAACATATGACGCGATTTCGGCAAAAAAAGCTAAATAAGACTGAAAATGCATATGTAGGAAAAGGTCTTGTTGTGTTATTTATTGCTCTAAGTAGACGTTATTTCCTTGTGAAAGTTTGTGATTCATGAAGACACCGAGGACCGAATAAACTCAACCCGAAAGTCGTAACTGACGTAAACTTTGTTTGTGAAGGCTTATGGATTTAAAAAAAGCTTAAAGGGATACCCGAGTGAAAAACACATTGGGGCTCAAAAGAATCTTCAACATGTTCTTTGTTCAGAAAATGCATTAAAACTTGATCAAACGTTTTTAGTATTAAGAACGAGCACCTCAAAGTTGGCCCCGCGAAGACATGGGCGCCGCCATCTTTGTTTGCATTTACGGAAGTGACGTCACTTCGTCCCACCAGCGTATCGCGGCTACTTGTCTTTGTATGATTTTCACACGCTCGGAATTAAAGTGGATATATTTTCATCGAGGTTGCAGAGGAATTCTTACAGAAACCGGAATTATGATGAAGACGACATTATGAGAAAAGTTCAGAAGACTGGGAGGAGGAAGAAAAGCATTGGGAAGGCGAGAAATTATCAGACGAACAACAAGGTCTCGTAACTGCCATTTAATAACAGCAAAACAACATGGCTTAAAAGACTCGAGTGACTTCTGAATAAGTATAAGAACTACAATGTATGTGAGGTACAGTTAAGGCGTTTATCATCCTAAAAACACCTAATAAGTGAGAGAGTGAGAACGCTGGTGGGACGAAGTGACGTCACTTCCGTAAATGCAAACAAAGCTGGCGGCGCCCATGTCTTCGTGGGGCCAACTTTGAGGTGCTCGTTCTTAATACTAAAAACCTTTGATGAAATTTTAATACATTTTCTGAACAAAGAACATGTTGAAGATTCTTTTGAGCCCCAATGTGTTTTTCACTCGGGTATCCCTTTAAAGTTTAGCCATACTTATTTAGTTGCTTCTTTGGTGGGTTTTGGAAAAGCTTTTTCTTTCATATGACTTATTTCTTCGTGAGAAACGTACATCGGTAAATATGCGAGCGGCCATATTGGTAAATGCCTTGTAGGTGAATATGGCGACGTATGACGTATTTCTCGACCAATCAGAGCACGGGAATCTCTATATTCACTGATGAAATTTTACTAAATGCTGTTGATATATAGCAGTCTTTGAAACTAACAAATTAACAGCCAGTCATGCAGAGGGAAGACCAACCCTTTTCGTTTTGTTATTGAGCATTTTGCGAAGTGCGCCCGGTAGAAATGTTCCTCTTTGTCAAAATCGACAAGAAACGCCTGAGGATAAAAATATAATATTTGAAATAGAACACAGTATTGACCATGTTGCTCGTTGACCCTTTTTAAATCTATGCCGCGACAACGAGTAAATTAATTGAAAACAGCAACACACTATAAATTAGCTGTTGGTCGAATCCGTTTACAATTAAATTGTACGGCCGATGTTTTGGAGGCACGAGCCGGCTATAGACCAATCCAAGAGCAGCACGGAACCTCTCGAGACCGCGGGTATTCTGATTGCACCATACTATACTTCTATTGTTTTTGTACTGCACTTTCTAAAGATTAGGGTGTTTTCTATTGTTGAGTGGCTAGGTCAATACTGTCGCTCGTTTCGAGAAGTTCCGCCCGGCGACCCCAATCCAATGTCACAATTGCCATGACGATGAAATTAGTGATATCACCGATACTGTGCTGAAAAGAGCATCTCAAAATCAGTCAAAATCCCAAATTTGAGAGTTGTACCTCACCTAGAAGCCAAGAAATAGTCGAGTACAGCGCGCTAGTTTTACAGACGTATGTATTGCGTGTAACAATTTGCACCCCGCTTACTGAATGTCTGTCAAATTGTCTTATTTTGCGGGACCGTATCTTTGCTTCCATGCAAGATAAAACTCTCAAATTTGATATTTTGACAAATTTCGAGATGCTCTTTCTAGCAGTGCTACCGCTAATTTAAGTACATGTAGCGAGTATCATAATGCAATGGCGACCTTGGAGTTGGTCTATTGACACAGAGGCTAATGAAGACTCTTAGTAAGCATGTTGCGGTTTAAATTTGAGCTTATTAATCATGTTAGCTAATTTACTTCAGTTTATATTTTTTTGTTTTCTGTGAAAGCCCCTAGGAGGGTCTAGATGGGGGGTACATACTAAATGTTAGTTCAGTCAGTTAAAATGTCCGTTATTTGTCAGTTGTCAGTTAACCGCAAATAATACCATTTTAAAGGTAATTTTTGAGATTAGTATTATTTAATTTTGTGAATTTCAAAGCTGGATCTTCAAATTATCAGCTGTCAGTAAATTCACATTTGTCAGTTAACCGTTGTCAGTTAAAATTTCGGCTATTTTTCGGTTGTCAGTTAACCCCCTCCTTCAGTCATACGGTTAAACATTTTTTATGGGAACTGAAAAGCAATGACATAGCGACGGGAAGTCTGACAGATGATAGAGTGAAGTGCATGCATGGAGGTAATTACTGAAGTACGTAAGCGGCGCATGTACGCGCCAGATGATACTAATGACAGCTGATCTTCCTCGACTTGCCCGGACTGACTTTGAACGTCGGTTGCCGTTAGAAGAACTAGCAAAATTGTTGAAATTATACAAACTTTAAATTACTTGCATGTACAGAGAAGAAGTTGAAGGGTATTTACTAGCGTGCACCTAACCTTGAGCAAGACAAACGGACCATCACCTAGGGTCGGTACCCCGGCCAGGCACCTCACCTTCAGGCACGCAGTACCGCAATAGCTCAACCTATCTTTCCAGGCGTTTTCTGTTGATTGAGACGTAATTTCAATTTGTTATCCCTCGGCCTATTTGCATACATTTAAGTCTTACATCCGCGCTTAAACAACTTCTCATTCGAAAAAGCCACTTAATTTTTTTGTTGATATTTTATTTCGGCAATGAGTTCCCCCCGGGCTCAAGTAGAAACCCTTTCATCTGGTCAAGATAATTCTAATGTTTAATAAGACTTTCAGAATACCTGAAATATGTCACTGATAAGCAGATTTGAGGTTTCCTAAATTTCTATAGGGCCAGTTACTACAGATCTTGGAAAGATAAAAATCGGGCTCGTCAGTCGATCGACGAAGTAATAAAGTTGCATCACAACACACCCAGCTTATAATGTTAATGATTTTGTTGAAAGCGACAAAAAGTTATTTGAAGTAGCCGAAATCTAAATGATTTATTTCCCGGTAAGCATTCCCCAATTGATTCCTCTCAGTTTTTCTCCGCAAAAGTTTCACGATAGGCTGTGCTCGGACTGCGATGAATTAAGCAAACGCATTTATGTGTTGAAATACAGTTGCCATGAATAATATATTTTCTCTATATTGTGTTTCGACTCTTCCACACAAATAGAAAACAAGATAAAGACCTCAGAATTTGTCAGAGGGTTTTGAAATTTGAAATTTTAACAACTGGAAAGCGATAAGGTTGTTTGAAAAATCACCTTCCCTTTTCAATTTGTTCTCGTAAAATAACTTGCGTAAGCTCGATCTCAACTGAATTCAATAGCGCTAAAGCAAATGCAAATGATCCTAGATCAAGTCGCTACTGATATCATTCCAAATAAGCGTTCATAACTTTTGTTGCAGTCACGAAAATGTGGTTATTTTCGCCGTAACATCTACATACAGGTTTATTATATCAATCCATTTGTCGTCCCATGTAGTCGGCCTTTGTTGAGAATCTGTTGGGGCTCAAAGTTGTAAAAAAATGATGAAAAATGAAGTAACTCCTCCTGGTTTTTAGAGGCGAAATTGGATGTAAATTTGAAATATAGATGTGGTGTCAAAGCGAGACAGCATTGTTATTAAAAGTCCAGTGGGCTAACGCCAAGACCACATGCCGTGTTCTCTTATGTGGTTTGTGTATTAGGATTCTGTTACGTTAAAACGCTTTTCACAGAGTGAAAAACAAAATTGAAAGCGTTCTCTTAAGAGTTATCCAAGCATTGTGGTTTTTCGCTCGGTAAGAATAACTTTGGCTGTTCGTGTTTATCTTGCTTCATATAGAAGTGCGGGGTCGGCCTTGAGGTTGACGAGCTTTGACAGAAAACGTCAAGATGCTTTCAAAACCAACCGCGTAGTTGTTGGTCAACATTTTCATGGCTTTTTCTGTGTAGTTTGAGCATTCCACAGGGGAGATTTCGTGACGAAAAAAGTATCTCCCAAATGCTGTGGCGAAAAGTATGTTCACTTTCCACGAGATATTTACTAGGTCATTTACTCATTCATTTACTCATTCATTTACTTAGTGTCTCGGCGTTGACGTCGGGATTATTCGGAAACTATTCTACGACTCGTAATTACTTTGGAATTTCCGAACTATTGTTCAGTAGATCACGTGGGCTTACGAAGCGCGAATTCCGACAGTCGATCAAGTTGAGTACCAAACGTACAACCGTTGTTTACCTGTGTGGCTGTGTGGCGGCTGGATTAAGAAAAATTCCAGTACATCGGGAACATCGGGACGCCTATGTAGGCCAAATCGTAAGCCATGAAAGGTTTAGGGATAAGGAGGAGTTATGTTCAATCGTGGAAGTGCGGATTTTAGACGCGAAAGCGCGGCTGATTGCGTTGGTGATGGCGGGCTAAGTTTGAAAGCATCAAGATATGAAGCCGAGAGTTATCCCCTGCACAAGCTCGATTGTGAAGAGAAAAAAGCTATCAAACTTGGCAATCATATCGCTCCTAATGGACCCAGTACTCGAGTCGATCTTCTCGGTCGGCCAGTCCCTGGATCAAGGTATAGGCTTCATTCAGAGCGGTATCGGAGGATCCAATTGAGCTGCTACAACTTTTTAGAAAGACCTCGGGGCCTTCCAGTGATATATCACGTAACTCTGTGAGTATTTTAAGCTTATTTTTGTTTGTATTTTGTATGACTATCCCTAACAAATTAATTTTGTATTATGATAGAGATAGAAAGACAGAAAGATCACAAACAGATCGGCCCTTTTTGTTGTTGAGACGAGTACTATCGTATTAAAATAAGGCTGCTCAGATCTTTGTCAATGTAAAGCTTTGACTGTATAACCTGAATAGTTTAGCCGAATTTTGGTTGCCCCTGTCTGCATTCATTTGTTCTAAAACTACCACCAAAATCTTGCCTTTTGTTAAAGCTTTCATGTCAAGTAGCTGTTTCAAGCCTTGAGGAACTCCTGGTCTTTAATCAAGAAAACATTAAAAGCTAGCAGGCAACAAGCCAAGGATTTATTCTGCAGTCGTGTTGAGAGCGCGCAGAATAAATTTTCTGTCGAGCGCTCGATCACGATTTTATTTACACAAGAGTTAAGAGCTGGCGGGCACTACTGAGTAATCTGGAGAAGGTATGATTTTGGATTTGGAAAGGCAGACTTTTCTATTCGTGTATAAACGGCGTCGAGCTGTCAGAAACACCAATGTTTTGGGGTTTGGCGCAAAAAAAATACGACACGTATTATAATTTAGTTGCGTAGCTCTTAAGAATCAGCAAATTAGTTAGAACTATTATTACTAGTGGACCAGCTGTTTGCTTGTGTTTTGTGATGTTATGAAAAGCTGAAGGCTCGGCCTTTTGTATGGGATTATTTGCTTGTAATTGCGCGTAAATACTTAGAACCAGCTTACTATAGTTCACCAAGAAGAAGTGTCATTTAGTGACCTAGCTCTCGGACTGTAGTTTGACAAAAGCTAGTTGCATTTAGAAACAAAATTGGTTGCATAATTTCTCGTTAATCTATGAGTCTTTAGTTTAGTTTTAGCTTCTGGACGTGAAATGGCGGTTCTTTCGTCCAAATTGAGTACTTTATGATACACGATGTAAATAAGAAAGATTTGAAGTCTAGGAGATTTCATTTCCAATGTTGGTTGCACGAGATAATAGAACAGACGGTACGTATACGTAGAACGTACATGTTACAGTGGTTAACATTCGAAATAAAAAAATCTATTTTCAGAATAATGAAGTCACTCACATGCATGTTCATCGAGTTGAAACCACTTATTAGAGCTCCGATTTCTGACAAGATTCTGTCAAACTGACACCAGTTTCGAGACAATTATTAGTTTAGATCTAAGTCCTAATTAAACTGTGAAAGCTCTCTTTGTGGATACCTTTCTTAAAGAGTTATAAGGCCTAGGGATGTTCTCGATCATTCAGATCCCTGAGAGCCCAGTATTTAAAAGTTCAACGCTACACAATTTGCAGTTCTTATACTATCCAGACTTATCCAGACTACTAAACACACATGTAACTTATATATATATATATATTGTCGCGTCTGTTGTTAACTACAACCCTATATATGTATATCATACGGTTTATCGCTCTTAACTGATCTCTGTCAAATTCAATTTTGTGGTGATGCTAGTATGAGTCCTAAACTCTGAATTCTCTATCAAAATTAATAATGGTAAATTATACTCCGAAACGCGCTTAACATTGAATTACCGAGTTCCAATCTTCCACTTCGATGAAAGATAATGCAATTTTCTCAAGGAGTAAAAGAACTGGACTTGTAGTACCTCGGTTAATATGGCTTAAAGTTACAGTACTTGTCTAGAGAAGTACAATGTAAGAGGGACAACTTTAGGGGTTGAGTAGTATCTTAAACTTTTAAAGTAATTTAACAAGTAAGGTAACTGATACATTTAGACTGTAACAATTGCTAATCAAAGACAACTTATAAGTACCTTTATTGGGTTCTTTTCGAGGTTCAATGATTCTTTGAGTAGGATGCTGTATGTACCCACATTGTATTTAAAAAATATTTTTGTCGATATTATAAAAAAAAAAATTAAAGACCTACATTTACATGTAATAATTATGTGTATTCATTATTTAACTGAGTTGTTAACCACCGAAATGTGGTAATTACAATTTACTGAATATTTCATTTCCAATATTTTACTGTTACTGCCAAATTTACCACAACATTTGCTATACTTGTTATTTGTAGCAGAGGAGAAATACACATGTTGTGTACATTTCTTGTGTATATACTGAAACCATAAACATGCCCCAATTACTGAAAAATAAAGGTTTTAGACATTCCATCTCCATGACTTTGTACTGTACCTGCAGGCAACTGAATAAACTTCTAATAATTTGCTGTTGTACTGTTTTCCATGTTTACTGAATTATAAAATCTAATTTTGGGAGTAAATCAAGTTATCTGCTTGTCTAAAATAATATTTACTAATTAATTAGGATGGTTTACACATTATTGCCTGTTCCTCACCACTTGATATAAACAAATTTGTTGAATATAAGGTTTAGTAAATGGTATTGTTGCTGATTAATTAAGCACCATTGTGATAGCTGCTACATAATGTAGCAGTGAGCAGATGTTCTTGCTGTATAATTTGGGTTTGTTTCAAAGTTAAACCTCTGCAATGTTACAAGAATAATTTTCTCAACTACAATAATTGTGTGATCATTAAAACTTCCTCACTACAAATACTACCATGTTTGATTTGAAATATCATAATTCAACAGACTCTGGTAATAACAATAATTAATTAAAATAATGTAGAAAGGTTTAAATGTCATAAAACTTATTTCAGTAGGGAAACTAAAATAAAGGCATTGCACTTGAGATCTTTCTTTTAAAATATTAATGTTTACATACAAGTGTGAATTTAATTACACATATTATGCTTCATAGATTGTAAACTACATGTAGTTACTCTACATATCCTTAAAGCAATTTAACAAGTTAATTAGAGCAAACATCTAGACATCATTGATAATTAATGTTATATGTTATCTCATTTGTGACATAAAAAAAATCTGCAAATGATTAACCAAATCCCTTTAGTGGAATGAAAACTATATTGAAATGATATGGGATTTAGGGATATTTTTGGGTGTTGATTGCAAATAAAAGCATGCTGACTTGAAACAAAGAATTTTATGTTGTTTTCTGTTGAGGTTGTGTCAATGGACATGCTTACCATTGACTGTATTGTAAAGCTTTTTCCAAGGCCTACATCTAATCTTTTCACAGTCATTTAATTAAAAGTGTCAGTGGTGGTTATGAGTTGTTTGTTTGTTAGTTCTGCTAGTAGTCCTGCATGCAACTACTTTATTCTGATTTTTTTAAAGTAAATAAAATATTGAATGAAATAATAAAGTAATAATAAGTAACATGTAAGATCATAGTTCTGTGACCATCATTAATAAACAAGGACTTAAACTACATGAAACTTAATCATTACTAAACCAATGTTAATGTCATAGATGTGCAGTGCTCTAGACATACATGTACATTGTATCCTGGCTCAGGCAAGGCAGCACGCCGGGCACAAATGATCGTAAAAACGGCGGGTTTTATATATATTTAAAAGTTTTCGACATAGAAGAATGAATTTTGGTAGGTGTATAAAGGAGTGTAAACAAAACATAGTCTGATAAGTTAAGCTAATATAGCCATCGTTATGACGTCACAATTACGTCATATATCCTTTTCTAATAGGTTTCTTATAAATTTTTATTACCTCTAAAAACGTTTTATTATATCTTTTTAAAATCTCTTGTTCATGAGAATGAAATAATCGAAAACCCGTTATCGATAGGTTGAACCAAACGAAAGTTATTAAAGTTTGAATTTTGGTAATTTTCCCGCCAAAAATTGGCGGGAAATAAACAGCATAAAACCATTTATGAAAATGTCGCTTGTTTTAACTTTTACAGTTCGAAATACTGGTGCATCATATTTTGCACAATAATAGAGCTCTTTAGTAGTAACAACGTGTTCTTTTTAGAATTTTGATTTTTTGTGTATAACAGCTTAGAATTGAAGCCCCATTTTTCGTATACGTCATTATGACGTCATAAATATATTTGTGTACCCTCAGAAAATACCCAGTTCAATGTTTTTGGAATTTTATCAATGAAATGCATTTGGCTAACACTCACAAGTCATAGTATTCTCTCTAATGATGTTTTTATAGTCGACAATCTGATTTAAGCTTGAAGTATGACGTCACTAATAATGACGTCATAAAAACAGTAAATCGTCCATAACTTTGAATATTGTTATCGTAGAAAGTTCAAATTTTCGGCAAATTAATATATTTCATAAAAGCTTTCTGATGACGTAATATTTTTGAAACGTGTTTTAAAGGTTAATTTTCACCAAAAAAGGAGGCATCCCTTATGACGTCACAAAACGTCACAATACAGAAATAAGTGTCCCGAAAAATGTAGTCTTACTTTGTTACCAACCTGCCAACATTTCGTCAAATTTAGAGTAGAAGTAAGGAAATGGCGTCACTTTTACGTTTTATGTTACACTCAACCCCGCCGTTTTTATGGTTATTCGTGCCCGGCGTGCAGGTGTAGCCATGCCAGTTTCTTTAGAAGCTGGGACTTCATGGGCAGACAGTACCCATGTACAGATAGTTGCCCGTGGAAATTTGATGTTCTTAAAACAAAATATAAGCCTGAGAACGCATGCTAGTTTTAAGAACATCACAATTCCAAGGGAAACTATCAGGCAATAGTTCTGAGACAGACACACTCTATTTGTCGTTATTGTTCATCACTAAATTGTCTTCCGCTCTCAGCAGGCACTATGTCACCTAATAGTTTGCATTCACAGAGGACAACTATCACGTCACATGATCGCTTTTGGCCAATGAGCATGTGCCAAAATTTTGTGGTGAACTGTAAAGCCTGATAGTTGTGTCCGTGGACGACAACTATCACGTCGCATTATCGCTTTTACCCAATGAGCACGCACCAAAATTTTGTGGTGAACTATAGCAGCCGATAGTGACCCTCGAATGACACACTCTATTGTAAGTTATAATAGAAACTTGCAGCTTAATGTAGTCTAATGTTGTTAAATAGAACATGGATAACCATTACTAGTATATACCATACATGTACCAGTGAATATCATTTTTCGCGTGCTCTGATTGGCTACTCAAACAGTGAATATGATTTCATATTCACCTCCGAGTGAAGCAGCGAACACTTCGCACAAGTTTTTGTCCATTTGACAGAAAATGAAACAACTATTTGGTGCTGGCTATTCACCTGTAATGTGGTATATACTAAAACAATTATTCACCTCGGTGTTGGTGAATAGTGGTGGATATTTACCTCGGCGAAGCGGCTCGGTAAATATCCACCACTATTGACCTCCACTTTGATGAATAATTGTTAAATATTCTACCTGTGAAATAATTATTATTCCATGAACTTGAGTTGTTCCATGAACTCATAACCAGTTATTTTTACTCTCCTCAGATGTATTCTTGTCGT
Organism: Actinernus sp. WN-2022; assembly: GCA_030867875.1. Lineage (NCBI taxonomy): Eukaryota > Metazoa > Cnidaria > Anthozoa > Actiniaria > Actinernidae > Actinernus > Actinernus sp. WN-2022. Next base: position 36,336,759 of record JAOWCC010001210.1, read on the forward strand.
TGTCAGCTTAATATTAGCTGCATTGAGTACGGTACATACGGATGAGGTAAATTATGAGGAGCTTCTATTTGCACCTGTATTTATTGTGGTGAGTAGTCATGAAATTGAAGGGTTGTGTGCAAAAAGGGCATAATTGCTCTTGATCACATTCTAAATTCTCCCTTAGAAAACAAAGAAATTGAAGGAGAATTTAGAATGTGATCAAGAGACACTTATGCCCTTTTTGGACACAGCCCTTCAATTGATATCTGTGGTCAGGGCTCAACACTAACTTTTAAGACTTGTTGCCACTGTGGAAAGGTAAAGAAGATACTACAGTATACTTCCCAAACCAAACTTTTTACTTTCCACATGAAAATTTTACTTTCTACTGGGGGTAATTGTTAATGTCGAACCCTGATGGTTTGTAGTCTCATAATTTATATCTTTAATTTAAATCAAACTAGGTTAATTTAAATCAAACTGCGTAGGTTAATTTAAATCAAACTGCGTTGGTTAATTTAAATCAAACTAGGTTAATTTGTGAAGTATCCAAGATTCTGATAACTAAAGGGAATTAATTTTTTGGGGGGATTCATAAAAAAAGATGTTTAAAGTTTTTTGGAGGAATTTAAAAAGGAAAAAAAAAACACCCACCTCTCCCCTACAAAATATTTTTGATGACCCACACGTCCCCTCTACTTTCTCCCCATTCTGTCCCATTTCCATAAATGAAATAAAGGCAAAAGAAAAGCGAATTACCGCTAACATTGTATCTGGAAGAAGACTTCTAGGAAAGAGCTAAACAGTATCTTAAAGTAACGAGTACATCTAGGATCTTGGAGTAACCCTCGTACTCGTTAGACTCGCTGCTTTCCAAATAGAACAAGAGGCTGCACGCAGCCTGAACTCTGGCATATCTTTTGGAAAGGTGTAACACGGACAATCTCATACACCTGGGTGTTTGGCAAAATCAGATGCGAAATACACACACACAGTCGATCTGAACTCCACACAGTCAAGTGAACACAAGTAACACTAGATCATGAGTGAACACGAGCGATTTCAAGTAAGCAACGGCAGTGTAGGATAACACAGGTAGCCCCAAAATACTAGGATCCAAGTACTACATATAAAATGAGGATCTGATCTAGAAACTCCACACAAGTCAGAACACAAGTGGACATGAGTGCACTAGTCCTTCATAATTTCATAATGGCCATATTTCGCGACACCTAATTTTCACGATTTTGTGAACTCAAAACACCATTAAAGCACTTATATTTCACTTTAAGCTTATATGTGTGGTCACTTGATTTTCGCGTCACTTTAATTTCGTGACTTTTTTTAAATCGCGAAAAACGCGAAATTAAAGTGACGTGAAAATTAAGTGTAACAAGGTCGCTAGCATGTTAGACGTGGTAGATGCTAGCTACATGTACGTCATAGCGTGTGTTGGGTAGTGCCATGCAACATGTTTGGTTTATAATTTTGGATTTGGCCATGCCATTTCCATTTTGCACTACCAGATCCTCTTCGGAGAGATCCACATCGCTATAGCACTTTGCTCACATCTCCAGCTCCCACACGTGTTAGCGTGATGGCTGGGGTTTAAAGCAGCTTTTAGCTCGCCCTTGGAGTAACCAGATTCTGAGGCCTATAATCTTTAGTGAGGCTGATGGTCTTGGGGGTTATGCCATGCTGATGAGTCCTAACAAGGACAAAACAGCTGTATATGGTACTTGCCACTCCACGAGTAATAAGATGTGAGCATGCGTGTTAGATGCTAGATACGTCATAGCGTGTGTTGGGTAGTGCCATGCACGTGCTTGGTTTATCGTCTTTAGTTAGTTTTTTCGGGTTACCTGAATTATCATTGTGGTACCCTCTCTGTATTTTTGGGCTACCTGTGTTATCCTAGGGTACCCTGGCTTAGTTATTTCGGGTTACCTGTGTTATCTGCGTAGTACTTATCATGTCTATGTATTTTCGGGCTACCTGTGTTATCCTAGGGTACCCTGACTCAGTTGTGTCGGGTTGCCCAGTGTGTTTTCAGTGAGATACCCTCTCTGTATTTTCGGGCTACCTGTGTTATCCTTAGGGTACCCTGACTTAGTTGTTTTGCTAGCATCACACCGGGTGTTGTTTGCATATTTTAAGCATGATCGAGTGCCACTACATGGCAGTTGAAAACATGGCAGTTAAAAACTCAGTATTACATGTATGGCTCCCTGTGGTCAGCCAACGTTTTCAAAGTTTTGATTTTGATTTACAATGTGACAAACATCAGGAGTTGTATGTTGATTCATTAAATATTGTAACCGTCTATCAGTTTAGTGCTCTTGAAACCATTATTTTAGGGTATTTAGTTCTCTTTTTATATTTAGTTGAAATTTTCCGATGTAGTTTTAGTTTTAGTAATTTTGGGATGGCATCAACAAAACCTTTGAGCTTCAGTAGTAGCTCAACAGTCTGCCAACTGGCCATGGTGGACACAGGAAACAAATTTGGTTGCAGAAAGGTTTTACAGAGCCCGAAAGCACATTGGAGAACATGTCAGGAAGGCCCACAAGAGTGAATACCTTGCCTGGGATGTTTACGAAGCCTGAAACAACTTTCAAACACCTCTGGATATGCCAGTTTACAAATTACAGTGGCAGGTTTCCAGCCAGTGAAGTTTGCTACGGTCGTTCATTCCCACAAGGTTACATTCTCTTCCCTGGGAAGAGAATAGATGAGTAAATTTGGTAGATTCTCATTGAGAAAGCATGGCAAAACATGATACCTTTGATATCCGGTCACTGAAATTGAAACTTGCCAGAATTTGTTCCTCTTCAGCCTCAATCTCAGTAACAGCATTGACAATAATACATAGATGATTTACTAAATGAATGCCTTTGAGCGAGAGCACTGTGTAGTACATTTTAGCTGTCGTATCACAAACTGAAATCATTACATTTTCATGATTTATGCATATATCATTAAATAGCCCGAAACCAACTCGTGCATCTTGTGACTGAGGTCAACAGAGTATACATGATAACAACAAGTATGGAAACGCGAGTCACAGTCATATAATTTTCAAATCTCTTAACCAGCTTCTTTTTATAGCCCTTTGACCTGAACATACCCATAGCGAAATACCCATTAAAAATTTTGCTCAAAATGTCCAAATGTTATTAACGAGAGAGATATAATTCGTATTAGTTTTCCAAATGAAAATTAAGAGAACATGAACTAAGAGTTATTTTACCCGGATATCGCGTTTTAGAGATAATTTATTATATGTAGTCTAAGAAATCGCAATTAATTGATAAACACAACAAAATAATGGTCTGACAGCCTGATCATGTGGCATTATCCCAACTCGCTTGTCATCACTATCTTTAGAAAGCAAGCCTATAGCCTACTTTAACTACTGCACACAAACACTCTACAGCTCTCTATCATACATGTACGTTTATCTATCAACTTGGAAATTAAACAAATGTATGCTAATGCCACATTCCCTCTTGTAATTGACCTATATCATTATGACGTCAAATCAAAACAATCTATTGTTTAAACGCTAAGGATCACGGTCGTGGGAGGGGGACAAAACAGCAACAACACAAAGGAAATCACTATCAAATGCATTTTGAAGAACGTAGAATAGCGGTAACAGTCACCAAATACGGTAAATATTGTGGGATAAACATTGATACAGCTGATATGTGGAAACCAGACAATTCGAAGTTAAATTTTCCTCAGCAGAGCAGATTTAGTTCAAAATTCTATTGTTCAAGTTGATTCTGTCCCCCTCATAAACAAGCCGTGACGTCATAATGATATAGGGTAATTATTATGTGATGTAAACAGTGTGAAATAAATGTGTAACTTCAATGTTCATGTCTACTGGTTAATTGCTTTATCAAAGCATCTCTGACCCACATGGTTATATAGCAGTGAAGGTTGACAGTATTTGATTTTTTTTCTCTCATCTATAGAACAAAAAAAAAAGAGACAGACTGTATTTTAAGACTCTGGAGGCTGCCTAGCAGCGCCAGAGTAATAAAACACTGACTATAGAACAAAATGGCAGTATGCATTCCAAATAACAAACTTGTAACTCCTGGGAACAAAGAAGTGGCTCTAAGAAAGCTGTATAATATTATTCTCTTGTTCTCTCGTCAAAGAATCGCTCACAGAGGATGTGAAAAGATGCAATCTGGATAAATGATTGAGAACTACATGTAGTAACACAGAAATCACTCACAAAGTTATCATTGGTTCTGTCTCACTTTGCCATTTCCATGCGGAACAACGGCCAGTAACAAGCAGATCTATTAAAGCAAGCTACATGTAAAACGTACATACCCACTCCAAGCAAAATTAATTCCTAACACTATTATAAATCCTGTGAACTAATCCAAACCCTAACCCAACATAAAAAAAACCTTAACCTCAGTAAACCAAATTGCTCACTAATTTAGGCAGGGCTTCTGACAGGGTGTGAAAAAAAGGAAAATTGTGTGGGGAAAATGGCCGATTGTGTGGCAAAACAAATTGTGTGATTTAAACAAGATTTCTGAACAAGTAAATTAAAAGAACTATAAAGCATCTTGGTAGAAGGGTAATTGCTGTGTTTTATCACAATCATTATAAAACCGTACTTCACATGTAATTTTAGCCACACCCCTATAACTTCAGCCTGATAAACAAAAGCCTCTTTTGCCAAAAAAGTTTAAGGAAAAACATTGTGTATACACAGCAAGAATAATATTTTGTTTGAGTTCTTAAACACTTGTATTTGAAGCAAAACTTTTTTCAGGATTAAGAGATCATAATATCGCAACTTCAAATATGGTTACTGAACTTGCCTTGTGATTTCATACAGTGTATATATGTTACAGGTCAAAATTAATTTCAGGTCATTTTTTTCAACCTACATGTAGGTAATTTTTTAAGGTACCTATCAATCATTCTAAAAAGGGATTTTTTTTGGGGGGGGGGGGGGTTAAAATTGAAAAAAAGTTCCACCCACCTCTCCCTCCCTTACAAAACATTTTGACCCTCTCTCCTCCCTATCTACGGTGCTCACCATTCCCTCTCCCTAACCCCTTTTCCCTTCTCTACCCCCACAACCAACTTAGTACAACCAACTTAGTATTAAATCACTCATTAATGACACCTCAATAAAATTATTACTACTTACTTTTGTTTCACTTTTTTGTTCACCGGACTCAAACCTGCAACCCTTCGCTTGGAAGACCAGGACTTTACCAATTGCACCACAGAGACTTGCGTTGGAGATCCAGTCACGTTTTTTGGAATAATATAGCTTTTCTTTTCAAAATTAGGTACTAGTTGAATCCCTCTTGGCCACTTAATTTTATTCAACACACGCGCACTACTAACAAAGTCGGACTTGGGAAACGCCCTGAGTTGCATGATTAAAAGTAGGAAACTGTGAATCTAACCGACTTTTATAGAACTAAAAGCAAACAAAGAAAGGGATTTAGAATAGGATTTCACCTGATTTTGTCTCACTTTATATTTAGAAGAAAGTTTCTATGGAAGAGTGAAACGATATCTGTAAAAAGCGATGAAATAAGATAATCTCCGACACTCTGTTTATAGACTGCAGAACTCTCGTCTCGAGTTGGAGCAAAGTACTTTCATTGACAAGAAAATTATGGAAGTAAACCAGCTTCTATTAAACCTTATAGCAAAGATGTGCACAAAGGAATGATTTTTAAAATGGGAGCAACTATCGGCGGGTGTAAAGTACAGGTCACAGGTCAGGTTGTTAATTCTAAGATAAATCCTAATCCTAGCTATACAAACCTAACCCTAACCATCGGACGAGTTCACAGGTAAACGATGGGTTCTCACTCACCTAGAGCTAGGGTTCCCAGGTAAACAAGAAGTGACCTGACCTGTGATCTGACCTGTAACCTGACCTGTACTTTACACCTGCCGGAGCAACTATAGAATACCCAGCCATTTGGGTAATTAATAACTCATTTTCTCAAATTTTCATACAAACCTTCTAAAACATAACTCACCAATTTAAAAAATCCCTAACCATTTTCGACCCCAAAATCATTCATAGAACGACACTACATACAATGTACATCTGCACTATAATGGAGAATTTAGCACAGTTTTCAAGTGATCTTTTGAGAAGTGGCTGGAGAAAGGTATAGTGGGCTGTTCTGTCCTGTCATCAGATCTAGAGAATTATATACTGCACGGAGGACATTATTTAAAAAAATTCCCTAACCATCAGTAAACATAAGTTCCCAGGTAAGCCAAACCAAACCTAAACCACTAAAGAAATGAACAACACAGACAAGCTAAGGTACATGTATTTTTATTGCAAAATATTTCAGTAGAACTTGATATCTTATTACTACAATTTGCCATCCTCAACCTAAGCACAAGGAACTATGAAAAAGTCATATACTGTCTTGTTTAATAGGAATTTTAAAAAGGCTGAATTTGATTTGACCTAAGTTGATTCAATTTGACAACTTGACCTAGGTTGATTCAATTTCACCTAGGTTGAATCAATTTGACCTACATTGTAGGTTGAAAAAAATGACCTAGATTAAAAAAATGACTTAGGTTAAAATAAATTTGACCTGAAAATAAATTTGACCTGTAGCATATATTTTAACATGCAGTCTTTAAATCACTCTGGAATTCTTTGTCTTTTATACCTCATTAACGAACAACATTTCCAAGGAACCTCATTCCTTTAATTGCAAGAGAAAGGAAGGTTTTTTTGGCAGAACTATACTAGGATAAGTCCATGTCCACTGTCTTGGATTTTCATACAAATCAACTAGTGCCAATCCCTCACATGCAAAATTGGGAGGAACACCTCAGTGGTCGTTGATCAATTCTTTCGTGCAGCTAGCTGCTAACATGTTTTGGAAGGTAAATGAGCTTAATCATGTTTAAATATTCTGAAAATTCTAATATAATTTTATTATGAGTTTTGGGAGAGTTTTTGATTTATTTTTTTCAAATTGAATAATGTTTTCACTGATTACGTGAAAATTGCTAAATTAAGCGTTGGATGCGATTTCAGGCCGACTCTGCAATATTGCACAAGTGCATCCTATCTAAGCTAGTCACTAATTTAGAGGGGTGTCCCTCTGACAAATTTATGCATAGCATTGTATTGTATTATATCGACATAACAATAGTTTAACAATACAATACAATACAATAGTAGAACGATGCACTACAATAAAATAGAAAACAATGCTGTGCATAAATTTGTCAGAGTATTGGACAAGTATGGTAATTTAGGGTTTTTAGGGGCGCTTGATAACTACACAACACAGAAAAATAATACTTCTTCTATGGTCTTGTGAACTAATCCAAACCCTAACCCAACATCAAAAAACCTAACCTCAGTATATAAATATACATGTATATATTAATAAAATTCGATTGCTCACGAATTTGGGTGTTTAGGGCTTACACTGTAAGTCACTAATTTAGGGTATTTATAAGGGCTACTCACTGTCACTAATTTTGGGTTTTTAGGACTACTGGTCACTAAACAACAGAAAAATAATGCTTCTTCAATGGTCTTGTGAACTAATCCAAACCCTAACCCAACATAAAAAAGTGCTGCCAAAGGCCTGGCACAAGTAATTGATGTCTGCCAATTTCATTTATTAACTAAAGGAGCTAAACTTCAATGATGCCATTTTAGTCGTATTAAAATAATTATCTTCTTTAAGATTGTAAATTTCAAATGTCTGACACCTTAAAAACAACCGTATAATGAAGAAATTCATTGTTATGACTCAATTCATTTTTACCTAGTAAATAGCATAAATCAATAACTGTACACCTGTATCTATTGTGGTGAGTATTCATCAACTTGATATCTTTGGTTTGTTCTTGCATATCATACATTACATATTATTACTTGTATGCTCTATCTTTGATTTAAAAGTCAAACTGCAGAATAGAATGTGAATACATGTGTTGTAATCAGATCTATTTACTATAGATGAATGTAAATTGCAATCAGTGGATTTTGGGACGAACTTCGTAACTACATGTAGTATAAACTGAGAATGAAAGATGTACAACACATACATTTACACTGCTAGAATGTTACATGTAGGTGATCGAGCACAAATAAAGTCAGAGTGTTTGAAAGGAGAATGAGTGACAGCACTGTGAGGGCCTTCAAAATAAGCCCACAGCTGCTGGAGTTCCGGCAGTTGTTTTGAGCTACATGTATATAACTCCGCTGGTTGTTTACTCTTTATCAATGAATAATGACACTTCTGCTTGACTTTTAGCCTTTGGTGTGTTGTTTTGTCACAGCTGCTTACTTTCTCGAAACTTGACCATTAATTTTACTATGAAATGTTTTGAAACCACTGGTGTGGTACTAAATATATACATATATACAACCGCCTCACTGGTTAGCTGAGTTGGTAGAGCACGGTCTAGAATGCGGGAGGTCGGGGGTTCGAATTGGAACCCGGCCGCGTCCTTGGGCATGGACATTTATAAGCTGTTGGCCTTATCTCCTTCTACTTCTAATCAGTATTTGAAGGGGACGTGAAAGAACCTGCTGTACTACTCGAAAAAGAGAAGGGGATTGTCACCCGGTACAGCAGCCTGGCCATTGTACTAACCACACACTCAACATTGTAAACTGCGTGGCAGCCATTGGCGCTGTAATAGCAGCCCGAAAAATTCACTGATGGGATATGTCAGTAAAATGTAAAGCGCCATGAGACTGGTATATGGCGCTATATAAATATGGCCTATTAGTATTATTATTAGTTACCTGTACAGTCCCAGAACAGAGAGCAGATAAATTCTACAACAATAAAGTACCAATGTGGGTTCTGCCCGGTAATATCTAGTGACACTACAATTTCTGCTAAATTGTATGCAGATACATTTGTAAGCTTCTGCTAGTTAGTTTTCTTATTATTATTTAATTAATTATCTTTCACCAGCCCCTGCCTTGAATAGTATTGTTTGTGCTAACTTGTAGTTTGGCAAGTATATTAATTCTTTGTAAGTGTTTTTTTAATAATAAATGGTTGTAGTTGTATTTTAAAATAATTTATTTTTAAAAACAAATAGGGGAAGAAAGGGAGAAGAGAGGTAAAAGGAGCCTTCTTCTTCCCCTCTTCTTTGCTGTTTACGCCACTTCGCAGGCTAATATTATTACATAATTATTATCTGCTGAGACAACAATGTATTTGAGAGCAGAGTGTTTTTATGTGAGGTACATGTACATGTAATAATGAAGTGGAGTTCATGATTTATCATTCCTTTTATTTTTATTTTTCAGGAAATTTTGCTTGTAGTAATATTTGTAACAGAGTATGTACTTCGTTTATGGGCAGCTGGCTGCCGTAGTACATATGTAGGAATAAATGGAAGGTTGCGTTTTGCCAAGAAAACTTATGCTATTTTAGGTATGTATGTAGGTTTGTACACATTTTTTTACCAATGAAGGTAATATAGTTTCGAATTGGATACCAAAATTTGATGTTGGTACATGTAGGTTGTCAGTAGATTGATTATTAATGTCAGGTTGTCTGTGGGCTGTTGGTAGATTGTCAATAGGTTGCTGGTGAAAACCCTGTTGGTGCATGTATGTTGTTGGTACATTGTTGGTGGGTTGTCAGCTGATCCTTGTGATCTTGAGTTTTGGATAGATTTACAGCAATCTTCAGTCGATTTACAACATTCTCAAGTTCTCACTTAGCCGTGGATCTGAAAATAGACTTGGGAGATTACACAAAATAATTAGAGGATTTACCCGGTAAGATCTTGTTGGAACAATTGTAGGTTAATTGTTGGTGGATTACCTTAGTAAAGCTGTCAGTAGGTTTTTGGTGCTTGTCGGTATAGGCTGTCAGTCAATAACCTACATGTACCAACAACGAAATTTGGTACCCAATCCAAAACTACAGTATTACCCAGAGGCTCATTGTTTTCTGTTTTCAGGACTCATAAATTACTTGGACCACCTAGCTGTGGTCTTAAATTGGTCTCTGTGTCTTATTTGTATTTTTATTATTATTAGTTTCTTCTTCATTGCAAGTAGGACATTGCATATTCAGTCCATGATTGTGGGCCTGATGAACGGGTTTTTCAGTAAAAGTACATGGCTACTGCACCGACACATATATCAGACTTTGATATGCAATATTCTATTTACGTTTTAACTACTTTTATTGAGCCAAAATACATGAATCTTTTCATACATGTAATTTGCTGCAATTCTTGCTTTTTAAAAAGCAACGTTTATGGGCCATTCCACACAATAACTTGTATTTCCTAAATTCCCTTGAGTCCCTAAAACACACAGCAACACTTTGTGGTGACAGGCGCAGGCCTACAGTATATTTATTATTCGTACATCTGCACAATTACGTAAATTGGGTACTCATACAAGCATGATCTAATTAATGCGTAACACGTTTGAGACGAAACAACGAAACAAGTAGTGTTTACAACATGAGCAGGAGTGTTGTATCAGCCTATACAATCTCGAGCCGGAGGCGGTCGGCTTTTTCCAGCATGCTCACTGGTCAGACACATGATTTTTTTTCTAAATGCTTTTGAAAGGAAAGTGTGCACGGGGCTGTACAAGTCATAATTATGATAAATGTTTGTATCTCCAAGCTGTCATGTACATTGTAATGATCTGTTTATTATTCAACAAGCTATTAATTACCGGGGTGGGAGCTGGCATGGCACAGTAGTTAAGCGCTTCGCCTCTCTGACCTCTGTGGCCCAGGTTCGATACCCGGACGGGGTGCCATATGTGAGTTGAGTTTGTTGGTATCTCGCTCTTGCTCCAATGGTTTTTCTCCGGGTCCTCTGGATTTCCTCCCTCCACAAAAACTTACATGCTAAATTCCAATTCGATCTATGGGTTAGCCAGGTCCTGGCATTGATCAGCCCCTTTGGTTGTTTCAGGTCCCATTAGAAATTCAGAGATTTTTTTAATTACCAGGTTTTTATGTGCAACATGAACATCACAGTGCTCTGTGTAAGTAATTTTTGAGCTTTCACGAACATGAACTAAAATTATCACTTTTAACATTGCACATAAAACCTGGTACACGTATCGTATGGCTTGGTGAAGAATAATAAACAGTAATATTATGTCATACTGCATGGTCTTCGTACTTGTCTCATAATAGAATGAGACATTAGTACAGGCTGCCTGTGGTATGTGTGTTACACACAGACAGATAGCATATTATTATAGAAGGTATTTGAGGTTCATTTGTGTACACCATGTGCAAAGTTCTATGCATAACCTCTGACAGTTTTTATGAAATAAATCTTTTTTTCTCATACAGTACAGCTAAAAAATAATGCACTCGCAAGAACTTCTTTTTGCGGAAGAAGTTGACTTATTGCGCTTATAATTAATTATCAACCGCAAGAAGTTTGACCCGCAAGAACTTCTTAAACGCAAGAAGTTAGAACCGCAAGAACTTCAACCGCAAGAAGTTCAACTTAATTCAAACGGGTTGAAACTCTCTTACTAATTAACGTAAAGTCGTCCCTTCGACTGGAAAGAAACAATTATGTTACATTTTGCAGACTGAAGTTCACGTTCTGCGGGAAACATCAAATTAAAGTACTAAAGAAATTTATTAGAACAACAAAAACAAACTATGCAGCAAATTTATCGAATTTTGGAAGTGAAATTTCACGTCTTACATTGGAATTCAAGTGCAACTTTTCGCTAATACTGCTGTTGAATAATAGCTAGGTTGATTATAATTATGACAAATGGCCCTAATAAGAGTTGTGTTCTTTATTGAATCCCACCGCCACCCATGTGTTCAGCTGACTATTAAATAAGACAAACACTTCAGAAATATTAAAAGTAAAAACTCTGATACAGTAGCCCAAAACATTTTCGCCTTTCACTTCTTTATAATATTTATCACCGCCATTTGTGTGTATCGGCAAAGGCACTTAACTCCTTGCTGCTTCACAGCTCGCTTATAACACATCCTCCCATATATTCTGATAACCTTACTGAAAATCGTTACTTAAAAATGTAATATGGAAGCCTGAGCTTTCGGCACAAAATAATAACAAGATCGCTTCAGTTCCCGTTATAAATACCGGTGTTGCGAGGCCAGCTTTATAGTTTGCCGTGCAAAGCATAACACCAAATAAACTTTAGTGTCTGTAGTTTCACATTTATGGCACATCCCTGTGTTGCAGAAGGTTTCGGCTCAAATCATTGCAAATGTTCGCAGTCCTAATAATTTATAAGGCATATTTTCGAAATTAAAATCTCAAGTTCTTGGCGTCTGAATTTCTCCACGTGCAATCAGTCAGGTGTGAACGTGTCAGTCTGAGTTTTGATTGCTGCACTTTCTGAAGCCAAGTTGGCAATGAAACCGTGTAAAACTATACTCTTAGTCTTACCAGAAAACTTCTACTGGAAAAGTGGAATCCTTTCGAACTAAATGCGCTTTAATTCATTGAATAGTGAGTGACTGTCTTCCCAAAACTTTAAAGGTCAAAAAGAAGTGGTAATTTGCATTTTGCGATTGACTCAACAATAATCGCTAAACGTGCAAATCAAAGAAGTTGGATCGAACTGCAAAACCAGGGAAACCTGGCAAAACGAAAGAAACAATTACAGTGCGACTACTGAAAGTGGGGCCACTTAGACAACAAGAACCAATCACATTGTAGAATGAAAACAAAGCATATTCAGATTTCCACCAAGTCAAGTACATTGTACATGTAGCATTGTTCTTTGCTAGCTGTTGATTGGCTAAATTTAAGTCACCGAAGTTGTAATGCTTTGTTTTCGTTCTGCAATGTGATTGGTTCTCGTTGTCTAAGTGGCCCCGCTTTCAGTAGTCGCACTGTAATAAACACTACCATAAACGAAAGCAAATTGTTAAAAACATCTCTATGTCTTTGAATTTTTTTTTTTTTTTAAATATTACCGAAAGTCTTTCTTAATAAATTTGCCATACACACTTGTAAACAAACCACGATCTAGCGTGCATTGTACTCGCATTTCGAAGTTTGGACTTGAAACTTTTTGTATTGTTTAACTTTGTGCATGTCCTTGCAGTTGAGCCGCAAAAAGCGGATTATCCACTCTTTACTTCTTGCGTGTTCTTGCGGTTGAGCCGCAAAAAGCGGGTTATCAACTTTCTTGCTGGTTCTTGCGGCGCAAGAAGTTCTTGCGGGACTTCTTGCGGGTGCATTATTTTTGAGCTGCACTGTATAAGCTTTGATTACAATAATATTAAATGACAAACATCAAATTAATGATTGTATATTCTTAATTGCCTTTGTTAGATGGTGTAGTTATTATATCTTCGATTGCTGCATTAGCGGTAGCTGCACAGGAGGCATCTACCCCTATTAGGTAAGTAAAGCCCTAAACCATTACTTCGCAGCTCGTGCCAAAAGTGCAATGTGTATTCATAGTTAATAGAGTGGAATGGTTATGAAACCCAGTGACCTTCTTTGTTATAATATCTTAGTTCGCTTTTTTCAACTGTACACAATAGATATTGGATTATGTTAATCGTTCAGCCAGTAGAAACGTGTGGGTTCATGCAGTCATTCAGGGGATGCTAATGAACTATGACTGTGAACACCCTTACCAAAATTTGTTATACAAAATGTATACATTATTTATACAAAAAGTATACATCATGATGTATACATTTTGTATACTAAAATGCATTAATAGGTATAGTCGTATTGTATACATAATGTATACAATGTATACATTTTACATATACTATTTGGAACTAATGTAAACAAAAAATGTATACAAAATGTATACAACACAAAACAAGATGTATACAAAAAGTATACATCATGATGTATACATTTTGTATACTAAATGCATTAATAGGTATATAGTCATGTATACAAAATGTATACAAAATATATACAATGTATACATTTTACATATACTATTTGGAACTAATGTATACAAAATGTATACAACACATTTAACAAAATGTATACAAAATGTATACATCATGTTGTATACATTTTGTATACTAAATTCATTATTAGGTATATATATAGTCATGTATACAAAATGTATACAAAATGTATACATTTATAAATGGAGGGGCTCAGTTTTGATGTATACATAAAGTATACATTATTTGGGGCTTGTATACACCAAAATATCACTTTTGCAGGCTTAAAACTTTTGTATACAAAATGTATACAATACAGTTTAATATGGTTATATATATGGTATATTCTCTACACTTTTCTAAGTTGGGAATAGTTTATAACATTCTAAGCTATTTCATTCAAAAATAATTGGAGGAACAAGTTCAATACAGTATTCTTATAACAACACAGTCATGTTCATGAAGTGAAAAATACATCGCAACACAATTTAAAGACAATATTACATGTTTCACAATTTAAGTAGTCTGATTAAACCACTCTAGTTAGTGATATTACAAATATTGAGTAGCTTTGTTAATCTCATTACATAATTTGTGATATAATACATTAGGTGCGTCCAGGTGAAAATGGCAGGTAGGATCCTGGCCATCCCATGTGAGATCCCAATGTTGTCCCAGTTGGGATCCCACATGGGATGGCCGGGATCCCATCTCGCATCCCAACAGGGATTTTGGAACGATTTTCCACCTGGGATTTTACCTGGGATCCCACACAGGATCCCACCATGAACTGGGATCCCAGCCAAAACCTGGAATAAACTTCATCCCACCTGGGATCCCAACATCCCAACAGGGATTTTTGAACGATTTTCCAACTGGGATTGTACCCCCACCTAGCTTGCATATTCAGTTGATACTAGCTGTCATTCGACCTATGCTGGATCCCACTTGAGATAACAGATACTTAACAGGATTGGCAGCCTGCATGTAATAAATTATATACCAGTAGTGAATGGCATAGGCCCTTCTATACATTTGTAGCCACTATATAAGCTCTTATGGTATGATTAAACCCCTGGCTAGACTGGTAACATAAAATCTAAATAACTAACTTGCTATTATAAATGATTTAATGTCCATTCGATTACATAGCCTCATCTATAGTGTACTGGCTCACAAAAACTGAATCCACACGATTTCTAGCTCATGTACTTGATCTGATTAGCAATTGATAGACCTCTTCTTGTTCAAGCACTTGCGAGTCATCAAGTGCTGTGCCTACGATAGAAGACAGTAAGATGTTATAATTTACTGAATATGAGGGATGTACATTGTATGTAGCAAGTTATTTTCCAAAATTGCATACATGTAGTATTCATAGAACACATACTGTTCGAAAAGATTGTAATGTAGTGAGAAGTGAAATATCCCTTAAAAAGTGAAATTTTACTTCTGTCAAGTTTTCAGGTGAATTTCTATTTCCGAACTAGCCCTAGCTATAAACTACATGTAATAATAAAGTGAAATTCCATATATATTTCACAATGTCCACCAATTTACAGACGAAAACTCGAAGAACTTTAAACTATTGACTAAATTTGTTTGAATTGCAAATTATGTATAAACACGTGATAAAGCAATATTGTACAAAGTGAAATTTCAGTTAAAAATAAATTACAAATATCACTGATAATGCATGTACATGTATCAATGTTAAGCCACAGGGGGAGGTTCTCGGGCAGATGTGTGGCATTTGATCAATCTTGGCCTCTCCACCCTGGGGAATTTGAATACAAGCTTTGCCTCAGGGTGTGGACATTTGAATTCGAACGGTTGAGGACTGTGTCCTAGTCTATTGTTTCCTGAGTCGCCATCTTGGATCTTGGAAGGTATGAATTTCAAAAATCGTTTTCATCTGTTTTCATTAAGTTAAAAAGAACGCTTCACATTTATTTGGGATCACCTCCAGTTCCCCCATTGTTTCAGCTGTATATATGTAGTTTAAGGAGGAATTTCGTTGCCCCAGGTGGGGCAATTTGATCACAATTGACAATTTTTTCTTTACCCAGGGTGGGGAATTTGACCAAAAATTCTAGAAAAAAGTCAAATGCCGCACATCTGCCCAACCACCCCCCCCCCCCCTCCCTCCCCCCTCCCTCCGGCTTAACATTGACACATGCATAATTATTCAGTCTTTATAAAAGTACTACTGTTCGAAGAGAGTGAAAATATCTCACTCCATGACGAGATTTTGATCGATCCTTTTGCTAAAAGATTCACTCTACATAAACTTGATAAACTTTTTATGTGGATTTGGTCATCAAAATGGATAAGGCAAAACCTTTCAAATTATAATGAAAACCACGAGGAATGCTCGAACCATTCCAACAACAGCTGAACTAAAAGTATGATAACCTTGCGCGACATTCCTTTTTCTTGTTAACAACCACAACGATTGAATGATCACATCTTACCTTTATAGTTTTCTTATCTCCCATGTGTTTTGAAAGGCCTTTGCTCAGTCTGGAAGCCATATTACACAAGAGATTGCATGTTGTGCCGCCGAATCGAAGTTGTTAGTTTTGAAAATGTGCGATGTGCCCGCACAATTCAGGTCAGTGGTCTTTAGATAAGCAATGCATCCTGGGATCAGTTCACAGCCGCCATCTTTGTTTGTTGTTGACTAGAGCTGGCCGGGAGTGCTTCATCTGAGGATTAATTGCGAAATAGTCTGGCTATATATTCGATGAATCTAATACGCTAATGAACTGGTCAACCAACTCATCTTCAACTGTTTTGCTGTGTCTATCTGGGAAAGCACGTACATGTAAGTCGTAAGGCCATTTTAACACCCGAGCCGTGGGCCTGTCAGAACGGATCGTCAGAACTGGTTCTCACTTTTAGTTTTATTCCTGTGACGGCTCACAAATACCAACCTATATGTTTTCTTCTGCTATTCTGGTTGCATGAAGCCTTGACCTATAGTGCAACCAGCAATAAGTTGCATCAGGACTTTGTTGTTTCTAACGGTCCACTTGATCGATCGCTGAGCATGTATCCCTCGTAGACATCAAGTTTAAATATACTGCCAACTCACACAACTCCTTACTCGTAATTTGTACTTTATTTCTGTGTAAATCTCATAATGTTTCAGCCAGTCATCAAAGTTCCTCTTTCCCGGAGAAATTTATGAAATCTACGCTTCTGTAAGTGACTTTAGATCGTGTGAAAGGAAACCTGTGAAAGCTATCAAAAATCACACATGACTGGCGTGTGGAATGTGGGTGCATGTACTCTATAATAATATTAAATTGTGAACATTTTGACTTGTTGTATTACTACTGCATCTGTAGGATTTTGTGGGATTGTTGTAATTATAGGACTTAATACTTTATAATGATATGATATAGAGCAGGATACCAGGTGGGATTTTTATACATGTATCATGTCAGGTGGGATTGCCAGGATCCCAATGTTCCTCCTGGGATTCTGTCTGTCCCAACAGCTATCCCAGCTTTAAGAGTCGGAATCCCTTAGTAGTGGGATATAATGTTATCATTCCAGGTGGAATAACTGGGATCCCATCCAGGATCCCAGGTGGGATATTGTTATTATCCTACTGTCCCACCCAGGATCCCATCTGTCCCAACAGCAATCCTGGCTTTAGATTTTGGATCCCAGGTGGGATTTTGTTATCATCCCATGCGGGATTGGTGGGATCCCACTTCTGTCCCGCCTCTATTTTTACATGGGTGGTATCTGCATGCTACATGTAACCACAATATTATTTTTCACTTTTTCAAAAGTTCATTTCTCACTGATTTGAAAATTTTATATTTTGATGATTTCTTTTATGATTCTTGAGAAAAGTCTCAATAATTGTGTTATTTCTAGAGCCCAAAATCCTTTGGATGTAAAGCTTGTCACTGGAAATTAAAGAATAGCTGTTTTTATTCTGAAATGTCATTGGTAAGATCTTGTGCCTCAAGTGGCCCTGGCTCAAGTCGTCACACTGTAATGTATATAGTTCATCTAAACATGATTCAGTTATCCCATATGTATTTCAGTCCTGTATGGCTGTCAAATTACAAAGTAATCAGATAGCATATTACACTTTGTGTAATATAGTATGGATATTTTGTGTATGGACAGTATACAAATTTATTAAACAAGTGTAATTCTCTTTTAAAAGTTTTTAGTTGAATTTATTTCAGCCATTCATGAAGGCATCACCAGAATAACTTAATTTATTTTACATTGAATAATGTTGATGTATACATTTTGTATACACCACAATTTAAATGCCTCTATCATTCCTCACTTTGATGTATACTTATTGTATACACTATAATTTTGGTTAGCCCTCAGTAGTATTGATGTATACTAAATGTATACATCATCAGTCTGTTTGATTTCTCAGCTTTATGGTGATGTATACTTAATGTATACACCAAGATCATGTTTCAGCATCCATATTTTCCCTCAACTTTGATGTATACATAATGTATACATTTTAACTCTGATGTATACTTTATGTATACTTTAATGTTCAGTTAGCATGTTATGAAAATTGCCATTTTTGCTATATGTACATTTGATGTATACATTGTACATCAGATATACATTTAACCCTAAATGTATGATTGATGTATACCTTTTGTATACTAAATGTATACAAAACAGAGGCTCATTTTGGTAAGGGCAATCTTTTGTCTTACCCCCTTCCAACATAAATCGTCAGTAGCACCTTTGGTAGCCCCTTTGAAGTTTGCCGGGTTTCATAACCATTTCACTTTATTAACTTAGTACTGTATGGTGTATTGAAGTCAAATTTGCTAACACTAAATCTTGACAACTCAGTTTTTCAACAAAGTTCACCTGACTGCTTCCCCAGCCTGGCTTCCTAAAAGTCATATGAATGGTAGAATTATTTCATGTCCTCAGCAAAGTTCATTTCACCCCCATGTTAATTATTAAAGTAATCACTCTGGTTTGCCAAAGAACAGGAGGAAAAGACAATAGGGTGCTACAATGAGCAATTCCCAATAATGATTTTGCTTGAATATGCCTTAAGTGTTGTCTGAGATGTCCACAGTCAAAGTTATAAACTGAAAATAAAGGAAACTGTACGCTGTTGGTCATTTTTGCTGGGAAAACTGAAAGAAAGTACCATCCATCCAATCAGAAAGGGAAAAGACAAAAGATATTTGAATCACAGATTTGAGAACTTTCCCCAATAACGATTTACTTTGAAGTCAGACCATAAGTACTTTGATCAAAACTAAATTCATTTGAAACATCAAAAATTATCTAATGAAAACACATTGTCTTGCTGGTTTTCTATTGAATGTACATGTATGAGTATCAACCAATGAAATTACGAGAACGAAAAATAGAAATTTAACACCTTTTTGCATTCCTTGCCATTCAGTGCTCCTGTTCTTAGTCAGAGCATTACTTAATAGTAGAATATAGTCCACTATTGTATTCGAAAATTACTGCTCAACCCGATAACTACGTATGCATTTAAATACAGGGTTTAAGTCGCATTCTGAGGTTAAATATTCATAAATACCAGCGAGAGGTGTAAAACTTGAAACTACAACAATATGCATAATTACGAATAGCCTGCCTTGCTGCTGGTATTTATGAATGTTTAACTTCAGAACGAGCCTAACACTGTATAAATACATCTAGTCATTGCATTCAGCGGTAATTTTCAAATACAGCAGCTAGTGGACTATTGCTTCATTTTATTGGCAGCCTTCCTTCTCAGTCTCCTAGCTGCCACTGAAAAATAGGAAATATAGAAGAATTAATTGCTTTATTTTATCATCCATGATGTATTCCCACACCACCCCCCTCCCCTCCAAAGTGTATATATTTTTTCGTTTCACAATAATAATATTATTGTTGTCTTATTGTTTAAAGGGGCAGTCTGTCAACCCCCAAATGATAAATGTTCGC
Source organism: Actinernus sp. WN-2022 (assembly GCA_030867875.1). NCBI lineage: Eukaryota > Metazoa > Cnidaria > Anthozoa > Actiniaria > Actinernidae > Actinernus > Actinernus sp. WN-2022. The sequence goes on from JAOWCC010001210.1 coordinate 36,356,630, forward strand.
ATGACAAAAAACAAAAGTAACTACTACGATTAGCGGAGTATGCTTTCCAGTGATACTGGAGAAAATATGAGATTATTTTGATGAAGGATGGCAAAGATTTGAGTGGATGAAAAATACTGCTTGTAGGAGAAATTTAGAGAAACTTGACCTTGGTTCACTGTAACCAAAATCAAGTTTCTAGAATAAGATCTCTTTGCCATCCTCTATCGGAAACGTTTGAAAAACATACATGTATCAGGACAATATACACTTGGCATTTCTCTTCAATCTCAGAGTGTTATTTTAATTTGTAGTTTTGTTTTAAAGAAACTTGAAGGCTTAATTCGATCAACAGTGTCCCTTTAGCACTTTTGTCTAGCCATAGAGTGTTCTAATACCTATCCCATTCTTGTCATAGATTAGTAAGATTTTTACCACTTTTGAGAGTCCTAAGATTTGATAGACAAGGAGGTACGTGGAAACTTCTGGCATCAGTCATCTACGTTCATAGACAGGTATGCTAACCTTGGACACAAGTTTATGTGATGTTTTTGCGGCTTGTTTAATTTTGGCACAATAGTCAAATTCATAGTTCTTGAAACTAGGTAACCAATCCCTAGCCTCGCATGGAGGCTGGGGTTGACCCTGCACTGATATAAACCCTCTTTCTATGAAATCAGTATGGATAGATTTAGATTATCATGCTATAAACTAGATACAAGCCTCTACCAAAGCTGTCTCAACTCCATCTAGCAGAAGTTCTGTGTACAAAAGCCTAAGTTATCCACTTACATGTAATTCTAGTAGATTGGTATTGGTTCTTGCACTGGCAAGTGGTAATTAACACTGTTACCGCTTTGAAGCAACAGTGTCCAAAATGTAGCATATATGGTAAATATTATAGACCTCTTCATAAAGCTGGAACCTAATTTACATAAATTCAGAATTTTAACATTTGAAGAAAAATTGGCACTGTAACCTGAAAGAGCAAGTGCACGTTATTCATCATGTGCAATTTAATAGTTTTATCGCAAATTTCTCCAAAGTTATTACCATTTAAGGCTTTAATAGGAAAAACATGAAAGCGAGGCTGGTACGGCCTGGCTGACTATTTTCATACAAATCTTTCTATTTCAAAAGTTTATTACTCTGTAGCAATGTAACTTATGACACTCAAATTTCACAGGATTACTTATTTTCGTATGTTCTTTTACGTGACAATCTTGGTTTTCACAAATATTCATTGCTGACTGGAGAAATCCAGTTGTAATCAAAATGTCCTTTATGCATAGGGTGTATGAATGGCAATATTTCCTCAACAACCAAGAAGCCAATATTTATAGGAGTGAAAATTAGGCACTCACAAAATGCGAGTAATAATTGTTTTAGAAATGCAAATAAAATCTCATGACAACTCGCAACTGTTGCTAGTAGAATGTTGCTGAACTATTTGTTGTTACTAGTGGATCAGACCATGTTGATAGTAAAATCTCATGACAACTCGCAACTGTTGCTAGTAGAATCTTGCTGAACTATTTGTTGTTGCTAGTGGATCAGACCATGTTGATAGTAAAATCTCATGACAACTCGCAACTGTTGCTAGTAGAATCTTGCTGAACTATTTGTTGTTGCTAGTGGATCAGACCATGTTCATAGTAAAATCTCATGACAACTCGCACCTGTTGCTAGTAGAATCTTGCTGAACTATTTGTTGTTGCTAGTGGATCAGACCATGTTGATAGTAAAATCTCATGACAACTCGCAACTGTTGCTAGTAGAATCTTGCTGAACTATTTGTTGTTGCTAGTGGATCAGACCATGTTGATAGTAAAATCTCATGACAACTCGCAACTGTTGCTAGTAGAATCTTGCTGAACTATGTGTTGTTGCTAGTGGAACAGATCATATTGCTAGGAAAAATTAGTAAAAATCATATTCAAATTGTTGGAAACCTAAACATACTGCAATGGACCAGTCTTGTTCCAAATTTTTTTATTAGAAACCATACACAACTATTTCAAAGTATTTTGGTCACTTTTGGCAAGGTTAGGAATATTGGTGAGATTATAAAAAAAAAAAAAAAAAGAAGGTGGACTGCTTGAAAGGTTTTATCTAAAATTGTGTCAAAAGTTTTCTCCCTTTCCAATTTTAATTAACATCCTACATGTTTGCTTGCCTCAGAATCAAGGCCATTGAGTCAAACATACAATGTAAGCCGTTTCTTTTGTCTTTTTGCAGGAGTTAATCACAACCCTTTACCTAGGCTTCCTCAGCCTCATCTTCTCCTCGTTCGTCCTTTATCTGGTAGAAAAAGATGCTAACAAAAAGTTTGACAGTTGGCCTAATTCATTCTGGTGGGGAATTGTAAGTAGCTGTGAAGGCCTTCTTGTTTTTAAAAGGAAACTTCATGGAAAATCAGAGTCGCGTGGTTAACAAAAGACGAGCGAAACAAACTATACTTTATTGTTGTCTAATATGAAACTTTATCACGCAACTGCCATGTTGGCTAGAAACAATAGATTTCCCACGTCTACCACCCTCGCGCTGAGCAGTTTCAGAACGAGTTCAGACGGGCGAAAACAAAGGGTTTTATTCTCCTGGGATTAAACATGACACCTGTGTGACTAAGGTCTATAGAATTTCGTAAAGTACATGTAAGTACAATTTTTGAAGATGGACACTTCAAAAACAGTCTTCTATCTCAGTATTGCACTCACTTGGACGATCAGTTCTGTGGAAAAAGGATTCTTTTTATTCTGCCGATCCCCAGAGTAATACGTAATACAGTACCGATCAAAACCTGTATTCTGATTGCAACCATTATACTGTAGCTCTATTGTTTATGTACTGCACGTTCTAAAGGTTAGGGTGTTTTGTATTGTTGGGTAAGCCAATGCTGTGGCTCGTTTTGAGTGGTACAGGTCAGCTCGATCCCCAAGCCCATGGCTTGTGATGTCTGTCAAATAGCCCACTTTGACGATATTGCGCACGCATCAGAGAACAATAGATATGACCCCCCAAATAGTCATATCAATTCCCGGTTTCTGGGAAACTTCTAAAACTTGAGTTCTTCGCAAAGATTTAAGAAATTGTGAGATAGGAAATCGATAAATCATTCAGAATGTTACGAAGACTAAAATAATCACCTATTTCAGCGTTTTCGCCATGTTTGTTTTGAATTTCTTCGGGTTAAAGTGTACGGCTTGTGGAACGTAGCAAGACTAACTAAGGAGGGAGGGGAGGAGATAAATTTGCGGCTGTGGAAATAGGAATCGTTGCTGAGGAAAAGAGGTTTGTCCTTCAAAGTTATACAGTGTTAACATACGGTAATGTCCTTTTTCAGGATACGAACACGTGATTTTATTGGGTGGCTTCATTTATTTAAAGGCACTTGTACGAGATCGGTAGTGTTATTAGAAAAATTGTTTGTAAATGCTATTTTTCTCCTCCAATCGATTGTCGATCTTCCTAAGACAGCGTTTTTGAAGATTGTTTGCCATCCAGTAAAGCCTTTCTCATGGGAACACGAGCGCAATTCATTAGTTATTGAAGTGATATATCAGCACGTGGCTGTTTCCAGTAAAGCCTTTCCTATGGTATCACGAGCGCAAAGGCCTTTTGCAGGAAACAGTCACGTGCTGATCAATATAATACTTCCTTAACGAATTAATTGATCTCCAGATTCCCATGGGAAAGGCGTTGCTGGAGGGCAAGCTATCTTTCAAAACGCTGTTTTAGAAAGATCGACAATCGATTGGAGGTGGAAAATAGCATTTAGAAACTGGTTTTGCAGATAACACTACCGATCTCATACAAGTGCTTTAAATAAATGTCAATTTTTTTTTGCCCGTTAGTACAACCACATGATTGCATTCGGCTGAGTTCCTCTCCAGGCATCAGTGCATGGTAATGAAGAATCGATCATTAGTTTAATCGGCTGGATGCCACAGTTAAATTCGTAGTTCAAAAATAAACGCTTTCATCTGAGTGTTGTTACGCCTAAGACAAACTCTCTGATTTGAACTAGTACTAATACTGCAAATATGAGAACTCGTCCGATGCATTTACGGTGCAATAGGCGTGCAAACATGGCGCAAGTTAATGTCCGCGAGAAAATTTACAGGCAAATGTACGGTTGCACGCTTCCCAGCACAGCTACATCCCTCAAATTTTGATCAGTTAATCTTTTACCTGGTATATAAAGTTTGCAGACAGTGAATATTTCAGAAATTTGATTTAACGGAAATTATTTGGCATCGCATTCCCATACAAACACTGTATTTCGCGGCATGTTTGCACCCCTTTCAAAAAGTCGGAATTAACCGCGAAGTGGTCTATTGAAATAAATTCAGCATGTGACTGTTTCCTGCAAAAGGCTGATATCCAACGTTTAAGCAGGGAGGTGGTTAAAGCAACTTTTTTAAAATTTAGGTAACCTTGACAACGATTGGCTACGGCGACAAGGCTCCGATCACGTGGTACGGCAGGCTTTGCGCCTCGCTCTTCGCTGTCTGTGGAATCTCGTTTTTCGCTTTACCTGCTGTAAGTATCGAGGCGTTTGTCTTGTGACGAGATAGGTGAATCTTTGTTTACGTTCTTTCCTCGTTACCATACATCAAACTTCAAGTGACGTACATACAAACAAACAGAGTCCGTAAATCGAAAGAGATTGTCACACTTGATAATCACCGAAAATTTGAGAGTGATACGATAAATGTATTTTGAGGAATGAGAATTAAAAAAAAAAAATTTTTACAACAGCAACTCTTGGCACCCAGCCCATTTTACAGTTTTGAAAAGTCAATTTCTCCGTAAATATTTAACATATCAATCTCAAATTTTCGGTGTTTACTAAGTTTAAAATCCTCATTCAACTGATGTAGTCTGTTTGTTTGTTGAAGTTTAATTTATGCTAATGATGCAAAATGTAAACAATGACGTCAGCAAGGATTGGCCAATAGACAGGCAGGTGGAAATGCTGTATATTCTGTTAGTGAGATAGCGGCAGTTTTTTATGCCAAATTTGAATGTCCTTTGGCCTGACTGTAAACTGGGTAAAATGCGTGCCCTGTACATGTAGCCTGTTAGGGGAGGGGAGGGGAAGCGAGGTGAGGCGAGGGGAAAGATGAAAAAGACAGCAGTAGTAGAAGATGGGGGACTGGGAAAGAGGAGGAGGTTCAATTCTCGAACGCGGTTACAACGTGAGTTCACTTTGTTGGACCCTCGCTTTTCAGACGGTTTTTCTTTGGGTTCGCCGGTTTTCATCCTCCCCCCAAATGTTTTTTTCGAGGATTTGAATTCAACCTAGTAATTGCCGATGAACTTCAGCATTATTCCCTGCATGGCTGGTGATACTGCCCATGGTGGCTCCCTGTAATTCGATATCAAATTAGAGTTTGGCTCGTTTATCTAGAACATTAATGCAGTAGGATCAAGCTATTGACTATTAACCTCCCAGGCGGCCCGGAAGAAGTGCTTGAAGACACTTGAACTTGAACCTGGCTGGTTACATTGAGGTCACTCACAGCTTGGCTCCAGCTCTCCTGGGGCCATTCAATTTCTTCTGTGAATAAAATATTATATTTACCAAAGAAAAACAAAGAAGGAGGGAGGATTCTTGGCAAGCGTCCCTCAGCGTTGTTATGTTAGGGGGAAAATACACGACGTAGCGGCTCTGGCGGAATTAAATGGGTGAACACTTGGGCATTTGCAATTGTAATACTAATGTTATCAATTAGGCAACTTTATTGCCATAATCGCTGTTATCTTAATTGAAACGCCTTATAGTTAGATAATTTGATAGCTTAGAGCAGCCTCCTTCTCGAATAGCCATTTCTCTGTCTGATTTGAAACAACGAAATGACATATTGATCAACTATCGTGACGGCCACGAGAAAGTGTATGTGGGCAAGCAAACAGAACTGGAATGACAAAACAACAGGCATGACAAAGTCATGACGAATAGCGTGGGAGTTCTCTTCTAACCAGGGAAGGTTCCTTTCAATTGACGGTACCCCTTTTGTTTTAATGTTTCTTTTCTACCAGGGTATACTTGGTTCAGGCTTTGCCTTAAAAGTGACCCAACAACAGCGTCAGAAGCACTTCCATAGGCGCAGGAGGCCAGCGGCCATATTATTACAAGTAAGCTGTGTTTACTTTTTTGTATCAATATTGAATGAAGGTAAATATTCCAGGACGCCTTCACCTCTCAAAACCTTGCATTTTATTGGACCCCAGTTGGATTGCACTGACAAAGAAATCCATTGTTTTAGGATTAGGGTTTGTATTGTTTCAGGGTTAGGCATTGCTTGGATAGCCAGTACTATTCCAGGTTCCAAGGAGGTGAAGGCCGCCCAAAATATTCGCTAGATGGACTATACAAGTCGGAATAGAAAACAACACCGGCTCTATTAAATTCCTAGTATTCAAAAAAAGGAATACGAATCTTGCTCACACTCTCAAACACCAAAAATATTCCTAAGGGACGTACTAAGAGTAGCAACTACTTTTCCACATTTCGAAAGAGGGATATCTGCAGGATTTCGAGGTATTAGCCGTTTTTAACTCGTGGATATTGCGATAGCAATCTATGAGTTATTGTTATGGGGGAAATCATGTCACTCGTCACTCACTCACTCCGTAAGGTGTTAACAAATCTTCTCCTCTGTTATTCAATCGATATTCCCCAAGTTCTTTATTACCACTTCCACGTCCGTAGGAATATATATTGGTCACTCACACATCCGTCTAACACAGATAATTTTCATCACCAACTAAAACAAACCCTTTATATTATTCTAAGCTACAATCCCAGATAAAGCGTGAAAACAAACTTAAAAAGTTATTTTATCTATTATTTTTTAGATAAGTTTGCGTTCTAACAAAGCTATCGTGACGTCAGAGCCTCTGTTAATTGTTTTACCGCTTGACCTCTTCCAACGCAAATTATTAAAATGGAGGAAGGAATATTCAGTCTTGTGATCTGAGCAGGTCAAAACACACGATAAACAAGCGAACTTGCGTGGTGGGATAAATGTTATGTTTTGCGACGTTTTGATCAAAATGTTCCTGCATTGGATGTAGAGTTTTGATAAAATATAGCGCAATAAAATTAATGAAACTTATATGGTGTCTTAATCTTTTCCTTGGCTGTGTCTGTACGCAATTTCAGCGAATTAGAGTGAATTTTAACCTTATTTTTCTCTGTTGGCAGTCGGCAACTCGTTCCAGCAATCAGAATTGTTTTACCTTCTTAATTTGTTTCTTCCTTTGGTGTGTACCTGTGTCACAGGGAATTTGTACCCCTTACCAAAAACTGTTTTAAGTGTTTCTTTAGACGTTTCTTATCTTTATACTGAGACTTTATACAGACATACATTGTAGCAGAAGTGACCTAGGAATCTCATCTGGTTTAGGTTTACGGCGAAAACTTAGCATTGCATTTTGAACGCAATTTTGTGCCCGGCTATAGACCTATTCGAAAAATGGCGTCCAATTTAAAAAGCTATTGTCCTGGTAACGTGAACACGAGGCTAGTCAGTACAAACAAAAGCTTTTGAACGTGTAAGCGAGGCTAGTCAGTCCTAAACAATAGTTAATTAAATTGGACGCCATTTTTCGAATAGGTCTATGCATTTAGCTTGCAAATTGTACATGTAACTGGATTATTTTAAGATTCCCGCCAAATTCAATTATCGGTCGGTACTTTGCGGCGGCCTTTCAATTAGTGGTCTATTCTGTGGCCCGCTATTTACGCGCTAACATTGCAAAGCGAAGCCAAATAATTTCAAAATAGAATCATTCAAGAGCTAAGCAACTGTGACTACGTTACGTAAACTATCGGCCGCGCGCTCGATTCAAATCACCTTAGATAAATACAATGCAAGACACGGGGAGTCCAGATTTATAACGCTTCAGTAAAAGCTGTACGTTCTCTAGGGGAGCCAGGGTGGCGCAGTGGTTAAGCGCTTCACCTCTTCACCTCTTCACCTCTTCACCTCTGTGGCCCAGGTTCGATTCCCGGATGGGGCGCCATATGTGAGTTGAGTTTGTTGGTATCTCGTCCTTGCTCCGAGGGTTTTCCTCCCTCCGCAAAAACCAACACGCTAAATTCAAATTCGATCTGTGGATTAGCCGGGACCTGGCTTTGATCAGCCCCCATGGTTGTTTCAGGTCTCGTTAAAAATTCAGAGTCCAGAGTTCAGAGTTCTATCGGCGCTCAGTTCGGATCACCTTTAGAATAAGAATATACAAGACACGGGGAGTGCAATTAGGTCCTAAAGTATATAGATAAGAACACTATACATAAACTATCGGCGCTCAATTCAAATCACCTTAGAGTATTAAGTAATAAAATTCATTCATTCAAAAAGACATGGGAGTGCCAAAATTTCTGTAAGACTTCTACATATCTAATGTGTTGTGTCTAATCTCAATATTCGATTAACGCGTTTTTGATGTTAAGAATTTGTCATTTCAAGGTCGTTACTTTGTGGCGGCCTTTCAATTGCTATGCAGCGGCCCGCTATGCATGCGCTAACATAGCGTAAACTACTGACAAAGCAAAACAATTTCAAAATAAAAATTATTCAAGAGATAAGAAACCTAAGCCGTAAGTAAGTATGTTACGTAACCTTAATAACGTAAATTTAACGCGCTTAATTCAGATCAGTAGGTAAGAAAACGATAGTCTCTGGGAGGGGGTGCAAGTTTCTTAGGCAAAATGTCTAGGAAATTTGCACCGGGGAGTGCAAATTTACGGGGGTGCAAATTTCCTCGGACACCGGTATCCATATTTGCATGGGTATCAATCTTTCTCATGGTAGTCATATTTTACAAACATTTCTCCCCAGCGCTCGACGGTTAGCAAATAATCTTAGCTAGTTTCAGATCAGCGAGTTCACGGAATCGAATTACCCTATATCATTATGACGTCACGGCTTGTTTATGAGGGGGACAGAATCGACTTGAACAATAGAATTTTGAACTAAATCTGCTCTGCTGAGGAAAATTTAACTTCGAATTGTCTGGTTTCCAGATATCAGTGTTACAATGTTTATCCCACAATATTTACCGTATTTGGTGGCTGTTACCGCTATTCTACGTTCTACAAAATGCATTTGATAGCGATTTCCTTTGTGTTGTTGCTGTTTTGTCCCCCTCCCACGACCGTGATCCTTAGCGTTTAAACAATAGATTGTTTTGATTTGACGTCATAATGATAAAGGTCAATTGGATTCCCAGTGGGTTTTCTAATATTTCTCTGTGAGTTTGTGCCAGGGAAGAAGACCCAGCAGGTCGCTGACGACAAAGAAAAACACTATTAAAGATAGGAAAGCGGAGATATTATTCGGGATTCGCAGGAAAATACTATCCAAAAACTAACCTCGCCGATCGGGCTTATCAGTCCATGCTATGCTAAAATGCCTCAGCAATGAGCCCCAGCAAAGGAAGTTTTTCCCCTTCTCATTTTGCTTCTTCCTTTGGTTTACCGGTATTAATATTTGGATGCTTTTTTCGCCACAGTCTTACTGGAGGATGTACTGTGCGGACATCCAGTCCATGTCAGTTGCCACGTGGCTTCCTCATATTTACTACAACCAGAAACCCCCGCGTACTTCAGCCGCCACAGAGAAAACCGTGTCAAGCACAGCAGTTGATAAGTAGGTCCATTGTCTTTAACAATGAGATGCACCATTCTGTTTGTAAATTCGTATACACGTATTTCAAGAAACCTTGTCACGGACAAGCAACATTTCCAAACCGAAATGGATTGGTTGTAGCTGAAAGTCTGGGCCGGGTTGTTCAAAGCCCGATTAGTGCTAATCCAGAGATAATTTCCATGACAACCAATAGGTTCTGTGCAGAGTTAATCCAGGATTAACTCTAATCGGGCTTTGAACAACCCGGCCCTGGTGAATAGGCCTTTTGCAAGAAACAGTCACGTGCTGATATAATACTTCGTTAACGAATGAATTGAGCACGTGATCCCCATGGGAAAGGCATTGCCATGGATGCTGGAGGGCAAGCCATCTTTAAAAAATGTTGTTTTAGAAAGATCGACAATCGATTGGGGGTGAAAAATAGCATTTACAAACAGGTTTTGCTAATAACAATACACGACTTTCATAATGGCCGCCTCCTAATTTGCATATGTGATTTCCCATTTCGGTAGTTTATCCCACATGTATAGAAAATATAAACATTGCCATGTGAAAGAGCATGTTGACACTAGTGAACTTGTGAAAGTTGAGTGCTGTAGCTTATAAAGCAATGAAGTTACATCCAGTTGAAATTAGAGAGATTTGTATGAGAAAAACAACGGAGGCCTTTCTAGCCTCGCTTTCATATTTTTCTGCATTACAAATGATTATAGCTCAACAGCAATTTTCCACATTGCTCCAAAACTCAAAACAATTACTAGTTATAATTTAATCTTTCATGTGGTAGCATTGGTTTCCCCCTACAGAGTTATCTTCCAAATTATGCAAATTAGGAGGTGGCCGGAGGCGGCCATTATGAAAGTCGTGTATACCGATCTCGTACAAGGCCTCTAAATAAATGAAGTCAGATATTTTTTGCCATCCAGTACAATCCTGTACAATCACGTGAATGCCTAGCTGCAAAAGGCCACACAGCGGTCAAATGTGTGCGCATGTGTCAAAAGTCTTGCAACAACAACATATTCCAAAACAAATTCAAAGCGAGCGGCGGCCGTCACTATTCACACACCCGTTTTCAAACCTTGAGAACGTTTTTGGTAAATTACGAAACAATTTGGTAGACTCACAGTTTGAAGTTTGTTCAATTTCCCGTCGTCTGTGAAGATAAAAAGCCTAACTTTCACGTATTTTTCTTAACTTTTTGGGGTAGAAGTTCACTGTAATATGTTAAGGTAAATTTTGCGCGGGAAATTTGCGCGGCCGCCCACCAGACTGATCATAATACGCACGCGCAGACGTTTGACCGCTGCTCCTAGCTAATGTTTCATCGTTTTATGGTGTGTACTTGTTTTTTCTGTGTACATCGGGACTCTCCGATGGCGTTTTGGTGTATACTTCATGGTAGTATTCCGTTCCATATATAGTCTGCCTGCATAATGCAGGGAGACTATATGGAACGGAACACTACCATGAAGTACATACCGGCATTTTGCTTAGCTCAGCTGAACAGAATGGCGTGAGTGTAGATAGAGATGGCCAGTTTATAAGTAAAGTGTTTTAAAGTCAATGATGAGTATTCCTGAATTCGAAGATCTGTATTCGGAATTCTCGAATGAGAAAATGAACTGAAATAACATATTCACATAGGTTCCACCCTAAAAAAACATGTGTTTTCTTTGATCGATCTTCCAGCCAGTTGACCTCCGGGTCATGCACCGTTTATATTTGATAAAACGTTTGCAAGTTACATTTGGCTAGCGTTAGATTCCCAAAAACTCAATTCTGCGCCTATGTGGACCGGATAAATACTCGTTTTAACCTCTTCGATTTGTGATTTCAAAGTTCAGTGGGGTATTTTGATTTAAAGATCAATTTGATTTAGCTACAACATTATGATCCATGGCTACACTAAAAAAATTCTTTGTCACTAACCTGAGTATCAGGCCCTTTTTGGGGGGAAGGGAGGGGAGGGAGAATGGAGAGAGGGCCTGGCACAAATCCATTCATTGACTCGTGTTCAACATCCAGAATCTGGATGTAGCGCTGATTGGATAAAAACAAAAGACTCAAAACCGGATGTGAAAATGTTAGGTCCGCGCGAGCTTACTTTGAAATCTGCACAAGCGAACAACGATTTGGTATCTGAAATATCTCTTGTAAGAACGAATGAAATGGATTTCATAAAAGCAGTTAGAGGCGCTTTACAGTTCTTACCAAATATTCACTTAAAGCTGCCCAAAAACCTTGTCTCGAAGGCTTGCTTCTCGATCGAAAGAAAGGACGTCCTCGGCCTCGGAGTGTTGCCGGCGGGAATTTCATACCAGTTGTTTCCCACTCAAAAGATCTTCTCACAGTTCTGGAAACCGAACAGCTTTGATGTATAAAAAAAAATCTGATTTCTTCCAAAATTATTGATGCCTGCGGAGGAGGCTAAATCCGGCCGACATATCAAAACTATAAATTCCCGAAGCTCGTGAGACGGTTATGTCAATTTTTCGAAAACCGGAAATAAATGTCATTGGTTAAAAAGTGATGGCTCGATGACGTAAGTTTTGGAGGCGGAAAGCCTTTCTCTATTGATCTGTGTCAGGCTCGCTTCTCTTTTCTCTTTCACTCTTGAGAGCCTGATACTCAGGTTACTTTGTCACACAATCCTTGTTCAGATTGGAAGTTCCAGAACTAGTTAGACTGCATGCATCAGCACAATTATCCATTATCAAGCGAAGGTTCTAGACGTTATCAAGCTATGAATAGGTCGTTTATTCCACACACAATAGTAATTTAACTCGTGGATGCACGCATGCGCAGAACAAGTTATTGGGTTTAGGTGGACACGAGAGCATTTATTCGTCGTTTTTTTCTGTGACTCGACGACTCGCCGTTGACTTTCCGAATGACCGTCCAAGGTTTCGAAACGATTTGGTCATGCTGGTGAAGACGTATTGACGGTGCCCATCTAATGCCAGACACTTCAAACCTGGACAGACATGGTAGTGGGTCCCTATCGATCACTTAGTGGTGATGACGTAACGATGACGTAATCGGTCACGTGATTTTAAGTACATTCCCATATCTCCCTAATTTCTAATGCCAGACAGTTCAAACTTGGACAGACATGGTAGTGGGTTCCTACAAATCACTTAGTGGTGAATCACTTAGTGGTGATGACGTAACGGTGACATCATATGTCTTGATTTTAAGTACATTCCCATATCTCCCTCATTTCTAATGCCAGACAGTTCAAACTTGGACAGACATGGTAGTGGGTTCCCACAAATCACTTAGTGGTGATGACGTAACGATGAAGTCACCGGTCACGTGATTTTAAGTACATGCATCATCTCCCTCATTTCTAATGCCAGACAGTTCAAACTTGGACAGACATGGTAGTGGGTTCCCACAAATCACTTAGTGGTGATGACGTAATGATGACGTCATATGTCTCGTGATTTGAAGTACATGCCCATTTCTCCCTCATTTCTAATGCCAGCTGGCTCAAACCTGGACAGACATGGTAGTGGGTTGCTATCAATCACTTAGTGGCGGTGACGTAACGATGACGTCATCGATTACATGTTTTAAGCACATGCCCATATCTCCCTTATTTCTAATGACAGCTGGCTCAAACCTAGGCAGACATGGAAGTGGGTTGCTATCAATCAGTTAGTGGCGATGACGTAACGATGACGTCATCCATGTACATGCCAATATCTCTCTCATTTTTAATGCCAGACAGTTCAAACTTGGACAGGTATGGTATTATTTTCCCACGAATCACTTAGTGGTGATGACGTCATCTGTCACGTAATTTTTAGTATTTTCCAAAATAGCTCACTGACCATCCACGAGTTGCCCTTTGGGGCCCTATGTTTGAAATAGGCATATACTGATCAATAGGTGTTGAGACGTTGCCGAAATAGTAAAGAACCCATTGGAAATACCGGGATTCCTGTAGTACATACATACATGCATATATCTTTATTTATCCACGGAGTCCCTTTATTAATTACAAATGCTCTTCCAGAGAGCCGTGTATCCTAAAACTAAGGTCTACTTACAATATGTCAACTCTTAAAAACATTCTTAATTTTTTTAATTGTAAATACTAATTATGGTAATAACTAAGTAAAACGTTGATGGTGTGAATGAGCTGTGTCACGCAACATAGTGTTCCAAAGAATGGACCCCCTATAATGAGAAACTCTTTTTCAGTGCTTCGCTATTAGGCATTAGAATGAAGCTCCTCCCAGGTGTACCACCACAGGAAGCCCGCTATTTTCGATTATGCCAAGATATTTCCTGCCTTCCCTCGATTGCTCGTAAATGAGGAAAACATATACAAATATCGAAATACCTGCCATTTTACGAGCCTGGTATACAATCAAATAAAGCCGATTCAGGTTTGCTAACCGCCGTGGCAGGGACGGTGCAGTCGGGGGGGGGGAGCTATCCCCCCCCCCCCCCACTTTCTTGCCAAAATCATGTTTTGCCTAGTTACTTCCTAGTCAGTTGAAGACTATAGTTTGGTCATACCGGCTCATTGATGATCATAATGATAACCTCTATCCTTTGGATATCATTAGCGCTCAAATGTCAACAGCGACGGTTGCACCGACATCCCGTAAGGGCAGAAAGCTATCCGTTTGGAGAAACCGGAACGAGGGTAAAAACAGTCGCAGCTCTGCGGATATAACTAAAGGAAGTAAACCTGAGTCATTGGACAACTACAGGAAGGGTAGCTTGGCGAGCACACTCGACACTGGATTCTTTGGTAAGCATGATTCATAGTCAGGAAGGCACTTGTCAATGTTTAGCTCCAGGGGGAAAGGGTAGGGGAAGATTTGATGACATCTCTTCTCCCGTAGATGAGTAGGTTATTTGACATGTATTTTCTGGAAGGGCAACAGTATTAATTTTGACCTCAAAATTTAACTGTTGGGTAACAAGTTTGACAGCAAATGAGAAGTGTCAGATCCCCCCTGGGTATGCCCGTCCCCCTCACTCTTGGGATAAACATTGACTAGTTGATAAAAATAAACGCGAGCGAAAGCACTTCTAAACGTTTTTCAACAATAAATTGATCAACAGCCCTTTGCCTCGTAGTCGACCGATTTACTTGGTGGGGAAGTAAATTAGTGGAAAATAAGTGTTGGCAGTCGAATACATGCCTCGCATTCGTTTTTCCTTGGCCTTAATTTTTCAAGTCATCCACGTGCGGATGTTCTGACTACTAGCAGCTAGGGTGTGTGACGTTCGCTTGATCTTATACCTCAGTTCATGAATACATTAAAGCATTGATGTCACGTAAGACTGCGTAACAACTGCTAACGCCAAGCTATGTCTGTAAGAGTTAAATACTGAGAACCTCGGTATTTAAGTGTCTTATTTCATACTTGACGAGGTTTTCGCAAAATTTTCATTGATGTAGCTCTTTTTAGGTAGATTTTGGGCGAGTACCAAGACGGAAAAAAGGTTCTAAATCATTATAGGGATATTTAGTAAGTTTGGCTGAAGCCAAGGTGAATGAATTCCTTGGAGAAAATAATAAAACAAATTCCTTAATGCAAGCGCAATTCAGTGTATAAGCTAGAAACAACAAAATATCGTTGAATTGTATTGAATTGCTCGTTATAAATGCAGATACATCCCGGGAACTTTTCTCATACATCCCTTGCTTTTATAATGGAGTATGTATGGTAAATAAAGCCTCATGAATAACAAAGAAAACCGTGTCAAGTATAAAATAAATGTTGTTACAAACCGCTTCACTGGTTAGCTCAGTTGGTAGAACACGGTCTAGAGTGCGGGAGGTCAACAACAACAACAACAACAACAACAATCTTTTATTGGCTCACACTATAAATTACAAGAATGATATAAAATACATTATAAGTTATAAAAGGACAAGACAAAGGAAAATAGAATGTTTGTTTGAGCCTAGAGGCTAAGGGAACCGTGAGGTTTTCGAGTTAGCCCCTAGTAGCTATCTAAAGTTTGTTGTTTTTTTATATATAAAAGAAGCAGCAAGGAAGAGGAACTGGGACTAATAAGTAATGTTTAGTGTAAAGGTAACTAATGACTTTTAAAAATGAAGAACGTATCTATTTAAGTTTCTTTGGGCGTTGTTCTGACAGTAAATAATGTTTTATTTCTTTGGTAAAGAAAAATGTACTGAGGTCTTTCAGATGGTGAGGTATCTCGTGCCAAAGATCAATTGCCTGGTAGGAAAACATTTGTTTTCCAGTATTTGTACGAACACGTGGTTTACATAAATTTTGTTTGGATGCATACCTTGTGTTGTATGTATGCCGGTCACTGGCATATTGAAAAAGATCATCAAATAGGCTTGGCAAAAGCCCTTTATGCCACAAATGCGTAAATTTGAGGGCGTGGAGGCGGTAAACATTATTTACAGTTAGAATGTCTAATAGGTTTAGGAGAGGGAGAGCGCTTTCAGTATTGGGTCCAGACGTTACTGTAAAAAACATTAATCTTAGGACCTTATTTTGCTTAGATTGTAATTTTTGTAAATGCGTTTTGTAAGCACTTCCCCAAGCTATTACAGCATATGATAGATAGGGGTAGATAAGGTTATAGTAAATTTGTTTAAGTTGATGAATCAACTTAAGGGTTCGAATCCCGGCCGCGTCCTTGGGCAGGGACGTATACCGTTGGCCTTGTCTCCTTCCTCTTCTAATCTATACGAGGGGGACGTGAAAGAACCTGTTGTGTTATTTCGAGAAAGGGTAGGGGATTGTCTCCCGACGCAACAGCCTGGTATTCTGAAGTACTAACAATCACCCATGATTGTAAACTGCATGCACGGCAGCACATTGCACCACAATAGCAGTCCATATAACAAAAATAACCTTGTGAAGCGCATTTGGATATATTCATTTAGAATTTGCGCTATATAAATGAATACCTTTACCACTGACGTGATGGCTTTTTGCACCGGTGTGTACCGCAGTCGCGCGAAGCAACAATGATTCTTCAGCCACTCAAATAACCATCGAAACCAGCCTTGCACATGCGACTCCTAATGCTCTGAACCCAGTTGTTCGGAGCAAGGGTGACTAGCGCCAAATCTGTAATTGTAATCTGTACTGTTTAACCTTGGGTTAGCGATTTCACCCTGGGGTAGTGCGTACCCTTTCTTCGAACAACCAGGTTTTGGTTGGGATGGTCCATTAAAACGTCTTACAGTGTAACATAAGAATAGTTGTAGCCGGCTGCCATAAAGTTAACAAAAATATATCATTTTTTCGAGTATCTGGACTGTTATAGATGCCCAGATGACGAGAATAAAGAAGTACACCACGATACACAGTCGAGTGACATAACTGTTGACTAAATAAATACTGATAAATGACATCAATGTGGTTTAAAATGTAAACGAATCGAGTCGGGTAATCTTGAGGTGGACTAACCAGCACTATATCCTAAAACGTAAAACCTGAATCTCACACCTTTTAAACGCTTGTGTGGTAACGTATATAACACATAAACCCTAATAACTCATAAAAGTTGCAGGAGAACATCTCCATTGTACTTTGCTGTACACAAGAAAATCGTCCACCGCAAGCGGGAATTTCAATTATGGTAAGTTATGGGTACTCGGTGCTAAACCTAAATCAATGTTGGTAACGTTTACTTCTAAACCTAACATCCACTGCAGGCAACTTCCAACATTCCCTGCTAGCAAACATCTCTTCCTTCTCATGACGAGAGAGAGAGAAAGGAAAGTGACTTCAGCCGGTGTAGGACGCTTTCTTTGAAATACCACCATCCACAACCGTGGACGAACCAAACAGGTTTTGAAACCGGTTTTGACCGGAAATGCGTGATGCGCATAAAGAAAAGATACAGGGTTGCTTACACTATATGAGCCCACGTTAGTTGACTGACATCGGGTTTCAAAGCAACGCATCCTCGCTCTACAATTACCAATAATCAGTAAATGGCAAACACGCTTGAAATACCGATTATTGGTAATACTACGACAAGTCCTAACCCGAACCATCGGACAAGTTCGCGGTTAAACGACGGGTTCTCATTCACCTAGAGCTAGGGTTCACAGGTAAACAAGAAGAGAAGGTAAACGAGAGAAAAATTCGTTTTGAGCGCTCCTACTCGGGCTTGAACTCGTAATCGTTTGCGTGTTGTGCTTGGCACTGCAGGCGTCACGACCACTACACTAAGCGCGTCTACCGCCTTTCGGATTTGGACAATTGTTTATCTTTATCCTTGACTGGTTTTAAGAATGTCATTGTTTAATTTGTGTTCCAGAATTAGCGATTATTGATAATTGAAGAGCAAAAGCCAATTACTGATTATTGGTAATTCTAGAACGAGGATATGTTGTTCAAAGGCATATAGAGGATTATGACAAGGTTGCTAGGCAACCCAAACGCATGCGCGACAAAGAAAGCGTCCTACACTGGCATGTAAAATGTCAAACCATTCGAAACTTCCGGATGCGAATCTTCAACCAGCCAAAGTATCTTGGAGAACTTTTATGTAATAATAAAAAAGCGCCAAAGAAACAAATATCTTTAAGAAAAAGGCAAAGGTCGACCTCACCTGACAACAAGAAAGTTCAACGAGTAAAGTTGCATGTGTACTTAGCTTCGTGTACGATTCCCGCGAGGAAATCTTCATGCTTTGGAAAGAATAACATCCACGAAGCTAACGGCAATGTCGCTTCAGTCGGAGACGTATGACCAAGACCTCATTTGATCGAAACTTAACACAGATGATAATTTGATTCCCAGGGAAATGAAGAAGTGCCGATATTAACCCGAACGAGTGTCGAATCCAGAAATACCGGCAGTCCGCTGTCAGAGCAATCCAAATCTTGTGAAATTATAAAGAGATTTTGCTCTTAAAAACACGGCACAAGTATCTGAAGCCAGAGGTAATTCATTGTAGACAGCTATGTATTCTGGAACATGTGAAGCAAAATAGGCCTTCGATCATCCATAGCTTGAAACCTGAACATAATTATTTTGTCTTGTTCGATTGTTCGCGGCTGCTCGTGATCAAAAAATCCAAATGAAGTTTTCCAAAAACCCGCTTGCCAGTAACAATACTAGAACATTGCCATCCAGACTTTGCCTCTTCATCGAAGCGAACTTTTTGTCTTCGGGTGTTCGAGAAAAACCTTGAAAGTGAAAGAGACTCGTGAAGTAGCCCTTCGACATCGAAGCCAACTGAAGGCTAATGAACCAATCAGCTTGGAGAACTGATCTTCAAAATAACATGGTCTACTTCTCTCCCCCCTCCTCTCTCCCACCACAGGAACCCCATAAGCAAAAACACCACCCGTCCCTTTCTCTCCGTCTCGCCGTGGGAAGGAAGAGATCTCTGCAGGAACTCCCAACAATGCTAGGAATATATACCGAGATTCCTGTGGTATCCTCTTTCTTACCACAGGTAGCCTGTACCATGCTGTGCCTTTAAAACTGATAAACTGCCTGACATGTGGTTAAACTGTAAAATATCATTCAAGCTATTAAACGTGACCATTAAAAAGGCTGTCGAAGGGGCTCTGTCACTCGAATTAAGCCTGCAAGTTTCTTTTAAGTGCTTATGAAGTGAAAAAGTCAACCTCGTTTTTATTTTATTACATTTTAGTTTTCATTTTGGAGAGTGCGAAATTTATTTTTCGTGTTGAAGTCTGGTATAATAGTCCAGTTTCGTATTCGAAAATTACCGCTGAATGCAATGACTACAGACGCATGTACATAGGGTTAGCCTCATTCTGAAGTTAAATATTCATAAATACCAGCGAGAAGGTGGGCTATTCACAGCACTGTGTATTGTAGTTTCACGTTTTTCACCTCGCTGGTATTTATGAATGTTTAACTTCAGAATGAGGCTAACCCTATGTACATGCGTCTGTAGTCATTGCATTCAGCGGTAATTTTCGAATACGAAACTAGACTATTGTAAAAATCGTACAACAATTTTCAAAGATATGGTAATTACATGCGTGACGTCAAGTGGTTTACACATCTATATTTGTCTTCGTAAATAATACAAAATACAGTGCGTTGTTTAATTATTATTTTAATTATGTCTTACTTGAGGTGCCTCGCCATCTGTCATATTTTTTCTCAAAGAAGCGTAGCCGTCGGCCAAACTTTTACTTTTGTGAATATGGATGTGCAAACTACTTGACGTCATGCAGGTAATTAACATATCTTTAACATCATAAAAATTGTCACATGATTTTGAGTAAACACAGAATGCTTAGAACAGTTATATAAATAGATTAATTTTTAAATATGGTTTGGCCATATAGTTTCCTACTCTCATGTAAGCGCATCAATTACAATTACTTCTATTATTGATACATTTCTTAATATATCACCATACCAATTTTAACATAGATAAGTACTTTACCTATGCATATTAAAGATTTATTATTATTATTATTGTAAATCATAGTTAATAGAGTGGAATGGTTAGGAAACCCGGCAAACTTCAAAAGGGCTAACAAAGGCGCTGCGATTTAGGTTGGAAGGGGTAAGACAAAAGATTGTGCACTATCATAGTTCATTAGCGTTCCCTGAACGACTGAACTCACGCGTTTCTATTGGCTGAATGATTAACACATTGGAATTTCTATTGTCTTTTGTGCACGTTCAAGGTTGAAAAAAGCTAACAAAGACCTATAGCAAAGAAGGTCGCTGGGTTTCCTAACCATTCCACTCTATTAACTATGTGTAAATAGAGGGTTTTCACTAGGGCCCGGACAAATCGTTTTAAATGCACCTTCATCCCGTCCATGTGTAATTTCTAGAGCAATTTTTACCATTACGATACACTATATTCTTAACTTATGTAGATCATCATCATCATCATCATCTTTATTCACACACTATACATACTTAATTTTACAATAATACAATCTATACAAACTTACATTATGAATTAAATTTTCAATCTGGAAGAAATTTGTGCGTCCTAGGGGCTAAATTAACCGATTGGTTTTCTTAGTTAGTCCCTAGGTTAATATTATGTTAATATGATCAGTTTTCTAACTTATATTATATTATATTATAAAAAATAATTATAATAATGAGAATAAATGAAATTAATTATTTGAAAATATAATATTAATTAATCTGAAATTGGATATCCAACAAATAATCTTTAAGTTTTTTTGAGAACGAAAAGGTACTCGAAGACTTTATTGTTTCCGGAAGTTTTTTCCACATGTCAATTGCAATGAAAGAGATTGTTTGTTTGCCAATATTAGTTCTCACTTTTGGTTTATAGAAGTTTTGCTTTGTAGCATATCTGGTATTGTGAGAATGGATATCACTTGCATAGCAAAACCAGCTCTCAAACAAACTTGGGAGCTGTTTTCTATGCCATAAGTGAGCAATTTTAAGTATGTGCAACCGAAATACATTATCAACTGTTAAAATATCTAATATATTCAACAAGGGTAGTGCACTTTCTGTATGCTTACCATATGACTTAGCGAAAAATATTAATCTAACCACTTTATTTTGTTTAATTTGTATCTTTTTAATATGCATTTTATATGCACTGCCCCATGCAGAGATTGCATACGTTATATAAGGGTATATAAGAGTATAATACAATTGCTTTAATTGCCGAAGAGATAAATAGTGCCTTAATTTTGAAATTGCTCCAGTATTTCTTGCAATACGTGAGCATATATATGATATATGCTGTTTCCATGAGAGAGTATCATCAATAAACACACCTAAGTATTTGATGTATGTCTTCCTTTCAATCGAATGTGTAATATCATCTTTGCCTTTTAAATTTAACGTTATGTTGATATCTCTTCTCTTGGCTGATTTAATTATCATGTAATTTGTTTTCTTGAAATTTATTGATAATTTATTAATATCACACCACTTTTTAACTTTCGCCATTTCGACATTGATTAAATTTTGAAGAGCGTAACTATCATGTGAAGAAGCAAAGACATTCGTATCGTCAGCAAATATTCTGAATTTAAGTAAACAAGCTGATTACAAACGAGTTTTTCGAATATTTGAGCAAAAGTAGACAGAATTGAAATAGGTCGAAAATTTGTAGGGTCTGTTATCTCACCACCTTTATCTATTGGTGTTATTTTTGATGTTTTTAATGTATCAGGTACTATTCCTTGTTGCAGTGAGTAGTTGAAAATCATGGACAAAGCTTCACTAATTTGGTTACAAGCTAATTTAATACATTGTCGAGGGATTCCTATGGAAGCCTTATTTGATTGTAGGCCCATAATTACATCCTGGACTTCTTGGACACATATTCCATGGAACATAAAACTGTTCTGACTGTTATAATTAATATAGTGAGTTGGATCTGAATCGCTATATTGTGGAAGCTGTGAAGCTAGGTTAGGACCTACATTTATATAATGGGTATTTAGTTGATGACATATACTTTGCTTATCAGTGTAACATTTGTTGTTACAGATCAGTTTATTTATAGTTATGTTTGTTTTTTTCCTACTTATTAGTATTCCAATAAGTTTCCATGTTATCTTTAAATTTCCTTTATTAATTTCAAATTGTGCTGAAAAGTAATTTTTTTTTGCAGCTTCTTTGATCTTATTCAGTTTATTATTATATCTTTTATAATATTTTATTTTCTCAATATTTCCGCTCAAAAAATGGCTTCTAAATAATTTTTGTTTATTTTTTATCGATTTTATTATACTATTAGTTATCCACGGTTTATTTAGCTGTTTTAATTTTGCATTTGGAATCTTCTTCAATGGGGCGTGTTTATTGCATACTCTCTCCAAGTTATCCATAATTTTCTCGACACTAATATTCACATCTTCCGTAACAAGATTTTTGAAGTTGATATCTTGCAGATCATTTACAAATAATTCATTTTTAAAATGTGAAAAATCCCGATAAATCTTTTGCTCTTTTATATTATGAGACTTACTTGTTATCGTGCAGAATACCGGAAGATGGTCTGATATGTCCGCAAGGCATATGCCCGATTTAATAACTTTTTGAGGGATGTTTGTATATATATGATCAATGAGTGTAGCTGAGTGATCCGTAATCCTAGTAGATTTTGTTATTAAAGGCATATAACCAATATTTAATAACATATCAAGATATTCTGAAGTATGCTTATCTGAACTATAATTTAGAAAGTTTATATTTATATCTCCTGTCACGATAACCTCTCGATTTTTACTATTTAGATCTGATAACTTTTGTTCGAGAGCTGTTTGAAACATATCTCGGTCATTAGTAGGATGCCTATAAATGCATCCGATAATAATATTTTTTTGCTTATTTCGTATAACCTCGATCCAACACGATTCAACTCCAGGAATATTCAATTCAAGATCACATCTTCTATTGTAATTAAGATTCTTCCTAACATAAATACCCACGCCGCCAGCCGATGTTTCTGAATTTGTCCCTTGATAATTATAACCTGGAATGTCAATATTTGCCTGCGTGTTAATATTAATCTTTGTTTCCGAGATGGCTATTACGCTAGGAACTTCCTTAAGCGTAATCAAAATATCATTTAACAGAGTAAGATTCTTCGATAGGCTTCGAGTATTGCAATGGAGCACAGAAATGCCTTTATGTTCAGGAATTTGAAAACACGCTCCTGTTTGTTTTATAGTGAGATATTTCGATTCTATATATTTTTCAATATTATTCTCTTCTACATCCCTAGTCTTGTTGGGACTTTCGAGAATGTCTCCAAACAGATCTTTCGTGTTTTTGAATACACTGGGAATATTATAAACCCAAGCACCCGTAGCCTTAGCGAAGTCTCCGTCTGATACATCATAGAATGGTAGTTCTATTAGCGTATTCATCATCAGCTATAAATAATGTTCAAGTTATTATTTCTTTGTCGATATTTACATGTAACATAATTAATTCTAAACTCTCCGATAGTTATTAAATCGATATTTTTACATTCTTAAATATTTCTTACTTGTGAGCCAGTACCGTTTATACAACAGCAGGCGTAAGGCACAGTCATCCAATTCGATAGCATCTTGAAGTAATATTTCCTGAGGGACTTTAGATATTGATTGTGTTTATTTTATAGCTTGTAACACCAGTATAATTTTTGTGAATTACGCAATTCAGCCGTGAGGCTGCTATGTGATTATTATTAAACTATCTATCTATCTATCTATCTAATCCCCAGAGATTCAAATGACAAAAGGCATGGCGGCCATGTTGGTGTACAGAACAAAAGAAGCTAACGAAGAATCTATTGTTAAAGTGTTTATAAAACCAAATTTTGCATCTTTATTTTATTGCAGAATAATAAAGTTCATTCTTTTCTGATTATCAAGAATATATTTATTTTTCAGTTCCGACTTTGGAAAGTTCTCTTTTTGGCCATTCAAATTGACTACTTTATGCTAAAAACCAAATTATGAGCTGCGTGACGTCCTGTGAGGACTCGTTGTTACAAACATGGCGGACTCCAGCGAGAAAGTTTCAGAGAAAGCTAAAATAAGCGAGGAGGTGGAAGATATTGTGTGGCTGGTGGCCTTGGTTTTTTTCCCGTTTTTAACTTTATCCTACGCCAAAATACAATGGACATTGAAGTTTTAATGTACAGTGTTACTCATTCACAGTTTGATACAACACAACTACAAGAAATGACTCACCAAGAACTCGACGATAACTTTAATACTCCTGTATTTTATGCTGAAGCCAGAACAGTGAATGGCAAATAATACCATATAGGGTTTCTCTGGTTTCCTGTATAAATTCGTTTAAGAGGATCCTGAATGTTCGTGAATGAAAAACGGACGATAAAACTTGCAAAGAACCCAGAATTTCGAAAGCCGTATAGTCGAACTGATCGAGCCTCAAAAGCTATGCAACTCACTGCCTTCAGAGCAGCAGTTAAAGACTGTTCCTTGGGATAATGAAAATATCCTTCTTCAGACCAGTGTCTGACAACGATGCAGTTGTTGTCGGTAGAAAATATAGTCGGGAACTTCAACTCACGTATAAACTCTGTCTCAGATGCTGCTTTCTCTATGAAATAATGTTCTTCCATCAGGCATTTTCAACACTATTACAATGTGCGGATTAACTTCTCCTGTGCTGACCATACATTGTAAAAAGAAAGCACTTGTGTTTCCTGCAACAGTTTTGATCAGTTGACAATTTTACAGCCCGTTTGCGGCCGGCAGTCTTGCAATTTCGGTCTTTCACTTTTATCAATCGACATGTTCTTTTTATAGCAGGTTATTTCATCCAATAAGAAACGAGCTTTCAGATCGCCAATGTCACGCTGTCAGAATTGAACCAATCAGCGACGAGAAATGTTGTAAACAAGTCAAGTACAGTTCTGCTCGTGCATCAGCAGTTTTTCAAGACCTCGAGCGTGCAATATTTTTTTTATAGAACAAGGAGACCCATCTTTTATTTGTTAAGTATTGTGTTGCGTTCTGTATTTCATTTGCATTGAATTGTATTGTGCTTTATTATATTGTATTTTTTTGTAGAAATGCTTGTCGTCCTTCATGATCATAATTAGGAATTGTCACTTACGAGTCCTCACAGTGACGTCATTGTAATGGCGGATTCTGTTCCAGGCCCCGGACAGTTTTAAGCATAAAGTAGTCAATTTGAATGCCGAAAAAGAGACCTTTCCGAAGGCAGAACTGGAAAATAAATATACTCTTGATAATCAGAAACGAATAAAATTTAATATTCTGCAATAAAATAAAGATGCAAAATTTGATTTCATAAACACTTTAAAGGTACACCAACATGGCGGCTATGACGTCACGTGAAAACCCTCTATAGAGCGGATTTCAATTGAGTGTTGGAAGTGTTTTGGTTTTGCGTTTACTAAGCTCTCTTATTGGCTGAGAAAGTAATAATATTCTTTATTTAAAGAGGGTAACACCCAAAAGCAAAGCTTACAAACTTGTGGCCCTCAACTGCTAATTTAAGTATAAAATATAACTTTACATATAGGTAGCAAATATGATAAAAACTACGGATAAAAGTAAGATGTGCATTATATACAATTGAAATCAGAACCACAATTACTAACTAATAACATATAGCTAAATCGATCTAATATAATCTAGAAATTGAACGAGTACATATATATTGACTAGAGACAGAGATTAAGATAAGTGAATTACAAAAAGCTAAACTTTAAAATGGTCAATTGACTTCTGTTGCAATAAAATATTATAAAAGTATTTGGACTTGAACATATTCAAAGAGGATACATCTTTAACATCAACTGGTAATGAAAACCAACCAATCAGAATCCAAAGTAAAACCAAACGCAAATTGATTTTTGTTTTGCTTTGGTTTGCCATTGGCTCACAGGGAAGCCATTTATGAGTTACTTGTGATTACTCGCTCCTATGATTGGCTGGCTGTGGGTAGTTTGCGTTTGGTTTCACTACACTCAACTGAAAACCGCTCTAGAGCGATTCAGCTTGTTCATTTGTTGTCCCAATTCATATCACGTGACAGCTCTCCACAGGATTCACTGCTTTGTTTTCCAATTAGAGAAATGTGTATATTTCCTCTTGGATACAGAACGAATAAGAAAACAGTACTCTAGGGAAAAGTCAGGTGACCTGAATTGGGACAACAAATGTACAAGCAAAATGCCTGACTTCAACACGAAAATAAATAATTACGTTCGCGCTCTCTAAATGTATTTTTAATTGCAAAAAATGGGTAAGAGAAGACTAAAATTTAATAAAATAAAATAAAATAAAAACAGGATCGGGTTTTTTTCACTTCATAGGCACTTTAAAAACTACAAAAATAACGCCCTGAGATAGAAGATAAATACCATGTGAATGTCCTGATATGATTTCCAAACTTTTTCGATATAGGTGGCAAAGATTAAAGTAACTAACTGATTCTAGAAACCTGATGTTGGTTACAGTGAACCGATTTCAAGTTGCTAAACATTTTGCATAAAAGCAGCATCCTTCATCAAAATTGTCTCATATTTTCTCCAGTATACCTGCAAAGTATACTCTAACTGCTAATCTGAGTAGTTATTTTTGTTTTTCTTTATGAGAAAGTGTATGCCCCTTCAATAACAATAAATTTAGGGGTTGACCGCTTTGAGTGACAAGCTAGTCAAGTAGCTGGCAGTGAGAAAAACATTTGACGGATAGACCACCAGTTTGAAACTTCAGAACAATTAAGATACTTGTTTAGGAACTAATTAAGTGATCTAATCTTTCATTTTGTCTGGATACGTCTTGCCATCTTTCATATCACGTCCCACATGGTTGAGGTCTTATGGTAACCTAATACTGGTACGCTATACATCACGTTTAAATTGAGCAGTGCAAGGTCGAAAGCGTAAAATAAACAGAATAAAAGGTAACTTTACTTTTAAAATAACCTTGCGGAAAAGTACTGTAAACGTCCTAAAAAGTGATGAGAAATTCAATCTGGCATACTTTCCCAAAGTCCGTTTGTGAGATATGTTGTCTGAGCGAAAATCGTGGGGTTTCTTAGTGTTACAGATCATCATGTGATTTAAAACAATACACTACAATACAAAGAACCCTAACCCCAGAAAACTGCATCTGGTACACCAAGGAGCATAAGCTGCTGGCAAGTTCCTTCTAGTCTGATAATTTCTATATAAGCGCGAAGACATGGTTCAACATGGCTAAGCATGGCTTGACATGGTGCAACATGTTATGCTATGTCGAACCATGTTGAGCTATGGCTATAATAGAAATTAGTAGAATAGAAGGGACTCACTATCAGTCTACAAGTATCACCCAATAACGGACTTTTCTCAGCCGTTATGCACCATTTTGTTTACCAACCTGTATTTTGGTCGGAGGTGTGTCAAGACTGTTGTTGGTAACTCCCATCCCCCACCTCCCTTAACAATTATCACTTTCCTTCACCCTCTCTAAGTGTCAAAATGCTCAAAGCTCCAAACTGCGTTGCATCATCTGTCACTACCTTTCTCAAAGTCGCTTATTAACTCTGCTCCTAAATGATTCCTATTTATCTTACTTAACAGATGAAGCAAACATTTCAATTTCTGAAGACGGGGAGGCAGCAGTAACGTAAGTGATCGCCACCATCCTATAATAGTCTTACCCTGCCTAGTCCCACACCGCGGCAAAACGGTATGCTCCGCTGGCCAAAAGAACGAAGGCTCTGCTATCAAATACAAATTACCGAGGGTTTCAACTTTTTTAGTAAATAATTTTATAACTTAGTAAACTCACAGTGAATTACAAATTAAGAAAACTTCAACCTGTTTCTTATTTTTTGACAAAACAGTTCACAAATGGATGCTTTTAAGCAGAAATTTTAAAATCACGGGTATGTGCCTGTTGTTTCATTTCAGTTTTCGCGGGAAACTGGGGTCGGCCGCGCGCCGACAAGAAATAGCAAATACGCATGCGCGTAACGTTTTGCCGTGGTGTGGCCTAGTCCCATCGATTCAGGCTGGTATATTTTCTGATTGGGTTAATGGGATCCCTGTGGTTTGTGACGTCAGCTCATCGATTAACTCAATCAGAATAATCACCAAGCCAGAATGCCTAGGACAAGGCTGATCTACCCGGAAGCTACCAAGTTAAGAAATTCGCCACTAAACTAAGTTGAAAAAAGAACTGGTCCAAGTTTGTAAAGTTAATCCAATTATCAAATAAAACCCCTCCAGAATGAAGACCACATCGGAACTAGCAAGAATACCAAGATTGAGCATGATTTGTTACATAGAAACTGAAAAGTAAGCTTTCAAGAAACGAAAAAATAAGAGACGTTTGTATGCCACACCAACGTCTCTTATTTGTGCGATGAATATCCAATGAAATGTGCTCAAACTTGGTAAACTTACTAATTTTGATGTGCTCTCTCCACTACCAAAGTGAAAAAAGGACTGGGCCGAGTTTAAAAGATAATCCAAGTATAATCTGATTTTCCATGCTGTTCAGTTATTGGAATGCATCCGCTTTGATTCAACCAGTGTACTGTCACTTTGTAAGTAAGTAAGTAACTTTATTTAAGTGTCAAATGTATTTAGCTTTGCAACTAATTGGGGACACCAGTCCTACGATTTTACGTCCTTATCCGAGAAGACGTGAAGATCTAACCATTTGCACTGAGTTGTCAGTTCACAAAGGCAGCACCTTCTACTCAGTTATTTTAAGACCCTGAGTGTTGTTTCTTACTTTTTGTTGTATTTAATACTTTTTCTTTCAAGCCCTTGTAATTTATTGCTTGTAATATTCCTTTTATGATTCCCTCACCTCATAAGCTAAATACTGTGCAATTATGTTTATATTTTAAAAGGTTAGTTGTCCCAGTGATTGTTTTTCAGTTTGTGACAAGTTAGTTTCATGGTTGACCTTTTTATAGGTTGACACAAGCTCAGAAACATGCTATTCGACTTATTCGACTCCTGAAACTGAAAGTGGCGATCAGAAAATTCAAGGTATGTAACAGTGAATGATACCTAAAGCAGATTTCGTATGAGTGGGACAAACTACAGCATGTCCGTAAGCGTGCTGTACTGTAACTCTGTGATTTGACTGGATCAGCAGAAAAAAACAATGGGAAACTATTTCAACGTCACGGCATGCTGTACGGTAACCGTGCTGTAGTCAGTGCTGTAGTTTGTCCCACTCATACGAAATCTGCTCTATTGAAAATGGACGAGGTGAATAAGCAGTTTTGGTCAAAATCGCTCAAGCCGATGATACACGGTTCAAAATACTGAAGAAACGAGTAAACATGTTGAATGCTGTTGCAGCTTGTTGAATGGAATAGAGCATGCCTCGATCGCGTTCCTGCAACATCGGTCCACTTTGTACCTTGTAGCATGTAGTCAGCGCCGACGTACTCTTTAAGCAAATTTCCAGTAAATTATAGTCTTCAGTATTTTAGAATTACTATTGTCAATCCATTAGGATTATTCATGGGGCGAGATGGCGAATCTGGGCTGTTGTGGAGGTGTCTTGGAGACTTGGGAGTGATGCATCTAACAACCTTTTGGTGTCGAATGCTTCATTCCTTCGTCTTTGGGGTGCCTTTGCGGTAGCTTGGGATCGACCGGATAAGGATATTTTATTAATCTAAATTGGATACATATTCTCGGTTAACTTTTTAGCCTTTTTAGAATAATTGTTATTATATTAAAATTATATTAAAACTATCTTTATGGTAGCTATAATTATTATTACTTACAGTGTCCCCAATTAGTTGTAAAGCTCAATACATCGACACTTAAATTCATTTATTATTATTATTATCGTTCAACATTTGAACGTTTTGGTGTTGGATGCTTCATTCCTTCGTCTTTGGGGTGCCTTTACGGCAGCTTGGGATTGTTGTTTCGTCCTGTGATTTTACAACCGGATAATGATCTTTCGTTAATGTAAATTGGATACATATTCTCAGTTAACCTTTTAGCCTTTTTAGAATAATTGTTAATAATTATATTAAAACTATCTTTATTGTAGCTATAATTATTATTACTTACAGTGTCCCCAATTAGTTGTAAAGCTAAATACATCGACACTTAAATGATTTTTTTATTATTATTATCGTTCAACATGTTCACTCGCTTCTTTCAACATTTAAAATGGTATGATACATGGTTCAATATTTGTTGCCAACATAAAAAACTGCAGTATTCCATAACTGCTTCCCTTACGACGCCATGTTGTTTATGAACGTGTCTACCCAAACTGATACCCATGGCACACCGCGGCAAAACGTTACGCGCATGCGTATTTGCTATTTCTTATCGGCGCGCGGCCGCCCCCAGTTTCCCGCGAAACTGAAATGAAACAACAGGCACATACCCGTGATTTTAAAATTTCTGCGTAAAAGTACTATTTGTGAACTGTTTTGTCAAAAAATAAGAAAACTACTTAAAAGATAAGCCTAAGACTTTAACAGGTTGAAGTTTTCTTAATTTATAATTCACTGTGAGTTTACTAAGTTATAAAATTATTTACTAAAAAAGTTGAAACCCTCGGTAATTTGTATTTGATAGCAGAGCCTTCGTTCTTTTGGCCAGCGGAGCATACCGTTTTGCCGCGGTGTGTGCCCATGGTACCCTGCGCATACGACTGGCACCCAGTCCTTTCCTCGGTTCGGTCATGGCCGAAGCATGTTTTTCTTATTCTCGTTGATGTTTTGTATCATCACAGGAAGCCCGTCGGCCATATGATGTTAAAGATGTCATTGAACAGTACTCCACGGGACACGTGGAAATGCTCGCTAGGATGAGGAGTCTGCAGCAAAAGTAATCAGTACCTTTGGATTGTTTCTTAAGCCGATGATATACGGTTCAACATTTTTTGCCAATATCGTCCAACATAATTTGTTGGCGATATTGGCAACTTCATTATAACTTCATTAATTTTAACTTTAATCTTATAAAGAATAATGAATACCATAATTACAATACGCACCGCAGTGGAGATTTACATTTCCCACGCGTCCGCACAAAATGGGGAAAGCAGCGCTTTGTGTTCCAAGCAATCGAAGACTGGAACGTATTAGACTTCAATTCGGAGATCGCTGAGAGTTTGATTGTTTTTAAATGTTTTTTAAAGTAATAGCACAATTGTCTATTAGTATTCTTAGCATTTTAGCTCTAGTTCTTAATCTTTTATAGCCTTTAAGACTTCATTACTACTTTTACAGGGTTCGCACAGTCATGGAAAGTCATGGAATTTCAAAATTAATTTTCCAGGTCTGGAAAAGTCATGGCAATTTCCAAAAACGTCAAAAGTCATGGAAAAGTCATGGAATTAAAAAAATATTTTTCAGGTCTGGAAAAGTCATGGAAATTTCCAAAAACGTCAAAAGTCATGGAAAAGTCATGGAATTTTATCATCGACCATTGGAATGTTTTGATGTTTGACTTTCCCGTTGCAGAATTCCAGAAGATTAGTAGGTTCTCTTTAAGCACTCTTCATCATTATCCATCTGCTATTTGATGATTTTGACTTGGTTGTTTTTAAACTGGCAGAGTCCTGGCTACATGCTGTAGATAATATGTTACGTTGAAATTAGGATGTGCTCCATTGGTAGTATTCCTTCCTTTGTAAACGTTTTCAAGCAATATTGAATAGGGTAGACAGGCCCAGGTAAATGACGTTTTCTAGTTTTTCTTGTCTCCTCCATAACCTAATTTGAGTCCTTGATTTTTTAAATTTAGTCATGGAAAAGTCATGGAATTTCATTATAACTTTCCTGTGTGAACCCTGTTTTAGTTATGCAAAATCTCCCTAAAAATCACAGTACGTGAAGGAGTATTTTCCTGTAGAAATATTGTTGATTATTATTATTATTAACAAATGCTAAATTGTGTATCATCGGCTCAAGTTTTGTTGTCCAGGAGGTGGTGAATTGGAGCTATGTAGCTTATTGAATGGGAGTATAACACCCAACACGCTTATTATATTAAACCCATCAAAGAGGTAAACTAATAATACCATGACTGGAGAGAACACCTCAAAATTAGAAACGTTTGTCAAGTTTCAAAGGAATCGGTTTTTTTCCCACAGAGTTAAGAGTACGCAAAGTTTGTTCAATTGCAGACAAATGTATGTAATTTTCCGTTGCAGGGCAGCCCTACACTCAACTGTAATTTTATTAACTTTGCGTGCTCGTAACTCTGTGGGAAAACAACCGATTCATTTGAAACTTCTCAATCTGGCTAATTTTGAGGTGCTCATTCCAGTCATGGTATTCAGTAGTCTTTCTCTTTGATGAATAAAAAGTAACTATTGCTGAGTGTTGTACTCCCATTGAATCTTTCGATATCTTCTTGCAGAATGGACAGAGTTCAAGGTCCAAGAGAAAGTGAGTTTTCAAGATTGAAATTTGTCGTATTCAGCTTCAATACGCTCCTAGTAAACTAAACGTTGCGAGGGAAGTTACATGTCATAAAAGCAAGTTCAAACGCGATACTGAGATGTAACCTACGTTCATCTTAGCTGTCTGTTATCAAAAGCGTGGAAAGCCTGTTAAGGCATTAACCAAGTTTCGTTTTGACAAAGCATGAAGGTTCAGTTCGATTGATGGTGCCACTTTAAATCTATAGTATATCCATTAATGGCCCCAAAATTGTATAACAGAATTTTAAAACACTATTACACTTATTCTATCCGACTTAACTATACTTGGCTTGTGTTGATAGGCACTTGTACATCTGTGTTGTCGTACATTTATGTATTCCAGCATGCCTTGCACTGAGGCCTTATACGGTCATTTTTTATGCCCATTTTCTAAGTCATCATCTCTCTCCCTGACGTTGGGTTTTCTTCATTTGTTCCTGTTTTCAGCTGATGAAGATGCCTCTTCGAAAACTACTTTAGTTGGTCGTCTAATGAACGTTGAACATCAGGTGACAAGACCATTTGGATTGTTAAGCTGATTATACACGGTTCAATATCTGTTGCCAACATCGTTCAACATTCGACATTGAATACCGGCATGCGCTTCTATGGCAACAGGGTGGACGAGGTCAGCCTGGGTGTCATTCCCTGGTCTCACGCAATTTATTTACTCAACATTGTTGAAATCGTTTGACACCCATGCTTTCAACATCCTTCACTGAACATAATGCAACAAATTCCATTCTCGTCAGCTTTGAGTCCTGTGTATTCTATAAACTACAGTGTTTTACAAGATTTCTATCACTGAGAAATATCTTATCTGAACACACGTAAAAATACGATAATTTTACTTGTGTTGATATCTCCTTTCAGCCAATCTTCTGGCCTTATACAGTAATATTTATTTATAGAATAAACTGAATAATACATGGCCACTGCACTTACTCGTGAGATATCGAGTTGGGTCCATGTATTATTCTTCATATCGTGTACTGCAATGCGTTGTTTCCAAATATTGTTCGCTTAAAATTAATCCAGAACTGTCTTGCCTGTAAAGCTAAACTCTACGAATTTCCCCGTTGATCTTCACTGCGTTGAACACGGAAGAGGTCAAATGACGTTTCTCTTAACTTGTATTTTTCTTCTCCAATAGGTCACCGTTCTTGACCATAAAGTGGACGTTATTCTAAGCATTTTAACAAAAATGGCTGGAAATGAATCTATTATACCACAGAGACAATTCTATGACTCCAATTCCCGTGGACCCGGCCCACCCGGCGGGCCTTCTGCCTATAGTCATGTTCAACGAACTTATTCCGATCCTACTGACAGTAGAACGTTAACCCCGGAATCAAATAAACAACTTCCAACGTTAGTAGTAGGGACAGGAACCACAGCTAGCTTGCCGGAACGGGTACTGAGTGAGAGCTACCCCACCCCCTCATCGGTTCTCGTGTGCAAGGAATTTCCAGCCTCTCATTCGCAGTCCTACCCGGTGCTTCACCTGGATAGTGTAGCACCTGGAATTCCTGACATTAATTATCCGGCGTATTCATCCCAAAGTAGCGAGGACTCGCCCGTTAGCGCTGACATGGATCGTCTAAATGCTCCAGGTGGAAATTGTGCGACCTCTAGTCGCCCTCGAGGAATGCATGGTCGACAGCTTTCGGATGTAACTGAAGGAGATGAAAGTGTTGGCTCTGATTCAAAGGAAAACAGTATAGAACACTCGCTCTCTGGGGATAATTTATTGATGACCATCGAGGATGTAAGTGAACCGAATAGTCCCATTGGAAAACTTGATCCGTACGACTTCACCAGTCAAGCAGGGCCCCCAGAGGACGTATGGCAAAAACAGGAACCTGTGGGCCCTCTACAAAGAAGGCTACCGAGCTCAAAGACTTCCAGCGACAGCTCTTTTGGAACATTAATCGGAGAAGGATCTAAAGAAGAGTATACAGATCCGTATACCGAGGATGTTCCTCGTATACCAATCGATATTTATTCAGAAGGAGACGTCGGCAAAGGGACATCAGACGAAGAGGTGCCAGGTGCACCTCATGGTAACATTCCCCCTGAGGGGGTCCCTACGTCGGTGTCTCCCAACAGTTCTGTTATGTCTGTGCAGGACGGAAAGGGTAAGAGAAGACCGCTGCAGCGCACCTCCCCTATCCAGGTTTAGACCACCGCGACGATCTACAACAGGGGTGGTGATGGGCATCTCTATGGGTGGGGTCATATACAGCAGTTCCATTAATGCACGAGAAGGGTATAGAAGAGAATGGAGACGGCTTCAGTGTTTCATGGCAGAGCCCATGTACTCAAACCAACTTTCAAGGATAGAACAAAGGTTAAAAGTGGTTGAAATAACAGTCACAGATCACTTTGCACAAACAATACTCGAGAAGGAAAAGAACGGAGACGGCTTCAGTGATTCACGTCATAGACCATGTACTCAAAACCAACTTTCAACTGAGAATGGAACAAAGGTGATAAAAGTGATGGAACTAAAGCCCGGTTTCCAGATGATCGCAACGATCGAAAAATCGCAGCGACGCAGGATTCTTTTGTTCGGTGTGAATCGAAGCGTAAATTTATACGCAGAACTGAAAAATCCTGCGATCGTTGCGACCACTCAGTTGCACAACAACAACAGTTCATCAGTTTATTTATAAACTATTTCAAAGTTACTGTTCAGGTTTATTTTGAACAAGCTGTCAAAGATTATTTAAAATGATTAAGACTTATTTACATTGACCAAAGACCGCCGTGAAGCCAACTGAAGCTATATTTGGAATCTGATTGGCCAAATATGGGGCTTAACTGTGACGTGCACTTAAATGGATTTTTAGGAATAAAACAAGCAAGCAAATGAACGAACGAACGGCAATCTATCGTACCTAATTACGATGAAGTTAAGAAATCTACATATTTTGGCTGACCACTAATATATTTTGTCATACTTTTTGAAACTTTTCTGGTAATTTATTTATACGGACATGGGTCTGGCTAGTTCTCTTTTCTTGGTTTACAATCTTTGTACGGATTTCTGCGGTATTGGAGTGAACATTTTCCACAGAGCATTCCCACCCTCGACTGTGGTATGATGTCATTGGTTCATAATTCACTGAGCTAATTTTTGACATCTCTAATATTTATATGGGAGCGATGACGCTTTATAGTGTGACTATACTGTAACCAGGGCCACTTAGACAACGATAACTGAACACATTGCAAAACGAAAACAAAGCATACAAACTTACAAATACTGGCACATCCACGCGATTTTCTTCAAACCTAGTCCACCAAATTTACCCTTAATCGGATCGAAGCTCAAGCAAGTTGGAATGCCTCGTTTTCATTCTTCAATGTGATTGGTCCGTTGGCTAAGTGGCCCCGGTTAGAATTGTCCACATTAGTAACGAGTAGGGGCTGGGGCGAGTTCAGTTTCGCAAAGGCGCTTGGGATCATTACAGGGAACACGCATCGTACAGAATACAAACATGGCAAATATCGCAATGAACTCCTCGAATACTAGTATTCTTGAACGAAGGTACTATAGCAGAAGTAAAGCTCAACAAAAGTATTGAGGAATGTGGGTTCGTAAAATTCAACGTCTTAAAGTGAAAAAATAAAAAGTGCCTATGAACAAAAAAAATATATTTTAGATATCAATTCTAAATGAAGTGAATAGTAGAATGGTAAAATATATTTTGCTTTGAATGCTGTGCCGCTGGGTTAAGGAGGTTTTAATATCCAAAATGCTAATTACATGACGTCAGGGGGAGGTATCTGCAATTATTATCATCATTATTATTATTATAATTTCTATTGCGCCCTTTCGCATAAAATGATCAAAAGCGCATTACATTACAATTACTACAAAAGGAATAATAAATCCATTAAAATATCTCAATTAAAATTATTATAAAAAGACTAAATTAAAAGCTAATTTAAAAAGATACGTTTTAAGTGAAGATTTAAAAAGACTAAGCGACTGAATATTGCGCAGATATTGTGGTAGAGCGTTCCATAGAGTCGGAGCTGCCACGCTAAAAGATCTATCACCGAATGAACGCAAAAGCCTCTCACTAGGGATCTTCAGTAGAACACCATTATTTGAGCGTAATTGATAGCGCGGCTGTTTCTTAATCGTAATAAGGTCTCTAATGTACTGTGGAGATTGGCCAGCTAATGCTTTAAAAGTAATTAAAATAATCTTAAACTGAATACGGAATCTAACGGGTAACCAGTGAAGTTCATAGAGAACAGGTGTAGTATGATCATATCGAGAAGTAGAAGTGATAAGCCTGGCAGCAGCGTTCTGTACCCTTTGTAGTTTGGACAGTTCAGTGTTTGGTAAACCATATAGTAAACTATTACAATAGTCCAGCCTACTGGTAATAAAAGCATGAACTAAAATAGTAAGACTATCCTGACTGAGGTACTTGCTAATACGTCTAATATTATGAAGATAAAAGAATGAGGCACTACAAGACTTAGTGATTTGGGTGGACATTGTTAAATGCGAATCGAACCACGACCCTAGGTTTCTGACAACAGGCGAAGGGAAGACATCAGTACTGCCAACCCGTATATGACAACCATCATTGAGTTTAGTGAGGATTTTTTTCGAACCTATTATTAAAAAATCAGTCTTATCATCATTGATTTTAAGTTTATCCTGGAACATCCACTTCCTAAGATCACCAATGCAGTTCTCCATAGCAGACAAAGCCTCCTCTTGTGCAGTAGTGCCATCGGGTTTGAATGACAAATACAGCTGTGAATCGTCGGCATAACAGTGAACTTCCGGTAAGTGAGACTCGATGACATCAAACAATTTAGACGCGTACACAACGAAGAGAAGCGGGCCAAGGCAGGAAACTTGAGGGACACCAAAGCTAAGGTCAAACCTGTCTGACATTGCGCCATTCAGTAAGACCTTTTGGCTTCTACCAGATAAATAAGACCTGAACCAGTTAAGAGCCTTTCCAGTAATACCAAGCTTAGAATGTAAGCGCCCGAGTAAAATCGCGTGGTCCACAGTATCAAAGGCAGCGCTTAGGTCGAGTAAGACCAACAGGGTAATACGCTGAGAGTTCATGTTCATCAGGATATCGTTGGTCACGTTTAGCAGCGCTGTCTCAGTACTATGGTATTGACGATACGCAACCACTTCTTAGGGGTTGTGAATGGGCGTTTCTACTGATATAGCAAAACAAATTTCTAACATTTTATTTCAACCATGAGTATAACACTGATAATTTGAAAAAAATATATGTTTAATTGTAACAAAACATTTTGTATAATAATTGGTGCCTCTCCTGACGTCATGTAATTAGCATTTTCGATATTAAAACCTCAACACAGCGGCACAGCATTCAAAGCAAGATATATCGTACCATTCTACTATTCACTTGATGTAGAATTGATATCTAACATAAAAAATAAGGTTCATAGGCACTTTAAGGCAGAGCGGAGGAGCGAAAACTACTGGAAAGTTAGGATAATTAAATCGATTCGAATCACTTTTTTCAGTTGACTCGAATCGTTTCCTACCATCACGAATGTTATCTTTTTGATCTATTAAATCTTTTAGATATGTCATTTTCTGTTATTGGGATTGTGGTTGAAGGTAGGCATGAATAGATTGTACTAGCAAATCCAGCCAAAGTTGCTCCAAAAAAAAGGCTAAAAGTTGCTCAAAAGTTGCCAAAAATTGAAAAAGTTGCCACCAAAATTTGAAAAAGTTGCTCACTTTGGCGAGCCATTTTATTCTAGATAACAACTTAAAACATGGAATGTTGGATGTGTAATTCAATATAATCTTAAAGTTCAACATAACTACCAATAGTAGTACTTTCTAATGTGAGATTGACCATGGAGCGAATAACCGCTGGATAATTCGCGGGCGATATTAAATAGATAGCTGCTGTCCAGTTTGCGTGGGCGCGCGTAAAGCCAGTTTTATTTTATTTGTATATCATTTATCAATTAACTATCCTTAGTTTTGACCAATTTTAATAAAAACCTTCTAAATAAAGACCTTTTTGATAGTTTGGATCAGTTTTATACCGATTTGTTGCTCAAAAGTTGCCAAGGAAGGCAAAAGTTGCTCTAGGTTGCTCGCACTACAAAAAGTTGCTCAAAACG
Organism: Actinernus sp. WN-2022; assembly: GCA_030867875.1. NCBI lineage: Eukaryota > Metazoa > Cnidaria > Anthozoa > Actiniaria > Actinernidae > Actinernus > Actinernus sp. WN-2022. The sequence continues at coordinate 36,395,312 of JAOWCC010001210.1, forward strand.
CTAAAAGTTGCTCAAAAGTTGCCGAGCACAATCTATTTATGCCTAGTTGAAGGACTACAAGAGAAACGACCACCGGCGACAAGAAATACCTCGGAGATCCGGGAGATGCGGGAGATCCGGGAGATCCGGGCTTACAGGGCGTTAAATATGTTCATTAAGAAAACAAGCTCGTCTAGGGTATATTGTTAATCTTCAATCAATAGTGATGCTGGGAAAGATTGAAGTCACCTTGCATTTGCTCTACGCTAGCTTAAGGATCGTCGACCTCCCCACACCCTCCCTCTGTACGATCGATGCAGAATAGTCCAGTTCGTAGTTCTTGAAAGGTAACAAGCCTTATCCTCGTATGGAGGCTGGAGTTGATCCTGCACTGATACAAACCCTTTTTATACGTATTTTTATATGTATAGAGTTTGATTCCAGCCTCAATGTCACCAAAGACTTGGCTACCGATCAAAAACTATGAATTGAACAATCGGACACAAATTAAGTAAATTTCTCGCGTACCCTACCACCAAGTTATACATTTTCCTCCGCCTGATGTTGTCTAGTAGTATTTCGAAGATGAGTTGAACTTGAAATCTGGCCGGATGTGGAGTATTGAAAAAGGGGCTGTGACGCTGTGTCATGGGAGGGGACATTGGGTTTGCGGTGTGGGTCAGTTTTTAGTGCGGTATTTCGGTGAATTAAATCCTATATTGCGGTGATCTCAAAACCTACGGTGTGCGTTGTTTGTGTTTTCAAACCTGCGGTGTTCGGTGAAGTGTTTATTTTCAAATTCATGTAAATCACGGGACTCTTAAAAAAATATATTGCGGTGTCGGTATTTTGGCAACGTTACATGCGGTGTTTTCTGATTTTTTTTTTCGGTATTGAGAGCCCCCCAGTGTCCCCCTCTCATGGCGACGGTCGGTTTGGAATTGATACAGTGCTGCCGTTTTTGGCCTGAGGATTTTATAAGTTGTCGGCCGTAACAGATTGATGAAAGGAACAGTACGTGCTTGTTACTTATATAGATATATTACAAAATTATGCCGCTTAATATTTCGTCCATTTGTTGACGTTTAGAAATAAGTTATGAAGAAAAAAGTGTTTAGTGCTTGGTACACTTATCGCAAGGATTTTTTTTCTTAGATAGTATGAATATGCATCGAGTTAAGAATAGTGCACGAAATATACCACTTTGGAAATGTGTTATATGTAATTGCCGGGGACAGTAGGTCAGCACACCGCGGAAAAACGGCACGCGCATGCGCTTTTGATGAGCCGGTCGCGCGCTCGTCTCCCCAGTTTCCCGCCGAAACTAAAAGAAACAGACATTCCACGCGGCAAAATGTTTTCCACGTCCAAAGATGACGTCACAACGCGAAGAGAACAAAGTGCACGAGTCGAATGGCGTATTAAAAAAACACTGATGTTCTCTTCATGCTTTGGCGTCATCTGTGCATCTATAGGAGGACAGACGCACGACAGAAAGAAATATATTTGGTTTATATGAAAATCGCACACTAAAAGCTATGAAAATATCCAATCTCAGCGAGTTGAGAAATTGGTTGTCCTCTAAAAACACACGGCTCTCGACTAATCAGAGTGAGAGTTTCGGGCTGATTAGATTGTCTACGGCCTAGTCGTATTTCGCGAACGGAAGTGAGAGGGCGAGTAGAATACCGAAGTAAGATCGACCAATAAATATAGAATGAGTCCCAGAGAGAAAGCTCCCCGCATCCCGGTTAGCTCAGTAGTTAAAACGCCGGGCTGTCGAGCGGAAGGTCGCGGCTTCAAACCCCGGCCGGACCAACACTCGGCTTTTACATAATACAGTAAACGGTTAGACCTTCGCGTCTTCTCGGATAAGGACGTAAAATTGTAGAACTGGTGTCCCCAATTAGATACGAAGCTAAATACATTGATACTTCAATAAAGTCGCTTGCTTACTTTTTCCCCTTGTGTTCAGTTTTCTACACATGACCCGTCGTGAGTTCGTGAAACACAGGCAGCCCGAGTTTGGTAATGGCCTGATCGCGATATAGCTTGTTTCAGTTTCTTGTCAATGAAAAATCTCGGAGCAATAACAAAGTTCTCTCTCCTTGATTGACAAGGCATTCCCTTTTTAACCTCGACTACATTTTTGGGAAGGGAGGGGGTTGGTTTCTACATTATTGGTCTTTCTTCTTTGGTGAACATCAGTATGCATCAGTCAATTCCAGCAATGCCCATCCCCTCCGGGAGACGGTAGAGCATTTATTTGCATATGTTTAGATCCCAGGAGTGAGGAATTTGTAACTTTATATCGGTCCGGGTGTCAGGAGTTAGAGGTCATAATACCATAATCCCCTCGGTTTTCTTCGGTTTGTTTAGGGACATTTAATCTCGAATATCCCTCATCGTGCCCGGTGAGCGGGGCATTAGCCTTGTTTAGAATATCGTGGCGATTTGAGCAGTAGATTTGGCGGGGTTTGGCCATGGAAGCCGCTGACCATTTTGGCTCATTTCACGGTGCGGAAACTCACGTAGGTTTGCCATTGTTTATCGAATGATATAATAGTGTATTATTCCGCCTAGTACATTGTCATTAAGGAGGTATGGGGTGCAACTCCGACCTTCCCCAAACCCTTTGTCCAAGTGCTATCTATATATCACCATTGGTAATTAGACCAGATAATTGTTAGATTACTCTAGTCAAGGTGCTATACCCGTAGTTACCTTATCATCACTCTCTCCTGAACCGGAACCCCATTCACGTTAACTGAGATGTAAATAAACATGGAGCAATTCCGGAAAAAAGGCAGTGCTAATTACAAAGTAAACCACAAAGAAAACATGATAAATGTACCGAACTCAGACAACAAGGATGGAGTCCCCGATCAGGAGAAAGCAACTTCCATCGCCCGAAAACGGAACGTCCACAGGCAGCTCAGTTATGGAGGTAGCCCATGCCGCGAGTTACTTGCCCTGATCTGAGAGCATTTTTCCTAATAAGAGGGTTTGAATGTGGGGGGGGGGGGGGGGTCTACATGTCAGTTGTCAGTTAAAATTTTGGCCATTTGTCAGTTGTCAGTTAGCCCTAGTTAATCATTACTAGAGAAAATTTACAATGTTTGACCCACAAAAACCAAATTTGTCAGTTGTCAGTTATTTTTCGGTTGTCAGTTGTCAGTAAAAATATCGTCATTTGTCAGTTATTTTAAGGCCGTTTGTCAGTAGTCAGTTAACCCCATTCAGACCCTCTAATAACCATAGCCGGACAGGCAAGCATACTTCGCTTGAACAAGCCACGCATTTTTCTATACCCATTATATTTTAGCTGCACAGGTATAATTCCCCTGACCACATAAGCTTTCTCTTAGCCACACAGACATTCTCTTAGCCACACAGGCATAATATTCTCTAAGCCAAACAGGCATTTGTCTAGCCGCACGGGCATTATTATAGCCGCACGGGCATTCTCTTAGCCACACAGGCATTCTTCTAATCCACAGGCATTCTTCTATCCGCAGAGGCACATTTTATTATAATTTTATATTTTTTTAAACAGCACATACATTTTTTTCTAACCGCCTACACACAGTTCTTTTTGGCCACACAGGCATAATTTATATATTCAAATGAACGTTCCATACTAGCCACGTAAAACAGCTACCACTGAATCCTTCCCTTCCCAAACCGGCCTCATCTTCACTCTCTCCAGAACGGGAACCCCATCCACGTTAACTGAGATGAAAATAAACATGGAGCAATTTCGGAAAAAGGCAGTGCTATTACAAAGTAAACCACAAAGAAAACATGATTAATGTACCGAAAAACAGCAAGGATGGAGTCCCCAATCAGGAGAAAGCAACTTCCAACGCCCGAAAACGGAACGTCCACAGGCAGCTCAGTTATTGAGGTAGCCCATGCGAGTTACTTGCCCTGATCTGAGAGCATTTTCCTAATAACCATAGCCGGACAGGCAAGCATACTTCGTTTGAACAAGCCACGCATTTCTCTATACCCACATGTGCATTATAATTTAGCTGCACATGTATTCTCTTAGCTACATAGGCATGATATTCTCTAAGCCAAACAGGCATTCTTTAGCCACACAGGCATATACGACTGCCCCACAGGCAGATTCCTTTCGCCTCAACAAACGTATATTCTTTAACCAGACAGGCATATACAATGACTGATTTATTTCGCCTCACACCCATAATTATCACCGACTGCCCCGGCCGTTGGCAGAATATTATTGCCTCACAGGCATTTTTCTAACCGCCTCTGCACAATTCTTTTTTGGCCACACAGGCATTCTTCTATCCGCAGAGGCATTCCTTCAGCCACGCAGGCATTATTTTAGACACACAAAAGTCAAAAGATAATTATAACCAAACCAAACACGCATTCTGATGTCGGAGCGCATAAATCACATTGAGCAATAAAAAATGAAAAATAAACATCTAAATAATTCTACTAGCTAAAACTAAGCTACAAAAGTCATTACAGAAACTACCTTAAGATAATAATGGTTGTTCTAGCAGCAGATATGCAGTTTGAGAGCAGGGAAACTTTTCCCAGATACATCCGCCATCGGTACCGCAATATAGAAAACCACGTGGAAATCACAAAGAATCTAAATTTAAACTACGACCGAAAAGTGAAACATCGGCACAACAACCGAACTGCGAGGTGAACAGCACAAACCACCGAGTAAAATAGACAAAATAACTATATCCGAATACCAACTAATAGGAGTTCTCACAACCCTCCCGTAAAGGAACGAGCACACACTACCTCATACGTAGCAGTCATTCAAAATTGCGGCTGGGTTGCCTGTGGCCGTAACATTAGAGAGCCTTAGTTCAAAAGAACTGTTGAAGAACTGTGGCTATCATAGGCTTCAGTTGGTTTTTTCCCCTTATACTTCTTCGAGAACTAGCAAGCTAGCGGGAGTTGATGCTGGACGAGACGCAGAACTACCTGTTTGTCTTCTGGTTTCTTGCAAACAACACCTATAGAAAGCATTTTTCTTCCTTTTATACTCTCATTAATTAATTCCCAAGGCGTAATTTAATATTCAAATTGACTTTGAATAGTGTATTATTCTGCCTCGGGTATTGTCGAAGTGCCACTCCTCCCTTCACAGTGCCGCCCCTAAGAAACGAGACCCTCAACCTCATTTCATTCTACATCTCTTTATTACTCTCTTCCAAACCTCATCTTATTAATCTGACAAATAAACTAATGCGTATACTTATAATTCGCTCATACTGTTTCAGATTTATTCTGAAAAAGCCCTCACAAAACCCTTCATCTTATTTATATTTGTGGTTTTATAATACGGATTGAGGACCTGCCTTAAGGTTACCGTATACCTTCGCGGCATGTTTTCTTAAAAAACAAATTGTAATTGTTTTGAAATTGATGGATTGATCTTCAGCTTTCCGAATTTTTTTTTTTTTAACATGCAAACGTTTGCGAGATATAAAAAAAAAAAGTAAATTGAAGGAAAGTAAATAAATCGCTTAGGCGTCATAAATCCCTCTGATCCATTACGTGCCACAGGCACCCCGCTGAATTTTTGCGGGAAACTACATCCGGAGCTTCAGACTCACAGTGAGCCGTGACTCCTAAGTTCAGTGATTTTATAGCGTTTAATTTACCGGTATATCGATCGTGGATATGTCCAGAAGAGAAAAGAATAATCCTTGGATAAAAGGTAAAAAAAGAAGACAGGCCCCAAGAAGATTCAAGAGAATGAGCTCGAAAAGGAGCAAAGTTTCAATACGGAGAAGAAAGTGATACGGCTCGTGGCATGGTTCGAACAGCCTTCATGTTCGACGACTCCCACTTCGAGTTCTATTAGTACTGCTACAACTCCGACGGAAAGCTGCTCAGCTAGTAGGCTTAAACTTTTGCCAGGTACAAGAAAAGATTCTAACTGATGTCTTGGGTAACTCGCAGTTTCCAACTTGGGCCGTGGTCAATCCAGGAGTTCTAAATCGTGAACTTGAGCGAAGTTCGGCCGGTCGATTTTGCGGAACTGAAGGAATCATCGCAGCTAACATAGCAGGTTTAGGATCAACATCAACGTTCGGAGCACGAGGTTGCCTACCACTCGCTTTTCCCTTCGCTCTTGTTTGCGGCGTTGCCTTTCGATGCGATTTAGTTTTCGATATCCGGCCCTCTCCCTTCTTGGTACAACCCGTTGATTTACCTTTCTTTTTCCCCTTTTGCGTATTATCTCTAGTTTTGGCCATAACACAACGCTCTTTTGAATATTTGTGACACGACACTAGTATGTATGTTTCTTATGCAATTTGAGCCATGTACTAATTTCCCGCGAATTTCTGGACTTGATTCATAAGCTCCGGGGATCCTTACATATAATTGGCTGGTTGGTTTAAGTGTTGACGTTTGCTTTGATGAGGTGTGATGTGTTTCCTAACCTTCAGAAGCCAAAAACGCCGATAGATTTTTATGCGTATTCACTGTCTTTGGGTGAATTTATAGGGTATGAAAATTTGTCAGATCTTGATGAAACTTGGCCTAGTGTTAGAGGAGCGTGTGAGCGTTTAGCGATATTTTAATTATTTTTCTTATAAGAGTACTTGCCGTGATGAAACACAGAAACTATTTCGATTGAAACTTTGAAGATGAATTGCATTTGAACAAAGTAAAATATTAAAAAACGCTCACACAGTTTCACAGGCCATCATGTGCTAATTGACATTATGCAGCGGAATCGCCCGTAGGCGCAAATGCGGAGGGACATAAATTCACTTCTGTGAGACTCGTCTTTTTTGCGTTTGTAGCCTTAGCATTTACTGAAAATGTAATATTTGTGCAAAAAAAAATCATTTCAGCGCATTCTACATTCTACATTCTACATTCTACTTTCCAGTGATATATAGGTTTCTATACTTTCCTTTAAAATGTGCGCGTGCGATTTTATTTGCGAGAGACACCCGCGAAGGTATACGGTAACCTTAATATGATATAATGTAGAGCCGTCTTGCTAGATTTCCAACCGACATGACCATTATTTCATCGAGGTTACTGGATACCTTCAAAGCGAAAAAAGATGGTGAATTTTTTTTCCCGCACAGAAATGTAGTTTTAGTAGCAGTGTTTAAAGGGGCTATGTCACGGTAATATACTTTACTTTTGCGTTCCGGGCCGGAAATAGCTATTTCCACCGATTTTAATACGAACTAACGAACCTGTCGGCCATGTGGGATGCTTAGAATCAAAGCAAATATACAAAAATGACTAACAAACAGTGTATATAAACAGTCTCTAGGGAAAATATTGAAAATCCTTTCAATGAAGCATTGAGGGTATTGGAAGTTTAAATGTTTGTATCCAATTTACAGCCACCAACGGGCGATTACTCGATACATGCGCAGTACCATGACATAGCCCCTTTAATATACTAAAAAATCCGGTCAAATTTTTTTTATATTGACGGAGAAATACCAAAAGGAAGTTTTTAACCGGAAGTAAAATGTTCTGTTTGATTGACAGCAGATCAATTAACACATGACAAGTGCTCACTCGCCCGTATCGAAAGTGTATGAAATGAATTTATGCGCTAGCTTCCCCATACCAATGTTTACGTTTATTGAGAAACGTTTTTCCACACACGATTCCGTAATTCCATCGGTTGTTCGCCTTATGTCTTCCAAAAAGCAAGCAGGATATCCTTAGCTTGGAAAACAAAGAAAAATCAAAATCAAAACAAGGCCAAACAACGCATACGACTTCGAGCCAAATCAGAAGTCCTCGCAAAACTCGACAAGGGTTCGTATTTTCACTTGTGTGCCGAGTGATCCACATCTGAACATAATGCATGAGTCATTTGAAAGCCCCGCACCCCCCTTTTTGTCAAGTGAAAGTCAGTGAACGCCTCAGCCCCTGGGGACAATGTAAGAGGTGAACTCCCTGGTCCCTGAGGAAAAAGTGAAATGTGAACTCCCTCGCTCTTGAATTTATAGTGAATACACTAGAATACGATTGATGAACGAGCAACAATTTATTTCACGTTTTTTGCAGTTTATACAAGTTCCTTATTACAATTCTCTGTTCTCTTTTGACAGCCTAATAGGTAAAAAAAACGCAAGCCTGCACATTGAAACACTGCACACGTTGTACCTGCTATGACATAATTATATTATCAACAATAGAGCGCAAATACTATATCCATGAAATAAAATAATTGCTACTGTTTAATAGTTTTTATTTAGTGACTTTTAGTATAACTAACAGGGTTTCATGACCACACTTCACTGTGTATTAATGCTGGTCTTGGCTGTCCCATATTATATGCATTTTGCTACAACAATCTAAATGCTTGAGACCGCCTAGCTGAACATATATTCAAATGACTCGAGTTTTATAAATAACAAAACTTGCCCACCTTTTATTAATAGCTCCTCCATTGTTTTGGCAACAACTGCCTTCTTCAACTTGTCTCTCCATGCAAAGCATGGTTCAGTCGTTCAGATCAGTTTTAAATTTTAGTTACAGCTAAGCTCTACAAAGAGTGATGGTTCGCTCGTGTTGGCTCGTGGCGTGAAAATCAACCGCTGACCAGAAGTGAAAACCAACCGCTCCGCTGGCCAGAAGTGAAAAACAACTGCTGACCAGAAGTGACTCCTCCGCTTATGTCGGCGCGGCGCGCGATGCAAAGCTGTGAAAGGAAGTGTATCTCCCGCCTACCAGGGCGCTCAAACGGTGTGATTACATGTGAAAGTCCCCGCTATAGCCGGCTTTTTTTTCAAGTCAAAAAGCCGGCTATAGATACGGCGCGTAGCTTTGATCGGAAATCAACATACAATATTCATCTCGGCAAAAAAAAAAATTTCTAATTCCTAGATTACAATACCACTGGAACCCACATATTAAAATAAGAGACAACAAGGAGAACTATGGCTTGTAATTATATTTACATATTGAAACTCTACCTTTAGTTTTTCCCGCGGAATTTTGGGGGATTCCAGGAGGTTGTTTCTGATTGGAGAATGGGTGTCGAGTCCGGAAAGCCGCTCTAAGTAGGTGTGAATCAGTTGCTGAACTTCTAATGCCGATTTCTCGGCTACAATTTTTCAATGTTTCTGCAGTCTTCAAGTGAATTGATTGCATATAAGAATTTACCGGTAATTTTTTTAATTTCGTCCAGTGATTCTACAATAACTAATCTCTAAAAGCGTGTGTGCTTTTTTCGATTTGTTTTTAGTTTTAAAGATATCGGTCCAAGCGTGATGGCTTGGCAAAAATAATCAATGACTCGACTTTAAACTGCAATAATTTCACATAGAAAATAGATATCAAAAATCGCACACACGCTTTTGGAGATCAATGCCCGCTTAACTTGACACAAGTGTAATTACTTCGTAAGTATAAAAACCCGACGCTGGTAATTCGCGTTTATAAACGTCTTCGACATCGGGTTAAAGTGACTGTAGTTTTAAATATAGAGTAATTCCGTATAAAATAACCTTTTACTGGTATTCTTCAGTTATCAACCTTTCCATTGATATATAGGTTCCCATATTTTGTTCGCCAAGCGCCCGCGTAAACGCATTTTTGTGGAAATCACTTTTGAAGGTATCCAGTAACCTTAACATCTGCGAGCGCCATTGAAATGGCAGCGCCACTCCTAAACCCGTGAAGCATAAAACGTGGGCTCGAAAAACATCCCCGGAGCGTAAAGTCTTTGTTCAGACGTGATTGAACAAGAATCCGGAAAACGTAGTTGTGTTGAAGTAATGATGCCTAGCAAGTCGGCTGCCCTATCCGCAGAGAAAAACAAAGATTTAAAGAAAACCTGATTTCTAGCTAACACAAAAACCTGAATTGGATCTAACGTAGGATCCGTTAATTTTGATTGGATATAACGTGAGAGGACTTCAAGGTCTGAAAGAAGAACAGGTTCTGCTTGGCGAGGTGACTCGACTTTCAACTGTTCTTCACGAATGCTTGTCAGATAATTCTTAACCGTCCAACACGACGCAGGATTACCTACACCTAATAAAGAATGTTTCCCAATTAAGGAATCCACAGTTCCAAATGCTAATCGTTTAGGGCAAGAGCATCGACTACCCTTTTGTTCTAAAACAAACTTACAATCCGTCTTATGAATTACAGTTCTACCCCCTGACCTTTCCAAACCAGAAATGCTATGACGTCACTAGGAAAGGCGGAACTTAAACTTTTCGGACAAGTTAATGATAACAAACACTGAGAGAATTCTAACTTCCAGTGCAGTTTTCTGTTTTGCGTAACGAGTGCTCCGTGTACATGGGCCAACCCTTTAACACGACCTGCGATCTTTTCTTCATCTACTCCATGTCTGAGTTTCAGACAGTCTTTCTTGTCCACTGCTAATGTCTTCCTACTATAACCACAACTTTGACAAAATCTAAAACCCTCGTCATTTGGATACTGGCATCGTGGCACGCAACCGAGGGTTGATACAACTTTGGATTCTTGGCAATGCATATGGCTAGTATGAAAAGAAAAAAAACCATAGACATGATTGTGTTAATTACATGTAATTTTGATGAATTGGTTCAAAGCACTCGATTAGTATCTTGCAACTCTGCACACCAAAAGCTTAACAGGGCAGCCTGGACGTGGCACGTATCCCGACTTATACGGGTATCGTAAGACATCGCAGTCGCCTTCATAACCTGAACTGATTATTTCTGTTTAAGTACCCATAAGCATCGGCCACCAGAACTGCCGTGGGTAAAGTTCCGGAACGGAACATGAAATTGAGACAGGAATCTCCACACGGGAGCAACGAGACAAAACGGCGGAAATACCTACAGATTGGACATCTTATCACCAACAATATCCTGAGCAAACAAGTCCGCACCCTTAGACTGCGGGCTAGGACAAGGGGTGAAATGCGGTAAAGAGTTTCCCCTTCTGTTCAACTGTGCATTAGACTCTAATGCCATCAGATCAAACGTATGTCCAGATGGACCACCAAATGTATGTTCAATCAACCCCCACGCCTTCGGAGAAAGCGTAGCATCTGAGATAGAAAGACGCCTCAGTAGAGGGGCCGTCAGCCTTATTCTGATTCGATGAAACATGAAATAGTTCTAGTTGCAAATTTCGACTGGCCACATTCCAGTACAGTTCCTTCGTCGCCCATGATAATTGAGGAGATGTTTTGCTTCCTTGACCTTTATAGGTGTCAATCACCACTTGGCTGCTAACTTGTATATCCACATGGCAATCCCGGACATGTTCTGGCGCTGCTTCTATAGCATTAGAAAAAGCCAACATTTCCTTGGTGGGAATATTCAAGCCATTTGCTACGCATTCCAATAATCCCCAAAGGATTTCTCTCCCGACGTCGAATGCATGACACACCCCCAACCATACCTTGAAGCATCCGTGGATAAGGCCAAATGTTTTTCTTCGCGCCATGGGACGAAACCCGTCCACGAATCAAGAAAGCGCCAATGGCAAATTTCCTCACGAAGGGAATCCACTAGCTTCACCTGTCCATTTCGATGAGACGATGCAATGGCTGAACTCATACTCCTTATGAACAGTTTTGCAGCAGGTACTGCCAGGGAAAATAAATGCATTTCCCCTGTAACCTTTGGAGAGTTCTCACACTAACAGTTTTCTTAAAGGCCAGAATTTGCTCTCCCAAAATAGCAAATGCAGTGATTATCTGTCTAGGAAGTTGGAAAGTCTGTTTTTCAGGGTCTACTACAAAGCCTAAATACTCTAGACACTTAGCGGGATGTAAAACAGACTTACCAATGCCAATTGTGTATCCTAGTTGAATGAATAGCGAAGCGAGGAGTGGACCAAGGACCAGTCAACTTTTGAAATAAGAGAGATTTGTATGAAAATAGTCAGCGTGGCCCTACCGCCTCACTTTCATGTTTTTCCTGAGCCTTAAACGGTAATAATTTTGGAGAAATGTGTGATAAAACTACCAAATTGCATATGATGAATAACTTGCATTTGCTCTTTCAGGTTAGTGTCAATTAGTTATGAGTATATATTATAGCTATTTCCACGATTTCCAGTCACAACCACCCTGCGGCAATCAACTAAAGAACTATCGTCTAGAAGCTAGACAACACTCACCTAGCCTGAATTTCAGCCGTCTCCTCTGGGTTCGTTCCTCCCGAGAGAGACGTCTGAATTCAATAGACGCTAATGCCGTCCAGTGACGTCAAGGCGGATTAACAATTGAATTTATGCAAATAGAACTGTCACGGCGGTAGTAAGAGTTCGTGAGAAATATTTATTTGAGATTATGCCGACCAAAATAAAAGCCTTACCTATATTATATATCTCCATCCCATTTGCTTCTCAAGTGCCTCTTATGTTGTGAAAGCCTTTCCGAAGCAACAAATCGTTATATTATATTTGGAGGCAAAGTACAGTTGATCTTTGTCTTTCCGTTGATCTTTGTTCACGGTCTCGCGATCTGCCGTTCGAATCGACACAGCTACGAGATATTACCTACGTAAATGATGCAACAGAAAAGTAGAAAAACATGAAAGGATAATGGAGAATTTTCGAAGAAATACTAAGCCTCATTTACGTGAAAGAACAGTTCCTTGAAGAGAGTAGCGACATTCTTTACCACTGCGAGTGTGAACAAATAATCGATTGTCAACAACCCCGCGGACGCGACGCGATAAAATGTACATGTTTACAGGTTAGTCGGCCGGTTATTGTGCAGGACACTTTTAATCCATTTCCAGATGTTTTCCTTACGAATTCAAGGTCTTTGCCAAAGACAATCACTCCACTGAAACTCGACGAGCAACAATCGCGAGTCCAAAGCGAATCCTGCCGTCTTCTCGGCTGATAATTATGATAATTATGCGAAATTATAGAATATGAACCAATCAAAAATCACTACCAGGTTTTCTGGTAGTGACGTCACTGGACGGCATTAGCGTCTATTGAATTCAGACGTCTCTCTCGGGAGGAACGAACCCAGAGGAGACGGCTGAAATTCAGGCTAACACTCACCACGCATTCGACTTATCCAGCATGTTGACGTCCGTACGGGCCTCTAGATGAAGTTTTAATTCCACTACAATCTGATAGCGTGCGTGCTGGATAGCGTTCCCCTTTCTTCTTCTTTCATCGAACGGCTTTTTCTAAAGCGACTCGTTTTCATTTCACTTTGATTCAAAATACTCGTACTCGGGGAAGGTATATGGTGTGCCCGAGGGTGACGGATTTATCGGGGGGGGGGGGGGGGGGGGTCGAGATCTTCATTTTTTTCATTTTTAAATAAATCATTGTTCAAGATTGCATACATAATACAAATGGAATGACATGGAATGATATAGACTTGCTCCAAGTCGAACTCGCTGAGGCACTGGGTAAACGATTAATGGTCAAAAAGCGAGCGCGAGAATCGAAGCGAGGCGAGTTCGTTTCAGAGGCGGAGCTTATATTTCGCGCCTTTGACAAACTCTTTGAGTACACTCAAATTGTAAATACCACATCCACGGTCGACTGACTTGACAGGTCAACATACAATACCTGAAGAATTGACACTTTGTGATTGGGCAAATCATAGTACGTCATAAGCCACGCCTCCGGTTGAAAAATCAACCGGTAAATTTGGCGCGCTGCAAGTGGAGAAAGACCTTCGTACGGTACCCTGGTCCCAGAGGTTTTCTAGAGATAGAACAGCCGTGGAGAAAGAGCCGCGAAGCGGCGATCAGCGAGCTGCGAAGCAGCTAGAAGCGAAGCTGGTCAAAGAGAAAGGTATTCCCCTTCTGTAGAGAGTATTTCTATAGATAGTCATTCTGTAGAATCACCACACAGTTGCACAAAACAGTCCCCATTTACAATCTGGAATGTCAACATTTACAATCTGGAGTTTGAATACTTTCTCAATCTGTAGACACATTTTTGGATTAGAGAAAGTATCTCAAACCCAAGAAAGTTTCTAGTGCTTAGCCAATCAGATCGATGGAGTTGTTGAAGGGTATTCGTACGGGGGCTAAGAAGGACTTTGAGAATGTCTAGGAATGATAATACCGGTATGAGTGTTGTTCAACAACATTGGTATGACAGAAAAGGTTATCACAATGTCAAAGCTAAGTTTTATGTATTTATTTAAAACTTTGCAATATAACACTTTACAACAAGAACCACATCAAGTAGCAAGAAATAATGGATAAACATTTAAAAAAATACTGCTGTACTTTTACGTAAGCACGAGTCTGTTTCGTCTGGGATTTTTCCAATTGATCTTCTGGGATATTGGATGAATTAGTGTTGTGCTGTGGGTTTTTCACTGTAGGTATTGTACAGGCAGGTTTTTGTTGATATTTTGTAAACGAATTAGTAAGATGACATTTAGTAATATGCTATTCTGGTGGTGGAATATGTTGCAACGTGTGAATAACACAGGTCCGCTAAAACCTGCTCTCGTCACGTGAAACTAGAGAAAACTGGTTTAGTCTGGAGCGTAGTCATCATTTCCGTGAAACAACACTTGCAATATATTCTGCTAAATATACCAATAAATTGTTGTTTAATGAGTGTTTAATTGTTTAATGAGTGCTATTTGTTAAGAAATGTTTCACGGATATAACGAATGCGCAATACTAAAAAATATTCAGATCGGAAGACCTAATGAGCCTTTTACTGGAGTGCAAAACATATCAGACTTGATTTATTTAAATGCACTTGTACGAGATCGGTGGTATTACCAAAACCTGTTTGTAAAATTTCCACCTCGAATCTATTGTCGATCTTTCTTAAACTGCATTTTTGAAGATTGCTTGACATCCAGTAAATCCTTTCCCATGGGATTACGAGCGCAATTCATTAGTTATTGAAGTGATATATCAGCACGTGACTGTTTCCAGTAAAGCCTTTCCCATGGAATCATGAGCTCAATTCATTCGTTATCGAAGTGAAATGTCAGCACGTGACTGTTTCCTGCAAAAAGTCAATTATGGACTGCCACAGAAGCACGACGGGTAGAAACCATCCCAGTACACAAGACTTTCCTATCCAGCGCACTGGTTTCACGAATAACGCGATGTGAACATCTTTCGAAGCGGGGATAAAGGCGACCCTAACTCAGGGTCGCATTTCATATATCAAATATACTATTGCCAATATTCCTTGTTAGTTTTTCCTTCTTTATGTAGTCCTATTCCAGAACAATGTACCCTGGGAGTTCCAGAGGCTCCAATAAATAAAAGGTAAAGAGAATTGAAGGAAAAGAAGGTCTTATCCATTGAAAATCTCACTTCCATGTGAACAACAGGTTTCGTCTAACCATTACCAGCCTCAATCGTAGGTGCTGGATTTAACGGAAATCTTCACGGGCTTACAAATAACGCAGCAGAACCGGTTTGACGTGTTTTCTTGATTTGAAGCTCAGCGCATGGAAGTGAGATTCTCAACGGATAACACCAGAGGCTCTTTAGTTTCCCTTTCATTTATTCGAGCCTAGCCACAATAAACCTTTGTATAAAAGTATAGTTGCAGGGCTCGAAATTGCGCCCGATACGGGCGTAAATACGCCTAGATTTTTTCGTTTTACGCCTAACGTTTTCCACTTAGGCGTAAAATTTTGGAGAAATACGCCTTAAATTTTTAAGCTGGACGTAAAATTACGCCTCAATTTTGTTCTTAATTTCGAGCCCTGAGTTGGACTTCTAACAACGGAAAAAGGACAAATGTCGCATCACAGCTTCTGTAGACACTTCGGTAGTGTTCATATTTACATGTATGCCATTATTGCTAGTGATTAACTGGTCAGTTAGCTTTTCCCAAATCTATCTTCTTCTGTAAAGCGCGAGAGGAATGATATATCATAGAATCCACCAGGCCGGCAACTGAAATAAGGAAGACCCATCAGAATATCGTTACACAAGTTGATGATATAAGGAAAACCCATCATAAGATAATGAAAGTGCCTATGAACAATATTTTATTTTGTTTTAGATATCAATTCTAAATCAAGTGAATAGTAAAATATATTTTGCTTTGAATGCTGTGCCGCCGAGTTAAGGAGGTTTATTAAATATCAAAAATGCTAATTACATGACGTCAGAGGAGGTATCTGTAATCATTTCTTAGTGGTTGTGAATGGGAGTTTCTATTGATAAAGGAAAACAAATTTCTAACATCATTTTATTTCAACCACGAGTATAACACTGATAATTTGAAAAAAAAATTGTAACAAACATTTTTGTATAATAATAGATGCCTCCCCTGACGTCATGTAATTAGCATTTTGGGTATTAAAACCTCCTTAACTCAGCGGCACAACAGTCAAAGCAAAATATATTTTACCATTCTACTGTTCACTTGATTAAGAATTGATATCTAAAATAAAAAAAATTCTGTTCATAGGCACTTTAAACAAAACGATGATATAAGGAAAAGCCATAATAAGATTATTACACAGAGCGATGATATAGGAAACCCATCATAACATCATTACGTAAAATGGTGATAAAAGGAAAACCCGCCATAAGATAATTACACAAAACGATGATATAAGGAAACCCCATAAGATTATTACACAAAACGATGATATAAGGAAACCCCATAAGATTATTACACAAAGCGATGATATAAGGAAAATCCATAATAAGATCATTAAACAAAACGATGATTTAAGGAAAACCCATCATAACATCATTACACAAAACGACGATATAGGGAAAACCCATCACAAGATCATTATGTACACACGATACTATAAGGAAAACTGATTACAAGATCATTACACACAACGATACTATAAGGAAAATCCATCACAAGATACACACAACGATGATATAAGGAAAACCCATCACAAGATCATTACACAAAACGATGTAATTAGGAAAACCCATCACAAGCTCATTACACAAAACGATGTAATAAGGAAAACCCATCACAAGCTCATTACACAAAACATAGTTTTCGTGCGTCACGCAATCAATTTTCGTTTTACCAAAAGCTGGACTACTTTTCCTCCTGATTGGTTGCTTTTCAAGTAACACCAATCACGAATTACTTCGCGAGTGTCGTGAGTGGGTCTGTAACTACTTTGGGTTTGCTTGTAAGACACTCAAAAACTGCTCTTTTGGCAAAAATAAATTAGTTTGTTTACGAGGCTGAAAACATGTCCTACGGTAGCAAAAGTAACAGCCGGACAGTTTCGTAAGTACTCTAGTTTCGAGTCCTGAAATTTGAAAAAATAAACTTGACTGTTTGGCAAATTCAAGAACTTCCCATGTGCCAGGTGGATTCAGTTTTGGATCACTCATTGCATTATGATGTGTAACACTTTGGTTAGCAAATCAGTCAAGAAATTATCCTAAAGACGACCCATAAAATAATGATGGCATTCTATTATAGGAAAATCACATGCCTGACAAGGTAATTCCACGTTAAATTGCATGAGAAAACTGATATCGCCGAGTCGCTTCGACGAGGACGATATCGGTTTTACGAGTGCAATTTAACGAGGAATTACCGAGTCAGGCATGTGATTTTATTTGAATCGCATAGTCCAATGAATTACTTGAAGATTAAGTACTTTTGTTGATATTTTGCTAAGTTATAAATAGCGTGCGTAGTCTACAGTGGTGATTGTCCTAGCTTGGGTTACATCAATAGGACAATAATGTAGTAGGGCAGTAATTCAGCGCTTCTCGCGAAAACCCCAAATAGAAGGAAACAGAAAGCAGTTGGACCAGCATTGAAAAGCTATCGGATATTATTTGCAAAATGATCAGTATTAGTCCGTTGTCCAACAGCAATTTCAATCCCTGTATTATTTCCCTGAATTTCGTATTTGAACATTACATTAATCAGTGATTGAGCTTCATATAGGGTCTAGTAATTATACCTGTGAAAATACCGCCAACAATAGCACAGACTCCTGTCAAAAAGTGCATAAAAGATCTGAAAGGTAGGAAAGTAATAAGAGCCATGAGATGTCTAGTAAACAACGGTCAACAGAACATATGATAGCAATGTGGAGATGATTGGCTTACTAATAGACCTTACCGAATATTTTGGCTGCACTACACAGAAACAAGGCGATTGTTAAAAGTTGCACTACTTTTAATTAGTAGTTCCCTTCATAAAAAAATGATGACATCTCGCCAAACACTTAGTGATTCACTGTTTTTTTATATTATTCATCCTTTAAAATTTACGACGTCTCGCCAAACACTTAGTGATTCACTGTTTTTTTATATTATTCATCCTTTAAAATTTACGACGTCTCGCCAAACACTTAGTGATTCACTGAACATGAAGAACAGATGTAATAATTTATTTATTTTTCATCCTTTAATTTTTCCTAGCTTTACATCCCAGTCTGTATTTTATACCGAGTCTGCAGATTATACTGACTGGTGTCTGCAATTACTGTGCAGCAACTATAACTAGGGCCACTTAGACAACGAGAACCAATCACATTGCAGAACGAAAACAAAGCATTCCAACTGCCGGTCAGGTCAAATATTTATCATTAATATCGATTCTACATCAAGTGAATAGTATACTATTTTTCGACTTGAGTTTTGCATCTGAGTTATAGAGGTTTATATTTATAATATATTCAAGCTGGTGACGTAAATTCGGTCTTCATTTATTATACAAAAATACGCTGGCAGAGATATATGACTTTTTGTAAACATCTCTGTCATATTTGAAGCTTATATCAGTGATTTTACCAAATATTTTGTCAAAATCAGAAAACGGTTTCATTCACAAGGAAAAAGCAATGAACGTAAATTCCCGAATTTACGTCTAGCATATTGGAAATAGTAACCTCTATAACTCATAGATGCAATACCCAAATCTAGAAATATTCTACTGTTCAACTATTCACTTGATACAGAATCGATAATAATGATAAAAATTTGACCTGGTATCCATGCACTTTAAGCCAATCAGTGTTGATTACAAGACAATAGCATTTCAACTTTCTCGAAAAGGCCAATTTGGTGGTCCAGTTATTAAAGTGCCTATGAACCCTATTATTTTATTATATATATAAATTCTACATCAAGTGAATAGTAGAATGGTACAATATATCTTGCTTTGAAATGCCCTATATCATTATGACGTCAAATCAAAACAATCTATTGTTTAAACGCTAAGGATCACGGTCGTGGGAGGGGGACAAAACAGCAACAACACAAAGGAAATCGCTCTCAAATGCATTTTGTAGAACGTAGAATAGCGGTAACAGCCACCAAATACGGTAAATATTGTGAGATAAACATTGATACAGCTGATATCTGGAAACCAGACAATTCGAAGTTAAATTTTCCTCAGCAGAGCAGATTTAGTTCAAAATTCTATTGTTCAAGTCGATTCTGTCCCCCTCATAAACAAGCCGTGACGTCATAATGATATAGGGTAATTATGTGTCACTGAGTTAAGGAGTTTTAATATCCAAAATGCTAATTACATGACGTCAGGGGAGGCATCAATTATTATACAAAATGTTTTGTTACAATTATCAGTGTTATACTCATGCTTGAAATAAAATGATGTTAGAAATTTGTTTTGCTATATCAGTAGAAACGCTTATTCACAACCATTAAGAAGTGATTGCAGATACCTCCCCTGACGTCATGTAATTAGCATTTTGGATATTAAAACCTCTTTAACTCAGCGGCTCAGCATTCAAAGGAAAATATATTTTACCATTCTACTATTCACTTGATTTAGAATTGATATCTAAAATAAAAATATATTGTTCATAGGCACTTTAAGTCTTTTGAATGAAGAAAATCGCGTGGATTTCCTCGGATTTGGAATGATTTATTTTCAGGGCCCGAAATTGCTACAAATACAGTTGCAAATTTCGTGACTAGTTTTCACCTAGATACCTGAATAAATAAATGAAAGAAATTTCAAAGTCTTGTGTATTATGCTTCATTGGGATTTTACAATTTTTCAGCAAAATCATGCACCACTTACCTTCATTTTTCCTTTTTTATTTCCCTTTAACTAAGTGACACAAACCTTCACTCAGACGGCGTTTTATAGCGGTCTCTTTTTAAAATATGTTGCGGGATTAAAATTGCGAACTTGTGACCAAAATCTTGTTCGTAACTAGTTGCAAAATGAATTAAAACTTTCGTTTAATTTCTAGCCCAGATTTTCGTTTTGCAACGTATTTAATTCCAGTTGTCTAAGGTTACAGTTGTTGCACTGTAATTTACAACTGTTTGGAAAATCTCATCAAATGCAAATAGTGTTACCTTCTGCTTTCGGTATATTGCACCATCATGGGAGAGAATTCATACAGCACAAAAACACCTGTGAACATTACAAACGGAAACATTAGAAACCAAACCATCATACATGTATGTATGCATGGTTATCCGACATTTGTACTTATGATGGTCTTAAATAACGCCTCTTTGATTGATCGTATTCTGCGAGAAGGCATTGGAATTACAGGTGCAGGCATCCCAGCCACTTTTTGGACAAATTTGATAGGAAATATAGGCTGTGCAAGTTCTAAATATAGGAAAATATAGGATTTTTCCCCCCAAAATATAGGCACTTTATAGGAGCTAAAATAGCTTTCAA
Organism: Actinernus sp. WN-2022; assembly: GCA_030867875.1. Taxonomy (NCBI): domain Eukaryota; kingdom Metazoa; phylum Cnidaria; class Anthozoa; order Actiniaria; family Actinernidae; genus Actinernus; species Actinernus sp. WN-2022. Next base: position 36,415,874 of record JAOWCC010001210.1, read on the forward strand.
ACAATAAATAGTAAACAATAAACACACAATTTTTTAAACATGTGAACTTTTAATGTGTTTGATCAAACCTGTTTTTTATTGTGTAACACTGTTAGTTACCGGATACCTTCAAGGTATGTTTTTTGTAAAAAAATATTATTGATTATTTGGAAAGTTTATGGATTGTTCTACAATTTAGAAAAACAAATATTTCAAAAGATATAAAAGCTTGCGAGATATTTAGAAAAAACGTATTTAGAAGGAAACTAAATAAATCACCGAGGCGTTATAATCTCTTTACATGCCACGGGCACCCCGTGGACTTTTAGCGGGAGCTGTTATCCGAGTATACTGTTTGTTGTAGCTTCCATTCTTCGAAATAGCAAACGTGCATTTAGAGTCTTTTATCAATCGTTTGTATGGGGAAATCCAAAAGAGAAAAGCAAAGTTCTTGGGTAAAACGTGAAGCGAACCCTGGACCGAAAAAGTAAGGAAACCGGCGATAAGCAGGAATTCGGTAAAACGAGGATTGAGCTCGCGGACAGCGACAAAGGCTCGTGGTTCGAAGAACATGCGAAAGGCAGCGAAGAACAACCTTCAACTTCAGGGTCAACTCCCAAATGTAAGCAGCGCTAGCAGGCTTAAACTGTCGTTTGGCTTACCAGGAACCAGCAAATGAGTCATTTGAAGAGACTGAGGACGCGAGCAGCGATGAGTTCACATCAGAGTCTGATTCAGATCCGAATTCACTCCTGGGCCGTTGTCAATCCTCGACTTCTCAATCGTGAGCTTGAGAGGATATCAACTTGCAGTTGTTGTGGAACTTTGGGAATGAAACTTAACGGCTCTCGAACTGAGCGAAACTGTTGAATTGTTATGAGAGCAAAAGGTTTCTTTTGAAATGCGACCTGACCTTTCCCGCGAATTTCACTACTGCTTTGAAGCTCCAGGGGTCCTTGCGTAGTCATTGGCTAGTTGGTTCGACGTGTTGACATTTGCTTTGATGAGGTGTGAAATGTTCACAAAACTTTACACGCCAAATCTCCGACTAGGTTTTTCTTCGTATCCCCTCGCTTTGAATGAATTAATAGGGTATGCAGACTTGCCAGATTTTTATAAAACTCGGCCAAAAGACAGATAAGTTACTTACAAAGAAAAGGGTGTGAGCGTTTAGCAATATTCAAAGTATTTTTCCTCGTAGAGTATCCCGCGTCATGTGACTCGGACATTATTGAACACTAAAACTTTAAGAATGAATTGCATTTGAATGAAGTAAAATATCAACAAATGCTCACATCCTTTTTTAGGCTGTCATGTGCTGATTGACATTGTGCAGTTGAATTGTTTTTGTGCGTTAACCCGAAGGCTGCTAATTCACTTTTATAAACCTTGTCAATTTTGCGTTTGTTGGCTTAGCATTGCTTTACAATTTAAAAAATATTTTTTAAAACAAGTCCATTCAGCGTATTCTGCACTTCATAAGCTTTACAGAGGTATATAGGTTTCTATAGTTTTCTTTAAAACAATGCGCATACAAAATTATTAACGAGAGAGACCCGCGAAGGTATCCGGTAACCTTAAATAAGTATTCCATTTTACCTTTATCATATCAACCTCTCTGAACATGTCTATTATCTAGACTTTTTATTTTCTGTTTTCATATTCCTCTCTAGTGAACTAGATAAAAGGTGTTTTAACGCAACTGAGAAACTTACTCAACCTAAGTACATCCTATTTATAGGAAATATAGGAGGATTTCTTGAAATATAGGCTCTTTATAGGATGCTATACAAATTATAGGATATATAGGAAATATAGGAGGTCTGGGATGCCTGCAGGTGCAATTGCAGCGTGGTATATTTTCAATTTACAGTTTTATAAAAGAATTTTAAAAAGCATATTTTCAGCATTGTTGTTTTGTGATTCATGTCGAAGGAGGCTCTGATTTACTCGTCAAGCTGAGCAGAAGAAAGTGGCAACGATTTCAATGTTCTGTAGGCACTGTTTGGTTACAGTTCTGACTCGCATATCCCCTCTCCTCCCTTGAAAGGGCTATTGTCAATCAAACTGAACCTTAAAGTTTCTTTAAACAAAACTACAAAGTAACATAACACCCTCAGATAGAAGACCATTCTTCTTGTTGAGGAAAGAGCCAGGGAGTCGGGTTGAAAAAGTCCAGTTGTAAGACTTAAACTCGTGTATTTAATGTTTTACGGGCCACAATTCACAACTGATGACGTCACAAGCCCGACTAAAGCTAATATCTTATATAAAGTTAGGAAGCACGTGCAAGAAATGTATGTGAAAGACGCTCTTTTGGGTAGTAAATAATGAATGTGATCAACATTCTTCCAAATTAAGCATATAAAACTGTTGCCCTTGTAGTAAAGCTTAAAGGTTTTGTATGAGATTTGTGTTGAGGCCACCCTGTGACGTCATCAAATTGGACCACATTTTACCTGGTAAGCCATGTTCTCCTGTTAATTGACGTATCACTCTTTTGTGTTTTGTGACGGAAAACTGGTGTGTATGAAGAACCTATTTGAAAGATGAAAGCATAGTGGGATTACCCTATTGATCAAAGTGCACTGTTCATAGTCTTGCCGGGCTTGCGTTGCATGCCTCGATTGCCTGAGGATGTACAAGCCTTTTGCTATGAAGGGCAAAGTGGTATATACTTCATGGTAGTGTTTCGTTCCATATAGTCTCCCTGCATAATTATTTCCCCTACTGTTTTACAGTATTATGCAGGGAGACTATATGGAACGAAACACTACCATGAAGTACGTACCGGCAAAGTACACTCACCATGAGGTAATGGCATGAGCATGCGCCAGGAGCAATACCACTGACCAGTTTGATTGTTTCATAATTTCAGTTCACCTCATTTTTAGATGCAATCCTGATATTCAGGGTTAGAAGAAAAAGGAAATCAATTGAAGCTTTCCCGATACCTGATTAGACTAACAAGCCAAATTTGGCTCTTTGTCCATCGGGCAATTTGTCAAACTGATCGACTAACCAGACATGAAAATTCACTAGCCCCGGGCTATCGGACAGGACTTTTGCCATGTCCTGATATTTGGAATATTTTGCACTGTACAACGTTCATAATTTTGATAAACTTTGAAAACGGAATGCTTCAGCAAATTGAAAAACCATAACTCACCTCTCCATTCAGCTTACGGTACGTCGTTGGCACAATTTTAACGAAATACTGGAACATACTTCCAACTGCAAATGGAAAGTTTGAAAACAAACACCATTAAATAAAGGAATGTTCATTAAACATGACCAAACTATACATTAAATAATAACTTATAATTACTTTTATAACATAACCACGATATATAGTGTGCTCTGATTGGCTAAAAAAGCATGTTTTGTCAGAGTTATATAACATACATGTTTTATTGTTTTGAAATGATTGTTTGGTTTGCTTTTCTTGTATGCTTACAGTGCCACTACTGAAAGCGGGGACACTTAGACAACGAGAACCAATCACATTGTAGACCGAAAACAAAGCATATTCAGATTTCCGCCAAGTCAAGTAGCATTGTGCTTCGCTAGCTGTTGATTGCCTAAAGTGACCTAAGTTGTGATGCTTTGTTTTCGTTCTACAATGTGATTGGTTCTCGTTGTGTAAGTGGCCCCGCTTCCAGTAGTCGCACTAAGTCTATATCATAAAGCAAACAAGGCCTTAGCCAGGTACGTGCATTACACTGTAAAATGCTTGTGCTCTAAACATTTCTCTCATGTTCTCAAATGTTCGTTGTATTTTATGACAGTATAACACATGGCTATTAAAGGCTTCTTTATTTATTAAATAAACTAGAAGTAATCATAGATTATTAAAGTGTGTTCGACACTGTTTGGACAATGTTTTGGCTACCTGTGGTAAAACAAGCATAACCCTAAATGGAAACTAAAAGGTTGCTTCAGTGTTCTGGAATACACTGTTGATATTAACAGACTGATTATATCGTGGGTGTAAAGTTCAGAATGTTTTCACTAATAAGTTATACAACTTGTATAACAAGGGATGCAGCTCCTCAAATTGCTGAGATAAAGGAAAACATTTTGGGCTGTAAATTATAACACTGACCATGTATGCTTATTGTAGCTCGATAATGGGGTTTTGGAAATGGCCCAGAAGTAGTACACACTTTTCTCAGGCTTTGCTAAATCGTACCTACATTGTACGTACACGTACTACAACTTGTATAACAAGGGATGCAGCTCATCAAATTGCTGAGATAAAGGAAAACATTTTGGGCTGTAAATTATAACACTGACCATGTATGCTTGTTGTAGCTCGATAATGGGGTTTTGGAAATGGCCCAGAAGTAGTACACACTTTACTCAGGCTTTGCTAAATCGTACCTACGTATTTTTTTAGACAACATTGCATTTGCATTTGATTGAAGAAATATTATATTACTTACCGAGTGAACCACAGCACAACAAACGAAACAACTCCAAACGATCGCGTACGCATTTTCATGTGCCAGAATGAGGTTAGTTTATTCAAAATGGCGAAAAAAAGATACACGACCACAACACAATTCTCGATTTCTCCTGCCTGTGAGACACAGGGAGCCCATGGACACCAGATTAGGATGGCAATTACATGCTGGCACAAATTAGTCTAATACTTATAATGTGCAAAATAAAACAGAACTAAACATGAATTTTTATTTGCTACAGTAGACAAATTGTATATATATACAGTGTGGCATTAGTTTAATTAATTCGCCACATTACATCAAATAGTAAAAATTAATTAATAACAAAAATTTGTGGCAGGGGAAAACAACAGGATAGGCATTAAGTATATCTAATGTAAATAAGCATACATATGTACAAGTTTGTGAGGCACAACTGCATGTAAATCTCAAACAATGTCAACTCACTTGTATTACAAGGGAAAAAGTAATGAGAAGTTATTGCATATTTCAAATAATAACCACCATTAACCTAAAAAGGCATATAATTCCTCAACAAAATATATTACTTGAAAAAGTATGCTCATCATCATAACTAAGGGTGGGTTATGTAATTATTAATGATAACTATCTTCAAGGATGTTATTGGCATTATATACTAGAGCGGTTTTTGATTAACTGTTGTAAAACCAAAACCACAGTAATCACAAAACCAATCATGGGAGCAAGTAAAACACAATGAGCCAATCACAAACTGAAGTACAGTAATTCACGATTAATTGTAACTTGAACCAATCACGAGGAAAAGTAAACGCAATCGTGGATGATTGATGGCGTGATGGACCAAAACACGTTTGGTTCTAGTTTAGCACTTGATTGGCTGATAATCACAAAACATTTTCCACAGCCAATAGGAAAACTGAGCAAATGCAAAACCAAAGCAATCTGTAACACTCAATCGAAATCTGTTCTCTGTCAATTATCCTAGCTAGAGTTAGATCAATAGGACAACATTTTGGTTTGGCATTTGAAAACATTGAATGTAAGGAACTCTGGTAGATTACACAATCAGTCCAGAGTCCTGCCAAAATGATTCGTCATAGTCGGCTGTCACCCTGTATCTTGTGTTAATTTATTATAAAATACTTACACTCCTCAGCACCAACTAAGGTGTTGTCCAGTGGGTACTCCTTGCCAGGATAGTCATATCCAAATGACAGATGTTTGATGTGATGTGTCAGGTTAAACTGCAGACAGACATACACACATTATGTTTAACACAAGTATTTCTTTCAAGAGCACGTGGCTTACATCTGCTGTTGTCAATTAGGTTTCTATTCTCATGCAACTGAAACATGATTGCACTTTAAATGGTCCCTAAAACATATTTGTTAGGAAGGTTAAACTAGCCATAAGTGTTTAGTTTAGTAGTACAAGTCATGTAGTTTATTATTTGTTTGCCACAATATACATTTTAGAATAGTAAAACATATTTAAATACATTTGAAATCAGTGGTGAGTAAGCCTGCACAAGAAACCACAAGGCTTATTCAGGGGTCCACTTCTTACATACAAAATGAGGCTGTTAAAGGATACATGTCAAGGACAATTTCCTTTCTTAATAACATTTCTTATAAACATTCAACATCTGTAAGTGTAGTACAACTCTAGTAAATGCAGTTGTGATATGATATGTTGTGAAAATACTTGCAAAGAAAGAAGGAAAGAAAGAATTGAAGGATGGAAAGAAGTAAAGAAGAAAGGATGGATGGAAAGAAGGATGGATGGAAGGATGGAAAGGAAGGAAGGAAGGAAGGAAGGATGGAAAGGAAGGAAGGAAGGAAGGATGGAAAGAAGGAAGGTTGGAAGGATGGAAAGGAAGGAAGGATAGAAAGAAGGATGGTTGGAAGGATGGAAAGAAGGAAGGTTGGAAGGATGGAAAGAAGGAAGGTTGGAAAGAAGGAAGGATGGAAGGATGGAAAGAAGGAAGGATGGAAAGAAGGAAGGTTGGAAGGATGGAAAGAAGGAAGGTTGGAAGGATGGAAAGAAGGAAGGTTGGAAGGATGGAAAGAAGGAAGGTTGGAAGGATGGAAAGAAGGAAAGTTGGAAGGATGGAAAGAAGGAAGGTTGGAAGGATGGAAAGTAGGAAGGTTGGAAGGATGGAAAGGAAGGAAGGTTGGAAGGTTGGAAAGTTGGAAACAAGGAAGGTTGGAAGGATGGAAAGAAGGAAGGTTGGAAAGATGGAAAGGAAGGAAGGTTGGAAGGATGGAAAGGAAGGAAGGTTGGAAGGATGGAAAGGAAGGAAGGTTGGAAGGATGGAAAGAAGGAAGGTTGGAAGGTTGGAAAGAAGGAAGGTTGGAAGGATGGAAAGAAGGAAGGTTGGAAGGATGGAAAGAAGGAAGGATGGAAAGAAGGAAGGCTGGAAAGAAGGAAGGTTGGAAGGATGGGAAGAAGGAAGGTTGGAAGGATGGAAAGAAGGAAGGTTGGAAGGATGGGAAGAAGGAAGGTTGGAAGGATGGAAAGAAGGAAGGTTGGAAGGTTGGAAAGAAGGAAGGATGGAAGGATGGAAAGAAGGAAGGTTGGAAGGGATGGAAAGAAGGAAGGTTGGAAGGATGGAAAGAAGGAAGGTTGGAAGGATGGAAAGAAGGAAAGATGGAAAGATGGAAAGAAGGAAAGAAGGAAAGAAGGAAAGATGGAAAGAAGGAAGGATGGAAAGAAGGAAGGTTGGAAGGATGGAAAGAAGGAAAGTTGGAAGGATGGAAAGAAGGGAGGTTGGAAGGATGGAAAGAAGGAAGGTTGGAAGGATGGAAAGAAGGAAAGATGGAAAGAAGGAAAGAAGGAAAGAAGGAAGGTTGGAAAGATGGAAAGAAGGAATGTTGGAAGGATGGAAAGAAGGAAGGTTGGAAGGATGGAAAGAAGGACAGATGGAAAGAAGGAAAGAAGGAAAGATGGAAAGAAGGAAGGTTGGAAAGAAGGAACGTTGGAAGGATGGAAAGAAGGAACGTTGGAAGGATGGAAAGAAGGGAGGTTGGAAGGATGGAAAGAAGGAAGGTTGGAAGGATGGAAAGGAAGGAAGGTTGGAAAGATGGAAGGTTGGAAGGTTGGAAAGAAGGAAGGTTGGAAGGATGGAAGGAAGGATGGGAGAAAAGACGGAAGGATGGAAAGAAGGAAAGAAAGAAGGATGGATGAAAGGAAGGACGAAAAGAAGGAATAATGGATACAGGATGGATGGAAAGAAGGAATAAGGGATACAGGATGGATGGAAAGAAGGAAAGAAAGAAGGATGGAAAGGATGGAAAGGATGGATGAAAGGAAGGAAAGAAGTTTGATAGCCAGAAATGTTAGCATCTTTCACTATTCTCAAAAGTACTTTTCTCAAGGTTTCTTATTCTTCATGAGCATAAGCATGAATATTTATAAAATGTACCTGTGTAGATCCAAAAGGCTGCAAGTCATGCACTGTTGAAAGAAATAAGTACAGACTCTGGTAAGCATCAATTGAAATACAGAGATTTCGACTGGATTTTGATATTTTAGACAGTATCTATTAGCTAATATTATTGTACTGACTGATTCAATCATCACAAACTTGACTTGTATGCATGATCGTCTTTCTCAAGTTATGCAGTCTTGACAAATGCATTGAATATAAGCTCCACCCCCAATTTTGAATGACGATTTCTGGTAAAAGGTGTGGTTTACATAGAACTTGTTTATGTTAAATATTTCGCCAAGTATGCTGTATGGGCAAAATGATTTTTATAAAATTAAGTATGTAGGTTTTACACTGATGCATGCATTGAATGCAGGCATTATAAATTGTGAACATACAATGCAACACTTTACACAAAGCCTGATGCATAAAGTAGGCACCAACAACAAATATTGTTTTTGCCAACACTGTATGCACAATGGAAACATTTTCATACAATTTGACTTTTATTGTCGTAAAATATACAAAAATTTCAGTTGAAGCAAGCTCTGCAGTATACCCAGACCAAGAGTGTAAAATAAAAACTGAACTGAAGAGAAAATAGCAGATAACACAGAAAACAAAGGCTATGGTTATGTGCAGTTTAATGTTCTGGTTCTTGAATTTGTGATATTATTTTACTGTGAATTAACAGTTTGTATGATGAATAGGGAATGCCATGACCTTCTTCCCTTGTATTTGTTCCAGGCATTGCTATAGCCTTAAAGTGCCGTCATCTTGACTTCATATAATTAATTTGGTTTTGCAATCATTTGAAGAAATACTGAACATGTTGACTAAAATGACTTTTTTCTTTACTAACAACTCAAAAACTGTGTATATTTTCTATGCATCAACATTGTTGTGATAAAAAGGCACCATTGAGAATAATGCATTAATGAGATAACGTCTACCCAGGTTTCGACCCTGGCTTTTACTTACACGGTCATGGGTCAGGAAAGGTCACATTTACACGATTTCAAACAAACGTAGAACATAACGTATTCACTTCAAACCAAAACTTTCTTCACAGAAGTACTCCAAACTTTTCGGAGGTTCATAAGCTATCAAAATTGCAAAAGGGTAATAGGCACTTCAACAATAATTTAATTTGCTTTTATAGTTCATGTTTTGCTATTTTTATCAGCCATCCAAACATTACCTTAGTTTGTTAATGGCTAGTGTTTAGATTGGTTTAATCAACTCCAGTTAGTTTTAAAAGACATTACAGTAATTTAGCTTAGTTTAAAATGTTTAGTTGATATGCTTCTTTAACTGGTGTTTTAAAAGTAAACACTATTTTTATCAGCCATCCAAACATTACCTTTGTTAATGGCTAGTGTTAGATTGGTTTAATAAACTCCAGTTAGGTTTTAAAAGACATTACTTAATAACAGTAGTTTAGCTTAGTTTAAAATGTTTAATTGACTGGTGTTTTAAAAATAGAAACACTCAAAAGTTATCTCCTACCTCATTTTGAATGTGACGCGCATGTGGTATCTCTCTCCTGATTGGTCGATTTATTAGTTACTCAGTTGATATGTTTGACAGTTTTCAAAACACGAAAGTGAGATTCGCAACCAGCGATACCAAAGCTTTTCTCTACTTTGAGAATTCCAAGAAAATGGTGGTCCAAATTAGAGGAACAAAAGAAGCAGCGCAAAGACTTCTGGTAGTTGTAGTCAGGAGCTCATTACCAGGAGCGTCCATCTCCCGGCAATCCCTTTATGTAGGACGACACGATTTTTTACCAAAAATACAATAGAATACAACACAATACAATTCAATACAACAGTAGAACGCAACACAATACAATACAATAGAATACAAATTGGTAGCAATAGGAGATATTGTAGTTGAGTCTACGAATAGCAGTTTCAGCGGTATTGACCCAAACGCCTCACTTCAATGTAATGAAGCGCTAATAAATTCAAACTGTGTATCTAAATTAGTTGTGCTTGTTTAGGAGGGTGTTGGTGTCGTGTAAGAATGATGGTTTCAATGGCGCTTCATTACATTGAAGTGAGGCGTTCGGGTCAATACCGCTGAAACTGCTATTCGTAGACTCAACTACAATATCTCCTATTCGTGTCGTCCTACATGAAGGGATGGCCAAAGTGCTTGATAGGAAACATAATTTATACAGTATAGTGAATATTTATCCAAGCAACCTCAAATTTTCTGTCAAATTTATAGGTGATTACTTTCCTACTGTTCATAGGAGAATGTTTCAAAATCTTACCTGTTCCTTTGTAATAAATTCATCATAATTATACAGCAATTGTACAGAAAACGAACATTTGTTTTATGTTTGGAAGAACTCAATCCAGCTCAAATTTCACCCATTTATTGACGTTTGCAATATTTCATTACACTGAAAAGTTGATGCACTTGTGTTGAATAATCACTGAATTCGAGAGTCCAAAGCTCTCCAAAATTTCCATGTTTTCTCATAAATCAAACACCTTTGCACCTCTTTGCATGGTCTATTAAATCACTTTTCATTCATTTCTTGATTTATTTTTAAATTTACATGTACATGTATATGCTGTGAGCTGAAGACAGTGTGGAACCAGCAGGGATCGACACTGCTGGCCAAATCACAAATTATTTGTTTACCCTCAGATATTGAGGCTTATTAGGCCTCTAGCAGATCCTGCTGATTATCCAAATATTCTCCACATCTGCTTTATGCTATGTTTAATATCTACAACTCACAACACTCAACTCACAGGTTGAATTTTATGGGAGGGAGGAAAACTGGGGAACCTGTAAAAAAAAACTGGGAGCATGAGTGAGAATCAACATGAAACTCAACTCATGCAGGCTCTGTTTAGAGCAGTTTTCAATTGAGTGTCATAAAACCAAAGCCAAATTAATCACAGAACCAATCACAAGCAAGTAAAAACACAATGAGCCAATCACGAATTTAAGAAATTCATGACTGGTTTTACTTGAACCAATCACGAGGAAAAGGAAACGCAATTGTGGATGGCGTGATGATTGATGGCATGATAGAACAAAACATGTTTGGTTTTAGTTTAGCACTTGATTGGCTGATAATCAAAAAACATTTTCCACAGCCAATAGGAAAACTGAGCAAACGCAAAACCAAAGCAATCACAGATTGCTTTCAACACTCAATCGAAATCCGTTCTATAGCATGTGGATGCACTAAGTGAACACAAGTCCATTTAGCAACTTTACAAGACCTCAAAAGTGCATTAATCTTTATAAGACATAGGAAAACCATTTTCTCTTTGTAAATTTGATCTGTGCAGTTCTCGTGCTCAAGCATGCATTTACAAGATAATGCACGAGATTCGCCGGCTGCCGGCTTCTATTGAAAACCCTGCTTTGAAATCAGTAATTTTGGAAAGTTTGGATGATACATGTATACCAAGAAAAGCTTTAAAGATATTGCAGCTCAACATTAGAGACTTTTGTATGAGAATAAGCAGTAATGCCCGACTATATAGACTCGTTTTGGTGTTTTTCGCATAATTTAAACCTTGATAAATTCACAAGGGTTCATTATTTCTTCTTCAATCACATAAACCTTACTGACATGCATATTTGCTTTTAAATGGCATGGTTTACTCTCATGAACTCTCATGAAAATAACAGGCTTCGACATTATGTTAATTAGCCACAACCATATTTTGCATTCAGTGTATTATTCCCAGATGCTGGAGGGAATAGATCTTTCAACTTTTATTATAGTGATAATCATTTACGTTTTTTTATGAAGTACAAATAACCTACTGAATGCCACGTATTTTGTCAAAGTGTGACGGCATGAATTGCTTGTATATATTGTTGTGTCTTCTATTATAATTATGTTTTGTGTCAAAAATGTTGCCTTCACAAGTCACGCACATGCAGGTACAACTCTACAGTGTAGTTAAAAGAAATTAAAAATTAATTAAATTATATATTCCTAGTTAAATGTATCAATGTTGAAACTCTGGTCTTTTACCCAACAACTTCAGCATTGATTATCCCAATTTTATAGTCAATGACTCATACTGACCCCATAACTTTTGAATTTAACCCTATATAACTACTTAACTTGGTTACAACACTGAGTATCGACAAGTGCATTTTAAGTGGTGCATTTATAAGTGCTTATAGTGATGTGCAACACATGCTTTATTAATAGGAATACTTACTATTCATTGTAATTATATTGCCACCCGATTTTAGCTTGAGGATAGCAACTGTGAGTATAAAAGGGGGTTAGTTTAGTTTGTTTGGTTGAAGTTACTTGTAGTAGAATAACCCAGTTTCAGTTTGTTTGTAAGGTTCGAAATACTTTCTATTAAAAATAAAAATAAAAATTACACTGTACTCATCTGTGATCTGGGTAGCCCAAGTAAAGGTTCAACATATAACAGTTCATAAATAATATTAAAATAACATTATTGCATGTATTTGTATACGATATATTTTAAATTCTGTTTTATATAGTCAATTCCAAAAACGTTGAAAACGTTCATTTATACTTTGCATGTATATACTGTAATTAGTAAGTACCTATAAGTGGAAAATTATAAAATCTGGACTTCCAATTATGGGATGTTGTCTAAAAATATTGTTTGATTTGCCTGAGCCAAAATGCATCTAAGAAACGTTTTTCAACCACAAATTATTACATGTACATGTATATGATAAGATATATGTGTGAAGTATATAGTTGTCTATTTTAGGACTGTTATGAACAATTATGTATTTCTCCAAAATACATTTCTTTATACAATGTATGTAATTACGGTTAAAAAAGTTATTTCTCTGGCTAGTTCACAGATTGTGCCAGTTGAAAACCCTGCGAATTATAAAGTTGAATGCAGTATACATTTTGTATATGTATACTTTATTGAAATATCATATTATCAGGGTTCGACATTAATGCTAGCAAACTTGCAAAATGCTAGCAGTTTGTCATATTAAATTTTGTAATATAGTCACTTTTTAAAAATTTGTAAGTGAAAAATTGCCACTATTTCAAATTTTGCAAATTTCTGCAAGATGATCTAGTTCTTTTAATGTACAACTTGGCATCTGACCACCCACCAAATAAATAGATTTAGAAGTTAAGTATGAGCCCAGCTGTATCAAGCAGTCAGGTACAGTAGTTGTAGTCTGTCAATGTCCACTTGTACAGTGTAATGCTGCTACAATTCATACAATATTAACCTTTTTATTTGTAAGTTTAATGGTTTAACTTGAAAACCTGTCATGGGTAGCTAGTTTATATATTTTTATACCATGCAAAACTTATTTAGATTTACGTGTTTTAAATTGTATTATTGTGCTTGTTGTTTTACATATTTTGCATTTAAGATTACTGTGATTTATGTTCTTTATACTTCAAATGGTTAATAGTTGGTTTAACATTACTCTCCTTTTCCCCTCATAACACAAAAAGTGCATGCCAAGGAGATTAAAATCAATGTGCAAAAATCATTTATTCTCCATCTCTATGACTGAATCAGCCAGTATTGCACAATATATTGTGTACAATTACAGTACTTGTACACAGACAATTTTCAAGCTATAAGCCATGAGCAATAGATGGGAAATTAAGTGGAAAATGTTTCAATTTGTACATTTACAATGTTGTTTACTAACCAAAAGTGGTAACAACGCAGTAATAGAGCTTGAAAGATTCTAAGTGTATTCTCTATTTATTTTAAGTAGTAACCCCCTCCCCTCCCCAAATTAAAATTATTGAACAGAACAAAATATGTTGTATATAAAATCCAGCATCATGTACAATATACATATACATGATCAAAAAGGTTTATTCAAATGTATTAAATTATATTTTAACATATTACCGGTAGCACTGATTGACAGATTAAAAAAGCTCCAAAATAATTATTTTTAAAGAAAATGAAGAAGGCTACAGTACCTCCTTCCCTAATTGCATTTCAATATATAAATCATTCTCACTGTTAGTCTGTCTTGTTTGTCAACTGTACCATGTGTTCATCATTGTTGGCAGTACACATCTATTCAATGCCCAGTAACGTACAGTGACATCTCTGTTATGCTTACCATGTACGTGATGTTGCTGAAAACTCTTGCCCGGAGCAAAATGAAAGTTACCAGCAACCTGTAGTAGGGAAATGTGTTCAACAATGTACATCTATATTTTCATACTGGTCACCTGGGGCAAATTGAATAATTTTAATAGTTTACATGACTGTGTATTTCACAAGTCTGGCAATCGTTTCTACACTTGAAGGGGCATAGTACATTATTCTGCATGGGGTATTCTGGAAGGAAAACAAAGATGAAAAAACAGCCGACATTTGCATTTTAATAGTAGCAATTAACATTACTTTTTTAGTTTAAAATAAAAATAAAATAAAACAAAACTACCATATCCACATCAATAAAAGCTGATTGATTTCTTAGAAATTACAAAATATATTTTTGGAAGGGGACTTAATTTACATGTACAGGGGAGTTAAACACCGTACATGGATATCGGATATAATGGACATGAAGCTGATTATCTACAGGAGGGACTGTACAGTATGTGACATTAATGTACATGTAAAAGGTGTTGTTTAGGGTTAGTGGCAATATGTGTAACTTATTCCAAAAAAGGAATACAATGAAATAATGCTATTCACATTTTATAAGCAAACAAAAAATACTTCCATGATAGGACATGCTAAAAGTAAAGACTAGCTCGGCTGTTACAATGTACATGGAGTGGTCGATCTGATCGAAAACTCAATCTGTTTAACACCAAGTTCACATGAAGCTGCTTGAACATTTTCAAGTCGATCAGATTAATCTGCTTCATGGACATGTACATGTATATATTATTAAGAAAAACTACAGGGTTGATTCGAAATCTCAGTTGGCTCAAATTTTCTATTGGATCGACCACTTAACGCGGTTCATGTAAACAGGTGCTAATTTCCCATTTGGCTAGGGCACCCTCTACAGGACTTTGCGGTGTTCTTAAATTGGAATAGCCATAATCGATGGTGAATTCAAAAGAAGAACAGTCTCAGAAGAGGTTGTAACACCATAGAACTAAGTCAACAGAAGGCCATGTGAGAAAGAGAGAGAGTCACATCGGTAAATGTATTACTACTTCAAAGTTTATGTTGCATATCTTTCTCACCTTGTTGACTTCCAAGTACCCATATACCTCACAGCCCTCATCTTTCTGCTCTTGTAACTTGTCCTTCCATCCTTCTCTCACACACTGTAAACCGAATAGGAAAATACAATTTAAATACTTTAATTCATATCATGTTCCACAAATAAGAGGTACAGAGTACCATACATATAATTATTTGTAATGACTAACACAGGGCTCGAAATAGCGACCTGTCAATGGCCAAAAAGCAGGCCAATTTTTAGGAATGGCAAGTGGAAATATGCTTGGAAATGATTTAAAACACTCAATGACCTGCCAAGGAAAAATAAATGTCAGGTCATATTTAATTTCTATTTCGAGCCCTGAAACAATTCCAGTGGTCTAAATAATGCTTGGCTAAACACCAAATGTGAATATGGAAACAACAATTTGCATAATATTGAAGCTAGAATTTTTTTGGAGCCAGAGTAAATGCTGTCATTTAAAAGGAAATGTGTATGTTAGTAAGGTTTATAAGTTTGGAGATGAAATAATGAACCCTTGTGAATTTATCAGCCTTACATTTGTATTGTAAAGAGGCAGCCCAATGCCACATAAGCCTTCTGGTTTCCTTTTGGGCTTCCTCACCATTTTGTTAATTACTTTAAATTGTAATCATTTTTTTTTTTGTTGGCAAATAAAACTGTTAAACTGTTAAACTGTTAAACATGTACATGTATGAAAAACACCAAACCGAGCCTAGTCAGTCCTGACTGAATTCATCCTCTATTTATCTATCTTAATTAGTTGACTGCACATGTATACACATTGTAAACAGGCTTATAATTTTGCTCATTAGTGACTACATGGTTAAATAAATTACTACTACATGTACATGTACATTTTGTACTTGACTACTACTACTACTGCCAATTCTCATACAAAAGTCACTAAACTTTGTGCTGCAATATAGTTAAAGCATTTCGTGCTATATAATCCACACTTTCCATAACTAATGATTTCAAGGTGATTGTTTTAGATGGTAGAGGCAGTTTTCATAACTCTGAAACTCTGAATTTGAAACAGGACAAGAAACAACCATAGGGGCTGATCAAAGTCAGGATCCAGCTTACAGTGTATCTACAGATCGAATTGGAATTTAGCATGTTGGTTTTGGTGGAGGGAGGAAAACTGGAGGACCCAGAGAAAAATCCTTGGAGCAAGAGCGATATACCAACAAACTCAACTGTGTGTCTGGCAATCGAACCTGGGCCACATACTGTAGGTGAGAGGCGAAGCACTTAATAACCACTGTACCACCCCGGCTACCCCATAGGAAGACTTTTAGCCTAAAGGAAAACTAAAAAAAGTCATATTTGCATTCAGTGTATTCGGAAGGAAAGCACTGAAAAGGGTTCTTCAGTATCTACATGTATTTCAACAGTATTCATTATTGGAAACAAGCAAATCCAACAACAGGTGGCTACTTTTATCATAGCAGCTGACACATATCCTCTGGTTACCAGCTTCACTCGAAAACCCTGAGACTGCTGTCATCATAACAAGTAGATCTGGCTTCAACATAAATTATGATGATGTATCCAGTTCAAATTATCTTAACATTGATTTCCACTACAATACAATACACTAATATATTTAAAGTTGATTACACAGGGAGTGGTTTGTATTTTCAGTTGTCGAGCAACTGTTACATGTCGAACAACTGTTACATGTTGAGCAGTCGTCACATTATATGCAGTTGTTGCACTGGCAGCCAACTAGGTCAGACAGATTAATGGTTTGAAATTTGTGATAAAGAAGTAGCAGATAATGGTAGCGATTCCAGATATGAGAACATACATGTAGTATAAGAAAAGGGGTTAAAAAAACTAGAAAAAAACCTTTGACTTCAATTCACAGTTGAAGTTCATATATTATGATTGTACATGCAGATCTATGTAAATGAAATGGTGAGGTTCTGTTGAGCTTGTGATTATTTGTACTCCTACTTTTGGCTGTTGATTTATAATAATCAATTGCTGAACATCAGTATTTTCGAGAGTACTGCTGAGCACTCTTTTTATTAGTTTTTTGACCAGGAAGCAGATCATTAATTCAAACCTGTTTAACATCATCCACATTAGATAGGGCCCATCCTTTTCTTCTGTATGTCTCTCTGACGTCATCACAAGTATTACAGCACCTACAGTAGAACAGGTACATGTATAATTATACAGTTATTATTTAAGAGCTGAACTTGAGTTTCTCCAGTTTGAAAGTTCAATGAAAGTTACACTATAACTTTGATATCCTTCCAAGAAAACTTCTCCAAAATTTCAGCTTATTGGCAAGATTTTACAGAATTCAACAATAAATTGACACTTTGATGCAATATTTATAAACATTTCCAGGCACTTACTTTTTATCAAATGTTTCTGCACCATAACAACTTTCACAACGATTTGGATCAAGCTGTTGAAAGAAAGTGACTTTATAATTAATTGTAAACTATACTAATATAACATTTTGTACATGGATCTCTCATTTCTTTTAGCATCTTGGTTGTTCAAAGAAAGAATAGGGTAAACAGAGGTTCAAATGTACACAGATTTATGGATGGCAGAGAGAAATTTGAAGTTGGGAGGGGGGGGGGGGGAGGGGGGGCTAAAAAAGGTCATTGAGCTGGTATGACCAAATTATATATAGTCTTAAATTGACTGAGAAGTAACTAGGCAAAATATCTTTTGGCAAAATTTTTTAGGCCATCTCTGCCGTTCCTGAGATTACAACTTCAGATTTATAGCTGTCCCAGGCATGCCAGTCTCATTAGAAGCCGGCTACTAACAGAGTTTTGGTGACTACTCATTCAATTCAATTGCTTGTATACACACAAAAAATACATGTAGGTATGTTTACATAGAAAATTCTTTTACAGAGTAAAGGAATAAAGTTTGAGCCTAAAAGCTAAGTAAACTGTTAGGTTTTCAAGTTTCAAGCTACTTTTCCTCACTTTTCAGAAGTTTCTGGATCTCAAATCCCCTCAGATTTTAAATCTATAATAGCTTGAGGATGTCTTTTGTTCCAGTTATAATACATTTACAATTCATAAACCAGACAACAATACTGAAAATTCCAAGCTAAACACACAGCGATGAAAACCAGATGGAGATGACTTCTATCTTGAATGTAGACTGCTGACCACAAGATTTGAAGGCTCCAATATGGCGGACAACTCAGCAAAGGTCCATGTTAACGTGAGTTTTGGAGCACATTTTGAAAAGCTTTTGGAAAGTGCCAACCTCGTGACAAGGGTCTTCTCGGTCAGATCCAAGATGGCGGCTACTCCGAGAGAAGACCCTGGTAAACCCTGAACTGTCACGTATTCGGATTGGCTCTTTGATTATGACACAAGGGTTGTTCTAACAATGCTTTTTATTGGCCAAACGGACTGAGTCCAGAGAGACCTTAAAACCTTAAAACATGTTGTGTAGGTAGAGCAATAGATGAAGTGCATTACTGGCTGGTTTTCTGGTACGTTTCATCAGTGAGAAAGCCAGGAGAAGCCGTTAAATCTGAACATGTGCTATCGATCTCTTCGCTTCAACGCTAACAGAAAATGAACGGCTTTTTAGGATTCTCTTCCAGCTTAGATACATTGTACATCCCGGTAGGTTTGTGATACTCCTCCACTGTTTCTTTATCCAAGTAAACTCCATTTCGAACTGTTTAGTAGACCTGTTTTCACTTCATCGTTCGCCGCATGTAAATACCGTTAATCGCATCTCGCTCACTCTGGATTGGGATACCTATGGGTTGTTATTACAGTCTATAAGGCACTTAGTGGCCAATCGCCTATGTATATCAGGTCTATGTTCTCAGAGCGCTGCAACATTAAGAACTTAAGAGGCCAGCGTAAACTTACAGTACCTAAATGTAACACAACTAAATATGGGCTTCACTCCATTTCATACACTGCTGCCAAAGCTTGGAATAGCTTAACTGATGCTCTGCGCACATTACCTACTTTAAAATCATTCAAAAAACAAATCGGCTCTGTTAAATTCAATTTCTAGTTTAAAATTTCCAATTCCATATTGGTTTAACTTTTACCGATACATATATATATATATTTATATAGTCCACTTGTAATTAATACTAGTTATGGTTAATATAATGTACTCATATGTAATTGTATATAAGATTTCAATTTATGTACTAGCTGTAAGTAGATAGTCTCGGCTAATTAGCATGTACTTGCTAGAGGTTTAACAAGCCTCAACCCCCCGAGTTGAAATAAATATCTTATCTTATCTTATCTTAGGCACATGTTAAACATTTCCATATTTAGCTTGGCCGCCATATTGGATGCCCACATCACGTGATTAAAATCTCCAGGATTTCTGGAGATTTTTAGTCACGTGATTCAGCATTTACCAGGGTCTTCTCTCGGAGTAGCCGCAATCTTGGATCTGACCGAGAAGACCCTGGTCACGAGGTTGGAAAAGTGCATGGCTATAAGCTGCACCCATAACTTTGGGAACATTTTTCTCAAAATTTTCAAAATTTATTTGGTAAAATGCTTAGATACTTAGATGGTTATACTCCCTGGGATAGTTTTCACTAATGCTGGGAGTTTAAATAATATATAAATTAGAATAATAATAATAAACTAAGTAACATAATAGTAATGATAATAATAATAATACTACTACTACTAATAATAATAATAATAATACTAATAATAATAATAATAATAAACTACGCGATTTAAATCGTGACACATACCAAAATATTAAGTAAATATTAAATAGATAAGAATAATAACTAAACATATATACGAGCGATCTATAGCCTGCGCAGGTGGCTGCAGCTTATAAGTGATCAACTATGGTATGTATACTCAAGTTCTCACCAGAACTCTACTGTCCATATATGGGATATATCCACAGGGATACCAATATAATATTTTGGATACTGAACTCATTTCTCTTTTCCTTTCATCCAAACAGAAATACATGTATCACTTCTTCAAAGAACTAGGTCTGGGAAAGCTTTCAGCCATCATGTACTTGTACAATTGTAGCAGAAGACCAAATCAAATGAGCTTATACTCAACTCATCATTCCATAAAAGAAGGTTCAATACTTACCTCTAACAACTCCTTGGCTTCATGACTCTTATCTCCAAGTTCTGTCAAGAGTGATGAAAACATTTAAATCATAATTTATGAAGCTACATGTATACATGTAGGTCCACTGTACATGTATATTTTAAATTTGTAGCTTTAATTAATAAGGACCCACACTATAAACAGGAATGCTACTCCCCCTTGCTCTCCCAAGGGATTGAAATCAAATTCAGAACAGTGAAAAAGTAAACAGGCTTTCAGTTTTCTCCTGTTATAATACTAAATTGAAGGGGTTGGAATGAATACATGTAGTTGCCAGAACATATCTTTTCACTGGTTAAAAGAATCACTAGTTCCAAAAAAAATTCACCAAGATAAAATGGGCAGCACCAAACGAAAAGGGACCATATGACATACATCACAGGGAAAAATTTCAAAAAACCATTCAAAAATCATAATCTTATGGGTTTTATAGAATTCCCATGATTATTAAATACCATTAATGGTTTTAATGACTAATTCCCATTGAGGTGCAAATTACCAGTACTGTGAATTCAAAAACACACAAATGTGTATCTAAACTTCCATTCATGGTTTATTTATTTCCCATTACTGGGATCTGGACTACCAAATTACCAGTATTGTAACTTCAAAAACACATGAATGTGTATCTAAATTTCCATTCATGGTTTATTTATTTCCCATTACTGGGATCTGGACTACCAAATTACCAGTATTGTAACTTCAAAAACACATGAATGTGTATCTAAACTTCCATTCATGGTTTATTTATTTCCCATTACTGGGATCTGGACTACCAAATTACCAGTATTGTAACTTCAAAAACACATGAATGTGTATCTAAACTTCCATTCATGGTTTATTTATTTCCCATTACTGGGATCTGGACTACCAAATTACCAGTATTGTAACTTCAAAAACACATGAATGTGTATCTAAACTTCCATTCATGGTTTATTTATTTTCCATTACTGGGATCTGGACTACCAAATTACCAGTATTGCAAATTCAAAAACACATGAATGTGTATCTAAACTGCCATTCATGGTTTATTTATTTCCCATTACTGGGATCTGGACTACCAAATTACCAGTATTGTAAATTCAAAAACACATGAACGTGTATCTAAACTTCCTTTCATGGTTTATTTATATCCCATTACTGGGAATTCCTCGCAGGGCCAATGAACATACATGTAAGTATACAATAACGCATCGCAGCGACAGATTTTGTTCTACACCTCCTCTTCCAGCCCTCGCAGTTGTCACGAATATAGCTGTGCTACAATGTTCAGATCTTATAATTTCCCACCTTTTTACATTGTAGGTCTATCATATCATCAACCAACCACATGCACAGCATGTTACCCATGGCCATATTTGGGAAACAATAGTTCATGGCCATATTTGGGATGACTCATTTTCGCGCCAGAACGGTTCGTTGGAGTTCTTTCGAAAAAGCAGTGTTCGAAGTTTCTTTTCATTCCAGTTTTCCCAAAACCAATGTCTACGACTTCGAGCAATTGGAGTGGACCATCTTAGAGGTATTTGATAAGACGAAGGAAAAATACAACGAAGAGATCGCACAAAAATTTAAAGGTAATGCTCAGATTCAGAAAGATAACCAAAAATGAGTTTTTTTTCTGTTTCAAACAAGCGAGAAAAATAGTGATCAAATAAAATATATACTTACTATGAGCTTATAAAGGTATTTTATAATAATTTTGAAATGCTTCAATACAACAGTGAACACTCTCATTTTCAATAGATCAAAAGGATGACGGCAGAGCACTTGTATACGTAGACATAGTGAAATATGGCCGCCACTTCGGCCTTCAGGGCGCCAGTCTCCACCTGAAAGAAATGGTGAGCTTCGATGTCGATGATGTGCCTTAGCTTCCAGTAAGAAGCAGTCGCTATCCCAAATGAACCAAAGAATGTACCAAGCCAAGTAAGTAATTTGGGGGCCATCTACAAATTAAAAAAAAAATGTTCCTTAATTTACTCCCCATGCACTCGCAGAAGAAAACATTTTTCAATCCAGCTACTCACTAGCACTGTTTACAATTACAGAGTATAAAATTAATTACTGTAGTCTTGTGGATTTCTCGAAGAACAGGTTTATCAGCGGCAATTCAACATTTAAAAAAATGTTCTTCCCGACTAAAGACTAAAGTAAAGTACATGTAAGTGGCTCCTTTTTCTGTAGCATGCACCCTTTCGTTTTCTTAGTGCCCTTTTTCCTGGTGTAGACTAAAATTAGAGAACTTGAGACTAGTTATCGAACTTGTAAAAAATGTATATTTAAGCTTTCTATCTTTAAATCACTCAGAAACAATTCTGTCTTCATTCCCCATTCGATAAAGTGCAAGAGAAAGCATTCAAAAACATTCGCGTACGAGCCTGTCATTCTGCTTCATGTAAGTCTTACTTAATGGTGTCCTTTCAACCTCGTCCCCATTCATGTAGAACCATCAAAAACCATGTTTGACCATATCCTGAAATGTGTTATCATATAACAATGATTCATTGCATGAGGCATTTATCTACTTTATTATTTACTGTTCTTTTGTCCATTCTTGTGTTCTTAATTTGAATAGGTGGACAAAAGATGCAGATCTGACGAGGATGAGGGAAAGATGACTGACTGCACCAGTGACATTATTTTCATTGCTGATGCAAGCTCAAAGGTACTATTTTTGTACTCACTCTTTAACTCTAACTGGAAGTTCATTTACGTAATGATTTGATTTAGTGCTCAAGGCACTTATTTAATTTTTGGAGCTGAGGTGGGAGGGGAAATTTTTTTTTTTTCAATCTTGGAAAAAATAAACCAGTGGACATATCAGCTAGTCACAGCCTTAAAAAGAAGACCAGTTTTTCTGTAGAATGCCATACAATTAAAAGCAAGATAAACCATATTAGATCTCCAGCTCTGATATTATTTTTAAAGGATGCTAATTATTGGAATGTTGGGGGGGGGGGGCTTATTAACAAAAACACATTCAGCAATAGTTTGAGTGCAGGGCCTAGCCGTCACTGTTTTGCGGCTTCACCGATCTGATTACGCCATGCAGAGATTAATGAGAATAGGAGTTTGGAATTTACACGGGCACAATAGTAAGGAGCTTGGTAACAAGACTAAGCTACTGGAATTTCAAGACATATTAAAAAAGCACGATTTCTTCGGAGTCGTTGAAACACATGCAAATAACGAAACAGACTTAGAGGTAAAACCGTATAAACATTTCGTAAAGACCCGGGAAAAACGTGGGAACAAACACTATGGTGGTATAGCGGTTTACATAAGCAATAGAGTTAAGAAATGGGTATCTTACATACCAACCAACAATAGCAATGCAATATGGTGTAAGATAGATAAACATCTCCTGGGAATATCAAAAGATATTTTTATTGGGACCATTTATCTAAGTCCTGAAAACCCTGAGAGGGAGAATACTCTGGATACACTAGAAAATGAAATAATAGAGTTTTCAAGCAAAGGCGATGTCCTAATTCAAGGAGATTTAAATGCACGCTCTGGGAATTTACAAGAGTATGTAATACAAGATGACGATTTGTTCTTAAACCTACCGGAGGATTATGTTATTGACACTCCCTCCACCAGATACTCGGAAGATAAGAATATTAATACGAGGGGAAGGGCGCTTATAGACCTATGTACAGCGAATGATTTAAGGATTTTCAATGGTAGAGTTACTGGTGATCTTACGGGTAAAAGAACGTGTTTCCAATATAACGGAAGCAGTGTAGTTGATTATGTGATAGGAAACTCCGATTTACTTCCACGCTTACAATATCTTAAAGTGAACAGTGTATTACCGCATCTATCGGATCACTGTCACATATCGTATGCCCTCAAATTTCCAAATATACAGAAACAGGACAACGAACCTCAGATGCAGTACAAAGAATTGTTTAGACTTGTCTGGAATAACGATGCCGCAGAAAGGCTTCCTAACCTGCTCTCGTCTGCAGATCAACAGCAATTGTTCTTAGAAATGTTTACTAATTACGAGCAACATAAGAATATTTCTCTGTTAACGAGTGAGTTCTCCAAAGAAATTATTAATATAAGCAAAATGGCAGGCTTACGCTATCAAAGGCGGCCCAGTCCAAACCAAGATAATAATAAGTACTGGTTCGACGTAGAGTGCAATCAGGACAAAGAACATTTAAAATCACTTGGACGTAAGGTGTGCAAGGACCCAAATAATCAACCGCTTAGGGCAATGCTCCACAATAGAAAAAAAAATTTCAGGAAATTATGCAGAAGGAAAAAATATCTTAACATGCAGCAACGAATAAATCAAATTGATCTTGGCAATCCGCGAAACGCTTGGAAACAAATTGAAAAACTGTTTAACTTTAACAAAAAACGGGGACGTAACCCGTGTCCGATTGAAATAGGTGATTTCCTCAAGCACTTTAAACATTTAAACGAAAAACACGATGTAATCAACGAACAGCCTGTACACGTAGATACTGGCTGCGAAAACACGCTCGTCCATGACAGCGATGCGTTAGATGACGAAATCTGCATACAAGAAATTGAATTAGCAATTAAGAAATCGAAAGTCAATAAATCTCCGGGCAAGGACAATATACTAAATGAAGTAATTAAATATGGCAAAGATCAATTAACACCGTTCTTAAAGCAACTATTTAACGCAATACTGAAATCCGGCGAGTTCCCGCAAGAATGGAGTACAGCGCTCATCGTGCCCATTCACAAAAAAGGTGACAAATCTGTTACTGACAATTACCGCGGAATCTCGCTGCTCTCTACCCTTGGTAAACTATTTACCTCTATACTCAACACTAGGCTTTATGATTATCTAATAGACAAAGGGATCCTCAAACGGGAACAAGGCGGCTTTAGAAAACACCATAGTACGGTAGACAGTATGTTCATACTGACAACTTTGATTGAAAAATACGTCAAAGCTAAACCATGTAAGAAAAACAACCTCCTCTTTGGATGCTTCGTAGATTTCAGGAAAGCGTTTGATAGCATACCAAGAGACAAACTCTTTGAGAAAGTTAGGAAAATTGGAATAACGGGTAAATTCTATTCAATATTACGATCGATATACTCAAACGACTCTGCCGCGGTTAAAGTCGGAAATACAATTACTGAAGAATTCCCATGTGAAATAGGAATAAAACAAGGCTGCATGCTAAGCCCCACCCTCTTCAATATATTTTTAAGCGACCTTCCTGAGTTCCTTGATCAAACAAAAGGGGCAGATTTTGTGGAGCTAAAAAATAAGACAATTAGCTGTCTGGCATACGCGGACGATTTAGTTATACTTTCCAGGTCTGCTAAAGGGTTACAGCAGCTACTTTGTAGGCTTAAAGAATATACCATCAACTCCGAATTAGAGGTAAATATCGAAAAAACGAAAGCAATGATTTTCAACAACTCAGGTAGAAGAATGAACAATTATGCTTTCACTTATTCTAACCAACCAATAGAAAATATGCGAGTATTTAAATATCTAGGCCTCTGTTTCAGTACTTATGGTAACTTTACTACGGCAAAGATCGAGCTAAAAAAAGTCGCATTAAAAGCACTTTACAAATTACGGAAAACAATGGGTTGTCATTTTAGGACTGATGTTAAACTTACGCTCAAACTATTCGATAGTCTAATCAAACCCATACTTCTTTACGGTAGTGAAATATGGGGTATGGATAAAGTACCAAACAATGACCCAATAGAAAGTGTACAGTTAAAATTCTGTAAATGGTTACTGGGTGTAAGCAGGACCGCCACTAATAATGCTTGTCGGGCCGAATTAGGTAAATTACCAATAAGCATGGACTCCACCCTAAGAAGCCTAAAATACTGGCTAAAAAAACAAAATCATAATATCACTGAATTAGCGCAAGACGCTGTAGCTGAATCGAGACAGATAGGGAAGCCCACAATGTGGTGCCAAAGAGTAAAAAACCATCTGTTTCGACTAGGTTTCGGTGAACTATGGTTTTTCCAGGAAGAAATCGAACACCCAAACACAATTATTAATAATTTAAAACAAAGACTAGTAGATATTCAAATCCAAAATTGGCATAGTGAGCTATTCAACGATAATAACCGAAAAAACAACCAAGGTAACAAATTAAGATTTTACCGAACATTCAAATATAAACACGAACTTGAAAATTATCTGTTAAATATTAAGAACGTGAAGCATCGAATTGCGCTAACGAAGTTGAGAATAAGTAATCATGAGCTACAAATTGAGAGGGGCAGATATGAGCGCCCATATAAACCACCCAACGAGAGGCTTTGTCCTCTTTGTAAAGCCGAAGTTGAGGATGAACGGCACTTTATAATTAGATGCACATACTACCAAGTGCCGAGAAAGGAATTCTATGCTTCATTGGAAAATACATTGAAAAGATCTCTAAAGAAAACAAATGATGACCAAATTTTAACCCTTATACTTAAGCCAGATACCAAAATTGCAAGAAGAGCAGCCAAATACATATCTGATTGCCTTACAATTAGATCCCACATTATAAGTAACTTGCCACCTGTTTCCACAATAAATTAATGTCATATATATTACCCTACAACAAGACTTAGTATTCATCTATTTAGTCATCTTATATTATTATTGGATTCAACACTGATGTAAACATTAATGTCTGCAAAGTGCCAATAAACCTCTTCTGTCTGTCTGTCTGTCTGTCATTCAAAGGGAGACATTTATTGGAAGGAGGGCACTAAATCAAACCATTATGGTAATTGCAAATAACTTGGAATCATTTCATTATTTCCCAAGAAAATAACTTACATGTAGTTAAATTTATTAATAATCTTGAACAAATAAAATTCTTGTTTCTTGTAGGAAAAACCTGCAAGCTTCAATGAGGATGGACCTAGTATTCCAATACTATCAGCTAAGATAATAGTTAAAGTTGCATATGTACAATGCAATAGCATTTAGTTGTCTGAGGACATTTCCAAACAACAGATCCTGTCATCTGTAAAGTGTTATGGCTTGTGTAAAAAAAACACATCAGCCTTGACAAAATAGCAGGGACTGTTAAAGTGCCACTACAATAACATTTTTAGATAGTGATATTTTTGTGTATTTGTAAAGTATTAAAGTTGCAGTATTTTTTCCTATCCACACAGTTTTTTGATATGATGGGAAGTCTTATTTTTGGGGGTCCAAATGTTTAGATTTTATGTCCGCCATTATATTACTCGAACAGTCATGTTCTGTAACAGAGCTATGATAGAGCTAATTTCCAGTGGATGTGACATCATTTTCTCAACACAACAACATGCAGGGCTATGATTCACACAAACTTTCGCATGAACTCATGATAAGTAAAGTACATGTTTATACTATTTTTTTCCAAAAAGGAAAGGAAAGAACAAAGTTTTGAATGGAAATATGCATTTACAATAGTGACACATTGAGAAAATGACGTCACAACAGCAAACTGCTGGTTGAAAATCAATTAGTATTTGGAATTAACTTCAGTAATGGTGGACGTGATTTCGATGTTAAACTTTCTGCAAAATTTGTTGTTTAATTTGGTCTTTGGTAATATATTTCACTGATTTGGATATCTTCGACACTCATTTTGAAGACGCATGACACATGGTTGAATCTCATAATAGTGGCACTTTAATTGCCAATTATCTTCTTCACAATGGGATAAGAGGTTAAAGGTCCTCTTGAGCAAATTGAAAGAGCCAATGTTTGCAAAGTCTAAGTTTTTTTAACTTGAATTCATGTACATAGCTGACGTATACTGTACATGTGAAACTAGTTGCTGTCATTAATTGGATCAAATTGTTCTGATTCAGTTCATTAACATGCATACATATATGCTTTAAATGCATATACATGTACCTTGAGGTTCTTGCTGTACTATACACTGTCTTTGGTACTACATTGTACATATAGGTGACTTAAAAACACACTCAGGCAATAAATGTTGGTTGGTACAGTTTATTGTGCTCAATGTCCTATCTTGATTTTTTTAATAGCAATAATTATGCCCATTGGGAAACTACATGTACATGCAGCTACATTGTATCCCATTGTTTATAAATAAGTTACCTAAACTATTTGAATGTTTTATTTCAAAATAACATCATGGGATTTGGTAAACAGCAGCTGAAACCATTACGGTTTTAAACAAAATTCCATGAATGGAAGACTCCAAAAAACCATTAATGGATTAAAGTGTTCAACTTTTACATTAATGGGAAACCTATTATACATTATTGGTTTTATAGTAAATCCCATTGCTGTTTATTTCTAAATACCATGAATGTTTTATTGTAAAATAACATCATGGGGAAAAAGCTAAAACCACACCATGGTTCTAAACAAAAATCCATGAATGTAATTCCTCAAAAAACCATTAATGGGAAGAGTTCAACTTTCACATTAGTGGGAAAACCTATATTAAACATTGTTGGTTTTTAAGAAAAAGCCATGAATGTAATTCCTCAAAAAAAACATTAATGGGAAGAGTTCAACTTTCACATTAGTGGGAAAACCTATATTAAACATTGTTGGTTTTTAAGAAAAAGCCATGAATGTAATTCCTCAAAAAACCATTAATGGGAAGAGTTCAACTTTCACATTAGTGGGAAAACCTATATTAAACATTATTGGTTTTTAAGAAAAGTCCATGAATGTAATTCCTCAAAAAAACATTAATGGGAAGAGTTCAACTTTCACATTAGTGGGAAAACCTATATTAAACATTGTTGGTTTTTAAGTAAGTCCCATTGATGTCTTTCTAAAATACCATGAGTGTTTTATCTCAAAATAACATCATGGGAATTTGGTTTTCCACTAAATAAATGTTAAAAAGCTGAAACCCATCATGGTTTCAGAGAAAAATCCAAGAATGTAATTCCTCAAAAAACCATGAATGGGAAGAGTTCAACTTTCACATTAATGGTTTTCTCAATGGGAAAATGTATATTTCCCATGCAAAAAAACAGTAATGTTTTATTGAAATTTTTCCCTGTGCATGTATGAAGTCATTTTGAGAAAATTGTGCGAAAGCAAATCAGTTTGAATTTAGTAGAGCTAGCAGTTCAGAGGCTACGAAAGAATCAGTAGAATCAAAATTACTTCCACATATTTGTTTGAATCAGCTAATTTTTTAAGACTTCAAACATTGCAAGTGCTGGTTTGAGTGTCTGCCATTGTTCAATTTTATTTCACGAAACTGCAGTGAGCTTTGACTGTGCTCTCATTGGTGAAAATGGGGAGCCAGGTTGGTGTAGTGATTAAGCGCTTCGCCTCTCACCTCTGTGGCCCAGGTTCGATTCCCGAACGCAGCGTCATATGTGAGTTTTGTTGGTACATGTATCTCGCCCTTGCTCTGAGGGTTTTTCTCCGGGTTCTCTTGTTTTTCTCCCTACTCAAAAACCAACCTAACTTTCAATTCTATCCTGGAGTTTGTCAGAATACTTAAATATAAGCCTCTGGCTTGGGAGACCCGGTAACGGCTTCCTGTATCTTAGACGTAAAATAAACCATTTATTTTTTATTATTAAAATAGTGTTGGCAAACTGTTCTTGAGCAGCATTATAATTATAAACATTTGCAGGAAATTGTTGAGACATTAATTAAATTGATGTGTTTACTTCTCAGACGAATTAAAGGCATATCCGAGTGAAAAACACATTTGGGCTCAAAAGAATCTTTAACATGTCCTTTGTTCATAAAATGTATTAAAATTTAATAAAACGTTTTTTAGAGTTGAGAACGAGCACCTCAAAGTTGGCCCCACAAAGAACTGGGCGCCGCCATCTTGTTTACATTTACAGACTGAAGTTTCTTACGTCACTTCGACCCACTTCAAGAGTCTCACAGCTACATGTACTTGTGGTGACTTGTTTTCTTTGTAGGATTTTCACATGTTCGGAATTAAAGTAGATTTTCATTGATATGGCAGAGCCATTTTTTTACTAGGAAGACAAGATTGTGAAATGTAGAAGACTGAGAGGATGATGAAACCCATTTGGACATAGAAATGACCAAAGTACGGCATGCTCACACATACGCGTAACGTGTTGACTGTTCAAACAACATTGTGCAGCCTGCAATGTGAGATATTGCTGTATGCATTTACACTATACATTGTATGGAAATTGCTAGCCTTGGACAAAAGTCGAAAAGTAAATTATGATGTATTAGTATTTCAATCTGTGAATTCAAAATGCATTTGCTTCTTGGAGCTACATGTACATGTACATGTATTTGTTTGAGCTAAAGTTATTGATCCAATTCTCATTATTATAAGGGATGTACATGATTGTACAGTCATGTATATTGGGTTAGTGGAAAAACCTAGGGACTAGTAATTTTCCACAGTCACTAGCCCATAGGCTAGTACCTGAGAAAGTTAGTGTTGAGACCTGAGGGAACCCTATTAACATTCCCTATGCATTCACTATTAAAGCAAACATTTGACTGGAGGTATTAGTTCTGGTCGGTACTGTAACCACAAATATCTGTAGCTTTGTTCTATTTATAAAGAAAAGCACAGAGAGAACTCTATCAAATTTAGACAGACACAGTAAGCCCATGAGAGTAAACAATAATGGTTTGCTGAGGCACAGTTATGGGAATACTGTGGCCAGACTGCAAGTATTATGTCAACAAAATAGATATTGATATTGTGCTGTTGTGTTTTTTTCCTCGCAAATTTTGTAATACTTCTGGCATTTACAGTAATCCCTAATTTTTGTTACTTTTCATGGACCCTGTGACATCATTTATAAGATGAATCTTCTCCCCTCCCAAGTGAAAACTACTACTGACAATAAAATCCTGTACTAAGGTTTTCATTGTGACATGTACATTGTATCACAAGATGAAACAGTCCCACAATTTGGCTAACTTTTACTCTTAATTATTGCCTACATTAATGAAGCTCCAGCCTCTCATTACTCAAAGAAAACTAATTTCAACAACTGAAATATAACAAATAGAATTTGGGGCAAAAAGAGCTCATGTTGTACATGTTATAACGCTACTTGCACTTTAAGGTGCCTTCAGACATTCTCTTTGGATGCGTTGCACTGGAGCTCCAAAGGGGTTGCTTGCCAATGATGTTGGGGTACACTGCAAATTGCTCCATTATTTTCACCTTAGGAACTCATTTGGCAAATTATTTTTTCCCTTAAATAATTTAAATAAATATAAATCACTTGTCCAACCATTCCAAACTGCACTTTACTCAAAATCGGCAAAATGTGTCCCTTTTTCCTTGGCGCGGCCCAAATTTGTACTACAACATACATGTACGTATGTACATGTAAGCCAGTCACACACACTAGTGTACACGACTGTTACTTTCAATTGAAGGGATGTGTGCAACAAGAGTGTAAGTGACTCCTGATCACATTCTAAATTCTCATTAGAAAACAAAGAATTTGACAGACAATTTAGAATGTGATCAAGAGTCACTTACACCCTTGTTGCACACAACCCTAAGTTCAATTGCTGTTCTAACACATACCTTCTTTTTCCCCATCTTCATCAATAGCTTTTCCATTCAAATCTACCCTTTTCTTTAGTATATTACTAGCAACATCAATCTAGAAATAAAATACAGTCACATACAGAGGGGGACATTAGGGTTTGTGGTGTTGGTCAGTTTTTAGTGCAGTATTTCAGTGAATTAAATCCCATATTGTGGCATTGCAGTGATCTCAAATCCTGCGGTGTGCGTTGTTTGTGTTTTCAAACCTGTGGTGTTCGGTGAAACAATGTTTGCAGAGTTGTGGTTATTTTCAAAGACAAATCCATGTAAATCACAGGACTCTTAAAATTATTATTGTGTCATTGCGTTGTCAA
Organism: Actinernus sp. WN-2022; assembly: GCA_030867875.1. Lineage (NCBI taxonomy): Eukaryota > Metazoa > Cnidaria > Anthozoa > Actiniaria > Actinernidae > Actinernus > Actinernus sp. WN-2022. The sequence goes on from JAOWCC010001210.1 coordinate 36,447,902, forward strand.
TATTTTGTCAATGTTACATGCGGTGATGCAGTGTTTTCGGATTGTTTTTGCAGTGTTGCGGTATTGAGAACCCCCCAATGTCCCCCTCCATACAATATTGCGTTTGAGTACATCTACACTGTATTCATACAATCACATAAATTGAATAGATGCCCCCACTCACACAGTGACATGACCCCTCCCCAAACAAAAATACAGGTGCATGTAGAGCTCTGCATTTCAACTCTGCTAATACTGCACCTGTTGTTCTCCTGATACGTCCATTGCATCTATGCTCAAATCTATGAAGGAATATATTTCACAGAATATGGTGTGAATATTTACATGTACTGTTAGTAGTTTATCACTTATATTGTACATGACTGTGTATATATACAACTCATATACACGTACATGTACATGTAAGCCACAGTAATATAGGGTTGCAGCTTATATTGTAGCCGAGTCCTTTCAAAAAACATTTCCACTAAAAGTCTTAATTTTGCCTAAAAACTACAAAAATAGTATCCAAGTGTTGTTGCCAATAATTAATTGCAACTTCAAGTATGCTGAATTGGTTAAAACTTGCCATTTTTTTTTACTTTCAACTTTAATTTACTTGAGAAATGATATTTCTCTTTGGATGAAAGGAAAAGAGAAATGAGTACCATACATGTATCCGAAAGACTGTGTCACTTGGTATCCCTGTGGATACATTCCATATATGGAGTGTAGTTTTGGTGGGAACTTGAGTATATGTCAGTTCTAGTTTGGTATTTGTGGTCCTGACTGCAACAGTTATAGACGTTTCTTTCCACCATAAACTTTATTTCATATGTCACTTTTCGCTGACCATGTTACAGAGTTGTGGTAGTTTTTGGAGTTTCACTTCCCAGAAGTCAGTACTCCTGCATTGGGCTTGGGAATACATTTCCACTTAGTTTTTACCACATATACTGTGGAATTTTTGTGGTTTTTCGTATCCGGCAGAGTACACTAACAGAGTGTGTAGTTGCATCCTATGTTACATAAAGTGCGTAGATTGATGTAAGCATAAGTATATTTTACAATAAATTGTGTGTACAGTTAACTGTCAGGACTGCCTCCCACATATATGTGTATGTTATCAGTTAATTGAGTAGAAGGAAGTCTCCTGTTTTTATTCCTCCATTAGCCAACAACATTTTTGAGGAACCTCACAAAAAAATATCCTGTACAGTAAATGCAAGAGAAAGCCACAATTTTCTCCATGAAACAGATGCAGGGCAATTCCACACAAAACATGATGAAAATGAAAATTTTCAAATCTATTATTTTTTAGCAAAATTTATTTTAGTTAAGAGCAGACATCTTGGTCTGTCAGATACAAGTAAGATATTGTGAATGTTGGCGACACCCACTTCGCGAGGGCCTTGTTTAAGCACAACCCCAAAATGTAATGTCCACAACAATTTTTTGTGTAATGTCCGCAACACATATTTAAAGCAAATAAAAACTACTACAGTGAGCTTTGTTGAACTTTATCATTATAGTTGGGAACTCTGGGGTGCTTATCATTTGACAAAAAAATCAGGTTGGGCTGCCCAATGGATAATGGTAAGCAGATTACCAATTGACCGACCTACCGGAATGAATAGCTCTTACCATTTGATTTCTATATGGCAGATGCAAACTTGATGATAGCGCTAATGTTTAGTGAAGATTTTGAGATGGATAACGTCCTTAGCGATGACAAATAATTTATTGAAGTGTTTTCTGTTTTAAGTACATGCATTCATATGAGGAGAAACTAGCTTACATGTAAATCACATTGATGTCAAATGTTGTTGTCAAATAAGAAGTTCTAAGAAAAATATAACAAGCTTAAAACAATTTGAGTTGACGGAAAGCTTGAAATTCACAATGTTTTATTTAGTGTTACATGTACCTCCGATTTGCCTTCGGTTGATTCAGACTTCATCTCTCAGAAAAAGTTGAAAGTAGGTTTACTTTAAAAACAAACACACAATTCAACATACCAGAGGTATATTGGCAAGCAGGCTCAAGTAGTTCCTGTAATTGCAAGGCTGTAAAGTGCACAAACTGCACTGAGATACCTGGGTTTAGGGTTAGGGAATTCAACTTGAGAAATACACACGAAAATGTTTAGGGCGAGACAGGAATCGAGAGAAATGGTCAAATGGTAAGGAATATTTCGGTTGGTTCGTACCAACCGGGACGAAAGGAATACTTCAGAACGTAGTCTACAATTTCCAACCGAAATTCCCGAAAATTAACTGTACCATTTGCTTTCCAATCGAAATTACCGGGATTTTTGGTTAAATGGTAAGCACCCCTGGTTATTAGCAAGTTTAGAATTAAGTCCAATTGTTTTCTTGGAACTCCTCACAACTCACAGGAATTAAGAATTTAAAAAGTTGACTCAAACCTGTGGTTGTTTTTTGCTGTAATGTCCGCAACAAACATTTAGATATTAATTAAAAAATGGTAATGAGAAAATTATTATTTTTTATTGAAAATAGAGGCCCACCCACGGTGTGCTTTGTATAAATGTTTCCCCTTAACTCCAGACTACAAAACAATCTGATTCTAAGCACATTCCCAAAAAGTAATGTCTGCAACAATTTTTGTGTAATGTCCGCAACACATAATAAAGCAAATAAAAAATACTACAGTAAGCTTTGTTGAACTTTATCATTATAGTTGGGAACTCTGGTTATTAGCAAGTTCAGAAAGTCCATTTTTTTCCAGGAACTCCTCACAACTCACAGGAATTAAGAATTTAAAAAGTTGACTCAAATAAGTGTTTTTTTTTTTGCTGTAATGTCTGCAACAGACATTTAGATATTAATTTAAAAAGAGTAATGATAGGGAATTATATTTTTTTTAATTGAAAATAGAGAGGCCCACCTTAGGTGTGCTATGTATAAATTTAAGCAGCACAGCTATTTTAAATTAAGTTTGGGAAGCATTTGTAATCGGATTTTTGGTCTCTGAATGTAATGTCCGCAAGTACGTGAAATTGCCCTGCACATGAGTTCAAGGTCTGCCATCCCAGAAGAATAGAAACCTGTTTTTCATATCTAAACTTATGAAATTGCTCAGCACAAGGCTAGGCATGGGAAGTACATTGTTTCTAGCCAACAGGACTGCAACAGGATAAGAGCAAATGTGCGACCTGTGTAGCTGGTTAAATAGTATCACTGTCATAAATTATTTGTATTAATCATCACTATGAAATAAATAATGTACATGTTTGTAAGTACAGTAAATACATTATAAATATATAATTATATGGATAATGATGTGATTAAATATAATGTGCAATAATGTTCAAATACTTACAAACACATGGTAGTTTAGTGAACACCACTTCCACATTAATTCTAAGTTTCTGTCCTCTTGTTGTATCTACAAATAACTCAGGGTTTATCTAAATGGGCCAAAAAACATCACATTAAAATAATGCAATATATATATATTCTTCATACTGTATTTGTACATGTACATCTATTTAATGAATAAAAGCTGGTTCTCCTTGTTCTATAAAAAAATATTGCAAGCTTGGTCTTGAAAAACTGCAGATGCACAAGCGGAATGCCAGCTAGTGCATTTAGCAGCTTTTCAAGACCTCGAAAGTGCAATATTTTGTTTTATAAATAGTTTTGATATATAGTACGCACACTCTGATTGGCTGTAAGCCGTGTTTCTATAACTCTATAGAAACAGTGCGTGCTTGAGCTAGTTGTGAGAATTTACATTTTGGTTATGAAATTAAGCGAGCATTTCTGTGCTTTGATTCGTTTATTTAAAGAAGGAAATAGAAAACATTTCCCCCTTGTTTCTATAGAGTTATAGAAACACTTGTGGAAGTTTGGAAGAACTTGAAATAGCTGTGGAAACACTTGCCTTCGGGCTCGTGTTCCCACTCCCAAATGTTTCTCGTTCTCCCAAACTCCCACTCGTGTTTCTATAACTCTATAGAAACACAGGAGTTTCTATAACTCTATAGAAACACGGGAAATGTTTTCTATTTCGTAAATAGAACAAGGAGAACCATATTTTATTAATGTTTTATAATGTAAACTTCAATCTAGACAAAGGAAAGTAAACTAAACTGTATCTAAGAACACTTGTAAAAATCGAAATGCAAACTGACAGCGAAAACCCCATTTTAACGTACTTGACTTGTTTACAACATTTCTCATCACTGATTGGTTCAATTGTAACAGCTTGACATTGATGATCTGAAAGTTCATTTCTTATTGGATGAAATAATGGAAGAAGAGAATATGTCAATCGATAAAAGTGAAAGGCAAGAGCCGGCAAATAGTGGGCTGTAAAATTGTCAACTGATCAAAACTGTTACAGGCAACAATGTGCTCTCTTTTTACGATTTCTAGTCATCACAGGAGAAGTTAATCTGCACATAAAAATGTTTGATAGAGTTAAAAATGCCTGATAGAAAACCATTCATAAAGAGAGCATTAGCAAATTAGCAGCAGCTGAGTTGGACATGCGAGTTGAGGATTGCCGACTACATTGTATTTTCTACAACAACTGCATCAACTGGTTCAGCTGGTTACTGGATATTGAGAAATGGCAATCACACTTTAAGTTAATTATTGCTGTTGTGATAGCCTGTGTAGCCAGTAAAACCATGTGACCGATGATGTCATCGTTACGACATCACCACTATGATTTATGGGGACTTGACAACCTCGTTCCCAGGGGTCTTTACGCGCCTAATCAAAGATGGCATCGAAAGTACCCCTGGTACACGCTGGTCATGTGACCCAAAAATATGCCCAATATATGGGCATATTTTGAAGAACATCCACCATCTTGGATTCATCATCGCTGAAGAATGGTTAGCGGTTGAAGTGTGAACCCAATGAATGCCAACCATACATTGTTCTACTTGTACCCAGTTGCGAAGTGAGTATTAAAAAAGGCAAAAACACTAAGTTCTGATGAATTTGTAGTTATTTTCAACGAATTTTGAACACGCAATGCGAAAGATGACATCGCCAGTTTATTTTTCAAATCAAAAATGCACGTGCTATTCGAAATTCTCCAATGAGCGCTCGCAAAACGTCTAGCCAATCAGTGGCAGAATACCATCAGCCTGTACCAGGGGTACTTTCAACGCCATCTTGGATTAGGCGCGTAAAGACCCCTGGGAACGAGGTTGGGAACTTAATACAGATGACTGTGTAATTAAAATCATGTGACCGATGACGTCATCGTTACGACATCACCACCAAGTGATTCATGGGGACCCAATACCATCCCTGTCAAAGTTTGAGCCACCTGCCATTAGAAATGAAGGAGATACTATTGTATAAATTATTTTCAATAATTATCATGAAATGTGCTTATCAAATGAATACACCTTTTGAGACATTTTACCAGATTTCAAGACAGTACAATAGCTATTAAATCTACATGCTGTTTCCAATACTTTTCAGTATATATTGTACAATGTATGCTATATGTACATGATAAATAATATTGTCAGTAGTGAATACCTGCATGTACAAAAATGTTTACAGTATTATTGTAGCTGTATTGTCTTACCTCTGTAGTCAAATAGTAGTTCAATTCTGATACAAACAGTGTAAACATTAAAAATCCACTTATAAATGTTACTGTGGAAGAAAGGCAAAAAGGTTCAATTAATTTAGGTTATCAGTTTGATTATTTCCATGTGGAGGGGTGGTGTCAGACAGATGAACGTTTAATTGAAAAGATATTTGCAGGATTTTCATTAGTTTCACACATACATGTACATGCCAAGGCAATTCCCCTTTTCATAGAGCAGGGCTGGGAATAACTGCTGGATATCAGACATATGTCCAACCAAATTCAGCAGATGTCTGAACAATTTTACTATTAGACATGTGTGTCCGAGACCTTTTTTTTCATGTCCAAGCAAAAAAATAACTAAGTTCTAACCAATGACATGGTGTCTGAGCCCTTTTTTTTCATGTCCAAGCAAAAAAATAACTAAGTTCTAACCAATAACATGTTTCCCAAAACATAAAAAAATATTCTAAAACACAGACTAGATTATGATGGTAAACTTAAAAAAGAGTGTTACAGTTTGACAATTGCCCTATAATGCATTGCAAACCATTTTTTATTTTTTTTGTATGCCTGACACTTCTACAGAAATTAGTGTTGATTTAATACAGTTTAATTTAAAGATGAAACACTCTTGTAGGAGTACAAAAAAATGGCACCACAGTAAGCAACCAATAATATCAGGCAGGGAAAAACCACTGTTCAAAGCACTGCTCAATCCACGCCATGACTACACGGTAGACCATTTATGTCATTCTAATTTCATCATGCTGAAACAAAACCGGCTAACCTTAGCTTCCTGCATTGAATTCTCTTTAATTTTTTGGTTGATTGAAGATAACAAAACTTTATTGCTTGATTATTTTTGGACTTTTGGTCTTTGATGATTCTAACTTCTTTGAACTTGAGTATAAATCCCTCCAGTCATTGTTTGTCGTAAGAACTTTACACCCACTGTCAAATTTACTCACAAACCAAATTATCAAGAACTATTTGTGCTGTTTTTCTCTTTTCTTCTTATTTTTTGACTACATGTATGGCACCAAGAACAATCTACTTTTACACTTACATTGTACGTACTTGCATTAACATACATTTTGTAGAAATCTTAAGGAACGAAGAGCAGCACAGAAAATCACAGGATAACGAGAATGAAATAACATGCCTAGTGAATGACAACAGCAGTCAATCATTTTTCACGCCTTTTTAGCTGGAACGAAGAAAGTTGCATTTTCAAGGCTTTTAAAAAAATATTGAGTTTGAGCTATTTTTGTGATGCTAGATTAGAGCTTTCAATTTTGAATTTGCAAAAAAACGTATTTGCAAAACTTTATAGACATTGAAGAATGCCAATCAGGATTAATGCTTTGCATGCTTGAACAATAGAAAAGTGTTACAATCGCCATTTGTAACGGTTTTCTATTGTTCAAATGTAAACATGGGTTCGCAAAGCATTAATCCTGATTAGCATTCTTTAACCACAAACTGTTCTATTGCGTCCCAGACCCCTTATAATTTGTTGCACAAAAGTTGGTTGTATCAAATTTTCTTTTATATCATTTTTTTTTATGATTATGTAATAAAATAAAGTCATAATTATTGTAAGTAATATTTTCCCTTTTAAAAATGGAAAAATAAATTTCATAGGCACTTCAACCAGGTATCTGTGTAATCCCAGAGAACTAGTACATAGGGTAACACAGGTGAAAAACCAGTCTCACAGGGACCCCAAAAGCACAACAACAGGTCCTTGCGTCTGAAGCAACAACACATTTACAGTGATGCTTATGAATTATTTTGATTATTGGGTTTATTACAAAACAAACATATGACTTGGTAGTCACATTCTGGTTTTCAGGACAAGCTATACCACTGACAAAATAATTAAAAATGCTTCTAACTCGCAACTTCCTTCAAAAATATGCCACGTTGTCAGCCGCGATCTGCGAACTTTAAGTTTAAACATAAATATATATGCAATCTTTCAAGAATCAAGAGCACTATGAATATCGATAAATGAAAGAATAGGTTGGAGTTAAGTTGAAGTGGTTACAACAGAAGCTCTGAAACAACTTTTATGAGTTTATCTCATGAGAATAGAGTCGTTGTTCGAGTTTAAAACAAGGATTCAGTCTTCATATTTTTACTTACCAGCGGCGCCGCTAAACGTCTTGACTCTAAAATCCTCTAATGTCTTTGGATAAGCGTCGAATCTCTTCAGAGTGCTAAAAATGTCTTTAGACTCCATGTTGAGAGTGAAAAGATGGACTAAAATACTCGAAATTAAGAACAATTTTGATGCAAAGAAACAGAAATATATCCTCTCAGAACATTTCAAGAAGCCGGCGAGAATAATTTGGACTGCGCATGTGCAGCCACTGAAGCAACTTGGTCCCAGGGGGCTTTACGCGCCAAATCCAAAATGGCATCGTCTTGGATTTCGCGCCTTTCAAAAATAGGTCCACGATTGTGATCATAGGCGTATTATATATTCTTATTCTTTGACTCCTTAGAATATGTATTAAATAGATTAAATATTAAATAGTCTTGACTTTAATTTCAGTATGATAGAACTATGGGAGAAACAGAAGGAGAAACAGAAAAAAGTATATCGAATAATACCGAAAATACTAAACTATCATGATTTTGAACCCAAGCCAGGCTCTACTTCTAACAGTGGATGTTTTTTTTTATATTTCTAATGATTTACACTATACTAAACGAGATGATTTATCACAGTCATTTTTTTCAGGTGAATGTGAATTCCAGGCTTTATGACTGGAAATACAGTTGAACCCCGCTAATTCGAACCCTCAAGGGAAACGGAAAATAGTTCGAATTAGCGGGGGTTCGAATTAGCCGAGTTCGAATTAAATATCAAAATAATCATTAATAATTAACACAATAGTACCTTATACAGTTTTTATTTCATTATTTATTGGTTAAATGTAAAGCATTTCATATCATTTCATATCATTTCATATCATTTCATATCATTTCATATCATTTAACTTTAAAGAAAGGAAAGACTGGCCGTTTCGCCAAGACGGTTTTTTATTTTCTGAGGGCCGATAAAAGCATTAATTCTTGCACTGTAATCGTGAGGGGCAAAGCTGTTAACCTTGGTGATGGAGAGGGGATGCAAGTGCCTTGTACACTACACTTCAAGGGAGAGAAAGCATTCATTGAAGTACTTCGAAAACAGCTTCTGATCTTAGAATAGAACAACTGAGTTGCATTTATGATGACTGCAATAATTTTTGACTGACTGCAGATTGATTTGGGAATCACGAAGTTGTGTCAGTTGTTTGTAAACGTCCTGTTTAATTTAATATTCATTGGGTGTTACTAAAACGAGTAACGCAGTAACGAGTAATGAGTAACGGAGTAACGGGAAAACGAGTAACGACCAAAAATTGCAAGAGGTAAAAAAATTAGAAAACGAGTAACGACCAAAAATTGCAAGGGGTAAAAAGTAATAAGAATTCTTTACAGAAAATATTTACAGAAAATTTACGAAAAAGTCAACAATGCACCGGCCTTCCATTTTCGCTCCATAAATGTCACGTGACAAATTTTAGTCATGGCGTCCTTTAGGGCTTGGCATATAACGTGTTACAAGATACCAAGATACAGATACGGTGATACAGTGATACGAACATCTCAAATTTCCTAGTTTTAAGCGGACGCGAAATGGCCCCGCTAAATACAGGTTTCAGTATGAAACGGACTATTGTATGGGTCACTTGAGCTCTTGCAGCCGTGGCGCGACGCTAATTTAACGCTAATTTATTATCTTTAAGCAAGACTGCTTTGTCTGACTATTTTGTTATTTAATTTTAACTTTTGAACCTTACGCATTTAACATTGAACCACTTTATTGCCCTTGTTGAAGAAACGCGTTTTTGCAACACACATACGAAATTAACGCCGAAAGCTTTATTCTCATTGGCAACTAGATTTAGGACGGACCATTTCAAAATTGATGGAGAGGGGGACCGGTTTTTTTTGTTCAAAATTTTTTTTACGACTTCTCAGTTGCTGTAAGATTTTTTTTCTGGCATCAGAACCTTGCACGATTTTTTAAAGTTTCACCCTTGCTTGATTTTTTTTTTCTGGGTGATATTGGCTCGCTCGTTTTTTGTTTTGTTTTTTTTGTTTGGGGGGGGGGGGGGGGGGAGGGGTAATCCCGTTTCTCCGATCTAGTAAGATGGCTTTCAGTAGCTCCAACTCCAAAAATATTTTATGGTTGCTTTTTAGTATTTCGGAGGAATCGTATTACAAAACGTGTAAGGGAATATCAAAATTCGATTTAGTTCAAAAGTTATGCTTTTGGTGAAAAGGCGAAAACATAATCCGAGTAGATATGCGGAAAACACCGTCAAGAGCTCTCTTTTTAGAATTTCCCAATTCCCCAACACTGTTTTGCAGCAGAGATATCAATTGACATTTTGTAAAAAAATTCAGACAAATCGAATAATTTTTTCTTGAGTTAGAGCTTTTAAAAAACTCTATTTTGGTTGAAAATCGAAAGCATTGAAAATAGCACAAGATTTCCCGATTTCCGATCAAAGCTACGCGCCGCATGAAGAACAATTTTATAGCCAGTCCTAGTTTTCTTATGACTTGGAAAATGGAAAAGACGAAAAGTCCTTGAGGGACAAAGCCAAAGTGAACACCTATAAATGACAAAGGAAGGGCACAAAAATCAAAGGCCTTAAATGCCAGCGACAGCGATTTGCAGGAGTCTGAAAGGTCCTGAAACAGCACGGCAAATAGTGAGATCGTGGTGTTGGTTTCAAGCGATTCAGAGTTTTAATATGTTTCCATCTAAGCTTTCTTGGAAACAAATATTCTCTCGGCTGGTTCCTATCTATTCTTCTTTATGTTCAGATGTGGACCACTCGAGTGTAGGTTTTTGTCGAGGGTCGAGGGTCGAGTGTAAAAAGTCGAGGGTCGAGTGTAAAAAGTCGCGGGTCTAGAGTAAAAAGTCGAGGATCGAGGGCCCAAAAATTTGCGTAAATTTTTATGACAAATAAGTTTACCGGTAAATAATTTTGCGAGTTATTCGTCATCAATGCTCGCCCGTCCCCGCTTCACAAGCTTTTCAAATCCGTGTAACATGTCAGTGCCCGGTCATCTGGCGGCATTCTTCTTTGCAGTAGGAGTATCTTCATGCGTCTTGAGTGGGATTTACTTATGTATCATCTCAGCAGAAAAATAGCAAATCCTGCAACAAGACCGGCATCACGAAGCACTCGGTAAATTAAACTGCAGACAAGCATGACCCCTTGTCTGTATAATGAAAGCTACATGTACTTTTCGTTTTAATTAAAATACCTCTCGAGTTTCGTAAATCGTGATTAGTTTTTACACTTTTTTGAATAGTGATTTAGGTCACTAAATCTTGCTTAACTTTCTCGTGTGACCTCAGCCAGTAACAAGGAACTCACAAAGCTATCCGCTCGAGACGACGAAGCACATGTATCTCGAACGGAGGCTGGGCTATTCAGTCATGTGATCTTGAGGCGGGAACTACAGTACAGGGGTCCGGCGTCGGGAACACGTTCTAAAATTTCACTCCATGGCATATGGACTTTGATTGACATCCGCAAGCTCGTTTACACTCTCTGGAATTCGGTAGCTCAGTCTTTCTGGCTGTTTGGACGACTTGAATTAGTTAACCAGGATAGTTTCTCGACTTTCTCTGTGGTTTGAGCAATTGTTACGATGGAAGAACTTGCGAAGAGAGCAGAAATGTCACGTGACTGATGACGTCTTCATTGATGGCCCCCCTGGGATGGTTTGTCCGGTCTAGAAGGTCATTGTGTCCAATTTTGGTGAATATCCGTTCAGCCATTACCGAGATATCCGCGGTGTTCAGGAGGCCCAACGTCGTAGGGACATAAATTATAATAGTATAGATAGATTTAATCATTTTTTTTGGACCCTCGTCTTTTTACCCTCGACTTTTTACCCTCGACCCTCGACTTTTTACACTCTACCCTCGACTTTTTACACTCTACCCTCGACTTTTTACACTCTACCCTCGACTTTTTACACTCTACCCTCGACTTTTTACACTCGACCCTCGACAAAAACCTACACTCGGACCACTCGACACTCTGTCTGAACTTGTCGGGTTTTGCGTACCCTGGTTCCAGAGGTGCTCAGGTACGGATATACTGTAATGTGCCGCTATCGAAGGAGTTATGATTCACGAAGGAGTTTTGTTTTCAGCTGGTCGCGCTTCGCTCAACCGATGATTTCGAGCCTCTGGTATCCAGGGTAGGTTTTGCGAGGCTCGTAGTCGTACGCATTGTTTGGCCTAGCTTGTTTTGCTTCTTTCCAAGCTAAGGGCATCCTGCTGGAGCTTAGCCCTGCTGGAGCACTTAGCCCTGCTTGCTTTTGGAAGACATGAGACCAACAACCCATGGATCGAGGGTGGAAAAACGTTTCTCAATAAACATGAAATGAATTTATGCTAGCTTTCCCCACACTTTCGTTACGGGCGAGTGAGCACATGTCATGTGTTAATTGACCTGCTGTCAATCAAACAGAACATTTACTTCCGGTAAAAAACTTCCTTTTGCGTACTGATTTTTTAAACAGTTTTTGGTATGTGAAAAATTGCTACCAAAACTTATGTGTTAATATGTGTCTAGCCAAAACTATATTTCTGTGGGAAACTATTTTTCCCCATTTTTAAAATTTTAAAGGAAATGTGAGATCTTCGTATCACTGTATCACCGTATCACTGTATTTTGGTTTCTCCGTATCATTGTATTTTGTAACACGTTATATACCAAGCCCAACCCTGCTAGCAGAGGTTCTTTTCTCTTACCCTCTCTCCACGTTAGTGGAGAGAGGGTAAGAGAAAAGAACCTCTGCTAGCAGGGTTACCAAGCCCTAAAGGACGCCATGACTAAAATTTGTCACGTGACATTTATGGAGCGAAAATGGAAGGCCGGTGCATTGTTGACTTTTCGTAAATTTTCTGTAAATATTTTCTGTAAAGAATTCTTATTACTTTTTACCCCTTGCAATTTTTGGTCGTTACTCGTTTTCTAATTTTTTTACCTCTTGCAATTTTTGGTCGTTACTCGTTTTCCCGTTACTCCGTTACTCATTACTCGTTACTGCGTTACTCGTTTTAGTAACACCCATATTCATTGACAACCGGAACTGTGCGGAATGGAGGTACATTACAAAATAAGTGCAATTAAAATGTTTTACATACACGTTAAGTGTGCTTCCAGCTGTGTTCTGGCGCCGTCTGATGTTTGTCCGTCAATTTTGTAATTAGAGTTCGAATTAAAAGGGTTGATTTAAGGCCAAGGGAAACGGAAAATAGTTCGAATTAGCGGGGAATTCGAATTAGCCGAGTTCGAATTAGCCTATAGTAAATGATTGAAAAAACAAGGGCAAATCCAAGGGAAATGGGTTTGAGTTCGAATTAGCGGGGAATTCGAATTAGCCGAGTTCGAATTAGCGGGGTTCAACTGTATTAAAAAATATTAAATCCAACCTTTAAACAGGTGTAATATACCTCCATCCAAATCCAAAAAAAACCTAATTATTTCTAGACTATCTCGAAAAAACACTACACACCTTATCTAAGGAAGACAAAACAATAATTCTATGTGGAGACTTTGATCTTGACTTACTGGCTAAGACCCTCTCCGAATTCCCTTGAAATTTGCTATACAGCCTTAAAAACACTCCAAAATCTGGTTACCAAAACGCGTTGTCAAGAGTGGACCAGAAAGTAGTCGATATTGGCCGTTTTTATACTAGAGACGTCTAAGTCGTCTGGAGACCGCTTAGACGTCTCAGACGTCTATTAAAGACGTCTAGTGTAAAAACGCCCATTGGAAGCTATACGAATTGCTTCAAAAATCACATTCAAATTTAACGGGTTTGGATAAGGAATTATAAAGCCTGGGCACTTCAGAGGATAATTGATGTCCGTGGATTCTATAGCCTGATTTTCAGACGGTACGAGGTTAGGCCCTTCCCGATTATGCTAGCATTTTTTCCGGCATTTTTTGGGAAAACGAGCATTTTTTTGCGTTTTTTCTTGAAAAAGAATTGCTAGCATTTTCTGTCATTTTTCATGACTGTGAATCTGTGATCCAGATTTCAGCACTCAGAAGGATAAATAATCCTAAAGTTTGCAATTGTGATTAATTAATTTGATTGTTTTCTGTCTGTTTGTGCGTTGTGTACTTGTGTTGGCGGTGTATGTAGACCAACGGAAAAAAAGGTCTGGGTCTAGGTGGTCAGCGGTTAACTCTTTCTCTTGCTCAGCCAAGATGGCGTCGGCCACGAACTTGCAAGATAGACCAGTTCCATCATCTATAGCAAGAGATCGATCACTAGAGTCCACCTCCGGTAAATACAAGCGACGAGGAAATAGCGACACTGTGAAAGTGCCGTTACACGAGCGAGTACGACAGTTTCCTGATGAGAACTTCATTGTTAGAGAAGGAAAGCTGTTTTTTTAACAACAACAACAACAACAGCTTTATTACCATAAATATAAGACAGATTAATTTAAGATACAATATGAGTTATACAAGTCTAAGGTAATAGTCACCCTGAATAACTTAGAAGTTAATCGAGCTGGGTGGCTAATATATGAGATTTAAAACTATAAATAAGGTCAAATTAAGGTGGCAGGATAGTTATAAAGAGCTTACAATATGAAATGTTATGTCTTAAGTTACGGATACAATACAAATTGATAAATAGAAATACAGAACAAAAGAAAAAAAAGAAAAAGAAAAGTAGGTATCATGTTTATCAATTAAAAACTAGCAGAAATTTAGTATTTGTAAGTCTGGAGAAAGTTATTCATAATACTACTCTTAAAACACTTAATACTCTGGAGTTTTATATCTTCATTAAGGGAATTCCAGATAACTGCTCCTCTATACCGTAAGCTAAATTTACCATAATTTGTTCTAACAGACACTATAAAATAAGAGGATTTAGCGGATAATCTAGTATTATAATTGTGTTTGGATGAAACTGAACAGAAGAAATTTGCAAAGGATATAGGGAGCAAGTTATGGTGGAACTCGTACATAAACGTACAATTAAATAGAAAAAGAAGATCTTATATTTCAGTATTTTTAAATCACTTAAAAGAGGATTAGAATGATGATCTGGGTTAGAGAAAGTCATCCTTCTTAAGCCCCTTTTTTGAAGGACAATAACAGGTTTTAAAGAGGACTCGTAAGTATTCCCCCATATCAATAGACCATAGGTTAAGAAAGGATAAATTAGAGAATAGTATAGCTGAATTAAGGAATTTAAAGGTACAAAATACCTAAGTTTGGAAAGAATACCAACTCCTCTAGAGATCTTTTTGCATAGTTCATGAATATGTTGTTTCCAATTTAAATGAGAATAAATTATAATGCCAAGATATTTAATATATGGTTCTTGCTTAATAATATTCGTCCCTTATTTTTATATTGAAGGAATGATTAATTTTCTTTTGAGGTGGATGAAATAAAACAAAATTTGTTTTAGCCATGTTTAAAGAGAGCTTATTGACACATAGCCATGTATAAACTTTTTCTAATTCCCTTTTTACAACAACATCCAATTTTCTCGCTTTCTGATTGGCTCTCCGCTATATGCAAAATAGTACATACAATGAAAATGACGTCACTCGCAAGCCGTGGTAGCTTTGCAAAGTGCTTTTCACAATCACGGCGAGGTTTATGAATTCAAATAGATGTTATTAACTTCGCTTCCAAAAACAAGAAAGTGAGGATTTCACAAGCATTTTATTACTAGGAGAAGTTAATCGGTGAGTCAAACTTCTTTGTAGTGTGCCATTTGGCAAAATGAGAGTTTTCTCTTGAGTGGAGAAAGTTTCGGCGAATTTGTAGTCAGACTTTGTGACTAGACTAGTTCTCTCAGAGCTCAAAAGTTTTGAATTATATAACAATAACGTTTCTGATACAGAAAAAAAACAAGAAAGGATTTCACATGCAATTCCATCAATTACAGAAGTTAATCGGTGAACCAAATTGCCATTTGTCTAAGAAAGCTTTGAAATAAATTCTCTCGG